>JAQQAC010008864.1:3027061-3217667 GCA_029783875.1 Phataginus tricuspis
TATCTATCTATCTATCTATCTATCATCTATCTATCTATCATCTATATCTATCTATCTATCTATCTATCATCTATCTATCTACCTATCTATAGAGGATCTATAATATGTGCATATATATATTTCTATAGAAAGAGACACAGATATGGATGGATCTACATCTCTATCTGCATCTTTTTTCTCTATCATCTACTAGATTTACTTTGGCTCATGTGATTGTGGGGCTGACAACCCTGAAATCTGCAGAGCAGGTCAGCAGCAAGCTGGAGACCCAGGGAAGAGTTGATATTGTAGTCTTGAGTCTGAAAGAAGTCTGAAGCAGGATCCCTTCAGGTGCTTCAGCATTTTCTGCTGACGGGACTTACTACATAATTTGTTGGGGTCCAGTGCAGATGAAATGTAGGGACCCTCATTCAAAATTATCAAGAATTTCAATATGGCAATATTAAAACATTGCACCAAACACAGGGCACTTAAATACAGAGCCAGTGCAGCCGCAGAAAAGGCATGTCATGAAGCTAACCCTGCCAGTCCATTTTCCAGAAACCTACCCACACATTGTAAACATCTCCTTATTAAACTTTTCTGTTAGCCTTTGAAAATGTGTCATATGTTTCCTATTAGAACCTGATAAATACAATTACAATGAAACCAAATACTAGGATTTGACTGTCAAGACTCAGTGACTCTAAAATTTGTCTATTTCTCCACTTTTTTTTGACGAACTTTGTCTAGAGGAATGTATTGATTGCAAAACATTTTGAAAAGGTTAAAGGTGCTAATTTACGTAACCTTGAAACATTCACATAAAGAAATGAGGATTGATATCAACTGATGGTTAATGGCATAATTATAGAAAGTGACCAGTTATTTTTTGCTTATACTGGTATCCCCATTGTTTTAAAGTTTGCATTGAACACTTTGTTTTTATGGAAGAACTGTGTTAGTACTGGTTTCACTAACCAAAAGAAATCGGGAGGATTTTAACTTTTCTGAAAAAAGGTCGAAAGTGAAGATAGCACTCAGTGTTTGTTTTGCAGTGAGTTGCTGTAGAGACATGGCAGACCCTGGGCAGTGAGACTGGGGCAGCTGAACTCCCCCAGGAACTTTGAGCTATGTCTGTGAGCGCTTGTGCTTTATATGAATTTATTTTGTGCATCCACAAATAAAATGTGTCCTAAGGTAACAGAAGAGGCTAAGAGAAGTTATTTTGGGGTCTGAGAACACTACAAAATTTTAAAATACAGATTAATGGTAATTGCTTCTTCACTTCATGCCATTTGGTCTTACAAAAGTTTTCATAGAAATTCTCTAATTTCAGATAGAGGGGGAAACTTGTATTTATTCATAATCTAAAATTATTATCTCATTCACTAAATAGTCACACAAGCAATTAGCATACTTATCAATACTTTAAACAAAGTTTTCCTTTGAACTCTAGTCACTCACGAGTTTTGCTTCTTGTGAGTTGTTGCTTGTGTGTATTTTCCACCATTCAGGAACCCTGATTCTGGCAAGGCCCATCTTCTGTATTGATTGTCTTAGGTGATGAAGTGGGTAAGAATATTCAGCAACAGACTTCATTTGCTGAAACTCTGGTTTATATAATCTGGCATCAATGGTATTTAGAAAACAACTTTCTTTCAGAGTAATGTATCAAATAAAGACGAAGGGTTATCAAGGGATTGCTGGTTGGACACTGGGAACCTGGCACAACTGGGGATCATCCACATCGCTTAATGGCCAAGCAATCATAAAGGCCCTTCTTAGAACATCTGAGTTGATTTTGGTAGGGTACGCTTTTTAGAAATTCTAAAAGAGCAACCTTTATCTTATTTCAACATGATGCCAGAAATGTTTTTTGTATATTTTTTTCTCTCTCTTTCTGGTACTTACTTCTCTAGAGAACATTATGTTTTAAGTTAATTTAGTAAAAAAATCAACAATTTGATTTGCTATATTTATCTAAAATAAGCTGTTTATTTTAAAAGAACTTAATAGTACAGAAATAGAGCAATTTGAGCATTATGTTAATAATTTATGAAAATAATACCAATGTTTAAGAATATGTAACTAATTTAATGAACTACACAGAAGAAAATTACATAAACAACATTTTTTCTGAGTACAGAATTCCAAGAAATGAGAAAAATTTATTCACATTAAGAATGGCTGATTCTGATGTTTATATAATATGGAAATTGTCAGTTACTGAAAAACAAAGAGAGATACAGAATGAATTTTCTTTCAGTTATATTAAACAATTTCTCATATTTTTCCAATGTTGGAATAAAACTGAAAATCAATTTTGTCATTTGTCAAGGAGTCATGTTTAAGTAAGCTTGGTTCCCACCGTAAGCTGGGAGGAAAGACTAATCATAAAGTACATAACATGACAAACATCTCATAAGAAGTCACATCTTTACATTTGTAATTTGTCTCCAAGATACGATAGGGAAGTTTCCAGTCCCAAAAGTAATTTTTCTCTAGTTTTTTGATGTTCCCTTACACGTTCATTATGCATAATGGTGATTTTTGTACTAATGGTATTTTTATAGGTAGAAATGAAGGCAGGAAGACAGAAGGCTATGCACATTGGTGGGTTCTTGTCAAAAGGGAAGATAAGCGCAAAGTTTCTAGTTGTCATTCCTATGATTAGAAAACACACCAGGCTTCCAGGAATATATCCAGAGAGTCGTTTTAAAGCCTGGCTGCTCTGCATTTATTAAAATACAAAGTATCATAAGCATCTTTAAAGCACATTCTTTCCAGGACATGGGAGACAGAGCAAGAAGAGAAAATCCAGTTTCAGGATTGAAAATGTGTTCTCTTCTCTGGTACTTCCATATGATACTTAGCTTTTCAAACCTAATCTACGTGTTCAGTGAGTTTTTGGCAATTTTCTGGTTCTCACACTGTGTCTTACCCCCATATAATCTTGAAAGAACATATTTACAAATTTTGGGCTTCCACATTGGGTAGATTTCAGCCATGCCAAAGTACGACACTAATTGGAATAACTGATGGCAATTCTCTCCTGCTGAGTATCTGTAAGGTTGGAAGCATCAAACACACTATCTTTAAAGCTTACTAAGGAATCAGTTTCCTCTGGAGCTGCTGGTGCAGGCAGACCCTCCCCATGCATCAGTTCTGGATAGAGTATGTTGTGACCACTCTTCTCCGTCTTTCTGGCTTTCATTGACACACAAAGGTTTCTGCTATTTGGTGATGTGTGCTTCTTTTTTCCTCCTATCTCTAATTTTCCTTAGATGATCTATTAATTTTACTTAAGAGTATTTTATTACATGTTTAATTTTTAAAAAATCCCAGAATCTATTCTAAAAGAAAAATAAACTAGCATAATAAAGCCTTCCCTCCCAGTTTTTAGGGTCTCGTTTAGTAGATTTTGATGATATAACATTATTTTATTTGAAAGTTTTTGGAACATTTAGCCTTAATTTTAAGAGACTGGGTGATATTTAATGTTTATGCATGGAAGAGTCAGACAAAGCTATAAAAGGCAGAATCACACCACATACTTTACATATCTTATAATTGCATATCTTACATATCTTATAATTCTTCTTATAATTCCAATTTAGATCAAAAGTGTTCCAGGAGGGAGATTCAAAATGGCGGCGTGAGAGGTGACACGGAGAACTCCCAAAACCACAAATAGTACAAAAAGATAGTTAATTAATACAATTAACCCTAAAACAGCAAGAAGAAAGAAGGCTGAACCAGACTGTATACAGACCTCACAAACAGAGCAGACCTCACGAAATAGGGTAACACACAAAAGCCTTAATCCAGCGGGACCCAAGCCCTTCCCCCACCCTAGCTCACCAGTGGGAGGAAGAGAAACAGAGCAGCAGTGGGTGGAGGCCTAGGACAGCTGAACACCTAGCCCTGGAGATTAGCTTTGTGAGCAGAAGACTATATTATGTGGTGTTCTGGACGTTGGGGAGCTCAGACTGACATTCCGGCCGTTTGTGGAGGACGGGATCCACACCTGGGTGCTCTGTGTCAGAGGAAAGGTAGGCAGTCTGAGAGGCTTCCTAGCAGTGACAGGGCTGCTGAATGGGTGGGGTTTGCACAGAGCTTGCTGCACGGGAGAAAGGGGAGCTGGACAAGGTTGTCTGGGTGAGCTCTGCCCAGCTGGTCAGGAGCTTTGAGGAGCTTCAGGTGCTCCATAACCCTGGCTTCCTACTCAGCTCTGAGGCCCCCCAAGGTGAAACACAGCCTGCTAAGCCTTCCTACTGGCCTGCAGGCAGCTGCTCACAAACAGGCAGTCACTGTGCTGGCGTCAGGCCAGCCAGAGGGAGGCCCCACCTAAAACAGCTAGAGACACAAAGCGCAGAGGCTTACACATGTGTGCTTGGCCCAGTGCCTCTGACACTGGAGACAGGCAGCGCAGACGGGAATCAGGAAACAGATATTTCTCCCCCCAGGCACTAGCTCTGCTCCCCTACGACCTCCAACCTCACTCTAGGGGCTGAGCCACTCCAGAGACTGGGGTTTCTGTGCACTAGTGGGCACCACACAGAAATATAAAATGTCAAAAGAACATGGTTCAGACCAAAATCTCAAAAACCCCAGAAAAAGGGCCAAATGAAACTGAATTCACCAATCTTCCTGAAAGAGAATTCATAATAAAAATTATAAACATGCTTATGGAGGTACAGAAAAATATTCAAAAACACAGGAATGAATTTAAGACAGAGTTTCAATCATTAAGAAATTCCATATCTGAAATGCAACATACAATGGAAGGATTTAAAAGCAGATTAGATGTAGTGGAAGAGACGGTAAATGGAATAGAAATTAGAGAACAGGAATACAAAGAAGCTGAGACACAGAGAGAAAAAAGTATCTCTAAGAATGAAAGAATATTGCAAGAAATGTTTGACCAATACAAACGGAACAATACCCACATTATAGGGTACCAGAAGAAAAGAGAGAGAAAAAAGGATAGAAACTGTTACTGAGGAGGTAATTGCTGAAAATTTCCCCAATCTGGGGAAGGAAATAGTCTCTCAAGCCATGGAGGTGCACAGATCTGCCAACACAAGGGTCCCAATGAAGACAATATTAAGACATGTATTAATTAAAATGACAAGATCAAGGATGGAGACAGACTTTAAAAGAAGCTAGAGAGAGAAAAAGACCACATACAAAGGAAAACCCATCAGGCTGTTATCAGATTTCTCAACAGAAACCTTACAGGCCAGAAGGGAGAGGCATGATATATTTAATGTAATGAAGCAGGAGGGCCTCGAACCAAGAATACTCTACCTGGCAAGGTTAACATTTAAATTTGAAGGCGGGATTAAACAATTTTCAGATAAGCAAAAGCTGAGAGAATTTACCTCCAACAAACCACCTCTACAGTGAATTTTGGAGGGACTCCTATAGATGGAAGTATTCTGAAGGCTAAATAGATGTCACCCAAGGGCTAGACAAAGATTACAGAATATGACTCATAATATACAAAGAATGGAGGAGGAAGAAAAATGAGGAAAAATAAAAGAAGCTTTAAGTTGTGTATGTAATAGCATATGAAAGGAGTTAAATTTGACAGGTAGTAAGGGAATTACCCTTGAACCTTTGGTAACCAGGAATCTAACCCTGCAATGGCAATAAATGCATACCTATCGATAATCACCCTAAATATAAATGGTCTGAATGTACCAATCAAAAGAAACAAGACCCATCTATATGCTGCCTACAAGAGACTCACTTCAAACCCAAAGACATACACAGACTAAAAGTAAAGGGATGGAAAAAGGTATTTCATGCAACTAATAGTGAGAAAAAAGCAGGAGTTGCAGTATTTGTATCACACAAAATAGACTTCAAAACAAAGAAAGTCACAAGAGACAAAGAAGGACAGTACATAATGATAAAAGGGTGAGTCCAAGAGGATATAAGTATTATTAATATCTATGCACCCAACACGGGATCACCTACATATGTGAAACAAATACTATCAGAATTAAAAGAGGAAATAGAATGCAATGCATTCATTTTAGGAGACTTCAACACACCACTCACTCCAAGGGACAGATCAACCAGACAGAAAATAATTAGAGACAGAGGCACTAAACAACATATTTGAACAGATGGACCTAACAGACATCTACAGAACACGCTTTCTAAAAGCAATAGGATACACATTCTTCTCAAATGCACATGGAAATTTTTCAAGAATTGATCATATACTAGGCCACAAAAAGAACCTCAGTAAATTAAAAAAGATTGAAATTGTACCAACCAGCTTCTCAGATCACAAAGGTATGAAACTAGAAATAAATTACACGAAGAAAATGAAAAATATCACAAACACATGGAGGCTTAATAACACACTCCTAAAGTATCAATGGATGAATGACCAAATAAAAACAGAGATCAAGCAATATATGGAGACAAATGAAAAGAATAATTCAACACCACAAAATCTGTGGGACATAGCAAAGGTTGTGTTAAGAGGAAAGCATATTGCAATACAGGCCTACCTTAGGAAAGAAGGCCAATCACAAATTAACAATCTAAACTCACAATTAATGAAACTAGAAAAGGAAGAACAAATGAGGCCCAAAGTCAGTAGAAGGAGGGACATAATAAAGATTAATGCATAAATAAATAAAATTGAGAGGAATTAAACAATAGAAAGAATGAATGAAAGCAGGAGCTGTTTAAAATAAACAAAATGGATAAACCCTTAGCCAGACTTATCAAGTAAAAAAGACAGTCTACACCCATAAACAGAGTCAGAAATGAGAAAGGAAAAATCACTATGGACACCACAGAAATACAAAGAATTTGACCCAGGAAGAAAAAGAAAATCTGAACAGACCAATTACCAGCAAAGAAATTGAATTGGTAATCAAAATACTGCCTAAGAACAAAATACCTGCACCAGAGGGTTTCACTGCTGAATTTTATCAAACATTTAGTGAAAACCTAATATCCATCTTCATTAAAGTTTTCCAAAAAGTAGAAGAGGAAGGAATACTCCCAAATTCATTCTACAAGACAAACATCACTCTAATACCAAAACCAGGCAAAGACACCACAAAAAAAGAAAATTACAGACCAATATCTCTGATGAACATAAATGCAAAAATACTCAACAAAATACTAGCACACCAATTTCAAAAATACATCAAAACTATCACCATCACGATTAAGTGGGATTCAATACAGGGATGCAAGGATGGTACAACATTTGAAAATCCATCAACATTATCCAGTATATCAACAAAAAGAACAAAAACCACATGATCATCTCCATAGATGCTGAAAAAGCATTTGACAAAATTGAACATCCATTCATGATAAAAACTCTCAACAAAATGGGTATAGAGGGTAAATACCTCAATATAATAAAGGACATATATGACAAACCCACAGTCAACATCATACTTAACAGCAAGAAGCTGAAAGCTTTTTCTTTAAGATTGGGAACAAGACAAGGATGCCCACTTTCTCCACTTTTATTCAACATAGTTCTAGAGGTCCTAGCCATGGCAATCAGACAACACAAAGAAATAAAAGGCATCCAGATTTGTAAAGAGGAAATCAAACTGTCCCTGTTTGCAGATGACATGATAGTGTACATAGAAAACCCTAAAGAATCCACTCCAAAACTACTAGATCTAATATGTGAATTCAGCAAAGTTGCAGGATACAAAATTAATAGACAGAAATCTGTTGCATTCTTATACACTAACGGTGAACTAGCAGAAAGAGAAATTGGGAAAGCAAGTCCATTCACAATTGCATCAAAAAGAATAAAATACCTAGGAATAAACCTAACGAAGGAATGAAAGACCTGTACCCTGAAAACTACAAGACACTCTTAAGAGAAATCAGAGAGGACACTAATAAATGGAAATTCATCCCATGCTTTTGGCTAGGAAGAATTAATAATGTCAAAATGGCCATCCTACCCAAAACAATCTACAGATTCAATGCAATCTCTATCAAAATACCAACAGCATTCTTTAATGACCTAGAGCAAATAGTTCTAAAATTCATATGGAAAAACAAAAGACCCCGAATAGCCAAAGCCATCCTGAGAAGGAAGTATAAAGCAGGGGGAATTACATTCCTTGACTTCAAGCTCTACTACAAAGCCACAGTAATCAAGACAATTTGGTGCCGGCACAAGAACAGATCCATAGACTAATGGAACAGACCAGAGAGCCCAGATATAAACCCAAGCATATGTGGTCTATTAATATATGATAAAGAAGCCATGGATATACAATGGGGAAATGACACCTTCTTCAACAGCTGGTGTTGGCAAAACTGGACAGCTACATGTAAGAGAATGAAACTGGATTACTGTCTAACCCCATACACAAAAGTAAACTCAAAATGGATCAAAGACCTGAATTTAAGGCATGAAAGAATAAAACTCTTAGAAAAAAATATAGGCAAAAATCTCTTGGACAATGTTCATGAAGATATCTCCCTGGCAATGGCTATGAAAGCAAAAATGAACAAGTTGGACTATATCAAACTGCTTCTGTACAAAAGTGACACCATCAGTAGAACAAAAAGACATCCTACAGTATGGGAGAATATATTCATAAATGACATATCCATTAAGGGGTTGACATCCAAAATATATAAAGAGCTCATGTACCTCAACACACAAAAAGCAAATAAGCCAATTAAAAAATGGGCAGAGGAGCTGAACAGACACTTCTTCAAAGAAGAAATTCAGATGGCCAACAGGCACATGAAAAATGCTCCACATCGCTAATCATCAGAGAAATGCAAATTAAAACCACAATGAGATATCACCTCACATCAGTTAAGGATGGCCAACATCCAAAAGACAAACAACGACAAGTGTTGGTGAGGATGTGGAGAAAAGGGAACCCTCCTACACTGCTGGTGGGAATGCAAATTACTTCAACCATTGTGGAAAACAGTATGGAGGTTCCTCAAAAAACTCAAAATAGAAATACCATTTGACCCAGGAATCCCCCTCCTGGGAATTTACCCTAAGAATGAAAGAGCCCAGTTTGAAAAAGACATATGCACCTCTGTTTATTGCAGCACTATTTACAATAGCCAAGAAATGGAAGCAACCTAAGTGTCCATCAGTAGAAGAATGGATAAAGAAGATTTGGTACATATACACAATGGAATATTATTCAGCCATAAGAAGAAGACAAATCCTACCATTTGCAACAACATGGGTGGAGCTAGAGGGTATTATGCTCAGTTAAATAAGCCAAGCAGAGAAAGACAAGTATCAAATGATTTCACTCATCTGTGGAGTATAAGAACAAAGGAAAAACTGAAGGAAAAAAACAGCAGCAGACTCACAGAACCCAAGAATGGACTAACAGTTACCAAACGGAAAGGGATTGGGGAGGATGGATGGGAAGGGAGGGATAAGGGGGGGAAAGGGCATTACAATTAGCACACATAATGCAGCAGCGGGGGACACGGGAAAGGCAGTATTTAAAGAGGACAAGTAATGATTCTATAGCATCTTACTTTGCTGATGGACAGTGACTGTAGTGTTATATGTGGGGGAACTGGATAAAGGGGGTCTAGTAACCATAATGTTGTTCAAGTGATTGTACATTAACGATACCAAAATACAAAAAAGTGTTCCAGGAATCAAAATATATTCATAATTAAAACTGTCCTATATTAAGTGTGCTATTACTCCCTCCTCTTTCTAGCCAGGTTTGACTTTATCTGTTAAACATTTCCTTTGAGTCTTAAATTATTAAATTTGGAGAGATACAAATACACTATTTTGCCAGTCTTGAACTATAACTTCATCCTTTTTGTCCATTCTTTTTCTTTTATTTTTTACTATTTCAGCTGGTTAATCTTACAATGTTCTATTGTCAGTGTAAAGAGACAATTGATCTATCATCTCACAGACCATGTCCAATTCATTATGCTTTAGTGAGGTCATTATATAATTCAGATTTACCTGAATACTTATGACAACAACCTAAAAAAAGTTCTCAGTTTGCTCCCAGCTGGCCACAACTCTCTTATGCTTCTTAATTTTGCAGTAAGAGTATAAGACTGTGCCCCTTTTGTTACAATAACAGTCACGATATTTAGTACTTGCTGTGTGCAGTTTGGACTATCCAACATGGAAAATAGCTCCCAGTGGGATAATTATTTAGCCAGTAAAACACAATCCAAAGAGCTGGTGGATAATCAATGATTTGGCAGGAAGCAGTGGGAAAATGTCAATGTCCTCAACTTCTTGAGGGCTTGAGAAGAGCTGAATTTTGGGACTGATACATATGAAAAGAATAAGGAATAAAAAGTTTCTTGGTAATGACTGCTTCAGTTTGAGAAGGAGACAGACTAAAAGAAATAGAATTAAAATAGTGCCAACTATGCATTAATTTATTCATCATTCAGGCATAGGAGAATAGTTTCTGCTCTCAAGGCTTATAATATAGTTGGGAAGAATGACAAAAAATAATATTGTAACGTGTAATGTTGACTTAAAATGTGAGCTGATTTTTTTCCCCATGCTGTACAGACAGTGCATATTCCTGATATTGAGAAAGCCTATGATTATTGTGGAATGGAATGGTCAAAGAAAGGTCCTAAGGGAAGCTGCATCTGATCTGGATCTGGGTGAATAAGAGAAGTTCAACCACGGTAGAGGTAAGCTGCTGGCATGGGCACATCATGAAGAAAGACAAAGCCGTGTGAAACTCATGAGTCTGAGTACATCCTCAGCCCCGCGAGCTCATGTGGGGAAATGGGGACATGAGAGTGGACTGGTAGCTTAGTGGATGCTGTTTCACTTGTCCTCCAGCATCCAACCCTCTTTAGCAAATGACAGGAACTGATTTGGCCCTGAAGGAAGAAGAGCTGCTAGAGCTGAGGAGTGAAGAGGGTCTCTGGGAGAGGTGGAAGGCAGGGATGAAGGGAGGGAGGAAAGGAAAGGGAACTGAGGGGGTAATGGAGAGAGAATCAAGATGGTAAAAGAAACTGATGATGAATCATATTAAGCCGCTAGTGTACTTAAAATTAGGAAGATGAAATGAAAATAAACATATAAGGATATAATGTACTAAAATTCAGTATGGCCACCAGAGAAGTTAATAGTGGAAAACATTTTGTATCTGATCTTGTATCTGTTCTGGGCAATGACTTATTAGCCAGTACTTCTAAAGCCATCTGAAATCCTTTACTACTTCTAGCTCTACAAAGCCTTCAAAGTCCAAGCAATAATTTCCAAGAAACTTACAACTTTGGGGAAATTTCCTTCATTTGTTTGTCTCAGAGGACATAGGAGATGAATAGAATAGCAAGTGGATTCTATGCCTTCTCTCTGAAGCAGGTGAAGTGTGTCCTTGGAGCCTATCTCCTAAGCACTCTTACAGGATGGATCTCCTCCTCCTTGTCCCCTGACAGGAGACATCCTACGAAGCAGTCAGTCCCGAGCACCAAAGACTGTTATAAAACTCATCTGTTGTTTCCTACTGTATCTTTAATTGGCAGCGATTATCATAAAGTTAACTGTCCATCTTGGAATCTGCCCTCCTCTGCCTCTCAGTAGGGGAATGTTCCAAGTATGTAGGTGTCATTCTGGGTTTGTACAGATAATGATTAATTACAGGACTTTGGTTCTCATCCAGGGACAGATTTGTTCACCAGGGGGCATTATTGGTTGTCACACTGGGCAAATACCTAGTGGGCAGATGCCAGGGATGCTGCAAAACATCTAACACACAGGACAGCTCCCCGCAGAAAGGAATTCTCTGGCCCCAGCTATCAATGGTGCTAATGTTGAGAAACTCTGGTCTAGGACTGGGCATGCGGCTGGCTTCTTGCCACTACAAACAATGCGTTCGCACAGGGTAACACACTCAAAAGGGGCGTGGGGCTTAATTTCTGCTATTTTTAAATTCTTAATAATTTTATTTTTGGATCTGTGTTTCGTATCTGGAGTCCCACCAGACAATGCAGCACGGTACTGGGGACATGGACTCAGTTCATACCAGGCCCCTTCTACCATTATCTCTCCCTCACGGTGGGACAGGTCCTCAGTCCCCTGCTCCCTGACCCTGCTCAGGGACCACTGCTACGTGGTTGGAGGAGACTGGGCCAGACGCAGAGCTGGCATGAGTGCCACGTGTGCCTGCTGTGCTGACTGCGCAGGGTCCACGGCGCCTGGGAAGGTCTGCCATTGTCCCAGAGTGTCCTCCTGCTGGAGCAGCGTACCTTCAAAAGGCGAAGGAAAAAAACAAGAAAAGTTGAGAAGGAGACGTTGAAAGGAAGAAAAGGAAAACCGTTTTGAACAAAAGGCGCTCATTTTTATTTGCACAGAGCTCAGGGAATTACGTAGCTGGCCCTATTTCAAGATTCTTGATTGTTAAACAAGTAATTACCTCAATGAAAGTGTTAGCTGTTGGGTCTCATACTCTGCTTAGATATCCTAGATAGTCCGAACTATATTCTTTAAAACTGTCTTTGGGACTCTAATATCTGCCTGATGTCTACTGACCATTTAGGGGGGATCTTCGTTTACAATACAATATTATTTTAATTCCTAGAAATTTGTGGCAGATAACACCTTCCCCTGAAATAAAAGTCAGCCTGTAACTTTTGAGTTCCTTTGTTTTTCTTAAGTCGGGGTTCATTTTTAAAGCATGTTTCGTCTCTTTTATTTCTCACTTTGAAGATTGAGAGCATGGGAAATAAAACCCACATTGCACAGTAACTAAAACTATCTCAATATTAGTATTTATTTTTTTCAGCTGATTGATCAGAGTGATAGGACCAAAAATTTGATACTGGAAATGTTGAACAGTGATGATGTAGTGTTAGTGAGCCCTTCACATTTTCTAAATGTGCGTGTTTGATTGGTTTTGTTTTCTTCCAGTTTGTTTTCTTTTCCTTATTTTGCTACAAAACAGCTCTGTAAGCTGATATAATTAAAATATTTTTGATTCAAGTGGAAAGCTGAGAGATTAAAAAAAATCATTTGAGGTCACTAAAATTCACTTTACATTAGTTTATTTATTTATTATTATTTTTTTTTTACAATGCCCTGTAGAGAAGTATTACTTTGTTTTTCATAAGAAATTCTATTTCTGGGAGTTTTTAGACCCCACCCCCCCCCACTGGGGGAGGGAATTAAACTGCTATACACAGAACTGGGTTAATATGTTTTCCTAAGCTAGATATATTAGTGGTGAAATTGAAAATTGGAGCTTGTTTCTATGGAAGCTGTGTATTCCATGACAGCCCATCTTTTGGTATCCAAGGAGGCTTGTCAAAATCTGTATGATATGTGTCTGTTTTATAAGGATTTTAAACCCTCAAAACCATATATCTTTGTTTTTAAGCAATTTTCTGCACGTCCAGTGGAATGTTCAGATGTGGGTGAGAAATAGTAAAATCTGATTTAAGATCATGAGGTTTTGGTGAAAGCTCTAGAAGCTCAGTAACCTCTCTAATGTGTTGCGGTTTATATCATTATCTGGCAAAGTAAAATTGAATCTACTATAAGTGCCTTTCCCCCAAGCCTGTATAAGTGCCTTTTTCCTCATTTGAAGATTCAAAAGATTCACACTCATTTGAAGAACTGCTTGAGTCTTGTGGAAAAAAAAAAATACATCTTCGGAAAGTTCTAGGTTGTCCAAAAAAAGAAAAGAAAAGAAACAGCAGGTATCAAACTTCAATTCCAAATAGGTTACTGCTGCTATAATTAAACATTCTTTATTATGAAAGTTAAATTCATTGTGAGGGAATAAGAGTGGTTGTTTCCCAGAATAAGATAACCTTTAAAAGATTTTTCAGTTTTGAGATACTATTCTATTATTATATGGGAAAGCCAAAGTAGGGAGAAAGCCCTTTGTAGATATTGAATGTTTGATGTAGATGTTAGAGATGTAGAGTTAGATATTTTGGTGTTAGCTTCTGCCTACAGATAAAATATATCATCCATGTTTATTTTTAAGGTGTTACTTTTCATAGTGTGGCCACTTGGCTGGTTAGGAAGACAGATGGGTGACCTAGAGTCACACACATTGATTAGGTGACAGCCTGTATTCTGACCAATAGCTAGGGCTGTGGCCTGCAGAATTTTCCATTGTTGGCAGTAGCTTCTGCCTTAGCAATATGGACAGTGTAATGGTTTTCCACAAATTAAGCCACTTTGTCTTCGGCTGTTGCAGGCCAGTAAGCTCTGTTGACCCTGGGCACTTCCGAACAATCAGCATCTATGTAATGTAACTTTTCAAGCTGTTTCCTTTCCCATCTGTCTTTCATTTGAGTGAAAACTGCCTTGTGTCTTTATGGTTGGGGCACTGGATTCTGAGTCAAAGGGCATTATTTCTTTTTTAATGGAGTAGATGAAAATCTATATCATTATTATTTATCTCATCAAGATAATGATTTGGAAAATGCTCTGCCCCAGTGCTCAGAGAGGAGAGAAAATTGCAAAGAGAATCTCTTAACATGTGTTTTTAATTGGGGTTTAGATCTTTAGTAGATAAGAATATTATTCTGCATTATGGATGCCTCTTAGAAGGTCTGTAACAAACTGGATAAACACAGCTTTTGGAATTTGACAACTTCACAAGGTGATATTCAAACCTGAAGTACAGACAAAATAAAAAATCTTAAGAGAACTAGGTAAGGTTTGAAAGCCAAAGAATGTTCAGTCCAGTATTCTAATGATTCTTTGATCAGCTGATTAGTATATTCATATGTACTTCTAAATTACTCTGTTTTTAATGGCAGCTTTTTATCTCCTTTCAAATTATTGCAAATACTCCAGCTATCATCTTTTTCAAACTATTCCTTATATCTGTAATAACTAAGGCATACGTTTTTGCCCATTTAAGACCTTTAAGACCTTAAACAAATGAAATTTTAAATAAAGTCCTCAACAATAACTTATGTAAGAATTATTTGTAAGGTTCTGGATATTAATATAAATTTATTGTATTTATTCCTATATATATCTATATATTTATTCTATAGTTATTATATTTTAATTTCAGTCTTCTTTTTTATTTTGAAATTGTTGAAAGGATTTCTGACATGAAAAGTTTTTTTTTTAATTTTATGTAATAGTATCTTCCTAGTTTTACCATGGTAATATGGTCATAGATTTTATGAAATCCACAGATCCAATATATATTGATCTATATATGTTTTAAGATTTTTAAATGTTTTGTTTTTATATTTATCTTTTTAATATTGTAGCCTGAGATTCATTTTAGTGTAATGCATGAAGATAGTATCTGGTTTTTGCCCTTAGAATATAAGCAGTTATACAAATCTTAAAGAACATTTTATTTTTCTTCTTGATAAAAGTGAGGTAATGAAATATAACTAAATAGGAGATGACTTAAAAATGAAACAAAACTATGGCCAAAGGACTAGTGGTAAACAATTAATTTACTTAATTCCTAAAACTAAAATAATTCTGATGAATTTGTTTTAGGAATAAACTATGTCATGCAGACTGATAATAAGGATATATATTTATGTACATTATATATGTTTATACTTAAAAGAGGAAAGTGTGGAAAAATATAAATATGCTTATTTTATCTCATACCTGGGGTTGAAAAGACATAATTTAAATTAAAAATATGGTATAAAAATATAAGACTACTTAAGTATACAAAGACATTAATCAAAGAAAATTGGGTAGTAAAAGTCAAGAGAAGTTGGAAATGGTAATGCTTTAATTTCATAATTGCTCACAGGAAAGATTTAGTAGTTACTCTTGATGATAAAGGATGTATATTATATAATTTTATATTTATAAGGTTAGGCATCAGAATAAAAATAAACCCTATAATGTTGTCACAAGGAATACCAAAATGAAAGAAAGTGAAGAAAATATAGGCCATAAAGTGTAAAGGACATATTAGTAAATAGTAACATGGTAAATGAACTTATAAAAATATATTGTTTGTCAAAGCAAAATTAAATTCTGTTATGTTCAAGTTTGTCTAAAATTTATTTAAAAATTTGAGCATACTTCTATGGACAAAGGAATAGTAGGTATTATTCTTTGATCATGCTGTTGTATTTATTTGCAATAACAATTAGGATTTTAGAATTTGTATTTAATTATGGTGAACTTTATTACTTTGCCATAATTCTAGATAAAAAATATGTATCAGTAATTTCACAGAGTTCACCCTACTATAATTGAGATTGTATTATAGTTAATCATATTGTTTGTCAAGCTTCTGAGTTGTTTTAGGCTAGTTTGAAAACATGGATTTTTCTGAGCTTTGGAAAAGTATCAGTACAAAAATAAATTTTTATAACCACATTCTTAGAGATTATGCAAATAAGTCAGGACCAGATGTTACTTTAGGAGATATTTCTTTAAAAATGTTTTAAAATTTTACATGTTCATTGCTGTACAACTATTCAGCTTTCCTGTCATTCTTGTATTAGATTCATCTATATGCTGCATGCAAAAGACTCACCTCAAACCCAAAGACATACACAGAATAAAAGTGAAGGGATGGAAAAAGACATTTCATGAAAATAATAGGGAAAACAAAGCACGTGTTGCACTACCTGTATCAGACAAAACAGACTTCAAAACAAAGAAAGTAACAAGAGATAAAGGAGGACATTACATAATGATAAAGGGGGCAGTCCAACAAGAGGACATAACCATTATAAATATATATGCACCCAACACAGCAGCACCTACATATGTGAAACAAATACTAACAGAATTAAAGGGGGAAATAGAATGCAATGTATTCATTTTGGGAGACTTTAACACACAACTCATTTCAAAGGACAGATCAACCAGAGAGAAAATAAGTAAGGACCCAGAGGCACTGAAGAACACAATACAACAGATGGACCTAACAGACATCTGCAGAACTCTACACCCAAAAGCAGCAGGATACACATTCCTATCAAGTGCACATGGAAGATTTTCCAGAATAGACCACACATTAGGTCACAAAAAGAGCCTCAATAAATTAAAAAATATTGGAATTCTACCAACCAACTTCTTAGATCACAAAGGTAGAAACTAGAAATAAATTGTACAAAGAAAACAAAAAGGCTCACAAACACATGGAGGCTTAACAACATGCTCCTAAATAATGGATCAATGACCAAATTAAAACAGAGATCAAGCAGTATATGGAGACAAATGAAAACAACAGCACAACACCCCAACTTCTGTGGGAAGCAGCGAAGGCAGTTCTAAGAAGAAAGTACATAGCAATCCAAGCCTATTTAAAGAAGGAAGAACAATCTCAAATGAATGGTCTAAAGACACAATTACTGAAATTGGAAAAAGAAGAACAAATGAGGCTCAAAGTCACCAGAAGGAGGGACATAATAAAGATTAGAGAAGAAATAAATAAAATTGAAAAGCATAAAACAATAGAAAAAATCAATGAAACCAAGAGCTGGTTCTTTGAAAAAATAAACAAAATAGATAACCCCCTATCCAGACTTATTAAGAGAAAAAGAGAATCTACACACATAAACAGAATCAGAAATGAGAAAGGAAAAATCACGACGGATGCCATAGAAATACAAAGAATTATTAGAGTATACTATGAAAATCTATGTGCTAACAAACTGGATAACCTAGAAGAAATGGACAACTTTCTAGTAAAATACAACCTTCCAAGACTGACCAAGGAAGAAACATAAAATCTAAACAGACCAATTACCAGCAACGAAATTGAATCGGTAATCAAAAAAACTATCCAAGAATAAAACTGCCAGACCAGATGGATTCAGCACGGAATTTTATGAGACATTTAGAGAAGTCATAATACCCATTCTCTTTAAAGATTTCCAGAAAACAGAAGAGGAGGGAATACTTCGAAACTCATTCTATGAGGCCAGCATCACTCTAACACCAAAACCGGTCAAAAAGACCACAAAAAAAGAAAACTACAGACCAATATCCCTGAAGAACATAGACGCAAAAATACTTAACAAAATATTAGCAAACCGAATTCGAAAATACATCAAAAGGATCATCCATCATGATCAAGCAAGATTTATTCCAGGGATGCAAGGATGGTACAACATTCGAAAATCCATCAACAACATCCACCACATCAACAGAAAGAAGGACAAAAACCACATGATCATCTCCATAGATGCTGAAAAAGCATTTGACAAAATTCAACATCCATTCATGATAAAAACTCTCAACAAAATGGGTATAAAGAGCAAGTACCTCAACATAATAAAGGCCATATATGACAAACCCACAGCCAACATCATACTTAACCGTGAGAAGCTGAAAGATTTTTCCCTAAGAATGGGACCCAGACAAGGATGCCCACTCTCCCAGCTCTTATTCAACATAGTACTGGAGGTCCTAGCCACAGCAATCAGACAAAACAAAGAAATAAATGGCATCCAGATTGGTAAGGAAGAAGTCAACCTGTCACTGTTTGCAGAAGACATGATATTGTACATAAAAAAGCCCAAAGAATCCACTCCAAAACTACTAGAACTAATATCTGAATTCAGTAAAGTTTCAGGATACAAAATTAATACACAGAAATCTGTTGCATTTCTATATATTGGTGAAGTAGCAGAAAGAGAAATCAGGAAATCAATTCCATTCACAATTGCATGAAAAAGAATAAAATACCTAGGAATAAACCTAACCAAGGAAGTGAAAGACCTATACCCTGAAAACTATAAGACACTCTTAAGAGAAATTAAAGAGGACACTAATAAATGGAAATTTATCCCATACTCTTAGGTAGGAAAAATTAATATTGTCAAAATGGCCATCCTACCCAAAGCAATCTACAGATTCAATGCAATTCCTATTAAAATACCAACAGCATTCTTCAATGAACTGGAACAAATAGTTCTAAAATTCATGTGGAACCACAAAAGACCCCAAAAAGCCAAAGCAGTCCTGAGAAGGAAGAATAAAGCAGGGGGGAATCTTGCTTTCCAACTTCAAGCTCTACTACAAAGTCACAGTAATCAAGACAATTTGGTATTGGCACAAGAACAGACCCAAAGACCAGTGAAACAGAATAGAGAGTCCAGATATTAACCAAAGCATATATGGTAAATTAATATATGATGAAGGAGCCATGGATATACAATGGGGAAATAACAGCCTCTTCAACAGATGGTGTTGGCACAACTAGACAGCTATATGTAAGAGAATGAAACTGGATTATTATCTAATGTCATACACAAAAGTAAACTCAAAATGGATCAAAGACCTGAATGTAAGTCATGGAACCATAAAACTCTTAGAAAAAACATAGGCAAAAATCTCTTAGACATAAACATGAGCAATTTCTTCATGAACATATCTCCCAAGCATGAGCAATTTCTTCATGAACATATCTCCCTGGGCAAGGGAAACAAAAGCAAAAATGAACACGTGGGACTATATCAAACTAAAAAGCTCTGTACAGCAAAGGACACCATCACTAGAACAAAAGGGCATCCTACAGTATGGGAGAATATATTCATAAATGACATATCTGATAAGGGGTTAACATCCAAAAATATATAAAGAGCTCATGCATCTCAACAAGTAGCAAATAACCCAAATTAAAAAATGGGTAGAGGATCTGAACACACACTTTTCCAAAGAAGAAATTCAGATGGCCATCAGGTACATGAAAAGATGCTCCACATTGTTCATCATCAGCGAAATGCAAATTAAAACCACAATGAGATATCACCTCACACCAGTTAGGATGGCCAATATCCAAAATACGAACAACAAATGTTGGCGATTATGTGGAGAAAGGGGAACCCTCCTACACTGCTGGCGGGAATGTAAATTAGTTCAACCATTGTGGAAAGCAGTATGGAAGTTCCTCAAAAAACTCAAAATAGAAATACCATTTGACCCTGGAATTCCACTCCTAGGAATTTACCCTAAGAATGCACCATCACAGGTTCAAAAAGACATAAGCACCCCCATGTTTATTGCAGCACTACTTACAATAGTCAAGAAATGGAAACAACCTATGTGTCCATCAGTAGATGAATGGATAAAGATGTGCCACCTATACACGATAGAATATTGTTCAGTCATAAGAAGAAAACAAATCCCACCATTTGCAGCAACATGGATGGAGCTAGAGGGTATTTTGCTCAGTTAAATAAGGCAAGTGGAGAAAGACAAGTATCAAATGATTTCATTCATCTGTGGAGTATAAGAACAAAGAAAAAACTGAAGGAACAAAACAGCAGCAGATTCACAGAACCTAAGAATGGACTAAGTTACCAAAGGGAAAGGGACTGGGAAGGATGGGTGGGAAGGGATGGATAAGGAGGAAAAAGGGGCATTATGATTAGTACATATAATGTAGGGGGGGGCACGGGGAAGTCAGTATAACACAGAGAAGACAAGTAGTAATTCTATCTTACTACACTGATGGACAGTGACTGTAATGGGGTATTTGGTGGGGACTTGATAATTGGTGGCATCTAGTAACCATAATGTTGCTCATGTAACTGTACATTCATGATGCCAGATAAATAAATAAACATATATTGAAACCATTGCATTGATTTCAATTTTTAAGGTCAACCTATTAACAACACAAGTAAATCTTTATTATGATTACTGTATAAAATTTAAATGATTTTATCTTTCTGTAAAAACAATACAGTTGCTAGAGATTGATCCTCAAAGGAAGCAGGGATAATGCAGCTTCATGCTCCCTTTACTGAAGTTGGCATCAAAATTCTGTGTGTGCTTGATGGGACAATTCATGAACATTAAGTCCACCATTTGTGGTTGCACAAATCAGTAGAGAAATTAGAACAGTGATACAGTTTCTTTTAAAGAAGAGATGGATGAGTAGACAGAAGTCAAGAGATAACTTTTAAAGTTAGTAGATCAAAAGTAGGGGTCAAATCATATTAGTGTAGTGGATAATCACCAGAAAGTCTACAAATGTGGGTTTTCTGTTTGTTTTTTCAAGTGGTTACTTCTGGGGAGTTAAGAGATGAGGTAATATGTTGCTGATATAGCTTAGCTCTTCTATGTATTTATTTAAAGATATATTTTTTGGAAAAGTAAAGTACAAAGACATAATGCCCTTTTTATTATCATTTCCTCTTGTGACTGATTCTGAATCTTACATGAAAGTCAAATACAGCAACTGTAACAATAATAATAAAATAAGGAGCATCTCCCTCGCCAGGAGGTAAACACTAATGTGGGCGGCATGGAGAGTTTCTTGACTTCTTTTCAGCTTCTGGTCGCCCTTTCTCTATGTTTATAAACACCCTCCACCTCAACTTCAGTAGCTAAATCTTACCCTTCAGATCTTAGCTTCCTAGGAGAAGCCTTTTGGGCACTATTAATTTGACCCCTAACAATACTGGAAAATCTCTTTAAGAGTATCTAGCAAAAGTAATTGATTTTGATTTTTAATTCACAGAGAAATGTGTGATTTCAGCTATTTACACTCTGATTCTACTTCGCTTGGTATCATTAGGTAGATAGATAGATGAGAGATAGATAAAGGATACTCCCATTCTCCCAACAAATATTTATTAAACATCTCTGTGTATTATGATCTTTCTCATACGAACTGTTACTAATTTATTATTTGGCTTAGAAAACAAATTTGGCATAAATATTAGAAAGGATACTTTAAGAGGAGAGAAGTCTATTTTATATTGACTTGTCACTGTAGTCTTCCCTGTGGTAGTGATTTTTGTATTGAGACCTGAAAAATGAGAAAGGACCAACTATGTGTAGACTAACAAGAAAATTATTTCAGGTATAAGGAGTTGTGGCAGCAAAGGCCTTACCTAGAAAAGAAGTAGTTGTGTTGAAGAAACTGAAAGAAAACCAAGTTGACTGAATCATAGTGAATAAGGGAGTAATAATGATGATGAGTGATGGAAATAGGACAGTGACCTGTTCTCACAAGGAGCTGGACCACTTGTAGACATCTGATCTAATTTTCATTGTAATGAGAAACTGCCCTGGGGTTAAACCAGAAATTCGCATATTAACAAATTATTCTGACTTCCTGTGAAGAATAGAATGAGAGTGGGGAATCCTGCAGGTCAGATATGATTATATTGTCATAGTCTAGAAGAGAGATTGTGGTAGCTTAATTTAGGGAGGTGAATAGAAAGCAGATAGATTCAACACACATTTGAGAAGGGCAAGTCTCCCAGACTTATTCTCACGTACTTTCTTCACTCAAGATAGAATGTAGTTGTCTCCCTCTCTTCTCTCAGTGACTGAACTCTTCCTAGCTTTGAAATTGTATCCCCTCTGATTTAGTGTCACCCTTTATCAGTTATGTCTCCTCTATCAAGTATCTACTTCAGTAACACCTTTATTGTTACCTACTTTACCTCAACATATACACAAGATCAGGTCTCTCCCATTTTTATAAAGATAATCTCCTCACAGACTTCTTCCCCCAGTGGTACACTACTTCCTTCCCTGCAGAATCTTACTCACCTATGCTTTCTACCAATCAGACTTTTGCCTAAAATTATGTTCTCTAGGGTCTTAATCCATACATTGCAAACTCAAAGTATTATTTTTATTTCATACCTTACTTGATATCTCTATGACAAGATGGACAATTATTCTCTTGTTTTCTTTATTTCCTTGGTGGCTCTGGCTAAGTTCTCTAACTATTTCTTTTTCTGTATTTTGCAAAGATTAGCATATCATTCATGATGTCCCCCTCTTCCTGCCCTTTAATACTAATACTCCATAGTGTTTGATGTTTCCTTTTCTTCTCTCACTCAGTGAAGTCTCTCTAGATTTTCTCCATAATTTTTAAGTAGCCCTTAAGGCTACTTATTGCTGATGAATTCCAAACCTTTATTTTCCAGCCCGACAGATCCTGATCCTGATCCATATTCTTTATAGTCACTAACTATCCTCCCTTGTTTTTCTTCCCCCAACTGAATAATATGAACTTTCTCTTTACCCTGCACCTTGATCCAGCTAAATATCTATGGTTCCTAATGAGATGATCTTGGGTGGAAAATTCATGTTACCATAGAGCCAACCTGGATATGGAAACTTGAAACAGCCTAGACTGCAATGTGGGGCAGGAAACAAATGGACAGGATGAGTTGTTCACTGGTTACTTCCTGTAGGAGCTGTGAGTTGATTATAAATCTTGGCAATTGGCTGGGCACGGTAAATGAAAGTTCCTCTTGAAGAAATGTTATGACTTTTTAAGTTAGTTGAGGTCAACTTTTCAGATATAATTTGCTTTTTCAGAACTTGAATTTTAAGATTTCTATTTATAAGATCTCTTGAAATTTTAGTCAAGGCTTTAGGAAAAAATGGAATAGCTATTTAGTGGCTAAAAGAATTCTCTTTCTTAAGGCTATCTTCTTGGATTTGACAGTTTCAGTGTTTTCTCCTTATCTTGTGAAGGCGAACCCATAAAAACAATGATTGATAGATTTCAGAGCCAACAGATTTATATCAAAAACTTTATCAATAAAACTGAAAAGCAACTGGGATAATTAAAAAATATATTGGCATAGTGTGTAACAGATAAATGATTTTTACCTTAGTTTATAAAGCATTCTTAGAAATCCAAAAGGAAAGAAAAAATCTGATTAAAAATGGGCCAATGATACAAAGAGGAAGTTTATGTAAAGAACATCAATATTCTATAGGTATATGAAAACATTATTCTCAATAAAAAACCAGAGGCCCAGAAAGGGGCAGTATAACAAAAAGAAATATTGTATACAATTCCTGTCATACTCTGATTATGTAACTCAAATTCCTTACTTCTCTCTTTCATATTGTTGGATAAGAAACATAACCTCTCAAAGCCAGTGCTGTCCTATTTTATTCAATTAAGATGAATTTCTTATAACATTAAGCCTTTAGTATATTCACAATATTGGGCAACCATCACCTCTATCTAGTTCCAAGACATTTTTATAATACCAAAAGAAAGCCCTGTACCCACCAAGCAGTTAACCCCATCACTCTGTATCTAACTCCTGGCAACCACTAATCTGATTTCTGTCCTACCTATTTTGTACATTTCATATAAATGGACTCATATAATATGTGACCTTTGTGTCTGCCTTCTTTTACTCAGCATAATGCTTTCCAGAGTCATCTATATTGTAGCACACAGCTGTACTTCATTACCTTTTATGACTACATAATATTTCATTGGATGTTTATACCACAATTTGTTTTCCATTTTCCCATTGATGGACATCTGTGTGTTTCTACCTTCTGGCTACTGGGAATAGTACTGCTGTGAATGTGTGTGTGATGTTTTCATTGAGTACTGCTTTTCAATTCTTTGGGGCATATGCTATGAAAGGATTTCGATCTAAAATAGAATTGGAAGATATAAAATGGAGAATCTTATTCATGTGCCCTAAGGAAGACAAAATTTAAGGGTTAAAAGACTGATTTCTCATAAAATGCCTGAGATACAAAAAATGGATAATGTTGGAATTTTCTTAGATGATTTGAGGTTGATCAGTGGTTGTCTCATATCAACCTTCAGAAATTTGCTAGAGGTATGAATGAGAGATGACCTTAACTGGACCGGTCTCACAAAATGGGCTGAATTTAGCTATGCTTATGTGTCTGGACTAATTTTTGTCTGCTCAGGAAGTTTTGGACTCCATTTGTTTTCAATTTTAACTTACTCTAACTGAACTCTACCCTCTTTGCATTGCCCCCAATAATAGGTAACACTGGTGGGTACTGGCCAAACAAATAATTGCTACTACATCACTTACCACCTCATATGACAACTATGTGTCTGAAGCCAAAGACTCCCATGAGAGGATACATTGGTCATGGGACCAGATTAACATTAGGTCACCTACCAACTGCAAGACAATTTCCATGTGATAAGGGACACATGGTTACAGGTTAGACAACTAGGGCAAAGGCTATCTACCAAGAGAAAAAAGTATCCTAAGAAAAAGCACACTGTAAAACAAATACAACTTCCAACCCTGAAATCATACCTACCTGGCCTTTTAGAGATGTTTTCTTTTGCTGTCAAGAAAACCTCTGAGAAATGGAATCCCAGTCATCTAAATGCTCTTAGGGTGGCCTTCCTTTAGGGACCTTAGCTGGTTGCATGGTTGCATTTTAAAAAGTGATGGTCCCTCTTCAAGCGCTTATTTGACTAAATGCATTTACTAAACATAGTTTAGAATTTCAGTGGCCATTATGGGGAACTTAGGATCTCCCCAAACTTGTGTTTTTATAGCTTTTAATTGGTAAATAAAGGCTTCTAAATGTACTTAGGATTCTAAAATTATCTTTTACAAAATACTATTTCTAAGTTAACTGAAGTACATGAACAACTAAATGGAGATAAAAGCACCTGAGACCTCTTCCTAGGCAGCACCAAGGTGTCACCAACCCCCTTCCTTTATCTGGACTCCCCTTCTCTAGCGCTCATCTAGAAACCACTTCACTTGTTAAGAGAGAGAAAGAGAATTAAATTCCTTAAAAAATTATTTATTGAACTCAAAATCCACTTAGACCCTTTCTTATTTTCTTTTAGGCATTTGCAGATACTCTAAAAAATCAGGACATTGGAAATACAGTTGTCCTGCACTTAAGAAAAAGAGGGAAAACATTGAAGTACTAATTATCCTAGACTTCTGATAATAGACACAAGTATGCCTCAAAACTACAAAACAAAAAAGAAAAAATCTTGCATTCTTTCTCTGTCCCCCGAGGTTATAAGTCTTATCATGTCTATGAAATGTAAAAACCCAAGGAAATAACCAAAACATTGCTTTAAGGTACTGATGAGAAAAGGGAGAAAAGAA
This sequence comes from Phataginus tricuspis, assembly GCA_029783875.1. Classification (NCBI taxonomy): domain Eukaryota; kingdom Metazoa; phylum Chordata; class Mammalia; order Pholidota; family Manidae; genus Phataginus; species Phataginus tricuspis. The sequence goes on from JAQQAC010008864.1 coordinate 3,052,859, forward strand.
CCTTTTAAAATAGAGACTGCTATCAAAGTTTCCTTGCCAGAATTAATTTGTGAAGAGCTCTGTTTAATTGGCTTATAGAAAATTAACCATTTATATAAACTAAGAATACTTTCAGAAACACAGAAACCAACCCAAAAGTTTTCTAAGTTCACATGATCTGGGATAATCACTGACAAATAAAAGCTACGTTAAGTTTGTTGGTTTAATTAATACAGACATGTCTTTAGAGTTATCAACATTAAATACAATACTTTATTCTACCGAGGTTTACTGAAGATCAAATAGACTGATATTATCTCTGATGCAAAATTTTTCAGCAAAAAAATAAGATGTTGGCTAACTGCTTTAATGCCTCATGAACTCTTCAAGAGTGATATAAATATGATTGTTAAAAACAAATGATTGAAATAGCTGTAAGTGGGAAAAGAGTTTCTAGGTGAACTTTTCAGGAAATAGTTTCCAAAATCCTTTGATAACTCAAAAGTTTTGCTAAATTAAAATATGAATTAAATTTCATTGGATATATCTGTATCATCTCTAAATGAAATAAAATAATAAAATAAAATAAAATACCAAAATATTACTAAAATAGGTTCATCAAGATAAAATACTAAAGCGTTAATAAAAATAGGTCATTTGCTTTTGACTTCCTTTATGGGAGAACTAAAAGATACTTTGGAAGATAAATAAGCATGTTTTGTGCCATATTGAAGTATTTTCTATGAGGAAAAATACACTTCTAAAAATTAAAAAATGTCTTTATAAATTTGCACATAGTATAGCAATAGATGAGAAGATTGTCCGTATATGAGCTGTTGTGGTGATTTCCCTGAAGTTTATATAAAGTTGTCCAGGTTTAGCTTGCATGGTTTCGAGAAAAGGGTAATTTTAGTTTGGTAGTGATTCCAAGTCAAAAGAGTTAGTTAAGGCCTCTTGCAATTCCATATGAATGTGAGGATTGTCCTTTCCATTTCTGTAGAATGGTGGTTGGAATTTTGATAGTGATTATATTCAATCTGTATATTGCTTCATCATCATAATATTAAATATTCTAGTCCATTGACTTTTCCATTCCTTAAGTTTCTTTAATTTCCTGAGTAATGCTTTATTGTTTCCAGTATAGAAGTGTTCTACCTCCTTGGTTAAATTTGCTCCTAGGTATGTCATTCTTTTTTTTTTCATAATTTATTTTGGTATCATTAATCTACAATTACATGTGCAATATTATGGTGATTAAACTACCCCCTTCATCAGGTCCCCCCCACTAACCCCATTACAGTCACTGTCCATCAGCATAGTGAGATGCTATAGAATCACTACTTGTCTTCTCTGAGTTGTATAGTAGGTATGTTATTCTTTTGGATGTTATTTTAAGTGGAGTTTAAAAAAAATTCTTTTTTGTTCATTGCTGGTGTGTAGAAACACAATTTATGCTTCTGTGTTTATCTTTCACCTGCAATGTTGCTGTGTTTGTTCATTAGTTCTAGTGAGTTTTTTTGTGGATTTTTTTATAGATAGGATCATGTCATCTGTGAATAAAGACTTTTACTTCTTTGCTGTTTTGGATATCTTCTATTTGTGTACTCTTTTTAATGGATAAGACAATTTGATCTCTCTCTTAAGATATTTGGAAGAAATTCAAGGTTTACTTAGGTGTCAGGAGATAGTTTTTATCTGACAAATTGCCAAGATTTTTAAGAAGTAAACATTAGTTAAGAGCATTGAAAATGTGGAACTCAGCTACAGAGAATGGAAATTAAAACTTCCAAAGGACTAATGTATAAGCATACTGTTGACCAGCAATTTTAATTCTCATTTAAATCCTAAGGAAATGAAATATTTGCAATGGTTTATATATGAGGGTACTCAGGTTTGAAAGACTTTTTCTTCCTCTTCATTATTCTCCTTCTTCTCCTTGTTTCTGTATCCACAAATGGATAACCAAGTATCCAAAAATGGATACATGGTTAATTATCTATACCAAAATATCAGTAGTTGTTATCTCTGTGTAGTTGGATTACTTACACTCCTTTTTGGAGCTTTTCCCTTATAAGTTTTTACATGTTTCATACATATTATTTATGATTTTTAATAAGGAAAGACGAACATATTTGAAAAGACCTTACTAGCCTTAAGAAAACCTTTTCTTTCAGAATCTACATTATCACTTTATAATGATAAACTTTTAAAATTTTCTCACCATTTCTCTATTTTTATGTGAAGAATGACTTCTCCCATAGCATATATCATAGTGAGTCAGTGGTAAAAAAGAATAGAAAGTCTCTAGCTTATGTACATACATACATACATATATATATATATATATATATTTTGCTGGAGCCCAAACTGGTCTGCAGTATGCTCTTTATGGAAGTTATTTTTCAAAAAGAAATTATGGAAATAACTACAACATCCAGCTTCAGGAACTCAAGGGAAAAAGTCCTGTATTTAACAATAGAAAAACTAATAAATTTTAGCTTAAATTAGTAAATGTGGGCTAAATGAATTATAACTGCAATTTACAGTCTGTTTAGTATCTAAGAAACAGGTGGTATTAAGGAAAGTAAACATGTCTTGTTACAGTATCATAGTTTGATTTGGAGATCAATGACTACTGAGGAAACTAAACCTTCCTAGTAGCCATACAAATTTTTGGTTTAAACTTTTGGTTAGGAAAATTACAAATTCTGGTGAGTGATCCTATTAAGAACAAGAATCCCTTTAAATGCCACTATTCTTAGTTCTCGGTAATTTTTCAAAATGTTTCCACCCTCTTTTCTTCTTAAAAATGGAAAGCTTATTAATATACCTATATAACCTATGTTTTGAAGTGTAAGTACCTCTGGGTCCCAAATTGCTGAACCATTTCTATAGTAACTTATCACTATAGACATTAAGTAGTACTTAAATGAGAGATATAAAATCTACAGTATGTTTAAGATGGCTGAGTTAATTATACTGAAATCTTTGCATTTGATTATCTCTGGTATTCTATACTTCGCAATTCTTTGGCTATTTGAAATAGTTAATTTCTTCTGCCAGAAGTATATTGGAATGTAAATTAGTTAATACTTTATCTCATGTTAATGTGAGATGTCAAAAATGAAGAGTTTGAACCTATAAACACAAAGAAATTTCAATGTGGTATAGTAAAAAAAAATCTCAGAATGGTCTTCCTGTAAAATTTTCACCTTTTGATATTATGTGGCTATTTGAAACATGATTTAGACTTGTAAACTAATATTTTTGCTAGTATGACTCTGATCCCATAAGTAGTAGTGTATAGGGCTGAATCCTATGAACCTAAGGAAGTATAAAAAAGGTTCATACATTTGTCATCTATGTCTATGTCATCACTTTTGACCACCTTCCATGGAGCCAGTGACCCTGAACTACTTGTATTTTATGGAGATTTTCATGCTTTCCAGAACTCTGTGCCTTTGTGTGTGTGTGTGTCCATACATATAATTTTCCTCTTTATTCTGGATCTTGTTAAACTCTTTACCTTCTCTAAATAGTTCTGCTTGCCCTTCTTCTTGTTTGACTGAATTGTTATTTGTTCACCATTTTTTTCAATACTCTTTTCTTACTTTGTTTTAAATGTGCTACTTATAAATGGAGAAGAGCTATGTTATATTTTATCCCAATAGGAATGCATTTGGCTTTTAATAGGAAATCTTTGTTCATATTTAATATAACGTAACAAATAATGCATAAAACTGATTTTATTTTTCACTAATTCACAAAATATTTATCACTTATTTTTCTTATTTCTTATTCATTTTTGTTCCTTTAGTCAACTTTTGGTGAATTGATCAAATTGTTATTTATTCCCTTCACCTCTCTTCATTTTGAAGTTTTACTGTGCTTTTCCTTTTTTTTTCTGATTACGTTCTTTCCCAGGGCTCATAATATAATACATAGTTTATCAGTATATTACAACAATGGCCCTTCCCCCAGTCAAGACCCCATTTCCTTAGTTTCTTTCTATTAATTTCAGGACACTTTCATCACTCTTGCTTGCCTCTATCAACAGATTTTGCTGAGATATTTATAATTTCTGTTTGAGGTTGTTATTAGTTTTTTCCTGTAATATATCCTCCCTACCTCAAGATTCTTCATTCAGTATTTTTAAATCATATACACATATTATGAATCATACCCATATCTACATATCAGAAAGAGCATTTTCTTGAATATTTTCCTCAGAAGCAGCATCTGAGTGATATATTCTTTACATGTTGGTCTATATTTATTTAAATCTTACATCTTTACATCTTTGTACATCCACGTTTACCTGGCACAAATACTATATTGAATGTGTAGAGCATTATTCATTTAAATTCCTTTTTTTCTCAGTGATTTCATGATAATATTCTACTATAAATTCCAATGTTGCAGGTGAGAACCCAGTGACACTCTTGTTTTTTATTCTAAGTAACCATTTCTTTTTGCCTGAGAGAGTGTAAAATTTCTCCCTAGTCTGCACTAGGTTATGCCTTCATGTATGTCTTTCTCATCAGTCCTGTCCAGACTGTACTGGAGCTATCTGTAGTCTCAGGTTCTTCTGCAGCTCAGACAATTTTTCTATTAGTTTAATCATTGCCTTTCTCCTCTGTCCCTTTTTTTCCCTCTAAACCTCTCTTATTCTAATATTTATGCTTGCAAATTTATTCTCCACATCTTTTATAGTTTCTCCTAATTTAACTTGCCACCACTTCAGTATTTTAACTTATCATATTCTTTTTCAGTCAACAAAGTCACTGATTGTATTTTATTTGGAAAAAGCATGTTTTTTAGTTCCAATAATTATGTATTTGGGGCTACGATTGAATCTTCTTAATGTTTTCCTGCCTCTTCTCAGGTTGTGTCTTTTCTCTCCACGTTAGAGCTAGTTCTGAGAGTAGAGCTCCTTCCTTCCCCCGGGTACAACATCCTTTAACTTCGCCGGCAAATGGCAGCTCTGCTCTAGATTCTGGGACACACCATCTTTGCGGGCCTGTCCTGTGGTGGTTGAACTTGTTCTTGTGGGCTGGTCCTGAGGCAAGAGGAACCTCCTAGCCTCCTACGGAGTTGCCTAGGAGGCAGTGGTAGGGCAGCCAGGTTGGAACAAGGCATGGAGTGAATGAGGAGAGGAGCAGAGACACCGAGGGTAAACATCTAGATTTCTTTTCTTTTTTAACTAAAGGATTTCTGGAAGCAGCCTTTCCAATTTAGGGGAAAAATGATCTGATCATCCTTTCTAAAACCTCACTTAGGAAACTTTCAAATTTATTTTTATACTGAAAGGACAGATGAGAAGTGTAGAGACTCTTCTTTCAGGGAAGAGCCATTAAACATGTTTCGTAATATTTATAGAATTTTGGAGGCTTTCCAGATAAAGGATAGGATTTGCCCACATCCCATTAGATAGTTTTTGTTGTATTATAAAAATTACGATCAATTGTTTCTCTCCAAACTATACTGATAGACACGTTTATTATAACAATCCTTGATTAAGACAGACATAACAGACTCACTGAACAACTATATTGTTGCATCCATGTTTAGGATAATTGCGGTGTTTTATAGCATTTTCTCTGTGAGGCACTTTAGATTGAATGTTGTTAATGTATTAAAGACTTCCTCTGCCTAATGGTAAGATGTGGAATTAAAGTAGGAGTGGGAGTGCACTTAACCAATCCATAATCTTCCCTGATGCTTCACATGGGTAATTACAGTAAACGTGCTTTACCACTGCAGTCCTGAACAAGCTCCTGCAGTACTTAACAATTTTTGTTTTCTGTAGAATAATATGCATCTTTGGAGTGGCTAAAATATATTTTAATTGGGGTGATAACAGGTAGCTACTTCAGCATTGTATAGGGCTTAAAGTAACAAAATTGGTTTGTGATTAATATACTAGACAAAGAAAAATCTTTTTTTTTCTTCTGGGTATAAAGTAGATAGAGCCAAGAAATGTTGCCAGAAGTTACAATTAAAACTCTAATATTTGATATTGGACCTGCATTTAAGTTGGCTATTTAAAAAGTATAATGGTATTTCTACAGTCAATATGTTCATTTTCCTCTTAAATGAAAAGCTGCAAAATATATAGTGATATCTATCTTCCATATTTTTTTCTAGGTGAGGCAGGGTCTCACATATCATGATATTGAAATAATCTGGAGTTGCTTTGTCCAAGGAATTGATAGAAATCAATATTCAGAAGTTTTTATCAGAATGTTAATTGTATTTGCAGGGTAAGTGGAGCTAGAATGAGTAAGAAAAGCTAGGCTTTCTTATTTAATTTTAACTCTCATATGGTAAGTTTTCAGGTGACTTTTGTATATTGAGAAAATATACACAACTCCTAACCTTTATATTCACTGTGTTCCCTCAATTTTTTATATGGTATTATTTAGAGCTGAGAATAGGTTTGGCTATCCTCAGAATACTTTAAACAGAGTAGTTAGATTCTAGGTCAGGTCACAAAGTTTCAACGAACTCATACAATGAAAGAGGTTGTCCTCCCTTGTAAAATATAACCACACTGGGTGAAGAAAAGCAATATGGAACATGGTGCTTAATGTCATACAATGTATACCTAATTGGAAAAGAATTGCACATACATAAATACATCAATAGCAATACAAGTGCCACATGATGACATGTTGAAATTATGTCTTGTGGCTTGAGTGGTGAGACCAATATGGGTGTTAGTGTTCAGTGTAAGTTTTGAGAGAAGGGATACTTTGAGATGAACCTTTGAATAATGGGTAGAATGCAGAGAGGTAAAAGGAATGGTGAACACAGCACGTGAATAAAAAGGAACAAATGTGAGTGAGAGAACATCAATAAGAGGTCTGGCTTGGGTGGCTTTGGAGGTAGATCTGCGGGCAAAGCTATGACAAAGTAAAATTGAAGGCAGAAAGAAAAGGCCAGTGACCTTCACCCCCTACACCCACCTTCACCCACCCCACCACTACCAGTGAACTGAGCCATGAGGACCTCACTTCTCTAGGCCTGTTTTGTCTGTGTCCTCAATTTTGTCAAGCAGAACCTCCACTTGAAATCAAATGTCTACGTAATGCTCTGCTTAAGACTTGCAATGGACCTATGATCCCACACTTGTCTTTAAGAACAGCCCTAACTGTCCTCTCAGTTGCCCAGTACAGTTAACACGAGGAAGATGGGAATGCCTCCTTTTCAGTAGCAAGTCTAAGTATCTTATCTGTACAGCTTATGAATCTTTCTTTTTTTTTTATTTGTTCATTATTTGCTTATTTTCAATATAGATCTCAGTTTAAAGCAAAAAGGCTGCACAATCTTCTCTGAACATTGGGACAGCAGTAGTTTAAACTTAACATATTTAAGGCAGTGGACTTTTACTTATCCTTGCATTAGCTAACAGCCTCACACCTGTTTAGATATGTAGCTGCACCTACAGTTGTGCCATTCTGTTATGTATTTGGGGACTCATACCTGCTCTGCCTAAGTGACCACTAGCTTATTGCATGAGCTTATTTTATGACACTGAAATATGCTTCTGCTTAATATCAGTGAAGCCCTTCTGTGAATGCATATGACAATGTATTTCCCCAGCAACATTTTCTTCATTTCTTTCATACTGGAATTTTTAATAATCCCAACCAGATGGACATCTGCCTTCTTCTCTAAATAGCAATGCTCTAGAGTTTGCTTATCCTGAACTTTTTTTAACATTTGTGATGAACTCTTTAATGAGCAGTAACAAAGGGATCCTGGAGTTCGGCTTCTTAATTAGCAGTACAGCTTCTGGCTAGTGTTAGTTCAAAAATGATTTATATTTCAAGGCTATACCATGCACGTGTTCTCACACAAAGGTATTTGCTAATATTAATGCAAGTAGGCTTTTCAAAAGATTGTCTAAATTGTGTCTGTTTATAAAGCAAGTCAGGAAGGTAGGTGTTTACATTTTATTCACGTGGAGAGTAAGAGGGTTTGTTCTTATCTTAGTCACAGCTTCTTGTTACAGGATTTGAAAATGTAACAACATTCAAGATTTTCTACCATGATTCTGGGTATCTCTAAGACAAGAATCTGAATAAAGTTGATTATAAATTAATGTAGGCATACTATATTTTAGGACATCATCAGACATTAACAAATAAATACTTGGTTATAGATTTAAATTTATCGCTGATATGCTTACTGTCATAGACCCATTATGATTTGTTTGACCACCTAGTGTAGTGACAAAAATGACTAATAATCTGAAAACCTCAATTCTAGTACTAATTCTGCTCCATTTAGGTACACAACCTTTTGTAAGTCATTTCTTCACTTCCCTCATATGTAAAATGATGCAATTGGACTCCAAACTGTAAGGTGAATGGCAATTCTAAAATCCCATGAATTGAATTTTCTTCTTTCTGCTTCCTTTCCCTTGAACTGGCACTTCCAGGGACCCAATAAGCAAGTGGCATGCTCTACTTTCCTAATTTTAATTGATCATACCAGAATATATTACCTATTATCATTTACACTTTAAAATGTTTTTGGACCGGGATATAGTTCTCTGTGAATTTACTCAAAACATTTTAACTCCAGTTGCAGAAATAATAGCGTTTGTCAACCTTTACAAGAATTTATGATCATAATTAAACAAATGTGCATTTGAACTTTTTCACTCATCTCTGTACATAACTTATGCTTACATTCAGAAGAAAACATTTTAGATGTTGTACAAGCCTTAGTGGGGTTGGGGGCAGGACTCAGGTACTGTTTCTTCCCCCTCTGTGTATTCTACTCCATTATGGCCTAAATATGATCATTAGAAATTTTTTTTCCAACTTTTATTTCTTTTTTTATTAATAATTTATTTTGGTATCATTAATCTACAATTACATGTGCAATATTATGGTTATTAAATTACGCCCTTCATCAGGTCCCCCCCACCAACCCCATTACAGTCACTGTCCATCAGCGTAGTGAGATGCTACAGAATCACTACTTGTCTTCTCTGAGTTGTATAGCCCTCCCCGTGCCCCCCCAACATTAAGTCTGCTAATCCTAATGCCCCTTTTATCCCCTTATCCCTCCCTTCCCACCCATCCTCCGCAGTTCCTTTCCCTTTGGTAACTATTAGTCCGTTCTTGGGTTCTGGGAGTCTGTGGGTGTTTTGTTCCATCATTTTTTTTCTTTGTTCTTATTCCCCAACAGATTAGTGAAATCATTTGATACTTGTCTTTTTCGGCTTGGCTTATTTCACTGAGCATAATACCCTCTAGCTCCATCCATGTTGTTACAAATGGTAGGATTTGTTTTCTTCTTAAGGCTGAATAATATTCTATTGTGTATATGTACCACCTCTTCTTTATCCATTCATGTACTGATGGACACTTAGGTTGCTTCCATTTCTTGGCTATTGTAAATAGTGCTGCGATAAACATAGGGGTGCATCTGTCTTTTTCAAATTGGGCTGCTGCATTCCTAGGGTAAATTCCTAGGAGTGGGATTCCTGGGTCAAATGGTATTTCTATTTTGAGTTTTTTGAGGAACCTCCACACTGCTTTCCACAGTGGTTGAACTAATTTGCATTCCCACCAGCAGTGTAGGAGGGTTCTATTTTCTCTACAACCTCACCCAACATTTGTTGTTGTTTGTGTTCTGGATGTTGACCATACTCATTGGTGTGAGGTGATATCTCATTGTGGTTTTAATTTGCATTTCTCTGATGATTAGCGATGTGGAGCATCTTTTCGTGTGCCTGTTGGCCATCTGAATTTCTTCTTTGGGAAGTGTTTATTCATGTCCTCAGCCCATTTCTTAATTGGATTATTTGCTTTTTATTTGTTGAAGTGCCTGAGTTCTTTATATATTTTGTATGTCAACCCCTTATCGGATATGTCATTTGTGAACATATTCTCCCATACTGTAGGATGTCTTTTCGTTCTACTGATGGTGTCCTTTGCTGTACAGAAGCTTTTCAGCTTGATATAGTCCCGCTTGTTCATTTTTGCTTTTGTTTCCTTTGCCTGGGGAGATATGTTCATGAAGAAATCGCTCATGTTTATGTCCAAGAGATTTTTGCCTGTTTTTTTCTAAGACTTTTATGGTTTCATGACTTACATTCACATCCTTGACCCATTTTGAGTTGACTTTTGTGTATGGGGTTAGACAGTAGTCTAGTTTCTTCTCTTACATGTAGCTGTCCAGTTCTGCTAACACCAGGTGCTGAAGAGGTTGTCATCTCCCCATTGTATATCCAAGGCTCCTATATCATATATTAATTGACTATATATGTTTGGGTTAATGTTTGGATTTTCTATTCTGTACCACGGGTCTGTGGGTCTGTTTTTGCACCAATACCAAATTGTCTTGATTACTATGGCTTTGTAGTAGAGCTTGAAGTCAGGGAGCCTAATTACCCCTGTTTGATTCCTCCTTCGCAGGATTGCTTTGGCTATTTGGAGTCTTTCATGGTTCCATATGAATTTTAGAATTATTTGTTTCAGCTCATTGAAAAAAGCTGTTGGTATTTTGATAGGGATTGCATTGAATCTGTAGATTGCTTTAGGTAGTATAGCCATTTCAACAATATTTATTCTTCCTAGCCAAGAGCATGGGATGCATTTCCATTTGTTAGTGTCCTCTTTAATTTCTCCTAGGAGTGTCTTGTAGTTTTCAGGGTATAGGTCTTTCACTTCCTTTGTTAGGTTTATTCCTAGGTATTTTGTTCTTTTTGATGCAATTGTGAATGGAATTGTTTTTCTGATTTCTCTTTCTGTTAGTTCATCATTAGTGCATAGGAACGCAACAGATTTCTGTGTGTTAATTTTGTATCCTGCAACTTTGCTGAATTCAGATATTAGTTCTAGTAGTTTTGGAGTGGAGTCTTTAAGGCTTTTTATGTACCATATCATGTCATCTGCAAATAGTGACAATATGACTTCTTGTTTACCAATCTGGATGCCTTGAATTTTGTTGTTTTGTCAGATTGCCATGACTAAGACCTCCAGTACTATGTTGAATAGCAGTGGAGAGAGTGGGCATTCCTGACTTGTTCCCGATCTTAGGTGAAAATCTTTCAGCTTCTCACTGTTAAGTATGATGTTAGCTGTGGGTTTGTCATATATGGCTTTTATGATGTTGAGGTACTTCCCCTGTATACCCATTTTGTTGAGAGTTTTAATCATGAATGGATGCTGAAATCTGTCAAATGTTTTTCAGCATCTATGGAGATGATCATGTGGTTTTTGTTCTTCTTTTTATTGATGTGATGGATGATGTTGATGGATTTTCGAATGTTGTACCATCCTTGCATCCCTGGGATGAATCTCACTTGATCATGGTGTATGATCCCCTTGATGTATTTTTGAATTCAGTTTGCTAATATTTTGTTGAGTATTTTTGCATCTAAGTTCATCAGGGATATTGGTCTCTAATTTTCTTTTTTGGTGAGGTCTTTGCCCAGTTTTGGTATTAGGGTGATCCTGGCTTCATAGAATGAGTTTGGAAGTATTCCCTCCTCTTCTATTTTTTGAAAAACTTTAAGAAGAATGGGTGTTATTTCTTCTCTATATGTCTGGTAGAATTCAGAAGTGAATCCATCTCGTCCAGGGGTTTTGCTCTTGGGCAGTTTTTTTTATTACCGATTCAATTTTTTTACTGGTGATTGGTCTGTTTAGTTTTTCTGTTTCTTGCTTGGTCAGTCTTGGAAGGTTGTATTTTTCTAAGAAGTTGTCCATTTCTTCTAGGTTTTCCAGCTTGTTAACATATAGATTCTCATAATATTCTCTTATAATTCTTTGTATTTCTGTGAGATCCATTGTGATTTTTCCTTTCTCATTTCTGATTCTGTTTATATGTGTAGATTCTCTTTTACTCTTAATGAGTCTGGGTAGGATTTATCTATTTTGTTTATTTTTTCAAAGAACCAGCTCTTGGTTTCATTGATTTTTTCTATTGTTTTATTGTTCTCCATTTTATTTATTTCTCTTCTTATCTTTATTATGTCCCTCCTTCTGGTGACTTTGGGCATCATTTGTTCTTCTTATTCCAATTTCAGTAATTGTGTCTTTAGACTATTCATTTGGGAATGTTCTTCCTTCTTTAAATAGGCAACCAACCTTCCTCTTAGAACTGCCTTTGCTACGTTCCACAGAGGTTGTGGCTTTGTGTTGTTGTCATTAGTCTCCTTATATTCTTTGATTTCTGTTTTGATTTGGTCATTAACCCATTGATTAATTAGGAGAATATTGTTAAGTCTCCATGTATTTGTGAGCCTTTTTGTTTTCTTTCTAAAACTTAAAACTTATTTCTAATTTTATGCCTTTGTGATCTGAGAAGTTGGTTGGTAGAATTTCAATATTTTTGACTTTGCTGAGGTTCTTTTTTGGCCTAGTATGAGGTCTATTCTGGAAAATGTTCCATGTGCACTTGAGAAGAATGTGTATTCTGTTGCTTTTGGGTGTAGAGTTCTGTAGATGTCTGTTAGGTCCATCTCTTCTAGTGTGTTGTTCAGTGCCTGTGTGTCTTTTCTTATTTTCTGTCTTTTTGATCTGTCCTTTGGAGTGAGTGGTGTGTTAAAGTCTCCTAAAATGACTGCATTGCTTTCTATTTCCTCCTTTAATTCTGTTAGTATTTGTTTCACATATGCTGGCGCTTCTGTGTTGGGTGCATATATATTTATAATGGTTATGTCCTCTTGTTGGACTTACCCCTTTATCATTATTTAATGTCCTTCTTTATCTCTTGCTACTTTCTTCGTTTTGAGGTCTATTTTGTCTGATACAAGTACTGAAACACCTGCTTTTTACTCTTTGTTGTTTGCATGAAATATCTTTTTTCATCCCTTCACCTTTAGTCTGTGTATGTCTTTGGGTTTGAGGTGAGTCTCCTGTAAACATCGTATAGATGGGTCTTGATTTTTTATCCATTCTGTTACTCTGTGTCTTTTGATTGGTGCATTTGTCCTTTATATTTAGGGTGATTATCAATAGATATGTACCTATTGCCATTGCTGGCTTTACATTCGTAGTTACCAAAGTTTCAAGGGTTGCTTCTCTACTATCTAACAGTCTACCTTAACTTTCTTGTTAGGTTATTGTAAACACAATCTGATGATTCTTTGTTTCTCTCCCTTCTTATTCTTCCTCCTCCATTCTTTATACGATAGGTGTTTTATTCTTTGTCCTTTGTTCGTATTTGTCTGGTGTGCTTTCTTTGCTATGATTTTATTTTCTCTGGTGACATCTTTTTATACTTAGGGGTGCTTCCATCTGGAGCAGTCCTTTTGCAGTATCCTGAAGAGGTGGTTTATGGGATGCAAATTCCCTCAGCTTTCGCTTGTGTGGAAATTGTTTAATCCCTCCGTCATATTTAAATGATAATCGTGCTGGATACAATATTCTTGGTTTGAGGTCCTTCTGTTTCATTACGTTAAATATATCATGCCATTCTCTTCTGGCCTGTAAGGTTTCTGTTGAGAAGTCTGATGACAGTCTGATGGGTTTTCCTTTGTAGGTGATCTTTTTTCTCTCTCTAGCTGCTTTTAATACTCTGTCCTTGTCTTTGATCTTTGCCATCTTGATTATTATGTGCCTTGGTGTTGTCTTCTTTGGGTCCCTTGTGTTGGGAGATCTGTGGGCTTCCGTGGACTGTGAGACTATTTCCTTCCCCAGCCTGGGGAAGTTTTCAGCAATTATTTCTTCAAAGACACTTTCTATCCCTTTTTCTCTCTCTTCTTCCTCTGGTACTCCTATAATGCGAATGTTGTTCTGTTTGGATTGGTCACACAGTTCTCTTAAAATTCTTTCATTCCTAGAGATCCTTTTATCTCTCTCTGCCTCAGCTTCTCTGTATTCCTGTTCTCTGATTTCTATTCCATTAACAGTGTCTTGCATCTCATCCAGTCTGCTGTTAAGCCCGTCGATCGCTTGTCTGATTTCTGCATTGTGTTTCCTCACTTCCCTCACTTCCTCCCTCAGCTCTTGCATATTTCTCTGTAGTTCCATCAGTATGGTTATGACTTTTATTCTGAATTCTTTTTCAGGAAGATTGTGCATGTCCATCCCATCAGGCTCCCTCCGTGGTGTAGTCTGGTCTGGGGATGCCTGGGGAAGTTTTGTTTGTACCATATTTCTCTGTCTTTTCATGGCGATAGAAGTGGTCAGAAAAAGAAAAAAAGAGGAAAGGGAAAATAGAGAAGAAAAGAAAGAAAGAAAGAAACCCCCCCCAAAAAAATGCCTGCTGTTTGTCGTTTCTGTGACGATCCTGTAGGTGGCTCTGCTGCTTGACTATTCTCCAGCCACGCTGCTCCACCAGGCCCTTTGTGACTCTGGCCATGGAGGGAGTAAAGGGACGCTGCTGATTTCTGTGGGAAGTCTCCATGCGACTGTTTTTCCCAGCCACAGTCCAAGGGGATCGAAATTCCCCAGGACTCCCAGCCTGCTTGGCTGAGTGCGCTGGGATGATCCTGCTCCTCTGTTGAGCCCCTGTCTCTTTAAGGCCCCTAAAAAAGCACTCACTTTTCTTTTGTCCCAGGGAACAGGCTGGGTTGACCTGCTATCTTGAAATCTGCACCTCTGTCTCTCCAATCTCTGATACACCACACTAAGTGTGTCAGTGCTTCCGGCGCAGATCACCGGGACTGGTTATTTGGCGGGCCTGTGCTTCCACTCCCTCCCCGCTCTGAATCCTCTCCTCCTGCCAGTGCACTGGGGTGGGGGAGTGCTCGGGTCCCACTGGGTCGTGGCTCCATATCTTACCCACCTTGCGGGGTGCCTATTCCTCTCAGGTGTAGCTGCAGGCTGGTGTCATCCTGTAGCTTCTGGTCTCTCTTTTAGGAATAGTTGTATTTTCTGTATTTTCATAAATATATTTGGTTTTGGGAGGAGATTTCTACCGCCCTGCTCATGCTGCCATCTTCCCGGAAGTCTCCCTCATTAGCAATTTTGATGAAGAAATAAATGATGTGTATTTGATAACAAATGCTTACTGAAAGAGTGAAACAATACATGTGAGAATTGTGATTTATCTCTAGACACATCCAGGAATTAACAACAAGATATATAATAAGGAAACAGTCATCCTGAGATGAAGACAGTCACCCGCATGATGGCACGACATTCATCAAATCAGCAGAACAGTGGCTCAGGTTATCTTGGTGGAACCAGACTGTTGCAGTGGTGATTGTGTTGATATCAGAGAGCCAGAATGGACATGGACATGATGATGAGTTGGCAAAGAAGTTTTAAGCCACATAAATTTAGGATAGGACAGGCTCAGAAAGATGTTGCTGCAGTGAGGGGTGGATGGTTAACTCAGTTTAACTTATTATCACAGGACTTATAAAGCAGGAAAAGCCTGTGGGGGTTTCTTACACACCTACTCAACATTCAAGTGGATATTAGCTCCATAAAGGCATAGTTGCATTTTCTGGGGCCAAAGAATCAAAAGCTTTAATTTAAGCCAAGAGACCATTGACTTTAACTGGGATCTTGATTTCTCCACTTGATCCAGGAAATAAAAGTTGCACAAAAGACATAAAAAGCAGATAAAAGACATATTATTTTCCTTCAAAAAGCTTTTATTCTGGCTATATTTATTTTGAGAAAAGCATGTGTTCATTTCAGAAATTGTATCTTCACACTATATATCACTTTTATTTATTAATTAACATGTTAAGTGCATTGCAAAGAAAAATACTTAAATTGTAGTTTTAAGAAAATTAAACATTTCTGATTAGTAAGAGTTACTATAGTGGTGGGAAATTATTTCAGAGAGACGATGACAGCAAAACAAAAACAGAACAAAAATGGAGCATGGACACAAATGACTATACAAATATTTCTTTGCAAGCAGGAAAAATAACCTTGAAGGCCTGGTATTCTAGAGTTATTTTGCAGGAAACCTTTAATAAAATTTAGATTAATGTATGAAGGAAATGTCTATTACTGTGATATTTTAAATATAAGATCTATGACTCTCAAAATGCTATTGAAGCCAGCCAAATATATTCACTACGCATTATTTGCAAGTTGCTACGTTAATGGTGGGATCACTAAAAGATTCTGATGCAAGGCTTTTGATTGTGCCCTCGATGAGCTTATAGACTTCTGAGGCAAACGCAATTCATATATGAATACAATGTTTTCCTCAATAAATTCATGTCATAATGAATATAGAGGCCATAGAAATGATGATTGATTCTTCTTTTGTGCACAACATGCTATTGATTTTTCTATGTCAGCATAAATTAACTTATCCTTTTAACTTCCCAAGACAAAACAAACTAACCCATCTTCTTTTTCACGGGTGCCATATTAGCATGATGTATATCTACCCGCAGCTTTGTTTTCTTTATATATTGCTACAATAATCTTATTAAATACCCATGAATTATTATTAAAAGTATTTAGGTCACTCAGGTTGGTGGTCAGTGCACATTTTATATATTAAAAATTCTGGGGAAAATAAATTATAAAAATGGTAATCTGTGTCTAAATTGCATGTGTGTGTATGTGTTCAAATATAAGGAGAGAAAACACCTTAGACCTAGTGAAGTTCTGAATACTTTGTAATATGAAAGTTGTGCTTTAGTGGGTTTGGAAATTGGATTTAGAGAATATTAGGGCAAAAGATCAATACAGATGGATTGTTTTATATAGAGAACAAGCATGTTATCATTGCTTAAAGGATTACACATATTGTGTCTCCAACTTTTAAACAAAATATTCTGGTATCATTGAAATAGAATGCATTTCATTCTTAAAATTCCAAATCATATAATTGAAATGTCTTGTTATTTTTTGATGCTTTAACAAGTAAAATTATATAACTAGTTAAGTACATTAAATTTTACTCTTACAAAAGTATACCTGAGTATCCATAACCCAAGGTGATGGTTTATAACTTATTCCAAGTGGTCTTTCGTCACTCTAATATTAAATATAAGGTATTGGAGATTCTAAAATAATAATGAAAATAACGGTCTTTTCAGGGACACCCAGTTAATGACAACTTCTGGGGCACCATTAACATTGTGGTGTATGTGAATGATCATTTTTGAAGTTGCCTAGTATATAAGCCCGTAGGAGCAGCCCTAATTCTTTTTGAATAGAAGATAATGATTTTAATTTATTTTAAAATTATTTTTAAAATCTAATTTCACTTGAGTATGTAAAGTGTAATATAACACCTACTTATTTTCTCACTTTCAGCTTTTATTTAATTGAGGTAATTATTTGCCAAATATCAGATAGGGAAGTATCTGAATAAATTTCATTTGATTTCTGGCATCTGTAGCGTCATCATCTCTCTCCATCTCCTCTACCTTCTCTGCATAGCCCAAACTGTGTTACTCATTAGAACACACATTTCATTTTAAGGTTTATCACTGTCCTCATTTCCTTACCTTTGTCCTCCATCTAGCATTCCCTCAACTGCCTTTCAGTAAATCATTTTCCTATACGTGTCACACTTGCCCACAGCAGCCCAGGGAGGACAGACGGGTTGTGTTCATTCATTACTCAAAACTATTTTTCTAGTAAGTATAATTTCTAACACCCATATAAGGTTGCAATCTTTCTGTACGTGTACAGAGACAGTAAATCTAGAAGTGCAGCACATTGAATTTACCTTGACTGTTAGCATTTCCCTTGATTATATGTGTATGGGACTTACATGGAGGATTTTAGGGTGCTCCTGCTGCAAATATTAAATACTTCTCCCGTAAGGAATTATGAGAAAAGTGTTGAAGCTTCTTTATCTCGTGTATAGAAAAGATTATCTACTTACTGTAAGACTCTGAGTAGAACTCCATTGATTATTTTCTTTACACAGAAGCTTTGTGTTTTTCTTTAGGATGTTTAACAATTTAACACCAAAAGTTTATTTTCTTACCTTTCATTTGTGATGTTTTGTATCAAGTTCAATACAGTATTCCTAAACATCAGAAGCAAAATGAAAACATAATTAACAGGAAAGAGCAGGAAAAATATTAGAAATAGAGAACACTAAAAAGCCACTAATAAAAATAAACTTAATTTACAAGTTCCCTGTAGTGGGTTTCAAATATTTTTTTTTGTCAAAGGAAAGATTTTGTTGGCTATTTGAATAATTCTTAAATATTCTTAACATTTAATCACAACTATATCAAACATGTATACATATCTAGATGTGCATACATGACAGTTTTTATAAAATCCTTTGTTTAACTTGGCTTCTTTCCATTTAGATCATGTTTTCAATTTCTTTCAGTTCTCTGGGTTTTCTTGGGCTTTCTGAAGTCTGATCTGTGTTGGCTCACCTATCTTTTTTGTTTGTTATTTGCCACTGCTTGAAACCTTTGCATTCGAAACAGAAACTATTTATTTTATTTCCTGATGAGTCAGATTCCTTGGGCTACAGTTCAGAATGGGCACCACACCAGTTTTTTTGAAACTCCATACTTCACCTAGATTTTTCCTCAACTCCCTTCTCCTCTTTCATTTTAAAGAGAACTTGAAAGTGGTTCTCAGTCCTATGCTTTATCTTCCTTTAAAATAGTGCCTTTTAAAGTCCCAGGTCTACAGAAGACATGCTCCCTGGCCATTATAATTTCCTTGTAATTTCTATTTTTTAATAACTGCCTTTGATACCAAGTTAGATTACCAGTAGTTGTATTAATTTTCCAAATTCCTAAAGACTGCTAGATTGGGCTCTTTAAACCTGCCCGGTGCTAAGTAAGTGGTTCAGGCAGGATGACCTCTCTGCACCCGCCAGCTGTAACTGAAGAAACAGGCTGAGTATAACCTCAGCAGTGCCCCGTGTTTGGGGGATAAGAGGAAATCTTCAACAGTCCTGTCAATGTCCGATACAAAGGCTCTCCCCAACGGAGGCTCAGAGTTCTGGCCCATGAAGGCATTTAAAGCCTCTCTGCTGTTGATGTAACTGCTCTCTCCTCTTAGGAGGGTTCCTGCTCTGCTCCCCTCTGATTGACAGGAATAAACATTTTAAAGACTATGCTTTCCTAATGAAGAGCTATTACATAATGTTTCAAAGAAATGACTTGTAATCTATCAAAAAACAAAATTTGAGTAAATTTTAAGATCTTACTGGCTTTTTCCAGTGTTTCACAGACGGTGCGGCACCCAGTCTACCAGAGAGGTAGGAAGGGGCTCCAGAGAGTTACACAAACGCAAGCGATTTTGCAGGCAGAAGGCGACAGAACAAGGCGCTGTACGAGGCTGAAAAAGCAGAGCAGTGACTGCCTGCCTGTCACTCTCCCTAGAGCCGGTGGCCGGGGTTTATCAGGCGCAGATCTAACTAATGATGATCAAATGATTCCTGATTCACAGGTTTAAGATTCCATTTCTGGGAGACCCAAAATCGTAGTCATTTAAGTCTTGGTTTAGTGACATGGGTTTTAGAATAATAGACTACAGTGGAGGCCTATTGTTTTTAACAAATATTATCTCATATAAAGCATCAGTTTTCATTAGCTCCATTTTTACTGTTGAAGAGACAGAGACATATAGAGGTTAAGTAACTTTCCCAGCTGGGGACATACATGTCAGATATGATATCTGTAATAAAAGTAATATATACTCTTTTTGCTGAAAGACTTGTTCACATTAATTTGTTGCAAAGATGTTAACAATTTTAAATGAAGACCCCCTCAATGAACAGTATAAACTGAATATAAAACAAATGCAGGAAATTACTAAAGGAAGCATTTATTTTATTTACATGATTGTTTAATAGACCTACAAACTTTGTGGCTTAATTTAAAATAGAATAATAGACTCATCTGAGTAGGCAGTACAGAAGAACAGAAGTATTAACAGAGCAGAGAGACACAACTCTGATAATGAAACAATAAAGAGCTGTTGTCCCAATCATCTTCCTTATCGGAACAGAAGTGCCAAAGGGAGGAAATTGTGGGTCATCTATCACCCTCCCAGTGAAGGGTCTTCCACCTAAAATAGCTGCACGACAGCTCTGGATCAATTGCAGAAATGAGCACCGTTATGTCACACAGGAAAGGTAGGATTGCCTCCCCCCCAGGGAGAACGGCAACACGGCAGTACTTCAGTTTCACCAAGTGAACAGGCAAATTTTGATAGTTTGCTTTTAGCTAAGTTATTCTCCTCATGGCTTCACATTTTTTATGAGAAAGAAAAGTGGGAAAATGGTATTTTCAGTTTTTAATAAGTAGTTTCTTAGAACACAGTGAAAGATATTTGAACAAGAGCATAAAACTTCACATACGTATTACTTTCCCCTAAAATTCATAGTGTTTTCTTGGCACCTATTATAGTAGAAAAAGGTTTCTTTTTTATTTTTGACAGAACACTAAATTGAAACTTTTGAGGGGTTTTTTTTTTGTAAAGCCAGACAGCACCATTATTTAGTAGAAAATTTATTCTTGTTATATTTATGCCATTCTTAGAATACAAAGAATCACCATAATACATGACAAAAATAAATAGAATTCTGAATACAATTTTTTTTATTGATTATTTCTAAGTGCAGACCTGCAGCCTTCTGGCTAGACTTCTAATGCTCCCCCTTCAAGTCAATACATAGCTCTCCAGATCTACTTACTTCTATATGATGGTCAATGTATTGCTGAACAGACTCTGAGTTTTGAAGACTGAGAGGTAGTACAGCATTTCAATTGGAATTCTTTTGACTGGAGGGTTGGGTGATTAAGCTGGTCATTTGTGGAAATGTATTGATTTCATGATATATTTTCAGGAACGATTTTTCTTTTCTGAACACCCTGTCATGATGTGCTCTTTAGAATTTCATCTCTTCCCAGAGGGACATGGCACAGCTTTCAACAACTGAAATGAAGATATAATAATGGAAAAACGGAATACTGTGTTATTACATATCCCTAAATGTTAACAGAGAATCCACAAATAAGAATTTATATTTTTCTTGATTTTTAAAGGCTTATGAAGTTAGCATATTTGGCTTATTATGCATTAGTCAGACTATCCAGAAAAGTATACTACAGTATATTAAATTCTTAAATTATAGTCAACACATGAAATGTGTAAAATGCTTAGTTTTGTACATGACATAGAATGTTGCTCGTATTTTAGACCTGATTTTTTCCCTTTATTTGCAGATTTCTTTGCCTTAGAAATTACTCTTTAAATGAATAAGCACCCTGGTCTCTGAATACTTTGGAAATTTATTGATCGTATATTGTATACCAGGCACTTTCAAATATTGCATTTCATTTAATAGTCACAGAAATTATTTAAAGTGAAAATTATTACCCTTTTGCTGATAAGAAAAAAATATGACTGAAAAATATTACATGTCAAGAATCACACAAATATTAAGTATATTATAATAATACCATAGTAAAATATGGCATATACATTTTTGGCATGTTCACTACCTAGTCTAATCACCTTCTCCTTTGTTTTCATTTAATGGAGATTAGACATACAAATTACTTCCTTCCTTGCAGGTAGGGTTGGCCTCATGACATGGTCCTGGTAAATGAGATATAGAAAGAAGTCCCTGGAATCAAGAAGTCATCCTGAGACCACATAAAATTGCCAGTCAGGAAGAAAAACAATTCTCCAACATTAAGTCTTCCTGAAATACTTATACCAGCTCTGTGTTACCCAACACTGGACTTGATATTACATAAGAAAAATAAATGGCTTGTTTTTGAAAGCGCATTTTTATATGATTTTCTGTTACCTTCCACAAATGATGCAAAAGTATATTTCAATTTTCTAAAATCAGCTTAAAATGGAATAGCATAAAGATAAGCTTTAAAAACAGAACATGGTTAGGCCAGAATCATTTAGCTAAAATACCTTTCTCACCTAAACTTTCTGTTTTCTCTAATCAATGCCTTTATTTCCTCCAATTTCCATTCCACTAAATCTTGGCAACCATGAAAATGAGTTCAATGTTGAATTACTGAATCCAGTACTAAGATTACCCAAAATATGTGTCATCATGACTTGCATATTTGCTAACTGTAAGGTACAAATCTGGTTTAGTATTTGTAGTATCCAAAATAACTTGAAAAACATAGAGCTACATAATTCTTAGAATCCAAAAAATTATTACCTAAGAAAAGTACAACCTTTCCTGGTACTCATTCCAGATCATATGTTTTTCCCATGGGTCATGACAAAGAGTTTATATTAAGATATTGAAACTGCTTCCTCAACAGCATCTCTTTATACTCTTGAGTTGTTTACGGATGTTTCTTATGACCTTCCTTAGTGTTTCATATCATCGCACTGCTATTACATGCTTAATAAGCACAGGGAAGCGAAAATCAAACAATGGGGGCCAAAATAATGCAAACAGGTAGTAATGGATTATCTGCAAGGCTTTGAGAACATTTACTGCGTATTTTTCCATTCAGCTGAGTGTTTTCTAAGTATTAAGCACACTTACATTGTTGGTTTCTGTTGGGCATCGGGGGTGGGCTCAGAGAATATATCCCAAAACATTTGTTGATTCTAGCTTATTTTTTTCTGTGGTCTTTTCTTCCCTCCCCAAAATGCATTCAGTTCAGGCTTGGATTCATTGCTTTTTGATAATTAATCTCTACATTTTGTGTAATTTAATATTATTAAAAAAATACAAAAGGTTGAACCAACTCTTTTGGATAGAATAAGTGGCTGCAAGGAGATACAGGGGTTATGAATTTTGTTATTCTTTACTCAAGTTTGTGAATTGCATTTTTTCCAGAAAGTAGTCTTATCCAATAGTGAACACCAGAATAAGTAAATAACTGAGGAGGAATTACTGGATAACTAACTTTTTCAGAAAGGTGCAGGACGACAATTTTCAGTATACAAACACAGTTCCTACTTTGACAAAGACTAGGTTAAATATTCACTACTTTCTAGGATGGAAGTAGCTTTTCATACAATTTCATCTGTCCCTCATAAATTGCAAAAAGATGGGAGGGTCATGGTTCATCTAATCGTTTCACTTTTGATCATAGCAATTTAAAGGTGAATAAAAGGTAAGACCAGACAAGCTGACATGGCCCTTTTAAATACTTTCTTTACTTTTTAAATACAACTGAGAGTCCAAAACATAAAGCCTGAGCTTCTGAAACACAGTTGGGCCAGGTGCATGGAGAAATTTTGAAGACTGAATAGATATGAATGCTTATTTACATTGGACTGCTGGCTTGCAGATTAGCGCATGGTTTCATTAGATGAAGATAAAGTCAATTATGGAGCAGAAAGAGAACTAAGAAGTAATATTATGCTTGCAAACTTGCTTGATAAACAATTGGCAGTGAAATAAAACTTGAGCAAAGGCATTCAGCTGGCATTTTGCTGGGCAAGGAAATGAGCAATACACTCCATGTAGGTTCTCTTTGTTTTCCCTCTAGGAGTTATTTGGAGAGGTGTGGTAGAGTGAAGAGCAATCTAGGAGAGAATATTTGGAAAGTGAAAGT
Source organism: Phataginus tricuspis (assembly GCA_029783875.1). NCBI lineage: Eukaryota > Metazoa > Chordata > Mammalia > Pholidota > Manidae > Phataginus > Phataginus tricuspis. The sequence continues at coordinate 3,076,269 of JAQQAC010008864.1, forward strand.
TGAAATTATCTATTTTCACTATCCTAAAATTGTGAATATTGGGTGTCTGACTAGGAATAATCAGAGGAATTACAGTGAATTATTTTTTACTGATAATAAGTGAAATCTGAATTATTTTTGGAAATGCTAAAACATTTTGAAAATAAAAAGAATAAATCAACAAATGCAATGTATAGTGAGACAATTCTTTCTTCCTCAAAATGTTATGGATGATTATATTACAATGGAGAATTGAGGTTAACTTTTTACTGTAACTGTATCAATTAATGATACTTGTCTTTATGTCTCCCATGTGCCTACTGGTTTTTTATGCTTTGTAATTCACAACAGTTGTTGCACTAAGATTACATTTTATTCTCAATTGTTCCTATTACAATTTACCAATATGTATGTTGCTTTAAAAATATTTCTTGTACCAAATATTTTGAAGGCCACATTATGGAATTTTACAATGGAATGCACGTTAGTAGAATTCCAAAAATAAGGACTCTTGAAGAAAAATATAAATTAGAAAACAATTTTTCAAATTGATATTCAGTTATTAACCTACTAGGTACCTAGGCTTGAATTATAATTATTATATAATAATCAAGCATCAGGTTTACAAATGTGTTCCCTGAGAAAATTCAATGATATAAGAATGTCCATGGATAGCAATTGATTAGTTAACTATAAAGGATGATGCCAATTGAAAAGACAAGAAAAATACATTATTGCATCAGCTCTATAAAAAGGCAGTCATGGAGTGACTGTATTGCATCAATACCCCACTTAAAAGCTGATAAAAGTCACTGGCCATGAAAAGGAAGAATAAATCTTTGGTTGGCTCAAATAAAATGAAGAAAATATAGCTTAGAAGAAATGCTGAGATTTCTTTGCATGTCTGATTGAAGGACAATTTGTTGAGAACTTAATCATGACAGAAATCGTGATTCCATTGTAATGCTTCTTGTTTTAGTGACACTAATTTATGTACTATGTCTTCTAAATCTCTGATTGTCCAATCCTAAAGTAGATATAACACTTCCTTTTTGACCTGAAATCATGAAATTAAAGCAGTGTGTCTGGGTAAGAAGTGCTCTTCGAATTGAATTAGTCTACTTTATTTTTCCATTGTGAATATATTCATATCATTATAGTTTTTTTAATTAATTAATTAATTAATTTTTAAAAATAGTTTATTTTGGTATCATTAGTCTACAATTACATGTGCAATATTATGGTGATTAAACTACCCCCTTCATCAGGTCGTATCATTATAGTTTTATTAGCTCATGTTGAGTCATTCAGTTTTAGGCTACTTCTTAATCTGATGCTCAAATTCCGTGTAGTATTCTCCTACCAAGGTGACATGCAGTTGAACATCTCCATTGATGAGGAATCTGTCCTATATTAGAACTTTTCACAGATTGACATAGGAACAATTTCTTTATTTTAACCTAACATAATTTTGTATAATTTTTTTATATACAACCTAGTTCTACATCATACAGACACAAAGAACACATTTGATCCACTTCCATATCATAACCCTTCAAAGACTTAAAGATTATAAATTTCCACCAAAGTCTTCTATTCTGATTTCCTCCAACTTTTAAACTGTTTATATTTTACAATAATCATGTTTATATCTATAAAACAATGTTGCTGTGATTTTTATAGGAATTTTAGAACCTGTATATCAATTTGGGAAGAATTGATGTCTTGACTGTGTTGAGTTTTTCAACCCAGGAACACATATATCTCACCATTTATTTACAACTTTGATTTCTTTCATCACTGGTTTGCAGTTTTCAGTATATAAGTCTTGTGCATGTATTGTCAGATTTACACCTAAGTTTTTCAATTTTTGAGTGATTGTAGATGGTGATGGAGCCAGCCGTCAGCAGTCAAAAGGTTCCTGAAAGGGGGGCGAGGATTGTATTTACAAAGACCACAGGAGTACAATCTGTCTTGTGCAGAATGCCAAAATACTTTATTGGTGACAAGCTTTCATACAGTAAAATAGAGAACTAGGTAATACTCAAAAGTCAGCATCTAAAGAATGTTCCTCTTGGCAACCCGGGCAGAACACGGGCGGTCCCTACTTAAGCATTTTACAATATGTGGAAATATGCACAGTCATGCAGTCACTTATATCTGGGTAGACTCATATAATCTGAGGGTCATAGGACAGTCACTCTATCCCTAGACATACATATTTCAAAACAGCTTGTACAAGCATAAAAGTTGCAGAACAAGTAAGTTCAAAAGTTGCAGAATAAACAAGTTCACTCTACGCTACGGAGGAAGTAAGAAAATGGCTTCACTTATGTCAAGCAGTAACTAAACACGGCTCCCCACAAGATGGTGTGGTGTTTTTAATTTTAGTGTGTTTTCATTGCTAGTATATACAAATGTAGTTGGTACTTTATATTTCTGCATAATCAGGTTATATGTAAGTAACAGTTTTCTTTCTGATCTGTATGCCTTTTATTTAACCTTCCTGCCATTTTCCTCGAACTTCCAGCCCTACCTTGGATGATAGTGGTGAGAAAGGACATACTTGCCTTATTCCCAATTTTAGTGAGAAAGTATTCACCTTTCACCATTTATAATAATGTTAACAGTAGATTTTTTTGCAGACAATTTTATCAGTTGGGGTAGTTCCCCTCAATTGATGTCAGTTTTCCTGAGGTTTTACTGTTAATGGATGTTGATTTTTCTGTATCAGTTAATATAATTGTGATTTTTCTTCTTTATCTTTTTAATAAAATTGATTAAATTGTTTGATTTTCCAGTATTAAGCCAATTGTACATCCTTGGAATAAACCCCTTGGTGCCCTTTTTATTTTTTTTACATATTTCTGAATTCTGTTTGCTAATACTTTGTATGAAGGATTTTTGTACTATATTAATGGTCACATTGTAATCAGCATTCTCTTTTATAGGAAACACCATATTCTGTTTTAAGAGCATGCTTTGGAGTAAAAAATATTTTCGGTTTTATTTCTATTGTATCAATGCTAAGACAAATTCACAGAGAAATAAGTAAGTAGATTTGTAGGACAACTATCTATTGGGAGAGGAAATATTAAGATATTCATGAGTATGTAAATGAAAAATTTCCCCAATCACTTAAAAAGTGTAAAAAGTTCAACTTTATATATATGGCACGTTTTTGTGGGTGTGCTCTGTGTGAATATATAATTGATTTTCATTGCTTGTTATTACATTTGTGCACAGACATAATGTGCCAAGTACTATATATAAATATTAATTCAAGTAATTTTATTTATAATCTGTAAGATATTTTATTATTATTATTATACCTGCTTTTTATGTTATTAACCAAATTAGTAACAAGAAAGAAAAAACAAACCAAAATTAAACACTAAGCATTTACTTTTTTCCTTTTTTGCCATAGTTATTTAGATATTCATGCTAATAGAGAAAAAAACTTGAGTTTTTGTTTTTATTTTTGTTTTAAGGTAAGTTTCATTTTTCAAAGCATCATTATGTCGCTAATGTTACTAAAAGACAAAATTTCAAATAAGCTTACATTTCCTGAAAATAGAATAGCTATATTAAAAAGGGACATGGAATCTAATTGATTATTCTCAATTCATTCAATAAATATTTATTGATCTATTTTTATAAAAACTTTTTTTGTGTCACTAAAAATGAAGCCTAAATAATAAAACTAAAGAATATGGGAGGAATACTAGTTGAAATAGATATTGGAATCATACATCAGAGGTACTTGAAAATGATAGTTTAAAAAAGAAACAATGAAAGTAATATATTTTTATATTTGTTATGTAAAACAAGGAGTTAACCGTTAAATGTGGTTTCAGAGAGAATAATCTTTTGTTCAGTCATTCAATAAAATTATTAAACATCTTGTGTCAGGTACTTTGTGTGGCTGGGAAACAAAATTGGAGTTGTGACATGGTCCTTGCCTTAAAAATTCTCTAAGTCTAGTAGGGAAGAAAGACACGTAAAAAGAAGATGTAAAATGCAATGTGATAACTCCCATAGTAGAAATATGTACTGAGTAATGTTCTTTGGTCAAAAGGAAGTAGTTATAAGGAATCTGATTTTAGGCAAATAAATTAACAATCTTAAAAAGATAGAATTTTAACCTCTTTTTAAGAAGGAAAAAGAAATAGTAGTCCATAATTATGAAAACATTCAATAAGAGCTTTGCTAATCATAGTTCAGAAACATTGGAAGATGATTCCCTGCACTGGTTGAGATTCAAGACTGGGAACCCTTAGCTCTGTGGCCTCTTGCAATGGTGAGATTCTGTGGGGAAGTTACGCACACTTTTCAGATCATAGAGAAAAGCCAGGTAAAAAACATTAAAACAAGTGTTACCAAAACCTTTTATGGACTTTTCTGTGGTCTCTGGTGCAGGAAACATAAAGAAGTACAATGCATAAATCATATTCTTCACTAGTTTAAAACTGCATCATATTTAGTTGAAAAGTACTTATTCATTTAACAAGTATACTGCATTTCCACTAGAACTAGATGTTTTACCATTATCATTATCAGTAATATTAACAGCATTAATTAATATTAATATAATACTATTATTTATTCATAGCTGTCAGTTATTGAACTCCTAGGGCACTCCACTGACACTGCAGCAACCTGTTACAGAATTGCCTCAGCGTAGCTGTAGAATAGAGAGTCACCGTTATCCAGAGGATGATCGCGCTGATAATCAGAGGAGTTCAAAACTTTTTCACCTAAGATTACCTAACTGGTGAATGATGCAGCTGTTTTAAACCTTATCTGACTAATTTCAAAATTCAGGTTGCTAGTTGACAAGCTGAATGGCCCATCAGAGAACAATCTGAAAAACACTAAGCATGTGTCTGAAATTACAGTGAATGATTTGAATGTTGATCACTAATATCAAAAAATATTTTTGTAAAAGAGTATTAAATTAAAATTTCATACATTCTAACACTTTCTAACATTCCTTAAGTCCTTGATGTGCTCCAGGCATAATTCTAGAGCACTCTCACTTAATATCTCCATAAACCTATGAGGAACTTCCTTAATAACCATCTGAATTTTAGAATCTTCTTTTTTCCAAACATCATAATTGATTTCTGCTTCTATGAATACGCACTGTCCATTCATATGCACATACACACATACACACACACGCACACACACTGCAATGATGTGTATATTCTTCACATGACTTATTAAGATTTGGTATTCTGAGGACTTGCTCTATTCTTAAAGGAATAAGCATGTAAAATGAACCACACTATTATCCATAATTAAATAGAATTCTGGTCCTTGAAATTATATTAAAAAAAAGAAACTTCAGACTATTGCCTGAACTTGTCATAACTTAGCATATGATTCAGAGGAGTTGTGATTAACAGGATCTAATTTCTAATGTTATAGAAATTTGCTTATTATGAGAATATTTAATAATTATCCTGAAATTATCCAATCATAATCTATTACCACAAAGCTATTTTCCTACAGAATCAATGCAAAGATCTTTGGCTATTTTGGAACTTAATATTTGACTCACAATTTCGATGACTAAATTTTATGAGCATATTTGGGTTTTGATGAAAACCAAACAATAATGTTTCTGGAATTTTAATAATGATAATTTTATTTTAAAACTTTCCAAATTTGTTTATATCATGTTTGTATTCTAACTTCAGTCTGTAGAATTTTAGGATGGTAAGAATTTTAATGAAAATAAGTTCAGAAAAATGAAGCAAAATTTTAAAAAATGTAAATATTTTATCACTTGTAAAATAGAAATAGTACCATCTAGGTTGAAGGTTTGGAGTAGAATTAGAACACAATACATGTAAAAAGCTGTTGTCAGGGTAGCCAACCAATTAAACACCCTCTATTAAAATATTATTGATGAGACTTGCTGGGCATTTCAGCCCTGAAGAATGGAATACCCAATGACCTAGAAAAAATGCTGGGCTTTGAGACCACCTGGTTATTGTTAACTGTTTTGCATGAACGAGGCAATGGCTTCTGCCCTAGCTTTGTTACCTGATTCTGTAAAACAATCAAGAACCTGGGCACGTAACATAATCTATGTCCTGCTCTGTTCATATGCATCATCACTTTCTCTCTGAAGTCCAGCTTGCTTTGACCCCATGCAACACAGAAGTAAATGGACTTGATCTCATTAAGATTGAAATTGTACCAACCAGTTTCTCAGACCACAAAGGCATGAAACTAGAAATGAATTATGCAAAGAAAATGAAAAATCCCACAAACACATGGAGGCTTAATAATATGCTCCTAGATAATCAATGGATTAATGACCAAATAAAAAAAGAGATCAAGCAATATATGGAGAGAAATGAAAACAATAATTCAACACCACAAAATCTGTGGGACAGAGCCAAGGCCGTGCTAAGAGGAAAGTATATTGCAATACAGGCCTACCTCAGGAAAGAAGAAAAATACCATATGAGCAGTCTAAACTCACAACTAATGAAACTAGAAAAAGAACAAATGAGACCCAAAGTCAGTAGAAGGATGGACATAATAAAGATTAGAGAAGAAATAATTAAAATTCAGAAGAATAAAACAATAGAAAGGATCAATGAAAGCAAGAGCTGGTTCTTTGAGAAAATAAACAAAATAGATAAATCCCTAGCCAGACTTATTAAGAAAAAAAGAGAGTGTACTCACATAAACAGAATCAGAAATGAGAAAGGAAAAATCACTACAGACAGCATAGAAATACAAAGAACTATTAGAGAATACTATGAAAAATTATATGCTAACAAACTGGATACCGTTGAAGAAATAGAAAACTTTCTACAAAAATAAAACCTTCCAAGGCTGACACAGAAAGAAACAGAAAATCTCAACAGACCAATTACCAGCAATGAAATTGAACTGGTAATCAAAAACCTACCTAAGAACAAAACACCTGGACCAGATGGCTTCACCGCTGATTTTTATCAAACATTTAGGGAAGACCTAATACCCATTCTCCTTAAAGTTTTAAAAGGAGTAGAAGAAGAGGGAATACTTCCAAACTCATCCTATGAGGCTGCATCACTCTAATACCAAAACCGGGAAAAGACACCACAAAAGAGAGAAAACTACAGACCAATATCCCTGATGAACATAGACACAAAAACACTCCACAAAATATTAGCAACCCGAATTAAAAAACACATCAAAAGAATCATTCATCATGATCAAGTAGGATTAATTCCAAGGATGCATGGATGGTTCAACATTTGAAAATCCATCAACATCATCCACCACATCATAAAAAAGAAGGACGAAAGCCATATGTTCATCTCCATAGATTCTGAAAAAGCATTTGACAAAATTCAATGTCATTATGATAAAAACTCTCAACAAAAGGGTATAGAGGGCAAGTACCTCAACATAATAAAGGCTATCTATATATGACAAACCCACAACCAACATTATACTTAACAGTAAGAAGCTGTAAGCTTTTCCTTTAAGATCAGGAACAAGACAAGGATGCCCACTCTCCACACTTCTATTCAACATAGTACTGGAGGTCCTAGCCACAGCAATCATACAACACAAAGAAATAAAAGGCATACAGATCGGCAGTGAAGAAGTTAAACTGTCCCTTTTTGCAGATGACATGATATTGTACATAAAAAACCCTAAAGAATCTACTCCAAAACTACTACATCTAATATCTGAATTCAGCAAAGTTGCGGGATACCAAATTAATGCACAGAAATCTATGGCATTCCCATACACTAACAATGACCTAGCAGAGAGAGAAATCAGGAAAACAATTCCATTCAAAGTTGCATCCGAAAAAACAAAATACCTGAATAAACCTAACCAAGGAAGTGAAAGACCTATACTCTGAAAACTTCAAGACACTCCTGAGAGAAATTAAAGAAGATACCAATAAATGGAAGCATATCGTTTGATCATGAATAGGAAGAATTAATATTGGCAAAATGGCCATCCTCCCTGAAGCAACCTACAGATTCAATGCAATGGCTATCAAAATACCAACAGCATTTTTCAACGAACTAGAGAAAGTCATTCTAAAATTCATATGGAATCACAAAAGACTCCGATAGCCAAAGCAATCCTGAGAAGGAAGAATATGGGGTGATTATGCTCCCCAACTTCAAGCTTTAGTACAAAGCCACAGTACTCAAGACAATTTGGTATTGTCACAAGAACAGACTCATAGACCAATGGAACAGACTAGGGAGCCCTGATATAAACCCAACCATATATGGGCAATTAATATACGATAAAGGAGCCATGGACATACAGGGGGGAAATGACAGCCTCTTCAACAGCTGGTGTTGGTAAAACTGGACAGCTACATGCAAGAAATGAAACTGGATTATTGTTTAACCCCATTCACAAAAGTAAACTCGAAATGGATCAAGGACCTATATGTAAGTCATGAAACCATAAAACTCTTAGAAGACAACATAGGCAAAAATCTCCTGAATATAAGCAGGAGCGACTTCTTCCTGAACGCATCTTCTTGAGCAAGGGAAACAAAAGCAAAAATGAACTCATGAGACTACATCAAACTAAAAAGTTTCTGTATGGCAAAGGACACCATCAACAGAACAAAAAGGCATCCTACAGTATGGAGGAATATATCTGTAAATGACCTATCTGGCAAGGGGTTAACATTCAAAATATATAAAGAACTTATGTGCTTCTACACCCAAAAAGCAATTAACCCAATTAAAAAATTGGCAGTGGGTATGAAGAGACAGTTCTCCAAAGAAGAAATTCAGATGGCCAACGGACACATGAAAAGATGCTCCACATCATTAATCATCAGGGAAATGCAAATTAAAACCACAATAAGATATCACCTCACACCAGTAAGGATGGCCACCATCCAAAAGATTAAAAAAAGCAAATGTTGGTGAGGATATGGAGAAAGGGGAACCCTCCTACACTGCTGGTGGGGATGTAAGCTAGTCAACCATTGTGGAAAGCAATATGGAGGATCCTCAAAAACTAAAGTTAGAAATACCATTTGACCCGGGAATCCCTCTCCTTGGAATTTACCCAAAGAATACAACTTCTCAGATTCAAAAATACATATGCACCCCTTTGTTTATTGCAGCACTTTTTACAATAGCCAAGATATGGAAGCAACCTATGTGTCCATCAGTAGATGAATGGATAAAGAAGTGGTACATATACACAATGGAATACTATTCAGCCATAAGAAAAAAACAAATCCTGCCTTTTGCAACAACATGGATGGAGCTGGAGGATATTATGTTCAGTGAAATAAACCAGGTGGAGAAAGCCAAGTGCCAAATGATTTCCCTCATTTCTGGAGTATAACAACGAAGCAAATCTGAAGGAACAAAATTGTATCAGACTCAGAGACTCCAAGAAGGAACTAGTGGTTACCAAAGGGGAGGGGTGTGGTAGGGAGGGTGGGAAGGGTGGGAGAAGGGGATTGTGGGATATTGTGTTTAGTATACATGGTGTGGGGAATCACGGGTAAAATAGTGTAGCACAGAGAAGGCAAACAGTGAATCTGTGTCATCTTACTGCACTGATGGACAGTGACTGAATTGAGGTATGAGTGGGGACTTGATAACATGGGTAAATGTAGTAACCACATTGTTTTTTCATGTGAAACCTTTGTAAGAGTGTATATCAATAATACCTTAATAAAAATATTTATATATACAAAAAAAAGAGATTTATCTGCCTTGGTTTGGGAACCTATTTTTCCCCCCAGAGGTCCATCTGGAGGTAGTCGGCAGGACCTCTGAAAGCAAATCTGTCTTCATAGGTGCAACACTTCGGTGGACAGCCATTAGAGGTTGTAGGCAGATACCCAGAAACCCCCACGTGGATGGTGGGGAGGTCCCAGTGGCTGTTTCAGTGGGCCTTGATAATTCACCCTTACCTCCAGCAGCTGTGGATGGTGCAGCTTCACCTGGCAAACCTCATTCATGGGACTTCCACTTGGGGAGCCCCTAGTGGGAAATTGGTCTAGGTTAAAGCAACTCTTAGAAGGGTGGGCCCTTCCCCATAATTGGGCAAGAGTGGAGACACTGGAAGGTATAGAATTAGCCTTCCATGAGATAGAAGATTGCTTAGAGGCCTTGAGTGGCTATGTGGCAGCCAGAATTGTGGGATGCTTATTTTTCAATATATTGGAAAGGGTTATCAAGGAGAAAGACACACTTCAGCATCACTTGGAGGAGCTGGGAGGGACGTTTTGGATGCCTTTCAGAAAGAGGGACAGTTATTGAGAAGTCAGGTCTTGCTCCTGAAAGATACATTAGCAAAGAGGGAGGAGGCAGCAGGAGAATCTGCGTTGAAGGAGGCTGTGTGGGAGGGGAAGTAAGGAGCGGTGCTTTCTGCCCTGGAGACATTAGAGATGTCAAGATATAAGAAGGGGGTGGGGCCTAGGGTGGAACTGTTACCAGAGCTACCACCAGAAGAACCAGCCTATTCCATATTAAAGGTCTGCCTGGTTGTAATTAAGAAAACAAAAATGCAAAAACCATGGGCTCCTCAGGCTGAGGCACATCCCTTTCTCCAGATTGAGGAGCACTCCATGCTCTGCCCCTATACCCAGGATTACTGATGGACATGAGCATCTGGTTTTTGGCAGAAGGTGGCAGAACCTCTGTCTGCATGAATTTTGAGTCTTTCAGATAGAGGGGTGGAAAATAGTGTTATGGCAGGTTCTGAAATGGGTAGACTGGCTTCCCTGATGACTCACCTTTCCCTCTGGCAGCAGTTGCAAAGTGCCTGTCATGCCTCCAGGAATCAGGTCCTTCTGGATTGATTGACAAAAGACATAAAGGCAGTTTGACCTAATCAGAGTGATTTACCATACTTACCCATTAGCTGGAAAACATGTGCAGAGTTCTAACATGTTACAGGAACTGGGCATGTAAATATTATCTATAACATGGACTCCCAGGGCCCTGGTGAGGAGTTGTTCACTGTGGGAATGATAAATCTGGTGCTGCATACAGCTCCCACATCCCTCTTTGGGTTCCTAGTGACTATTCTTGCCCCCGACATAGAGCAACCTGTAAGTGAAGCCCTCATCCTTTACCAGAACTGTGGGAGGTTGAAACAATAAGAGCTCAAAAGAAAGTACAGGCTAAGACTGAAAGGAGAGGTGCAAAGGGACCTGAGAAGGTCTCGAGGACCCAGATGTGGGTTGATATGATAAAGGCTGAGGTAGTGAATGAGAAACTTAATGGGAATTTCAATAGGATCTTGTTGGAACTGTGGCACCAATTAAAGCCAGAGCAGCAGTTCTAGTTGCTGAGGTCCAGGACATGGAAGCCAAAGTCAAAGCTCCATGTTTGGCCTGTGTCCCTGCAAGACTTCCCTGGGAACAGTACTGAGGATCTGCCTGGGCCCTTGACCCCATAGGAGACCGATTTGGCACTGTGGTTTGACTGAGGGGGGTCCAAGGCCCCCACCTTGGAGCATGTGGTAGGGACTGGAAGCTACATGTAGAATTAGCAATCCATTGGTCCCCCATGGAGACGTTAGAGATGTCAAGAGATAAGAAGGGGGTGGGGCCTAGGGTGGAACTGTTACCAAAGCAACCACCAGAAGAACCAGCCCATTCCATATTAAAGGTCTGCCTGGTTGTAATTAAGAAAATAAAAATGCAAAAACCATGGGCTCCTCAGGCTCATGTGTTCCCTTGCAGGAGGACACAGGAGCTGAATGTTCTCTGATTTATGGCAACCATAAGTGTTTTCCTGGAACCACTGCTGCCATAGATGGCTATGGGGGTAAGGCAACTAGAGTAAAGAAAGCTCACATCCCATTGGGGATGGGCATTTACCCCCAGAAGAGTACACTGTGTACAATTCTCCCATCCCTTAATATCTTTTGGGGGTGGATATCCTGCAAGGCTTATTGTTAGAGACCACTGCAGGTAAGTTCAGACTGGGGGTACATGTGGTAAAGGCAGTACTGAAGGGACATGCTAAGCACCCTCCTATATCTTTGCCTGTACCTCAGCAGGTGACAAATACTAAGCAGCATAAATTGCCTGGGGACACAAGGAAATTAGATAAACTCTACAGGAGTTGGAGAAGGTGCATATCATAAAGCTCACTCATAGTGCTTTTAATACCCAGTGTAGCCAGTGAAAAGGCCAGATGTTTCCTGGCATATGAACACTGAGTACAGGGAATTGGATAAAGTTACAATCCCTTTGCATGCTGCTGTCACCTCTCTAACAATCCTTATAGACACCCTCAGTCATGAACTTGGGGTGTATCATTATGTTGTGGACCTTGCTAATGCTTTCTTCTCCATTTACACAGTACAGGAAAGTCAGGAACAGTTTTCCTTCATGTGGGAAGGCCAGCAGTGGAAATTCACTGTCTTCCACAGGGATACCTCCACAGACCCACCATGTGTCATAGACTTGTAGCCCAGAAGTTGGCCACATGGAAGAAACTGCAAAATGTGTGGCTGTATCACTACATTGATGATATCATGTTCATGTTTGATACTCTTGCAGATTTAGAAGGGGCAATTCCTAGACTATTGTAACATCTACAGGAGACAGGATGGGCTGTGAACAGCACCAATGTTCAGGTACCAGGTTTGTCAGTAAAGCTCTTGGGGGTTGTCTAGTCTGGTAAAACTAAAATTATCCCAGAAGCAGTAATGGACAAGGTCCTGGCTTTCCCTACACCAGCACTGTGGTAGTATTACAAGAGTTTTTTTTCTTTTGGACTTCTGAAGCCCTTATTATAGTTGGTATGAAAGGGCATCAGATGGGATGGGGATGAAACATGTAGAGCTACTGAATCATGAGTTCACTGAGGTCTCTACCAGTTCAGCTACTGGTCTCCTGTGGAATGGGCAAGCTATGGATTTAATCTGCATAGGACTTTGTGTGTAGCTGAATCCTCCTGCTTGAGAATTATTATGATTTTATTGCCCTTGTTATTATATGTTATTAGTCTGGTTTCGGTGCTCCAGTTTTCTCACACAGGGGCCATTCTGGAAGATGGGGAGAAGGTAGATTATGAAGGAAGATGCCTGGAGGGGCGAGCTGTGGAAAAAAATTGCAATATTTTGATTCAAGTTGGTGGCATGACAAGTGACATGGAGAACTCCTCCCAAACCCACAAATAGTACAAATATATAGTTAATTAATACAACTAACTCTAAAACAGCAAGAAAGAAGGCTGAATGAGACTGCATACAGACCTCACAAACAGCAGACCTCATGAAACAGGGTAACATACGAAAGCCTTAATCCAGCAGGACCCAGGCCTTTCCGCCAACTCAGCTCACTGGCAGGAGGAAGAGGAACAGAGCGGGGAGGGGGTGGAAGCCTGGGACTGCTGAACACCTAGCCCTGGATATCTGCTTTGTGTGCGGAAGGCTATATTGTGTGGTGCTCAATATTGTGTGGACGTTGGGGAGCATGGACAGGCGGAGGGTCTGGAAGACTGACATGCTGGCCATTTGTGGAGGATAGGATCATCACCCAGCCACTCTGTGTCAGAGGAAGGGCAGGCGGTCTGAGAGGCTGCCTAGCAGCAAGGGGGCTGCTGAATGGGCGGGGTTTACATGGAGCTTGCTGCATGAGAGAAGGGAGAGCTAGATGAGGTTGTTTGGGCGCTTTCTGCCCAGCTTGTTGGGAACTTTGAGAAGCTTCAGGCACTCCACCCCCCTGGCCCACTACTCATCTCCGAGGCCCACCACAGTAACACACTGCTGAACCTTCCTACTGGCCTACAGGCACCTGCTCACAAACCGGCAGTCATGGGCTGGCATCAGCACAGCCAGACGGGGGCCCCACCTACAACAGCTAGAGACACAAAGCACAGAGCCTTACATGTGTGTGCTTGGCCCACTGGCTCTGACACTGGAGACAGACAGCATGGACAGGAATCAGGAAACAGATATTTCCTCCTACCAATCACCAGGTCCACTCCCCTACAACCCCTAACATCACTCTAGGGGCTGAGCAGCTCCAGAGACTGGAGCTTCTGCACACTAGTGGACACCACAAAGAAATATGAAATGTCAAAAGAACATGGTTCAGACCAAAATCTCACAAACCCCAGAAAAAGGGCCAAATGAAACTGAAATCATCAATCTTCCTGAAAGAGAGTTCAAAATAAAAATTTTAAACATGCTTATGGAGGTACAGAAAAATATTCAAGAACTCAGGAGCGAATTTAAGTCAGAGACTCAATCGTTAAAAATTCCATATCTGAAATGCAACATACAATGGATGGATAAAGAAGCAGATTAAATTTAGTAGAAGAGATGGTAAATGGAATAGAAATTAGAGAAGAGGAATACAAAGAAGCTGAGGCACAGAGAGAAAAAAGAATCTCTAAGAATGAAAGACTATTGAGAGAACAGTGTGACCAATCCAAACGGAACAATATTCGCCTTATAGGGGTACCAGAAGAAGAAGAGAGAGAAAAAGGGATAGAAAGTGTCATTGAGGAGGTAATTGCTGAAAACGTCCCCAATCTGGAGAAGGAGATAGTCCCTCAAGCCATGGAGGTGCACAGATATCTCAACAAAAAGGACCTAAGGAAGACAACATAAAGATAATAATTAAAATGGCAAGGATCAAGAATAAAGACAAACTTTTAAAAGCAGTTAGAGAGAGAAAAAAGATCACATACAAAGCAAAATCCATCAGGCTATCATCGGACTTCTCAACAGAAACTTACAGGACAGAAGGGAGTGGCGTGATATATTTAATGCAATTAAGCAGAAGAGCCTTGAACCAAGAATACTGTACCCGGCAAGATTATCATTTAAATTTGAAGGGGGGATTAAACAATTTTCAGATAGGCAAAAGCTGAGAGAATTTACCTCCCACACACCATCTCTACAGTGTATTTAGGAGGGATTCCTATAGATGGAAGTATTCCTAAGACTAAATAGATGTCACCCAAGGGCAAGACAAAGAGTACAGAATATGACTCATAACATACAAAGAATGGAGGAGGAAGAAAAAGGAGGAAAAAAACAAAGAAACTTTAGGTTGTGTTTGTAATAGCATATGAAGTGAGTTAAATTAGACTTTTAGATAGTAACAGAATTACCCTTCAATCTTCGGTAACCATGAATCTAAAGCCTGCAATGGCAATAAGTACATACCTATTGATATTCACCCTAAATATAAATGGTCAAAACCAATCAAAAGACATAGAGTTACTGAATGGATAAAAAACAAGACCCATCTATATGCTGCCTACAAGAGACTCACTTCAAACCCAAAGACATACACAGACTGAAAGTAAAGGGATCGAAACAGATATTTCATGCAGCTAAGAGGGAGAAAAAAGCAGGAATTGCAGTACTTGTATCAGAAAAAATAGACTTCAAAAAAAAGAAAGTCACAAGAGACAAAGAAGGACAGTACAAAATGATAAAAGGGTCAGTCCAACAAAAGGATATAACTATTATAAATATCTATGCACCCAACACAGGATCACCTAAATATGTGAAACAAATACTATCAGAATTAAAGGGGGAAATAGAATGCAATGCATTCATTTTAGGAGACTTCAACACACCACTCACTCCAAGGGACAGATCAACCAGACAGAAAATAAATAAAGGGACACAGTCACTAAACAACATATTAGAACAGATGGACCTAACAGACTTCTACAGAACACTCCATCCAAAAGCAGTAGGATACCTATTCTTCTCAAGTGAATATGGAACATTTCAAGAATAGATTATATACTAGGCCACAAAAAGAACCTCAGTAAATTTAAAAAGATTGAAATTGTACCATCCAGCTGCACAGATCACAAAGTATGAAACTAGAAATAAATTGCACAAAGAAGATGAAAAAGCTCACGAACACATGGAGGCTTAATAACATGCTCCTAAATAATCAATGGATGAATGATCAAATGAAAACAGAGATCAAGCAATATATGGAGACAAATGACAACAATAAATAAACACTGCAAAATCTGTGCGATGCAGTGAAGGCTGTGCTAAGAGGGAAATATATTGCAAAAAAGGCCTACCTCAGGAAAGAAGAACAATACCAAATGAACAGTCTAACTCACAATTAATGAAACTAGAAAAGGAAGAACAAATGAGGCCCAAAGTCAGTAGAAGGAGGGACATAATAAAGATTAAAGCAGAAATAAATAAAATTGAGAAGAATAAAACAATAGAAAGAAACAATGAACGCAGGAGCAGATTCTTCAAGAAAATAAACAAAATGGGTAAACCCTTAGCCAGACTTATCAAGGAAAAAAGAGAGTCTACACATATAAACAGAATCAGAAATGATAAAGGGAAAATCATGATGGACACCACAGAAATACAAAGAATTATCATAGAATACTATTAAAAATTATATGGTAACAAACTGGATAACCTAGAAGAAATGGAAAACTTTCTAGAAAACTACAGCCTTCCAAGGCTAACCCATGAAGAAAAGGAAAATCTGAACACACCAATTACCAGCAAAGAAATTGAATTGGTAATCAAAAAACTACCTAAGAATGAAACTCCTGGACCAGATGGTGTCACTGCTGAATTTTATCAAACACTTAGTGAAGACCTAATACCCAGCCTACTTAAAGTTATCCAATAAGTAGAAGTGGAGGGAATACTCCCAACTAATTCTATGAGGCCAACATCATTCTAATACCAAAACCAGGAAAAGAAAAAACAAAATTACAGACCAATATCCCTGATGAACAAAAATGCACAAATACTGAACAAAATATTAGCAAACCGAATTCAAAAATATATAAAAAAGATCATCCATCATGATCAGGTGGGATTCATCCCAGGGATCCAAGGATGGCACAAATTCGAATATCCATCAACATCATCCACCATATCAACAAAAAGGACAAAAACCACATGATCATTTACATAGATACTGAAAAATATTCGACAAAATTCAACATCCATTCATGATAAAAAATCTCAAAAAAACTGGGTATAGAGGGCAAGTTCCTCAACATAATAAAGGCCATGTATGACAAACCCACAGCCAACATTATACTTAACAGCGAGAAACTGAAGGCTTTTCCTTTAAGATCAGTAACAAGACAGGGATGGCTATCTCCTCACTTTTATTCAACATAATTCTGGATGTCCTAGCCTTGGCAATCAGACAACACAAAGAAATAAAAGGCATTCAGATTGGTAAGGAAGAAGTCAAACTGTCCCTGTTTGCAGATGACATGATAGTGGACATAAAATCCCGAAAGAATCCACTCCAAAACTACTAGATCTAATATGTGAATTCAGCAAAGTTGCAGGATACAAAATTAATACACAGAAATCTGTTGCATTCCTATATATTATCAGTAAAATAGCAGAAAGAGGAATCAGGAAAACAGTTCCATTTACAATTGCAGCCAAAGAATAAAATTCCTAGGAATAAACCTAACCAAGGAAGTGAAAGACCTATATCCTGAAACTACAAGAAACTCTTAAGAGAAATTAAAGAGGGCACTAATAAATGGAAATTCATCCCATGCTCTTGGCCAGGAAGAATTAATATTGTCAAAATAGACATCTTGCCTAAAGCAATCTACATATTCAATGCAATCCCTATCAAAATACAAAAAGCATTCTTCAATGACCTAGAGAAAATAGTTCTAAAGTTCATATGGAAAGACAAAAGACCCAGAATAGCCAAAGCTATACTGAGAAAGAAGAATAAAGCAGGGGGAATTACACTCCCTGACTTCAAGCTCTACTACAAAGCCACAGTGATCAAGACAATTTGGTACTGGCACAAGAACAGACCATAGACCAGTGGAACAGAATAGAGAGCCCAGATATAAACCCAAACATATAGTCAATTAATATATAATAAAGAGCCATGGATATACAATCAGGAAATGAAAGCCTCTTCAATGACTGGTGTTGGTAAAACTGGGCAACTACATGTAAGAAAATGAAACTGGGTTATAGCTAACCCCATAAACAAAAGTAAACTCAAAATGAATCAAAGACCTGAATGTATGTGATGAAACTGTAAAACTCTTAGAAAAAAATATAGGCAAAAATCTCTTGGTCATAAACATGAGCAACTTCTTCATGAACATATCTCCCAGGCAAGGGAAACAAAAGCAAAAATGAACAAGTGGGACTAAATCAAACCAAAAAATCTTCTGTAGAACAAAGGACACCATCAATAGAACAAAAGGGCATCCTACAGTATGGGAGAATATATTCATAAATAACATATCCGATAAGGGGTTGACATCCAATATATGCAAAGAGCTCATACACCTCAACAAACAAAAAGCAAATAATCCAATTAAAAAATGGGCAGAGGAGCTGAAAAGACACTTCTACAAAGAAGATATCCAGATGGCCAACAGGCACATGAAAAGATGCTCCACATCTCTAATCACCAGGGAAATTCAAATTAAAACCACAATGAGATATCAACACACAGAAGTTAGGATGGCCACCATCCAAAAGGCAAACAACAACAAATGTTGGTGAGGATGTGGAGAAAGGGGAACCATCCTACATTGCTGGTGGGAATGTAAATTAGTTCAACCATTGTGGAAAGCAGTATGGAGGTTCCTCAAAAAACTCAAATAGAAATACCATTTGACCCAGGAATTCCACTCGTAGGAATTTACACTAAGAATGCAGCAGCCCAGTTTGAAAAAGACATATGCACCCCTATGTTTATCGCAGCCCTGTTTACAATAGCCAAGAAATGGAAGCAACCTAAGTGTCCATCAGTAGAAGAGTGGATAAAGAAGATTTGGTACAAATACACAATGGAATATTATTCAGCCATTAGAAGAAAACAAATCCTACCATTTGCAACAATGTGGATGGAGCTAGAGTGAAATATGCTCAGTTGTATAAGCCAGGCAGAGAAAGACAAGTATCAAGTGATTTCACTCATCTGTGGAGTATAAGAGCAAAGGAAAAACTGAAGGAACAAAACAGTAGCAGACTCCCAGAACACAAGAATGGACTAACAGTTACCAAGGGGAAAGGGACTGGGGAGGATGGGAGGATGGGAGGGATAAGGGGGCAAAAGGGGCATTACAATTAGCACGTATAATGTAGGGGAGGACACAGGAAAGGCAATATTTATAGAGAAGACAGGTAATGATTCTATAGCATCTTTCTACACTGATGGACAGTGACTGTAGTGGTGTATGTGGGGGGAAGTTGATAATAGGGATCTAGTAACCATAATGTTGTTCAAGTGATTGTACATTAACGATACCAAAATAAAAATAAAATTGCAATGTTTTCAGAATCTTTTGCCTGGCCTTAGTGCATTTCCTTATCAATATGTGTTTCCCAGGTGTAGAGAGAAGTAGGCCATCTCCATATCAATAGGAGATTACCAGGGGTGGAGTTCAATTGCACACCTGGACCAGGGAGATTTGTGGGGCTTTTTGCAGCCGGTTCGCAATAGACAGTGATGAGCAGTTGTAGATGACTGCTTGTAAGCAATGAACATGTTTGTCCCATTTTATTTCTCCCTTTGACTTATATCAGCTTCAAAGATTTACTTTCCCTGGCCTGGGAACCTAGTGTCTCCCCCAAAGTTACAGCTGTTAAGTAAAGAAAAGTTCCTTTTGTTTCCAATTTTATGAGTAGCACTAATAATTGACATAGTCTTGGACCTTAATTTTAGCTGGTATTTAATTTATAATATGATGTGAATACTGAAATTATAATGAAACAGATCATTATTATCAACTCTAAGCATTTAATTTTAAGTCTATATTGCTTTATTCAACTTTTACATGTAAGTACCATTTAAAAAGTTATCTACAAATCAATTTAATAAAGAAACCAAGTTCATATTTTTATGTACTTATCATAGTTATAAAAAAAAATTGGCAAATGCATATTTCATCATAACTGCATATTAGACATTGTTACATAAAATAATGCTTAATAGACATAATTTATTGTGAAAAATCAGTGATGAGAGCATGGAAGCTGGCAAATATATGACTTTAATTAATAATCAATAATAGTGATAACAACAATAATACATTTTCTTTCATAGTAGAAATCCCCAAAGGTATGTGGAAGCCTGAGTAAAAATAAGTAAGAATAGACTTTAGAGAAGATAATACTCTTTGCACATCTATTCTTTCAAAGTAATAAAAGCAAAAATGGCCATTTTATGTCTGGAAGAGCAGTATGTTTACCTAGCATAAAGTTTAAAAACTTTCTACATACATAAAAAATAATCTATTCACACAGCAATCCTATCTGGATGGTTAAAATGGCCTAAGTTAGCACTTCCGGGAAGATGGCGGCGTGAGCAGGGTGGCAGAAATCTCCTCCCAACACTATATTTATCTATGAACATACAGCAAATACAACTATTCCTAAAAGAGAGATCAGAATACACAGGAAAGTGCACAGCATGCAGCTACACCTGAGAGGACTCAGCACCCCGCGAGGTGGGTAGAGAGGATTCAGAGCCGGGAGGGAGTGGAAGTACAGGCCAGAGAAATAACCAGCTCCAGTGATCTGTGCGCAGAGCGCTGACACACATCGGGCAGTGTAGGGGAGATTGGAGAGACAGAGGGTGCAGGATCTGATCGGGGAAGGCGCCAGGTTGCTTGCAGCCGGCTCTCAGGAAGGAAAAAAAAAAAAGAAGAAAGCACGTGATTTTTTCAGCAGTCTTAAAGAGACAGGAGCCCAGTGGAGGACCAGATCACCCTGGCACACTCAGCCCAGCAGGCTGGGAGTCCTGGGGAGTTTTGGAGCCCTTAGCTGGCATCTGGGAAAGAGTGGCCACACTTAGACTTCCCACAGAGATCAACAGCCTTCCATCCATCCCCACCCCGGCCAGAGCTATAAAGGGCCCTGTGGAGCAGAACAGCCATGGCTCTGGAATAGTGGAGCAACAGCGCCACCTACAGCATCCCCACAAAATCCACTCTCGGTAGGCGTTATTTGTTTGTTTGTTTTGTTTTTTCTTCTCTTTCTTTTTCTTTTCTTTTTTTGTTTTTTCTCTTTTTTTAGTTCTTTCTTCTTTTTTTCTCCTTTTTTTCTTTCTTCCTTCTTAAAGTCATAAAGACCCCAGCTGACATACATGTCAACTACCAGCAATCACTTCTGTAGCCATGAAAAGACAGAGGAATATGGTCCAGACTAAAATCAACCAGAGAAACCCAGAGAGGGAGCCTGAAGGGATGAACATGCACAGTCTTCCTAAAAAAGAATTCAGAATAAAAGTCATAACCATGCTGATGGATCTACAGAGAAATGTGCAGGAGCTGAGGGAGGAAGTGAGGGAAGTGAGGAAAGACAACAATGCAGAAATCAGACAAGCCATCGATGGGCTTAACAGCAGACTGGATGAGATGAAAGAGACTGTTAATGGAATAGAAATCAGGGAACAGGAATACAAAGAAGCTGAGGCAGAGAGAGATAAAAGGATCTCTAGGAATGAAAGAATATTAAGAGAACTGTGTGACCAATCCAAACGGAACAATATTTGCATTATAGGAGTACTAAAGGAAGAAGAGAGAAAAAGGGATAGAAAGTGTCTTTGAGGAAATAATTGCTGAAAACTTTCCCACGCTGGGGAAGGAAATAGTCTCACAGTCCACAGAAGCCCACAGATCTCCCAACACAAGGGACCCAAGGAAGACAACACCAAGGCACATAATAATTAAAATGGCAAAGATCAAAGATAAAGAGAGAGTATTAAAGGCAGCTAGAGAGAGAAAAAAGATCACCTACAAAGTAAAACCCATCAGACTATCATCAGACTTCACAACAGAAACCTTACAGGCCAAAAGAGAATGGCATGATATATTTAACGTAAGGAAATAGAAGGGCCTCGAACAAAGAATATTGTATCCAGCACGATTATCATTTAAATATGATGAAGGGATTAAACAATTTCCAGACAAACGAAAGTTGAGAGAGTTTGCCTCTCATAAACCACCACTACAGGATATGTTAAACGGACTGCTCTAGAGGGAAGCACACTTAAGGCTAAAAAGATGTCAACAGAGAAAATAAAATCATTGCAAAGAAAGCAGACCATCCAAATACTAACTAAAGGCAAAGAATAAAACACCTAATATATAAAGAGTGGAGGAGGAAGAATAAGAAGGGACAGATAAAGAAACATCAGATGGTGTTCACAATAATGTAACAAGAAAGTTAAGTTAGATTCTTAGATAGTAAAGAAGCAACCCTTGAATCTTTGGTAACCACGAATCTAAAGCCAGCAATGGCAATAAGTACATACTTATCAATAACCACCCTAAATGTAAATGGAATGAATGCACACATCAAAAGACACAGAGTAACAAAGTGGATAAAAAAGCAAGACCCATCTATATGCTAATTACAATAGATGCACCTCAAACCCAAAGATATACAGAGACTAAAAGTGAAGGGATGGAAAAGATATTTCATGTAAACAACAAAGAGAAAAAAGGAGGTGTTGCAGTACTTGTATCAGACAAAATAGATTTCAAAAGGAAGAAAGTAGCAAGACATAAAGAAGGACATTACATAATGATAAAGGAGTCTGTCCAACAAGAAGATATAATCATTATAAATATATACGCCCCCAACACAGGAGTGCCAGCATATGTGAAACAAATACTAACAGAATTAAAGGAGGAAATAGAGAGCAGTGCATTCATTTTAGGAGACTTCAACACACCACTCACTCCAAAGGACAGATCAACCAGACAGAGAATAAGTAAAGAAACAGAGGCACTGAACAACACACTAGAACAGATGGACCTAACAGATATCTACAGAACTCTGCACCAAAAAGCAGCAGAATACACATTCTTCTCAAGTGCACATAGAACATTTTCCAGAATAGACCACATACTAGGCCACAAAAAGAACCTCAGTACATTAAAAAATATTGAAATACTACCAAGCAACTTCTCAGATCACAAAGATATAAAACTAGAAACAAATTTTAGAAAGAAATCAATAAGGCTCACAAATACATGGAGACTTAACAACATTCTCTTAATTAATCAATGGGTTAGCGACCAAATCAAAACAGAAATCAAAGAATATACAGCTACTAATGACAACAACAACACAAAGCCACAACTTCTGTGGGACGCAGCAAAGGCAGTTCTAAGAGGAAAGTATATTACAATCCAGGCCTATTTAAAGAAGGAAGAACATTCCCAAATGAATAGTCTAAAGACATAATTACTGAAATTGGAAAAAGAAGAGGAAAGGAGGCCCAAAGTCACCAGAAGGAGGGACATAATAAAGATCAGAGAAGAAATCAATAAATTTGAGAAGAATAAAACATTAGAAAAAATCAATGAAACCAAGAGGTGGTTCTTTTAAAAAATAAACAAAATAGATAAACATCTAGCCAGTCTCATTAAGAGAAAAAAAAATCTACACACATAAACAGAATCAGAAATGAGAAAGGAAAAATGACGGACCCCACAGAAATACAAAGAATTATAAGAGAATATTATGAGAATCTATATGGTAACAAGCTGGAAAACCTAGAAGATATGGACAACTTCTTAGAAAAATACAACCTTCCAAGACTGACCAAGCAAGAAACAGAAAAACTAAACAGATCAATCACCAGCAATGAAATTGAAGTGTTAATCAAAAAACTACCTAAGAACAAAACCCCCAGACCTGATGGATTCACTTCTGAATTCTACCAGACATATAGAGAAGAAATAACACTCATTCTATTTAAATATTTCCAAAAAATAGAAGAGGAGGGAATACTACCAAACTCATTCTATGAAGCCAGCGTCACTCTAATACCAAAACCGGGCAAAGACCTCACCAAAAAAGAAAGTTACAGACCAATATCCCTGATGAACGTAGATGCAACAACACTCAACAAAATATTAGGAAACCGAATTCAAAAATGCATCAAGATTATACACCATGATCAAGTCGGATTCATCCCAGGGATGCAAGGATGGTACAACATTCGAAAATCCATCAACATCATCCACCACATCAACAAAAAGAAGGACAAAAACCACATGATCATCTCCATAGATGCTGAAAAAGCATTTGAGAAAGTTCAACATCCATTCATGATTAAAACTCTCAACAAAATGGGGATAGACGGCAAGTACCTCAACATCATAAAGGCTATATATGACAAACCCACAGCAAACATCATACTTAACAGCGAGATCCTGAAAGCTTTTCATCTAAATCGGGAACAAGACAGGGATGCCCACTCTCTCCACTGTTATTCAACATAGTACTCGAGGTCCTAGCCATAGCAAACAGACAAAACAAAGACATACAAGGCATTCAGATTGGTAAAGAAGAAGTCAAATTGTCACTATTTGCAGATGACATGATACTGTACATAAAAAACCCTAAACACTCCACTCCAAAACTACTAGAACTAATATCTGAATTCATCAAACTTGCAGAATACAAAATTAACACACAGAAATCTTTTGCTTTCCTATACACTAATGATGAACTAACAGAAAGAGAAATCAGAAAAACAATTCCATTCACAATTGCATCAAAAAGAATAAAATACCTAGGAATAAATTTAACGAATGGAGTGAAAGACCTGTACTCTGAAATCTACAAGACACTCCTAAGAGAAATTAAAGAGGACACTAACAAATTGAAATGCATCCCATGCTCTTGGCTAGGAGGAATAAATATTGTCAAAATGGCTATACTACCTAAAGCAATCTACAGATTCAATGCAATCCCTATCAAACTACCAATAACTTTCTTCAATGAACTGTAACAAATAATTCTAAAATTTATATGGAACTACAAAAGACCCCGAATAGCCAAAGCAATCCTGAGAAGGAGGAATAAAACAGGGGGAGTTACCCTCCCTGACTTCAAGCTCTACTACAAAGTCACAGTAATCAAGACAATTTGGTGTTGGTGCAAAAACAGACCCACAGACCAGTGGAACAGAATAGAAAATCCACACATTAACCCAAACATCTACAGTCAATTAATATTTGATAAAGGAGCCTTGGATATACAATGGGGAGATGACAGCCTCTTCAGCAGCTGGTGTTGGAAAAACTGGACCGCTACATGTAAGAGAATGAAATGGACTACTGTCTAGCCCCATACACAAAGGTAAACTCAAAATGGTCAAAGACCTGAATGTAAGTCATGAAACCATAAAACTCTGAGAAAAAAGCATAGGCAAAATGTGTTGGACATAAACATGAGCGACTTCTTCATGAACATATCCCCCTGGGCAAGGGAGACAAAAGCAAAAATGAACAAGTGGAACTATATCAAGCTGAAAAGCTTCTGTACAGCAAAGGACACCATCAGTAGAACAAAAAGACATCCTACAGTATGGGAGAATAAATGACGTATCCGATAAGGGGTTTACATCCAAAGTATATAAAGAACTCATGCACCTTAACAAACAAAAAGCAAATAATCCAATTAAGAAATGGGCACAGGACATGAATAGACACTTCTCCAAGGAAGAAATTCAGATGGCCAACAGTCACATGAAAAGATTCTCCACATCACTATTCATCAGACAAATGCAGATTAAAACCACAATGAGATATCACCTCACACCAGTGAGGATGGCCAACATCCATAACACAAACAACAAGAAATGTTGGCGAGGATGTGGAGAAATGGGACCCTCCTACACTGCTGGTAGGAATGCAAATTAGTTCAACCATTGTGGAAAGCAGTATGGAGGTTCTTCAAAAAACTCAAAATAGAAATTCCATTTGACCCAGGAATTCCACTCCTAGGAATTTTCCCTAAGAATGCAGCAGCCCAGTTTCAAAAAGACAAATGCACCCCTATGTTTATTGCAGCACTATTTACAATAGCCAAGAAATGGAAGCAACCTAAGTGTCCATCAGTAGATGAATGGATAAAGAAGATGTGGTTCCTATACACAATGGAATATTATTCAGCCATAAGAAGAAAACAAATCCTACCATTTGCAACAACATGGATGGGGCTAGAGAGTATTATGCTCAGTGAAATAAGCCAAACCGAAAAAGACAAGCATCAAATGATTTCACTCATATGTGGAGTATGAGAACCAAGAAAGAAAAATTAAAGGAACAAAACAGTATCAGACTCACCGAACCCAAAGACAGACTAATAGTTACCAAAGGGAAAGGGACTGGGGAAGATGGGTGGGAAGGGAGGGATAAGAAAGTAAAAGGGGCATTATGATTACCAGACGTAATGTTGGGGGGCATGGGGAGGGCTATACAACTCAGAGAAGACATGTAGTGATTCTATAGCATCTCACTACGCTGATGGACAGTGAGTGTAATGGGGTTGGTGGGGGGATCCTGATGAAGGGGGTAGTTTAAGCACCATAACATTGCACATGTAATTGTAGATTAATGATACCAAAATAAATTATAAAAAATAAAAATTAAAAAAAAAATGGCCCAAGTTAGTATTCAAGATAATAGTGAATTCACCTTTTACGGTGTTTTACAAAAGAAAAAGAGTAGACATACTCTTTATGTCATTATGTTCCATCTTTTTTTATGGAGGAACCATGCTGATGACAAACAAAATGCTGAAGACATTGTTTGCTATTTCCACTGAACTTTTCATTATTTCAATACTTTTAATTCACAGAACTATATGGACTTGTAGTGACATAGAAGCAAACTGACTTTTGACTTGAGATAGTTTAAGCTTTTGTTAAATAAAGAATTCATACTTAGTCTAGAAAATTAGGATTTACAAATAACCCCAAAGAAAAGATATTTACTAAATTGGCATCTAAAGATAAATCTGTTAAAAACTTTTTGTCTATCTTTCCAGACTAGTTTCAAAATGCTTTTTCATTTTTAACCATAAATACAGATACAGTGTACATTTGAATTACAATTATATTTGAGGCATCTTATTAAAATATAATTCTAGAAGATTTTGAATTATTTATCTGTGGAAATCATACAGCATTTTAGAATCCAAGATAGATTTTTCACTGTGTGAGCCTCTTTTTGCTAAAAATAGGAGATCAGTGTTAATTATTAGTCTAATTTCTTTATAAATAATTAAATTAATTTTATTTGGTGTTATCTGTAGCTTTACACAGAATATAGAATGGTAGTTAAACAACTCTTACTAATTAGCAAAGTAAGAAAACATCACATTTCTTTTAAAAGTAATAAGTAGGATAATATTTCTTTGAATTTGCCTGTTGATTTTATTAACTTTCAGGGCTTTTTTTTTCTTAAACTCTATTTCTATCTGAAATGTTAAGAGAAGGTATATTTGAAGCTTCTTTTCAATATGTTATTTGAAGATACAACTACTAGGAACTTTAAAATGAGTACTGTCCCTTAAACAATTTAAGATTTGAATATTTTGAGATAAAATGGAGAAACCTTAAATAAAAAATAATGAAAATAACCTTATGAAGTGTGTTGATTTTAAATACAATGTTTCATTTATTATATATCATTCATTTATTAAGCAAATATTACTAAAATCCCTATAATATGTCAAACCCTGTAAACAAGGTGGATATATTTTCTGTCTACAGGGAATCTGAGAGGGCATATAGACACAAGAACTGGAAATTAAAACATTGTGAGGGGAAAGAATGAGGTCATTTAAACCAGATACGAGTGAGATTTAGGGAAGAATTTCTAGAGGAAGACGCTCTGAAGATGGATTGAAGGAATATGTCAGGCAAAAATGTGGAAAGGAAAGCACGTGCTAGGAAGACAACTTCAAGTGTGGAGGCCCAAACAAGAACAGATTTACTTTTGGGGGAATGACAACTTGGGTAGAATGATTTAGCCACTGAGTGCAAGATAGTGCATGTTTATTGTCAAACAAGGGTCAGATCATACGAGGTCTTACAAGCCATGCAAGGGATGCTGACTTTATCAAAGGGGCTATAAAGGGCCTTTAGGGGGTTGGAAGGGAAGTGACATGATCAGGTTTATATGTTTTAATAATAACACAGGATTCAGAATAGAGAGTAGGCTGGAGTGGGAAAAATCAAAGGAAGGAAGGTTAGGTTGATTCAATAATTCAAGATATAGCAAATGGCAATATGCAAGGTTATTGTGACATTAAATATAGAAATAACTGGATCAGTTGCAAGATAGGGAGGGCAGATGAGAAAAATTTAAGATGGCACCCAGGTGGTTTATCTGATCCTGCATACACGGTGATGTCTTTTACATGAAATTCTAAAACAATAAAAGACCAGAAAATTGCACAAAGTTTCATTAGTATGTTCATGGAATTATATTTGACAGAAATAGTTATTTAATTTAAGTAAAACATTTGTCATGTCAAAAATAATCTTTTAATTTAATTATTTAATTAGTTGATAGTTTTAATTGTGCTTAATTTGTGAATCATTTTGTTTCTCTTTTTTAGGTATTTATACCTTATTTAACATATGTGTGTGTCTAAGTGACAGTGGAGATACATAGGAATTCTTTTTCTTTAAAAATGTTTCATTAAACTCATTAGAGAGACAGTCCCATATATTCTATTCAAATGGATTTAGGATCTAAATAGTATGTTAACAAGTAGTATCAGTCAGCCTTAAAGAGTTTAACGAAGGGATCCTTTTCCAAGCAGTGAATGTGTAAGAGGAACAGCAGGAAACACTGCTGCCATTTTCAGCCAGCAGGGCCAAGAGCTGATGCTCTGCAAGACCCACCACTCTGCAGGAGCTGTGGCTGCAGACTCTCTCAGTTGCTCAGCCAGGCAGGAGTTACAGGGGAATCTGAGGGTAGAGTAGAATGCAATAAATCCCTTGACTTTTCTCTCTACCTGCCCCTTGCTTTTCTTGGGCACTTCCTATTGGCTGAATCCTATGGGAAGCCCCATGGCAAGAGAGCCCAGCTGATGTGGTTCATTCACACAGATCAGTTTCCTGGGAATCAGAAATTGTAGGGAATAGAAATGAGAAAAGTGTCATAAGATGAAAACCAGCATGCAAATATCTACTTAACCCTGTTGGAGCAGAAACCTTTTCCTTCTACACGCCCAGGAAAAAATCAAATTTAATTTCATACATAAGGAGTCACATAAAAATATGATACCAAAAGGTGGTCAGGCAATTGAGGCTTATATGCCAACCTAAGCTAAGGAATGGGATAGGGGCTGGGGTTTCAAGGAGGAGACCAATTCACAGGATGATGTGAAGAGGAGATGTCTGGTAATCACATGTTTGCCCTGCCACGCAGGTAAGTCTTTCAGAAAAAAAGTTCTCTCTGTTAATAGCTTTCTTTATGGGCCAGGTCCCCTTTCTAAATTTTTTTAGAAGTTAAGGGAGAGACAGAAGTTTGTCTTCAGTTTGTTGGGTCTTGACTATTTTCAGCTCAAAATAATCCACATGCCAAAGTAGCACATTCTGGGGTGGCATATTCTGCTCCCCTTCCACAGCAGCTATAATCTAATTGTTTTCCACTTTACTGAAAATATTTCAATTACTGAAAGTAGAAAACATTCTTATGACTTAAGCAATTTATAGTTAAGTTGCAAAATAGCCACACAAATATTTAAAATACTTAAGGGTCAAAGAATGCTTTTAAAAATACATGCAGAGGTGCTAATGGGACATAGAAATGTGAGAATGGGCGTCAGCATGCAACGTGATTTACCTTGGGGTGCACAAGCAGAGAAAAGGGCTATACACTCCTAGAGACAGAAATTACTTAAGCAATAGTTTAAGATATGTATATTCCATGTACAAATTGCCCCAGAAGAGCAGAAATGTGTTTAATGCATTTTTATTACTACTAGCCACTATCTTTTCTCACTATGTGCATCTCCTTATACTAAAAGTTGTCATTGTTAGGATGGGGCCTATTTGCAAAGCAAGGATGAAAGAATATCACCTTTGCCTGTCTGAGTCCTGTCCTCTTCAAAGTGCTTGATTTTTCTTGCTCATCCATCTAGATGCTGCGTCAAGTGCAAATTCTTAAGTCCTGCACAGGAAGAACATGTGGGAGTGTATAAATGGTTTATTCTCTGCCAAGTTTTAAATCAATGATCATGAATGGACATTTTTCAATTAATAATGTCACACTCCTCACAAAATTACTGAATAATAAGCACCTTGTCCTACACATCACAGTTGATAGATGTTGTAAATTACAACCTAATGGGTATGTTCCTTATTGAGATACTTATGCTGGCAAGACTGACATTAAATAAACATATAATTAGTGTGTAAAAAGTGTTCAGACAAAAATTATCTTTGATATTTTGTTTTGGATATACAATACCTTCACTCTTATTAAGAATTTAGGATTCTAGGAGCAGAGTTGGAGTTATGAGATTTGACATGTAGGGTTTAACAATATATAATGCAGATTTTGTGAAAACAAAAATCCTTGCCTGAGAATTTGCTGTAAATATTCAATCCAGTTTTAGAATGACACTGATTATCTTATATGTAAAGAGTATGTTATAGTTAATGAAATGCTATACCAGGTACTTTATCATTTAATATTTACAGTTCTGATAAAAACATATCTTAATTCTATTTTAAAGATAAAAATAATTAGTAGTGACATTAAGTCACTTGTCCCAAATCACACAGGCTCCCACTTTCAAGGGTATTTTCTTCTAGCTACCCAACTACACTAATACATGTTATTATATCATGAATAAAATAATAATAAAGTTGATACTAATAAAAAATAAGGAACTGAAATACAATTTCAAAATGTGCTTCACCTCTCATTGGAATTCATATCCCTATCTTACATTGAAAAGCATACTTGGAGTTAGAAAATAACCTGTGCTCAAATCACAGACCTGCCACTTGGTAGATTGCTAGATGCTGAGCAAATCTCTTAATCTCTATCAGTTAAATTTTATCATCTCAGTAACAGGAATCATATCTGTGGGCAAGAGTTATTTTGAGGATAAAGTGAGATAACACATGAAAGTGCCTAAAATTAAATCTGCTCAACATTTATTAAATCTCTTTGATGTCCTTTTTCATTGCAAATATTTGTAAAATTGTCTATTGGCAGACTTTATAAATGATCGAATTAGCCTACTTAGGGACAGGGATCATTAACACAATTGGTCCAAGAACTTGACAGTTTTTCTATACCTTGAAGCCATTTTCAACTTTTTTCTAATATGGAACAAGCTCTTTAAAGGCCAATAGATTCCAAATTATGTTCCTGGTATTTGGAACATCAGGAAATGTTTCCATGTAAGCTGTAGAATTTTCTGAAGTCTGTGAGAAAGAAACTGGTCCCTAACATGGCTGAAATAATAGTCACCCTCCATGAGGGAAAAATGTAAAGTGGTGGAATACTAATGCTTCAGTGCCAATAACTTCATATGTTTTTATTACTATGGACTGATATTTTAATTGGTCTTACTATAATAGAACAAGGGAAACAGAGATGCTGATTACTATAAGTATCAAAAGTATTACATTGCATGCAAGGAGATCATGAGGAGGAAAATTTGCATGACATTTTTCTTTTAATTTTATTCATTTCTTTTTTCCCTCAGCATTTGCATTGAGATCAATATTCACAGAGCTTGTAATGTAATTAGATGAATCGTTAGCTATTAGGAGAATTAGCTTGGGTTGCAAGAAGAGAATAATAAAAAGCTAAGGAATCATCTGACTTGTCACCAAACATCTATAAAGCCTTTGTAAAGTCTAAAGTATAAAGTAAGAAACAGTTAAAGCATATACATATATATTTTACCTTTCAGAAAATCTTTTTGAAGCCCCTTAATATTTGCCTACCAATGAACACTGAGGTTTTTTTTTTTGCATATTAATTATCTCGTGTTTGATAAAAAAATTTAAAAAACAAGATTTCGAGCTTGACTTGATTGGATTTATTTGTTTTTTTCAGTTTAAAGTCTAGTAGTCTGTAGATGATTGACTCTTAAGTAATCAAATCAAAACATTTTTGTGAGCAGCAATGATTTAAACGCACTATTGTAGCCACTGTGGAGGATGCAGGATGGACAAAGAGAGAGACTGAGGCAGATAAAGTGTGGTGGGAGGCAGGAGCATAGAATAAATAAGTAACTTAGCATAAAGGAGAGAGAAATGTTCCTAAGGCTAATGATAGTCACGGAGGAAAAGAGCTTGTCTGTAAGAGGACAAATGACGAACTCTTTTTGAAGAGTTCCTCTTTGAAGTTCCAGTTTGAAGAACCTTCCAAACTGGTTACTTGAGCGATAGAGAAGCTATCTTGAAATTTGTTCCTTCTCATTGTTTAAACAACTGCTGTATGTTTTGAACAGCAAAAATGGTTTCCTTTCTATTTTGGTTTAAGATTTTTACAATAGCTAAATATTTTTAAATGAAATCATGGGAAGTATTAGTAATTTCATTGCATCTTGCTCCATATATGAATTTTTAAATATTTTCTTCCTCACAATCAGGATAAACAGAAAAATCAGTTTTCAATTTGTGGAGTTTAAAATGTTAAGTAAGAACTCTGTGTAAAGCAATGATCATATTTTTCTGAATAAAAATACAGCTAAAATGAACTTGCCAGAAATTAATTCATTCCTGCTCAATTATTATCTATAAAATTAGAAAGGCACCCTTGTGTAAAGATTAAATATCTGACTAGGATTCAAAAAACATGGGCTCGTTCTGTGGGGACTTGGGCCATAACTTCTATTCTCTAAATTTAAGTATCCTCATCTTTGAAATGACAAAGTTGAAACAGATTATCATTAAGGTCTTTCCCAGCTCTAACAGACTATTATTTGAAATTCAGAGAGGTTAATATAAATTTTACTCTTTGTAGTGAAACTTTCTGAGGTGATTGCTTAAAATGATTGAGTAAGTGAAGGATTAAAGTCTTCATAAGGAAGCATAGGAATATGTGCGAAGAATGCTTTGAGAGAGACTGGAACCCGTAGGCAATGGTAGAAAACCTTTATTGGAACATACTTAATATGCATTAATATATACTTCTTAGTACTTTATTTTTAAACATCAAATTGCAGCAAATTACATTAGTTGCTTGTTAAAACCTGAATTCTAAAACCTAATTTCAGATATTTTTAATTAAATCATAAGACTATATATCAGTGTTCCTAATTTTGTTTCTCAAATCACAGCTTCAAGGTACACTACTGCCTTAGGTGGGGTCTTTCTAGAAAGAGGCCCTGAGCCAAAGACCAGCTAACCCCAAAAATGAGTGCAAGTGATTTATTAAGCATATACTTCTGGGAGATATTACAGGGAGGTTGGGCAGTGGGGAAGCAGAGCAGAGAAGCAGCTCTCTAAGTAAGGAAGCAACTTCAAGTAAAGTCTCAGACTCAGCCTAACCCACAGGGGGTTCTAGAGTACACCTGAGGCTTTTCCAGCAAAGGACCTGAGCTTTTCTTTGTATTCTCACACCAGTCATTCATTGGCTATGAGTCAGGAAGGAAAGGGAATGGAAGCTGGATATAAATTTCCTTGCATTTCCAGTTCTTCCAATGGCAAGGCAGTTCCAGTGCCAGAGGGTGTTCCTCAGAAGTCATTTTTAGGTAAGGCATTTAAGAAACAAATTAAGCAGAAGCAGGGGCATGGAGAGCAGGGTCAGTAAAGGAATGTGAATGTTTCTTGTTGGCACATCAAGAAAGTCCACTGTGACTATTAATCTCCAAAAGTCTTTCCATGGTCAAACTATGTGAGAAAACTTATATGCTGTCTCTCCTAAGATTGATGGTGCACATAGCATATTATAGGTCTTGAGTAGCAAGGCAATGAACTAGTCATTCATTTTTCCAATCCATTGTTTCCCAAATGAATTTGACTAGTATAACATATAACTGATTTCCACAAGAAACACATTTCAAGTTTTACCTATAAGACTCTAAGAGTTTTAAGTAAAAGAAGGGAATTTTAATAAATCATAGATTTTTGCTCCAAATGGTATTCAGTAGTAGCCTCTGAACTATATCAGCTACCCACTCAAATACTTATTTGAGTAAGTATTAAGTAAATATACACACTCAAGTTAACAATAAAGGATGACTGTCAACATTTTATAATAAACTGTGTGTATTTCCTCTAACTAAGACCATGAGAAGGTTCTTGACTCTGAACAAGAAAGAATTCATGGACAGGTCCTACAACTGTAGGTAAGGAAGGAATTCATTAGGGTGAGAGTAGAAGTAAATGGCAGCATTCATCCAAATCTGGTCCATCCCAGATTTCCAATTTCTGGTTATTCAGTTAAACACACAGGTACTGTTGAGAAGGGACTTTGCAGATATAAGGTTACTTGAGGTAGGGCAGTGACATGGGACAGGCATCATGATTAATTATCCTATCTATGATGAAAAATGCAGAGATATAAATAGCATATAAAAACAGGAGGCGGATTAAAGATGGTGGCATGAGAGGAGAGACAGGGGCTTCCTCCTAAAACTGCATATAATACAAAAATATAACTACTACAACCACTCTTGAAAGAGCAACAGGAAAGATGACTGCACCCAACTGCATACACCTGGAGACAAGAGCAGACCTCACAGAAGAGGGTAATGTACTAAAGCTATTGCCCTGTGGTACCCAAGCACTTCCACCATCCCAACTCACTGGTGGAAGGAAGAGGAAGGGAGCAGGGAGGGAGTGGAGAACTGGGACTGCTGAATACCTAACTACAGATATCTGCTCTGGGAGCACAAACCTACATTTCATGGTGCTTGCAGGATACTCTCATTATTAGGGGATTGGAAAGCTAAGACAGGCAGAATTCCTGGAGAGACTAAGATTCCAGCTGCCTGTGGAAACAGGGATGCATATCCAGCTGCTCTGGGACAAAAGAAAGGCGGGCAGTCTGAGAGACTTCCTAACAAAGAAGCCCTTAGCAAGAGAGCTGCTAAAGGGGCAAGGATTGCACAGAGCTTACTTCTCAGGAGAAAGGACAGGTAGACAAAATTGCCTGGGTGCATTCTGCCTAGCAGGTTGGGAGCTTTCACAGTCTTCAAGTGCTCCAACTCCCTGGCTGCCTACACAGCTCCAAAAACCCCTTCCGTGATAGGCAGCCTACTGTGCCTTTCATCTGGCCAGCCCCACCGAGCTTGCAAACTGGGAAAGGCAGTGGCGACAGGCATAGCAGCTGGGAAGCAGGAAACAGCTCTTTCCTCACCCCAGGGACCAATACCACTACCCTGCAACCCTCGACTTTGTTTTAGAGGCTGAGCAGCTCCAGAGAGTAGAGCTTCTGGGCAATAGAGGGCGCCATACAAAAATACAAAATGCCAAAGGAACCTGGTCCAGAATAAAATTATTAATACAACTCCTGAGAAAGATTTAAATGATATGGACATCATGACTCTCCCTGAAAGGGAGTTCAAAATGAAAATCATTAACATGCTCATGGAAGTACGGAAAGATATACAAGAACTCAGTAATGAACTCTGGTCAGTGATCCAATCATTGAAGAGCACAATAGATGGTATTAAAAACAGATTGGATATGGTGGAGGAGACAATTAATGAAATAGAAACTAGAGAAGAGGAATATAAAGAAGCTGAGGCACAGAGAGAAAAAAGGATCTCTAAGAATGAAAGAATATTGAGAGAACTGTGTGACCAATCGAAACGTAACAATAGTCACATTATAGGGGTACAAGAAGAAGAAGAGAGAGAAAAAGGGATAGAAAGTGTCTTTGTGAAGGTTTTTGATGAAAACTTCCCCAATCTGGGGAAGGAGATAGTCTCTCAGGCAATGGAGGTGCACAGATCCCCCAACACAAGGGACCAAAGGAAGACAACACCAAGAAAATAGTAATTAAAATGGCAAAGATAAAGGATAAGGACAGACTATTAAAAGCAGCCAGAGAGAGAAATAAGATCACATACAAAGGAAAGCCCATCAGGCTATCAGACTTCTCAACAGAAACCTTACAGAACAGAGGGAGTGGCATGATGTATTTAATGCAATGAAGCAGAAGGACGTTGAACCAAGATTACTTTATCCGGCAAGATTATCATTTAAATTTGAAGAAGGGATTAAACAATTCCCAGATAAGCAAAAGCTGAGAGAATTTACCTCCCACAAACCATCTCTACAGTGTATTTTGGAGGGACTGCTATAGGTGGAAGTGTTCCTACAGTTTAATAGCTGTCACCAGAGGTGATAAACCCACAGCAAAGAAAGTAAAACAGCTAATTACTAAGCAAATGCAAAATTAAATTAACTATCCCCAAATTCATTTAGGGATAGACAAACAGTACAGAATATCATACATAATATATAAAGAATGAAGGAGGAAGAAAAAGGAGGAGGAAAACAAAACAAAAAAAGAACCTTTAGATTGTGTTTGTAATAGCATATTAAGTGAGTTAAGTTAGACTCTTAGATAGTAAGGAAGTTAACATTGAACCTTTGGTAACCATGAATATAAAGCCTGCAATGCCAATAAGTACATACCTATCCATAATCACCCTAAATGTGAATGGACTGAATGCACCAATAAGAAGACATAGAGTCACTGAATGGATAAAAAAACAAGACCCACCTATAGGCTCCCTACAAGAGACTCACTTTAAACCCAAAGAAATACACAGACTAAAAGTGAAGGGATGGAAAAAGATATTTCATGCAAACAACAAGGAGAAAAAAGCAGGTGTTGCAGTACTTGTATCAGACAAAATAGACTTCAAAACAAAGAAAGTCACAAGAGACAGAGAAGGACATTACATAATGATAAAAGGGTCAATCCAACAAGAAGATATAATAACCATTATAAATATCTATGTGCCCAACACAGGAGCACCCACATATGTGAAACAAATACTAACAGAACTAAAGGGGGAAATAGAATGCAATGCAGTCATTCTAGGAGACTTCAACACAGCACTCACTCTGAAGGGCAGATCAACCAGACAGAAAATAAGTAAGGAGACAGAGGCACTGAACAACACATTAGAACAAATGGACCTAACAGACATCTACAGAACTCTACACCCAAAAGAAGCAGAATATACATTATTCTCAAGTGCACATGGAACATTTTCAAGAATAGATCATATCCTAGGCCACAAAAAGAGCCTTGGTAAATTCAAACAGATTGAAATTGTACCAACCAGTTTCTCAGACCACAAAGGTATGAAACTAGAAATGAATTATGCAAAAAATAAAAAATAAAAGTCCCACAAACACATGGAGCCTTCAAAACATTCTCCTAAATAATCAATGGATCAATGACCAAATATAAACAGAGATCAAGCAATATATGGAGACAAATGACAACAAAAATTCAACACCACAAAATCTGTGGGACAGAGCCAAGGCCATGCTAAGAGGAAAGTATATTGCAATACAGGCCTACCTCAGGAAAGAAGAACAATCCCATATGAGCAGTCTAAACTCACAACTAATGAAACTAGAAAAAGAAGAACAGTAGAAGGATGGACATAATAAAGATTAGAGAAGAAATAAATAAAATTCAGAAGAACAAAACAATAGAAAGAATCAATGAAAGCAAGAGCTGGTTCTTTGAGGAAATAAATAAAATCGACAAACTCCTAGCCAGACTTATCAAGAAAAAAAGAGAGTCTACTCACATAAACAGAATAAGGAATGAGAAAGGAAAAATACAGACACCAGAGAAATACAAAGAATTATGAGAGAATACTCTGAAAAACTGTATGCTAACAAACTGGATAACCTTGAAGAAATGGACAACTTTCTAGAAAAATACAACCTTCCAAGGCTGACCCAGGAAGAGAAAGAAAATATGAACAGACCAATTACCAGCAACGAAATTGAACTGGTAATCAAAAACCTACCTAAGAAAAAAACACCTGGGCCAGATGGCTTCACCACTGAATTTTATCATATATTTAGTGAAGACTTAATATCCGTCCTCCTTAAAGTTTTCCAAGGAGTAGAGGAACAGGGAATACTTCCAAAGGCATTCTATGAGGCCAGCATCACTCTAATACCAAAACGTGGAAAAGACACCACAAAAACAAATTTACAGACCAATATCCCTGATGAACATAGATGCAAAAACACTCAACAAATTATTAGCAAACCGAATTCAAAAATATATAAAAAGGATCATACACCATGATCAAGTAGGATTTATTCCAGGGATGCAAGGATGTTACATTTGAAAATCCATCAACATCATCCACCACATCAACAAAAAGAAGGAGAAAAACCACATGATCATCTCCATAGATGCCGAAAAAGCATTTCAAAATTCAACACCCATTCATGATAAAAACTCTCAACAAAATGGGTATAGAGGGCAAGTACCTCAACATAATAAAGGTCATATATGACAAACCCACAGCAAACATTATACTTAACAGCGAGAAGCTGAAAGCTTTTCTTTATGATCAGAAACAAGACAAGGATGCCCACTCTCTACACTTCTATTCAACATAGTACTGGAGGTCTTAGCCACAGCAATAATACAACACAAAGAAATAAAAGGCATCCACATTGGCAAGGGAGAAGCTAAACTGTCCCTGTTCACAGATGACTTGATATTATATATAAAAAACCCTAAAGAATAAACTCCAAAACTACTAGATCTAATATCTGAATTCAGCAAAGTTGCGGGATACAGATTTAATAGGCAGAAATCTGTGGCATTCCTATACACTAACAACCTAGCAGAGAGGGAAATCAGGAAAATAATTCAATTCAAAGTTGCATCAAAAAGAATAAAATACCTAGGAATAAACCTAACCAAGGAAATAAAAAACCTATACTCTGAAAACTACAAGACACTCAAGAGTGAAATTAACAAAGATACCAATAAATGGAAACACATCCTGTGTTCATGGATAGGAAAATTAGTATTATCGAAATGGCCATCCTGCCTAAAACAATCTACAGATTCAATGCAATTCCTATCAAAATACCAGCAGCATTTTTCAACGAACTAGAAAAATCGTTCTAAAATTCATATGGAGTCACAAAAGACCCTGAATAGCCAAAGCAATCCTGACAAGGAAGAATAAAGCTGGGGGGATTATGCTCCCCAACTTCAAGCTTTACTACAAAGCCACAGGACTCAAGACAATTTGGTACTGGCATAAGAACAGACCCATAGACCAATGGAACAGACTAGAGAGCCCAGTTACAAACCCAACCATATATGGTCAATTAATATAGGATAAAGGAGCCATGGACATACAGTGGGGAAATGACAGCCTCTTCAACAGCTGATGTTCGGAAACTGGACAGCTACATTCAAGACAATGAAACTGGATTGTTGTTTAACCCTATTCACAAAAGTAAACTCGAAATGGATCAAGGACCTGAATGTAAGTCATGAAACCATAAAACTCTTAGAAGACAACATAGGCAAAAATCTCCTGAATATAAGCATGAGCGACTTCTTCCTGAATGCATCGCCTTGAGCAAGGGAAACAAAAGCAAAAATAAACTCATGGGACTATATCAATCTAAAAAGTTTCTGTATGGCAAAGGACACCATCAACAGAAGAAAAAAGGTATCCTACAGTATGGGAGAATATATTTGTAAATGACATATCCGACGGGGTTAACATCCAAAATATATAAAGAACATACATGCCTCAGCCCTCAAAAAGCAAATAACCCAATCAAAAAATGGACAGAGGATATGAAGTGAGAGTTTTCCAAAGAAGAAATTCAGATGGCCAACAGACACATGAAAAGATGCTCCATATCACTAATCATCAGGGAAATGCAAATTAAAACCACAATGAGATATCACCTAACACCATCCAAAAGACTAAAAACAACAAATGTTGGTGAGGATGTGGAGAAAGGGGAACCCTCCTACATTGCTTGCTGGTGGGAATGTAAGCTAGTTCAACCATTGTGGAAAGCAATATAGAGGTTCCTCAAAAAACTAAAAATAGAAATACCATTTGATCCTGGAATCCCACTCCTTTGAGTCTACCCAAAGAATGCAACATCTCTGATTCAATAAGGCATATGCACAACTATGTTTATTGCAGCACTTTTTACAATCACCAAGATATGGAAGCAACCTAAGTGGCCATCAGTAGATGAGTGGATAATGGAGATGTGGTACATATACACAATGGAATACTATTCAGCCATAAGAAGGAAACAAATCCTGCCATTTGCAACAACATGGATGCAGCTGGGGGATATTATGCTCAGTGAAATAAGCCAGGCAGAGAAAGACAAGTGTCAAATGATTTCCCACCTTTGTGGAGTATAAAAAGGCAGCAAAACTGAATGAACAAAATAGCAGCAGACTCAGAGACTCCAAGAAGGAACTAGTGTTACCAAAAGGGAGGGATGTGGGAGGGTTGGTTTGGAGCGTGTGAGGAGGGGATTGTGGGATACACATTGTGTGGTGGATCATGGGGAAAACAGTGTAGCACTGACAAGGCAAACAGTGAATCTGTGGCATCTTACTACACTGAAGGACAGTGACTGCATTGGGGTGTGGGTGGAGACTTGATAATATGGGTAAATGTATTAACCACATTGTTTTTTCATGTGAACTTTATAAGAGTATACATTAATAATGCCTTATTTAAAAAAAAAGAACAGTTGGGAGGACTTCTGGGAAGATGACAGTGTGAGCAGGGCGGCGGAAATCTCCTCCCAATACCATATATATTTGTGAAAATACAACAAATACAACTATTCCTAAAAGAGAGACCAGAAGATACATTACAACAGCCAGGCTACAGCTACATCTGCGAGAACTCAGTGCCTCACAAAGCGGGTAAGAATCAAAGCTGCAACCTAGCGGGACCCAAGCACTCCCCCACCACAGCGCACTGACTGGAGGAAAAGAATCCAAGTAGGAATGGAGTGGAAGGACAGGCTTGCCAAATAACCAGCCCTGGTGTTCTGCACAGGGAGCACAGACACATTGCATGATAAACATAAGTGCAGGATCTGAGACAGAAATTGCAAGCAGGTTCCCTCAGCCAGCTCCCCAGGACAAAAGAAAAGCGGGCGCTTTTTTAAAAGTCTTAAAGAGACAAGGGCCCAACAGCGGAACAAAATCATCCCAGCATACTCAGCCCAGCAGGCTGGGAGTCTTGGAGAATTTCAGACCCCCAGGCTGATGGCCAGGTAAAGCAGCAGCGCCGAGGCTTCCTACAGAGATCAGCAGCCTGCCATGCATTCCCCCCTGGCCAAAAGGATCCAGCAGATCCACCACAGCTGCGGAACAGTGAGGAGTGGCCCTGCCCAAAGCAACCTCAAAGAATTTACTCCCAGCTGGTGTGCAGCTAAGCCAGAAGGACCCCAGAACCCAAAACAAGGGCTGGAAAGCACCAAGGGGACCAGAATGCACCCAGCAAGACTGCAACCCACCGCAGTACTATAGGCTAGACCGAGGCAGCCCCGCACACAGGCAGCTCAGTGGATTATCCCAGAGACTGTCTCC
Source organism: Phataginus tricuspis (assembly GCA_029783875.1). NCBI lineage: Eukaryota > Metazoa > Chordata > Mammalia > Pholidota > Manidae > Phataginus > Phataginus tricuspis. Next base: position 3,117,581 of record JAQQAC010008864.1, read on the forward strand.
TGGTGTGTGGGAAACCAGCTCAGGCCCCAGAGAAGGGCAAGGAGAACAACAAGCAGGAAGAGACTTTGTTCTCCCAGCTGACACATGTGGCACCTCCCAGCGACCACTTCTATCGCCATGGAAAGGTAGAGGAATACAGTCCAGACAAGGATCACACAGATAACCTCAGAGAGAGAGCCTGATGGGATAGACTTAGACAATCTTCCTGAAAAAGAATTCAGTAAAAGTCATAACCATGCTGATGGATCTACAGAGAAATATGCAAGAGCTAAGGGAGGAAGTGAAGAAAGAAAATGCAGAAATGAGATAAGCAATCCACAGACTTAAGAGTAGACTGGATGAGGTGCAAGAGACTGTTAATGGAATAGAAATAATAGAACAGAAATACAGAGAAGCTGAGGCAGAGAGAGATAAAAGGATCTCTAGGAATGAAACAATATTAAGAGAACTGTGTGACCAATCCAAACGAAACAATATTTGCATTATAGGAGTACCAGAAGAAGAAGTGAGAGAAAAATGGATAGAAAGTGTTTTTGAAGAAATAATTGCTGAAAATTTCCCCAAGCTGGGGAAGGAAACAGTTTCTGAGACCATGGAAGCCCTCAGATATCCCAAAAAAGGCACGCAAGGAAGACAACACCAAGACACATAATAATTAAAATGGCAAAGAACAAAGAAAAGGACAGAGTATTAAAGGCAGCTAAAGAGAGAAAAAAGATCACCTACAAAGGGAAACCCATCAGGCTATCATCAGACTTTTCAACAGAAACCTTACAGGGCAGAAGAGAATGGCATGATATATTTAACGTAATGAAACAGAAGGGCCTTGAACCAAGAATAATGTATCTAGTATGATTATCATCTAAATTTGAGGGAGGGATTAACAATTCTCAGACAAGCGAAAGCTGAAGGAATTTGCCTCCCACAAACAACCTCTACAGGATATCTTAAAGGGACTGCTCCAGATGGAAGCACTCCTAAGGTTAAAAAGATGTCACCAGAGAAATAAAATCATAGCAAAGAAAGCAGACCATCCAAACACTAACTAAAGGCAAAAAGTAAAATCAATTATCCACAAAAACAGACAGAGGAAATGTAAAAGAGTACAGAATAAAACACCTAGTATATAAAGGATGGAGGAGGAAGAATAAGAATGGAGAGAAATAAAGAATCATCAGACTGTGTTTATAATAGTTTAACAAGAGAGTTAAGTTAGACTGTTAGATAGTAAAGAAGCAACCCTTGAACCTTTGGTAACAACGAATCTAAAGCCAGCAATGACAATAAGAACACATCTATAGATAATCACCCTAAATGTAAATGGACTGAAGGCAACAATCAAAAGACACAGAGTAATAGAATGGATAAAAAAGCAAGACCCATCTATATGCTGTTTACAAGCGACTCACCTCAAACCCAAACATATACACAGACTAAAGGTGAAGGGATGGAAAAAGATCTTTCATACAAACAACAAGGAGAAAAAGCAGGCTTTGGCATACTTGTATTGGACCAAATAGTCTTCAAAATGAAGAAAGTAGCAAGATAAAGAAGGACATTGCATAATGATAAAGGGTTCAGTCCAACAAGAGGATATAACCATTATAAATATATATCCACCCAACACAGGAGTGCCGACATATGTGAAACAAATACTAACAGAATTAAAGAAGGAAATAGAAAACAATGCATTCATTTTAGGACACTTAAACACACCACTCACTCCAAAGGACAGATCAACCAGACAGAGAATAAGTAAAGACACAGAGGCACTGAACAACACAGTAGAACAGATGGACCTAACAGACATCTACAGAACTCTACACCCAAAAGCAGCAGGATACATTCTTCTCAAGTGCACATGGAACATTTTCCAGAATAGACCACATACTAGGCCACAAAATGAACCTCAGTAATTTCAAAAATATTTAAATTCTACCAACCAACTTCTCAGATCACAAAGGTATAAAACTAGAGATAAATTGCAGAAAGAAAACAAAAAGGCTCACAAATACATGAAGACTTAATAACATGCTCCTAAATAATTAATAGATCAATGACCAAATTAAAACAGAGATCAAACAATGTATGTAGACAAATGACAACAACAACACAAAGCTGCAACTTCTGTGGGACGCAGCAAAGGCAACTCTAAGAGGAAAGTAAATTGCAATCCAGGGCTATTTAAAGAAGGAAGAACAATCCCAAATTAATTGTTTAAAGACACAATTATTGATATTGGAAAAAGAAGAACAAATGAGGCCCAAAGTCACCAGAATAAGGGACATAATAAAGATCAGAGAATAAATAAATAAAATTGAGAAGAATAAAACAATAGAAAAAATCAATGAAACCAAGAGCTGGTTCTTTGAAAAAATAAACAAAATAGATAAACCCCTAGCCAGACTCATTAAGAGAAAAATAGAATCTATACACATAAACAGAATCAGAAATGAGAAAGGAAAAATAATGATTGACCCCACAGAAATACAAAGAATTATAAGAGAATATTATGAGAATCTATATGCTAACAAGCTGGAAAACCTAGAAGAAATGGACAACTTTATAGAAAAATACATCCTTCCAAGACTGACAAAGCAGGAAACAGAAAAACTAAACAGACCAATCACCAGCAACGAAATTGATGTGGTAATCAAAAAGCTACATAAGAACAAAACCCCTGGACCAGATGGATTCACCTCTGAATTCTACCAGACATATAGAGAAGAAATAACACCCATTCTCCTTAAAGTTTTTCAAAAAATAGAAGAGGAGAGAATATTTCCAAACTCATTCTATGAAGCCAGCATCACTCTAATACCAAAACCTGGCAAAGACTTCACCAAAAAAGAAAATTACAGACCAATATCCCTGGTGAACATAAATGCAAAAATATGCAACAAAATATTAGCTAACCGAATTCAAAAATACATCAAGAGGATCATACACCATGATCAAGTGGGATCCATCCCAGGGATGCAAGGATGGTACAACATTTGAAAATCCATCAACATCATCCACCACATCAATAAAAAGAAGAACAAAAACCACGTGATCATCTCCATAAATGCTGAAAAGGCATTTGACAAAATTCAGCATCCATTCATGATTAAAACTCTAAACAAAATGGGTATAGACGGCAAGTACCTCAACATCATAAAGGCTATATATGACAAACCCACAGTTAACATCATACTTAACAATGAGAAGCTGAAAGCTTTTCATCTAAGATCGGGAACAAGACAGGGATGCCCACTCTCTCCACTGTTATTCAACATAATACTGGAGGTCCTAGCCATGGCAACCAGACAAAACAAAGACATACAAGGCATCCAGATTGGTAAAGAAGAAGTCAAATTGTCACTATTTGCAGATGACATGATACTGTACATAAAAAACCCTGAAGACTCCACTCCAAAACTACTAGAACTAATATCTGAATTCAGCAATGTTGCAGGATACAAAATTAACACACAGAAATCTCTTGCTTTCCTATACACTAACGATGAACTAAGAGAAAGAGAAATTAGAAAAACAATTCTACTCACAATTGCCTCAAAGAAATAAAATACCTAGGAATAAATCTAATGAAGGAAGTGAAAGACCTGTACACTGAAAATTATAAGACACTCCTAAGAGAAATTAAAGAGGACACTAACAAATGGAAATGCATCCCATGCTCTTGGCTAGGAAGAATAAATATTGTCAAAATGGCTATACTACCTAAAGCAATCTACAGATTCAATGCAATCCCTATCAAACTACCAACAGTTTTTTTCAATGAACTGGAACAAATAATTCTAAAATTCATATGGAACCACAAAAGACCCCGAATAGCCAAAGCAATCCTGAGAAGGAGGAAGAAAACAGGGGGAATTACACTCCCTGACTTCAAGCTCTACTACAAAGCCACAGTAATCAAGACAATTTGGTATTGGTACAAAAACAGACCCACAGACCTGTGGAACAGAATAGAAAATCCAAAAATTAACCCAAACATATACAGTCAATTAATATTTCATAAAGGAGCCTTGGATATACAATGGGGAGATGACAGCCTCTTCAGCAGCTGGTGTTGGAAAAACTGGACAGCTACATGAAAGAGAATGAAACTGGACTACTATCTAACCCCATACACAAAGGTAAACTCAAAATGGTCAAAGACCTGAATGTAAGTCATGAAACCATAAAACTCTTAGAAAAAAGCTATAGGCAAAAATCTGTTGGACAGAAACATGAGTGACTTCTTCATGAACATATCTCCCTGGACAAGGGAAATAAAAGCAAAAATGAACAAGTGGGACTATATCAAGTTGAAAAGTTTCTGTACAGCAAAGGACACCATCAGTAGAACAAAAAGAGATCCTACATATGGTAGAATATATTCATAAATGACGTATCTGATAAGGGGTTGACATCCAAACTATGTAAAGAACTCAAGCAGCTCAACAAACAAAAAGCAAATAATCCAATTAAGAAATGGGCACAGGACATGAATAGACACTTCTCCAAAAAAGAAATTCAGATGTCCAACAGGCCCATAAAAAGATGCTCCACATCACTAATCATCGGAGAAATGCAAATTAAAACCACAATGAGATATCACCTCACACCAGTGAGGTGGGCCAACATCCAAAACACAAACAACAACAAATGTTGGCGAGGATGTGTAGAAAGGGGAACCCTCCTACACTGCTGATGGGAATGCAAATTAGTTCAACCATTGTGGAAAACAGTATGGAGGTTCCTCAAAAGACTCAAAATAGAAATACCATTTGACCCAGGAATTCCACTCCTAGGAATTTACCCTAAGAATGCAGCAACCCAGTTTGAAAAAGACATGTGCACCCCTATGTTTATCGCAGCACTGTTTACAATAACCAAGAAATGGAAGCAACTTAAGCGTCCATCAGTAAATGAATGGATAAAGAAGATGTGGTTCCTATACACAATGGAATATTATTTAGTCATAAGAAGAAACAAATCCTACCATTTGCAACAACATGGACGGAGCTAGAGGGTATTAATGCTCAGTGAAATAAGCCAAGGTGAAAAAGAGAAGTATCAAGTGATTTCACTCATATGTGGAGCATAAGAGCAAAGAAAAAAACTGAAAGAACAAAACAGCCGCAGACTCACAGAACCCAAGAATGGACTAACAGTTACCAAAGGGAAAGGGACTGGGGAGGATGGGTGGGAAGGGACGAACAAGGGGGAAAAGGGGCATTACCATTAGCAGATATAATGTTGAGGGGGCACGGGGAGGGCTGTACAACTTAGAGAAGACAAGTATTGATTCTCATCTCACTATGCTGATGGACAGTGACTGTAATGGGGTAAGCGGGGAGTACCTGATGAAGGGGAGTTTAGTAACCTTAATGTTGCACATATAACTGTAGATTAATGATACCAACATAACAACAAAAAAAAACAAAGAAACAGGAGGGGCTCCATTGGAAGACTAAGATTCCATTTTCAAAACAAAGTGTTAGGAGGTCAGATTCCTAACATATTTTTTGGTAATCAGCAAACAGCCTATCTTAAGGTAGGCAAACCATCCTAATTGATATGTTCCCACCTCTCTTTAAGGTAACCACTATGTTGGACAAAAGCAGGATCAATAAATTCCTTGTGTCACATTTGTCTTACAGAATTATCTGGAGGGCTGACTATGGATGGTGACATAGTGTCTCTCACTAGAGGAAGACATCATGAGACTACCTGACTGATACCCTAGGCCCTTTATCCCATTCTTGAAAATGCTGAAGACACAAATCCCCAACTTTTAAGTGTGCCTCCTCTTCTGAGGTTTCCCACACTCCCCTTTTTTTAAGTGTGTACTTTTTGCCTTAAATAATGATTTCTTATTGCTCAATTTAATGACTTTTACCTTTGTGCTCTTCCAGTGATAAATGTCCTTGCTACTTTGATATTTCATTCCATTTTCTAGAGTTAATCACAAGTCTTTACTCTGTCCCTGTTCTACTCCAGACAAGTACGGAAGGGCTACCGAAATCTCAGATTTGGGTTTGCAAGTTCCTGTCTCCTGGGTGACCCAGACAGGACTGTAGCTATATGGTCATGTTTTTAGTAGCCTTCTCAAAAATCTCCTTTCTTTGACTTTGGGAAACTCTCAGGACACAATCTCATGCCATTCAGCGCTCTGTGGCTCCCTAAAATCCTGGGGTGGTAGGGACTTAGTTCCCATGCCATGCAGATTCAAGTAGACACTGGCTTCAGGAGTTGGCAAGGGATTTGCTGTCTGCTTTTCAGAAGTTCAATGAACTTACTTGTCCTTTTATGCTCATCCTTGCTCTCTGATCTGCATGGATGCTGCCAATTACTGCTACTCTCACCCTAATGAAATCCTTCCTTACCTACAGTTGTAGGACTTATTCATGAATTCTTTCTTGATCAGAGTCAAGAACCCTCTCATGGGTTGTAGTCTGACCAAGCTAACAGGGAGATCTCCCCAGACTGGATTGCCCAACAACATTAACTATCAATTGACTTTAAAATAGGAAGATTTTCCTAGGTTATCTGCGTGGGCCCAATGTAATCACATGGGTCTTTTAAGAAAAGAAGAGGATGGAAAAAGAATAAGGCAAAGATGGATTCAAAGCAGGAAATGAGAAATAGGATTAGGAATCTGCAAATATTTGCTTGCTTTTAAGGTGGAGGAGGCATAAAATGGGGAATGTGGGCAGCCTCTACAACATGAGAAAAACCTCTGGCCTACGTCCAGCAAGGAAACGAGGACTTTAGTCCTATAGCTGCATGAAACTGATTTCTGCAAAACAACCTGTTTGAGCTTGGAAGCCTCCTGATGAAAGCCTGTGTGCTCAATACCTGCAAGCAGAGAATGAAGCCACGCTGTGCTCAGACTTCTGGCATGCAGGACTCTGGATAAGAAATAAGTCTTTTAAAAATATCTTTGTTTTTAGGGCAGTTTTAGGTTCACAGAAAAATTGAGTTGAGGGTACAGAGATTTCCCATATACCTTCACCTCCACACATGTATAGCTTCCCCACTATCAATGTCTTTCACTAATGTGGTGCATTTGTTATAACTGATGAATCTGCATTGACACATCATAATCAGCCAAAGTTCAATGAGGTTTCCATGAGGCTCACTCTTGGTGCTGTACATTTTGTGGGTTTTGACAAATTTATAATAACATATCCATTACTATACTATATTACAGGATAGTTTACTGTTCTGGACCACCTCTATACTCTGCCTATTTGTCCTTCCCAATCCCCTAACTCCTGGCCATAGGGCTTTTTTTTTTAAGCTGCTAAATTTGTGGTAATTTGTTATAGCAGCAATGAAAAATTAATAGAGCTCATAACCCCTACTTGAAGGATCCATAGCTTATAATCATATACTTTATTTATCACTTCTCCTATCATTTATTTATAACTGCTTTTGCATGGGACTTGTTAAAAAATTAAGATTAATCTGATTAAATTAAGGTAAAATACATTAAAATAAGGGTGTTGGTCCTTTGATCTAAAATGGTGACTGTTGCTGGAAAATTCAGACATATTACTGGCTTGGGGAACATTTTGAACAAGCAGGTCTTATCATTTCAAACAAGCAGCTCTTATCATTTCTTCCACAATAACATATGCACTGCATGGGTTTACCTGAAAAGCCAGCATTTATTGTTATAGTTTTTCTAATTGGAACCAGGAGCCTAAATTACATGGCCTTTTAAATATAAATTTCTCAAATTCTCTGGAAAGTGAAATTTTAAATGTTGTGGATGATAAATATGTTTTATAGATACACAAGTTTATTGAAAAGTAACCATTATTAATAATTATTTCCATTGCCAAATATTTATTTTTAAAAACTTGTTTCTAGTTTCCTTAAAAAGAATCACTTCAGTATGTTTAGACTGTGTTTCTTTATATAAAGAATTGTATCTATTGAGAAAATAGAAATATGGGTAGAAAAATTTAAAGATGCAGCAAATAGGTCCCATGGGATAACGCTTAGATTCTTGAATTTATGGACAGTTTTCTAGTATTTCAAAATAACTCACTGATTAGTGCTGCTGCTTACTTTCCTTTAATCTGATAAAATGTAGCCGCAACATAGTGGCTAGGTTCAGTCTAAAATAATCAACTAATTCATAGGGCATCTGTTCAAAAGGTTATCTTATAATGTTAGAATTAGACAAAATTATGGCTAATATCACAAGGATTTTCACAAGTTCATTTGCATATGTAAATTGTCAGTGCGTGGTTAAATAGACCAGACCCATTCGGACTTGTACATTAAAGTCTGCATTTCCAGTTAATTTGATTCTGAATTCAGCTATTGAATTTATTATCTAAAGTGCAATAACTCAGACAAGCTTGTAATTAATTCCTCAAAACATTTGAAACTGTAAGCCAGCTGAGGTTAGGGAAATCCTCAGTCGTTGCCTCTATTATTATGTAATGGTACTGTATTGTTGGCTGATATTATATATATCATTACTTCATTAGATCTTGTCCTGATCTGGAGCCGACTTGGAAGATCTGAGCGGCAGAAGCTGATTTTACAGGGTGAACATTACTACTCATCAAACAAAGTGAGTGCTGGCTGCTGTCCTGAGCCAAGCTGTGATGAGGGTGAAGCATATTAAATTCAAATTTCGACTGGTTTGAAGAGGCCAGGAGTCAGGTTGGTCAAGATGGGGCAATGCAGCATCTCTCCTGTGAAAGAAAGAACAGGACATGGATATTTCAAACTCCATGAAGGGGCAGTGAGCAGATTTGCAGTTGTAAAGTGTGGGGATGGATGGAGATAATTGAAATGTTGAGATTTGTGTTCATCAGACCCTATTGCTTCTGCCTCATTTCCTGCTTCAGCTTGAAATGAATGAGGATCTAGGTAACTCCAAAACTATATCATGGTTGTCAAAAGCTTACTCATTAAAAAAATAAGAATTGGCTCTTTATAAGGATTTCTTTTAAAGCTAAAATATGAAGGAAAACTCTGCTGAGGATTAGCAAACTTCCAGTGTTAAAAATTTACATGGACCCTGCATATGACAATATTTGGTGAAAACAAGTAGAGTGAAGATGAGGGTATTTTTCTCAATGGCATATTTTCTAGCTATTTTGACAGTGATGTACTTAATGAAACTTCTCCGACTTCTGATTTACATTCTTCACAAGTAAGTCTACACCTTCAGAAGCTGTCTGTTAAAATAGATAAAAATAATTCTTCACTTTTATCATCACTTCCTGGATCTGATTTGCAAAGCACATAACAGCTATTTTTGTTGTTGTTGTTTCCTGACAATAGAGTACTTGAGTACTTAAGCTCTAAATCATGAAACTCAAAGATAAATGTCCTTCCTAACACTGTGCTAAGTTACAGTTAAGTGAGCACCTAAGTCACGTGTTTGTCACACTTTGGTCACGAGATGCAATTAAAGGGTTTTTCGTTACCAATGTTACATTAGGAGATAAATCCCTGTTGTTCTAAAGTATGTGTAACCAGCTCTTTTAAATTATGTAAAGAACTGCTTCTCAGTCACTTGACTTGTCTAAATATTAATCTTTTCTTTCAAAGAATGCTGTAATGTTCCTAATTATGTTCTTCTCACTCAGGTCTTGCTCGGGTAGACTGAGTATGGGATTCATTAATGAGTTGGTACCCAGTTACACTGCCTCCTTTCTACTTCTAAGAAGCTGGCATTATTATTACATTTTTCTTTAAAGGTGATTGAGGACTCTGTCACCGCATCATATAGAGCAGTATGTAAATCGGCATTAGAAGGGAACATATAAAGGCTCTCTCTCTCAAATTAATATGAAGTTACATTGAAACTATGTCTATGTAATAACAGAAAAAACTGGTTAACTAATTTCATGAAATATTTCCTTTTCTTTGACTAATTATCACATAATGATTTATTTTTTACTTTAAAAAAACAAATATGTACAGAAACCTATAATTACAACTTACTTTTTAATTAAATTTTTGTTTTGAGATATTTTTATTCACATTCAATTGAAAGAAAAAATACAGAGACACAGATGTATCCTTTACCTAGTTTCCCCCATTGTAACATCTTAAAAAACTACTGTGCAACATCACAACTGGGATTTTGATATTGATACAGTGAAGATAAGGAACATTTCCTTCTCAAGGATCCCTCGTGTTGCCTTTTTTACAGACATACACACTTTCTTCCCATCTTACCACCTTTTTAACCCTTAACAACCATTATTCTGTTCTCCATTTCTATAATTTTGTCTTTTCAATAATGTTATATATAAGGAATCATAAAAGTGTTCTTTTTGGGATTGTTGTTTTCATTCAGCATCACTTTCTGGATATTCACCAAGTTGTAGGGTGTACCGGTAGTGTGTTCCTTTTTTATTGCTGAGTAGTGTTCTATGGTATGGGAGGGTCACAATTAGTTTAACCATTCATCCGTTAAAGATCATCAAGGTCTTTTCTGTTTTTGGGTTATTACAAATCAAGCTGTACAGGTTTTTGCGTGAACAAAAGGCTTCAATTTTCTTAGATAAATTCCTATGAGTACAATAACTGTGTTTTAGGATCCTTGAACAATTAATTTTTAAGAAAACTATCAAACTGTTTTTTGCAAAGACTGTGCCATTTTATACTCCTACCAGCATTGTATAAGTGATCCAGTTTGTCTTCATCCTTCCCAGCATTGTGTACTGCTACGATTTTTCATTTTGCCCGTTCTCATATGTTCATAGTGGCATGTCACTGTGGGTGTAGTTTGCGTTTCCCTGATGGTTAATGATGTTGAACATCTTTTCATGTGCTAATTTTCCATCTGTATATCTCTTTTGGTTAAATGTTTCTTATGCCTTTTGCCTGTGATCTAATTGTACTCTTTGCTTTATCGTTACATTTTGAAAGCACAGCTTGAGTTCTAAAATTTAAATCTATAAATTGTAGAGCCACTGTCGGCCTGTGTTTAAAAAATCAAATGTGTGAGGTAAAAAAAAGCAAATAAAAAATGGCAAGCCTGCCAAAAACTCTGTAAAAAGAGAAACTCTACTCAGAGGGTCCCGTCATGTGGGAAGCAGGGTTTGACGTGATCAGATGCTGTAAATGGCAGTAAGTAGACACTGATGAGATGGAAACTATTATATGAATTATAAAGTAATTGAGGCAATTTTTAAAAACTTTTATTCCAGGTGAAAAGGGGAATAAAGAAGGATAAAGGGAATAAAAGAAGGATAAAGAAAGCAGAAAATGACCAAATATTTCTACCACACAAAGATAACCACTTATGTTTTGGTTTATTTCACATTTTTCAGCCATATTTTACATATATAAGTTGGAATCATGTTCTATATACAATTTTGTGTACTGTTAACATCCATGTTTTAAATTATGACATTTTCTATGCCTTTACACATTTTTCAAGAATTTAAAGGCAGTGGTGTGTTTAATCATTCACATATTTTGGACTTATTTTGGACATTTGGGATTTTGATGAATAAACTACATCAGGTCTTTATATCATATATAATCCATTTACGATTGTTTTATATTTGTGTGGTGTAGGGTAAGACACAAAATCTACTTTTTTTTCCATATGATTTTCAACTGACCATCTTTTCTGCCCATTACTGTCTTCAGGTGAGCATAGTGGTGTGGGCCTATTTACAGACTCTATAACATCAATAGTGTGCCTCTCTTATTACTATACTGTTACATTTTGTCTTCATATTTGATAGTTTAAAACCTGCAACTTGTTTTCTTCAAGACTGGCTTATTTGTAAATTTTAGAATCAGCTTATCAATTTCTACAAAAAAAAGCTGAGATATTTTCACTTGGATTTCATTAAATCTATTGATTAATTCATGGAAATTGACATTTATTCCTTTGAGTTTTCAAAGAACTAATATGGTATGGTGCATATGTTTCTTTAGATCTTTGGTAACTGTTCTTAATTATATTTGTAGAATTTTGTCAATTTTTTCCCCTACATCTATTGAGATGATGTCAATAAGTCACAATATATAGTTGATTTTCAAATGTTGAGACCACCTTGAATTCTTATTACCAACACTATTTGCTTGTGATATGTAATCATTTTTATATTCATTTTCACACTAATTCCATTGTAGTAAGAGAATATACTCTGAAATATTTTAAATTTTGAAATTTATTGAGACTTGTATGCTAGCATATGGCTATTTTTAAGAATTTTGCAAGTCCTTTAATAAGAATGTGGATTCTGTCACTGGTGCTTTGTTCTAATGCTATTTTTATAAACTCCTCTACAGATAACACTTATTTGCAAACAGAATTCCAAAGGGCAATAATTCATAAAAAAACAATATTGTTTTTCTTTAGCTATGTGAAGTTAGTTGAATGATAGCATTCATCCAAAAAGTGCTTTCTTTTAATGTGAGAGTATCATTGACTACATTTCTTAGAAGAAAGTCCTTTGACTTTATCCTAAAGTCTTGTTTACAGTAATTGTAAATCTTTACATCATTTTCTAAGGTAGATTTAAGAAAATGGGGTTATAGGTTGAACTTCTTTTAGAAAATTCTATTTTGAGAATAAACCCAAAAGTGTTATTATTTAGCAAAGAGAGATAGAGAAAAAGAAAGCAAAAAATATTAAAAAGAGAAATATACCTTCCATCTCATCACTATTGATAGTGCAGTCTATGTGATGAGGTATAAAACTGAAAGGAAATAATTTGTATTTACCCTTTGTTTATGTAATTGCACAGAAAAGTCAAAATAAAAATGTCAGCACCACTTCGCAGAACATGACCTTGCTCTTTCTCTACTTGATCATTGCCTAAATTCTAAAAGCTTATTGGTAGTGATTTAAGAACTTGCCATTATCTTCTGTTAGATGTTCTGCATGTCATGGTGTAATTCAGAAACCTCATGTGATCACGTTCACCTAGCAGTTCTGAATTTGTTAACTGTTTATGCCACCATTTTCTGGACTTTTCTTCTTTTCTGTACTTCTTTCCTCTACACTTCCCCCTCATGTATCTGACACTTTTCCTCTTCATTGCTACACAGTGAAATGGAGCATGCTTATGCTTCCCTATGGAAGGTTCCTCCACCCCCTGGCACAGTCAACTAAAATCTATTGCTGCATTTTTTGAATTCCATTATTTTTCCACTGTGTTAACTTCTAGTGCCTTAAGCTGAGTTTTCGTACCAGGGGACCAAAAGAACTAGAGTTAGTGAAACTGAACTTATAATCAAAGCTATATATCTGTACTTTAATAGATTGCTTATTTACTCAGGTGTCTGCAAAATTTCCTAGGAAATTTCACAAGTTATGCCATTTTAATAAAACCCATCACATCTAATGTTCAAAGAAGAATAAACTAGATTCTATTTGGAAATATCAGTAGTGACAAACCCTGGAAGGATGAGACATTCTAAAATGAATAAGAATTCAATGAAGTTTTTAAAGACATCACTTTCCAACTTGCTTATCTCTGTGGGCTCCTTCTTTTAATTATATTTAACTGAGATTTAAGAATGCTTCATGTCCATGGAATTAATGACTTTTTAAATTTATTTTGGCATAAAGTCCAATAAGAGGCCTTATAATTTAATTGAAGACAATGGTTAACTAAAACTCTGGTGTGAGCTATAAAATCTGTATTTTCCTTCCAAAAATTCAAACAGAGACTAAAGGAGCTCATAAAATATTGTAAGAAAGGTTCATAGTTTCATGCCCAGTGATATTTCTTTTCCAGGTTCTGAATTATATATCCCAAATACTATTAAGTGGAGGGCTTTTAGATCATCATGATTCACAGTTTGAAGGTACACTCTTCGGGATCTCCTTATGAAGTGCATTGACTTTTAAAAATGTGAATGATTAAATCAGGAGTTAGCCATGACCACTGCTGTTTTCTCTAGTGTTAAAGGATGAATATACTTTGTTTAAGTAAAGGGCAAATATTTAATCCCCCCCTTAAGAATTACATGTCTACTATCAAAAAGGCACAGAGAAAATTGAAACTGTGGTCACAGTAAAACATGGAAAGAGTTTGGTTGCATTTATACAACAATTCTAATTTAAGTCCAAGGCCACCTTTTGAATTTGTTGTAATACCCTGCTCTTCTGCCTATTCTCAACACAAAAGCCAAAGTATTTGCAATCCTTTAAAAAAAAGGCTTCTGTTTCCTTCCCCTTCTCTTTTCCCTTTTCTGTATTTCTTTCTCTTTCCTCCACTCTAGTTACATTAATTAGGTTGTTTATCAGAGTTGGCACTAAGTCATTCTAGTGACTGAGGGGCAGACAGAAATATTTTAGGCATAATAAACTACCTTCCTTCATGAATGAGTTTTTCACTTAACCTACTTGTGCATCACGGTAAATCAGAATGCAGATGAGCACAAAACCAAGTGAACTGGCTTTGATTTAGCTCTGATGTTTAGCTGGGTAACAATATCTAAGTCTATGAAACTCTGTTTTTGAAAAGAGGACCATTTCTACTTCATTGGGTTAGTTAAGTGATTAAAACTGAGTTTAGGGCATCAGTAGAGAGGAAGAGAACTAACTGAATTTTTATTCATTAATTTGTGAATATCCAAATAACATAATAAGAAATTTTACAGATTAGCAATTATAAATTGAATACTACTGACAAATTGTATATATGTGTGCATGTAAATATACTATTATATATATTGAACTTACTATATTATAGTAATATAATAAATATAGTAAATTCAACTATATCGCTAATGGTTTCTGATAGGTAAAAGATACCTCCAAAATAAACAATATGGTATTTTTTGCCTTGAGCCTTGTTTCTCCAATGAAGTAGTTTGTTTTGGTAAATGCACAAAAATGACTAGAAGGAATGTACAGCAAGTCTTCCATAGAAGTAAAGCAGGCTCTGCTCACCTGAAAGTAAGAGAAGCTGCATCATCCAGCAGGTGAGAGCATGTGGTGTGGCATCAGCTCCATCACTTACGAGCTGTGTGAATTTGATGAGCTATTTAAACATTTTGAATCCCAGTTTCTCCATCCGTACAACATGGATAAAAACAGTATTGTTTTGTAGAGCTTTTATGAAGACTAAATGAGTTAATAATGTGCAGCACTTAGAATAATTCCTGTCAAACAACAAATGTTCAGTACACATTGTTGCCATTTTTTTAAAAATTTTCAGCCTTGGTCTTCAATAATGCTTCAGCATATGTGACTCTTTTGCTCTCTTTCTTATTACCTTGCCTCTTTCCTCTCCAAAGCTGTGATTTTTATCCTCTGCCTTTCCATCTTTTCTGCCCCAGGAAGCATGAAATTTTGGTTATACTAGCTAAAAAGCAGGACTTCCTCACTAGGCCACAAGTGGGAGCTAAGTATGTATGATGAATGACCTAAGTATGATTCAGTAATAAATCGTAACCATGATCACAAAAACTTATGAGTCCTGTGGCTACTTCTAGTGACTCATGAACCTGAGATCATCTTGTGGACCCCTAACATATTGTGTCACTACTAACTGAAATAATGCTAGATTTTCTATGTAATATCAAAGAAAGTAGACTCCAGAACAAAAAAGGTAATTTTAGGGGTAACAAAGGTCATTACATAATGAATAAGGGGCCATTATCCAGGAAGACATAAAACCTTAGAGGTGTACATACCTAACATCTGAGTTCCAAAATAAATAACGTTAACTGCTAATAGATCTAAAAAGAGAAACAGACAAATCCATAATTATAGGTAGAGACTTCAACAAGTTGACTGTAAAATTTATGCGAAAAAACAAGGAACTAAAATAGAACAATTTTGACAAAGAAAAGAATTTGGAAGAGTCACATTACACAATATTGATGGCTTCTATGAAGGCAGTCTATTTAAGACACTGTCTTTCTGCAATAGGACATCTGAGAAGTGCATTCTCATGCCTACCAAGATGGAATTATGCATTTATCTCCATTTTCTCTCCAAACTTCACTGAAAGGATGTGTAAATAAATAAAAAGGCAAAAACCTCACAAAAAGAAAGAAATGGACAGGAAGGTGATTTATGTCAACAACATTTTGGAATTGAAAAGCAGATGATAATTGACCCAGCACACCAGAGAAAGCTCAAACTTGGGCCAGTTTGTGTATAAAGCTCACAAGAAACAAAAGAATTGTTTTCATGCTGATTCAGATATTAAAAGGAGTAGATGCCTCTGGAAACTGAAGTGCAGGGTGAATTAAAAACAGAAAAAATGATTATAAATGTTTAGAAAGAGCAGTTGAATCTATCCATCCCTCCCCTATCCCAAGCATCCATGAAACAACCTCTTTTGAGTCTCACCAGAAGGCTAGTGGTTACCTGATGGAGAACTGAAACAGACTGACTCTGGACTTGGGTGTAGCAGGATCACTTTGAGAGCAGGGGTGACACACGTCTCCTACTAATTCTCAGGTCCAAGAATTCTAGCAACCATGCTTAACCCTTGCCCAATCCCAACTTGCAGTTGACGAATTTCTTTCAGAAGAAAATGATTGTTTACAAGAGAAAGAACCCGCAAGACGGGGCCAAGTCTTTCCTAATCACTCCCCAGTGGGGCTCACCGATTTCCAAGCCCTATGAATTCGTATCAAGTTCCAGTTTACTCTTCAGTGCCTCACTTTTAAACATGAACTTATAACAAAGGGTCATTACACATTTGGAGAAAATCTGTAACACAAAAGAGAAGACAAACTAAAACAATTGTGGAGAAAAAAAATGAAAGATCACAAGAGAACTTTAAGAAAGTTAATCCAGAGAGATAAGAGACTACATTACATCCATGAATCAAGAACTATTTATATTTATAAAAATATATAAATATATTTATATAAAAAAATTCATCTATCTATACGTGGAACATTCAAAGAACAACAAAAAAACTCCTTTAATTAAATCATTAGATAGCAGAAACAAACATTTCCAAAAAATTATTTGAGAAAAATTTTCCAGGTAAAAGGGGGAAAAAGAAATTACATTTGAGGAAGAAAGAAAAAGGACATTGTGCTATTGGTAAAAGCACAGACACATAAATCAATGGTTTAGAGTAGAAAGCTCCTAAATAGCTTCTCACAAATAGTCAACTAATTTCTGACAAAAGCACAAAAGTAACAAAATGGAAGAACAATGCTATATTTAACAAGAGGTATTGGAAAAATTATACAACTATTCTCCAAAATTGAATTTCAATGGTTATCTTATACTCTATACAAAAATTAAAACTCAAAATGAATGATGTCTAAATGAAACATAAAAATATGAAGTTTCTACAAAGAAATGTAGGTGGAAATTTCTTTGCATTTGTGTAAGGCAAAGAGTTTTAAAATACAATACTGTAAGTAGGATCCATTTTAAAAAATGGTAAATGAGACCTTCTCTTAATAAAGAAATTTTGCTTTGTGAAAGTCACTATTGACAGGACGAAAAGATAAGACACTGACTGGGAAAAGCACTTTCAAATGATATATCTGACAAAGGATTATATCCAGAATATATGAAGAACAATAAAAATCAACAATGATAAAACAAAAGTACAACTAAAAATAAATGGTGAAACATTTTGAACAGAAACCACCAGAGATAAGTAGATGGGCAATAAATATGTGAAAAGATGGGAACTAGAAATTAAAACTACAATGAACCATCTCTACTCACCTATCAGAATGGCAGAACAAAAAAACCAACCAACTAAACAAACAAAAATCTCACATTATCAAGTGCTGGCTAAGATGCCTAGCAAATGGAACTCTCATTCACTGATGGTAGGAGTGAAAACTGATATAGTCATTTTGGGAAACAGTGTGGGATTTTATTAAAGAGTTAAACAAAACTAATCATACAGTCCAGCACTCCAACTCCTGGATATTGAGGAAAATAAAATAAAAACATATATTGCCCCAAATATTTACATGTAAAATTTATAACGGCATTGCATAAAGTCTGTAATAGTTAATAGACTAGTGCCAATATTGAGTTTTTCGTGTTGATAATTGTATGGTTACGTATGATGCTAACATCGAGGGATGCTGAGTGAAGGTTATATGGGAACTTTCTATACCATTTTGCAAATACTTAAAAATGAAAAGTATTTTTAAAAGCCTTGCTTATATACTATCACTTTTTGTGTCTTTCAAGAATTTGTGATATGTTCAATTAAGAACTAAAGGTTTATCCATATAACAAATGTCCTCTCCTAAAGGTGAGAGTCTCAAGTTGTTTGTACTTTTCATTTACTGTCTTTCTAAGATTTCCCTTTTTTCTTATCAATTTATAATCCCTATGGAATTCTAACTGGAGGTAAATCAAATAAGCTGATTCTTACCTTGTGTCTTTTATCTATTTCATTTTTTAAATTTTGTATTTTTTTAGTGCTTTACTAGGAACCTAGGACACTTGATGGATAGAAACCTCGGTCATCATTTTTCTAACCTAAATTCTCTGGGTACTAAAAATGGAGGAAATGGACAGCTACATTTACCCATTTTCTAACTTGCAATGAAAAGTTCTGCACCTAATTTCAGGGTGAATGGGTAGGGCATTTTCTACACACTAACAACAAGCAATTCCCAGACGCCATCTGGGTATCTTATAATTCAACTCAACTCTGACACTGGTTACCTGGAGATAGGATCGGACAGCACAAATTAAGGGCTTAGTCCTACAAGAACCCCCACCACACATGTACTTCAGAGACCAGTCCAAGTTCTGGTTGTTACTTGTGCTTTTGAAGGACAGTGTATAGATTGGATGTTCCAATACTCATGTCTTGAATTGGATTAATTTGCTAGAGCAGCTCACAGACTCAGAAACACATTTTACATACTTGATGACTGGTTTATTACAAAAGGATGTGATGTAGGAAGAACCAGATGGAAGAGATACATAAGGCGAGGTAAGGGGAACGGTCAGGGAGCATCCAAGCTCTCTCCCAACACCCACTCTCCCTAAATCTCCATGTGTTCATCAGTCTGGGAGCTCTCTGAACCCCATCCTTTCAGGTCTTTAATGGAGGCTTCAGCAGATATGTATGATTAACTGAATCACTGGTCATTGGCAATTGATTCAACTTCCAGCCCCTTTTCCCTCACTGGAGGTGGGGACTGGGCAGGACTGAAAGTTCCAGCCCTATAATCAAATGGTTGGGTCCCCTGGCCATCAGCCTCCATCCCCATAGGTTAACTGTTTGCTTTCCAAAAGTCCCATCATTAACATGACTAATGAAACCTTTATCACTCATCACTTAGGAAATTCTAATCGTTTTTCGAGGTCTATGCCAGAAATGGGGACAAAGACCAAATATATTTTTGGTTATAAATCACAATATCATAGCAATGTAATTAAATGAATTGAATTAATAATACTACATGCTGAATTTAGGTTTGCTCACCTGTATAATGAGAGGGAAATTATAAGCTGTAGGGTCCTTTCCATCTTTAACTTTCTGTGAAACATTACATATGAATGCTACAGAAGGAGGTTACATTGATTTATTTTGTTTAATTTATTTGGACTTAGGACCTCTTGAACTTATCATTTAATTTTGTATATTGGTAAATTATTCTGAGTCAAGAGCTTTGGAGATGTCCTTGTCAGATGGTTGAACCTGCTATTCTTAGCTTTATTTTTTTTGTTATTGGCCTTATGGGTCCAGACATATTTTGTTTATCATCAATGATGATACTACCATTTTCAAGCAATTCTGTTCTCATGGATTCATCAGACATACTTCAAGGATATATTTTGGAGACAACCTGTCTTTGGCTTCCTGCTTTATGCACCATCTGGAAACTTCAGCCATAAACAATTTTTATTCTTACTATTTAAAAATAATTGCCTATGTAGGCTACACAACTACTACAAATATCAACGGAATATCTTTATCACATATTCTCCTCCAAGAAGAAAAAGGAATAAAAAAGATACTTTTAAACAGCCCTGTATTCCTTCATCAACAACATTCTTCCAGGGACAACAGATTTATATTTCTGATAATATGAATAATTGGTTTTTGAATGATTCCTATAATGTCCCAACTGAAGAGTTCATTTTGAATGTAAAAAGGTAATTCATCAGCAAAACCAAAACTATTAATCATCTTCTTCTTAACTTGGCTAGAAGAGAACATAAAAAGAAAAAAAACAAGAAATCGATACTTTATGTAAGCCCTATGATTAAAAATATTAAAATTGTATGTGGGGGGCAAAGTGATTAGAGGTTCTCCAATCGGTGCCTAAATGTGCATTCACATACTGCCCTTTACTAGCTGTGTGATATTGAGCAGTCAGCTTAGCATCTATAAAGATTTCATGGTAAAAGGGGCTCTTAACAAGAGTTAAGTGAATTCCTTGACATGAAAGCTTTTAGTATAATCCTAGCACATGGAAAACTAAATATTAACTATTACTGTTGTATCTAGGAAGCCAAGCAGATGATAATTACAAAGGATGCTACCCAGCCATTCAATATATTTTCTTTAAAGAAGTTAACTGTCCTGCTTTTTGGGAGGTAGTATCCGGTCACTTTGTCACCTGAGTCACAGTTTGGATAACAACTATTTCAAGTAATTTAAATTTAACCTGTTTAAGGAAATGTACTGAAACAATTAAAATTATAGCTCTAAGAGGCAACAATGAAAGGATACAAAAGAGACATAAGACTCTGTGTGTGTGTGTGTCTTTGGTCCTGAGTATTTGTGGTGGAGTAAGAAAAATTCATTCTTTGGCAGCTAATAAGATGATCAGTTATCTACTATTTTTTACTCAGACTCTCTATCTCCCAAAACCCCAAGCATCTAGGTATTTAGCTGATACACTGTTTCTCAAAGCTAGTGATCCAGTGAAAGAAGAGTGCATTTTCTAATTTATTGGTATATCTGGGTACCTTTTCCTACCTCACTGGCACAGGACAGCCCTCAGGTGCACATATGGTATTTTATAGACACTGGTGGCCTCTAAGCCAGAGGTGCAACTTCTAAATCATCCACTTCATTGTTTAGATTGCTGAAATTGTGCCTCATTCTCGCTTTTCAGTTATACCCAAAGGCATTTGATTCTGTCTGCATGGGTTTATTGTTTGTGGTAGAAAGAAAGCTGCTTCCATTCTTAGAAACTTGAGGAATCAATCTGGAGTATTTAAAATGCTTAAACATTACTCACTTAATCAGGCTCTTAGCTGATCTACACAGTTCAAGGTCTGCTTCGTGTAATCCTGCAGGGTAATGTTATAAGGCACTCTGTGAACTGCTGCTGAAATGTACATTATCATTCAGGGTCTTATTTCATTTGGGCAAATTCTCATATCTGCGTTGGAGCACAGTAAGACCTATTTAAGGCATTTCTCTTCAAATCACCAAGAAAAACATGAGTCTCCTAGAGAATTTCCTGAAGAGACTCACTGTTGATATTTGAGATTGTATTAAAGTATTTGTTTCATAGCTTCGCTGAAGTAATAACTTTAAAATCCATTAACAATCATTTTGAAGTATTTAGTGATGTGTCAGCGAAAAAGAACAAAAATATAGCTAAATAACCAACATACAAACCACAGGTATCCCTTAATATTTGTGATAATTACCTTTGAGAGAAGTACCCTAAAATTTAATTTAAAGTCTGTCTCTCTCAGTCCTCCTGTGAAACATTGAACAAGGTAATAGATCTAGGAATAGTATGTAATTGCTTGAAGTCATCTTCTCATTCACATGGGTTAAAGTTGATTAATTTAATAATCTCTGCTAGTAATTGAAAATTAAAGTAACTTAAGTTCAAATAATTTATACAGTGTATATATATCCAATATATATGCAAGAGCATTGCCATTTTATTTTAATAAATACTTTTTCCTCGCTAGATTATAAGCTTCATGAAGGCAGCAGTTTTTGTCTAATGCATTCTATGCTGTATCTATCTATGGTGTCCAGAATAGTTCCTGGCACATAGTAGGTACTTAATAAATACCTGTTTTCTGGATGAATGATCTTATATTTAAAGTTCACAAAGGTTTGCTTCTTGCTGTAAACCCAGGGCAACCATGACATCAACTCATAGCAGATCACTGATGAATGGCGGCCACCGTGGAGTCTGCCTGCGGTAACACACAGGCACAGTGCAGACCGCCAGGGGCAAGGGGCCGCACGCAGCTGGTCGATTCTCATGAAACTTGGTCAGACTTTATATAAAGTTCATTTTTTTTTTTAAATTACATTTTTCTTTTTAAGGTGATAATACATCTAACAAAAAAGTAAATTGATGTGATAAGAATAAGTCTAGGCTTACTGAATAATCAAGTAAAATAAATACTAATTCACAAGCACTATTTCACCAAAATCTATAGGTTAAGAAAAATTGTTCTATCAGACTTTTCATACCAGGCATGTAATATCACTTTATTTGTTAAGAAAACCTTTTCCTGACAGACATGCTAACAGCCTTTCAATTCAATTATATATCAGAGGATATATTTATTTCACCATGTTAAAAAATACCATTTTATATTGAGAAAGCAGCTAATATTTTGGTGTTTAAGTAAATATATTGTACCCTACATACTATTAATTGAAAATGGCCACTACTGCAATTGAACATCTAATTAGAGAAAATAGACCCAAAATATATATTATGAATCCTCAAAGATGTTATTCTTTTTGAAAAATGTTATAAAAATGTTTGACTTCATATCCTACACTTATTCTTCTTATATCAGACAAATACACTGAATCTTTGCCATGTGAATGAGTCCCCATTGTACATCTCCATATATAAAATTAAATGACAAAACAATAAGTCATATTTTAAATTGCCAAGCATTTCCATGTGTATTTGCAACACATTTTATCTTGTAATCTTACTTTCTTTCCTTCATAATGAATAACATAACCATACTAAACAGAATAATACCATTCGTGTAGTGTTTCTATGTATTAATTATTCACTGTGGTCTATCTTTTCACTTATTATATCATTTGATCCTCACAGTTCTTTGACAGTAGGTCAAGTTCACATGCCCATTTTATAGATGAGCAGTTTAGCGTTTAAGTTAACTTCCCAAGCTCACACAGAAAGTGATAGATCCTACATTTAAATCTGAGTTCAATATGATATGACTTGAAAGCCTAAAACTTTTGTCTTCCTAATGGCTCAATCTGATCTTTTCAAAGAAAAGAAAAATTTGGAGAAAACAAGCATGCTATATTACTTCTAGAAATTCCAAGTGTTAACAAGAAAGTCATAAGAATGTTGCTACATTAATTCTTTCACTGTATGCTCTGGCTCGTTTCTGTTATTGTCACCATCATAGAGTTGATTGCAGGGAACTTATTAAGCAGAAATTAAATTGCTGGTTTGGGGTAGAGGGAGGGATGGAGAGTGAGGGCTGGGATGAGGATGGTTCATTAACAGTGAAGATAAACACTGTAATTTATCACTCAAAGGACGAAATATCCTGTCTTAAGCATTTGACAATATTATTGTCAAAAAGAGCTCCCTGGAGTGGAAAAAGATATGAAAAGAGAAATACGGGGAAACAATATACAATTTGAGAAGGGAGTGTTCTGAGTAAATATGTATGCTTTCAGCACAAAATGGCGCAGAGATTAACAGATCCCACACTTAACACTTATTTCCGACTTAACATGGTGCTGAAATGGACTTCCGGAACCTTTAAGGTAAGAATCAGGTTGAATTATTTTATTTGTTCCAGCATCATTTGAGGGGAAATGTTCTCTAGCGACGATTAGACAGTCAGGCTTGCCCAGGCTGCTCTTCCCTTAATGGCTCAGCTCAGACTTCAGAGTTGAGCTAATGTTCATAATAAATCTATTCTTGACAACAACTCTGGTAAAGTGTTTGATAGAAGGTGATGTCTGAAATGCGATTGTCAGTTCTGGTCATCCAAGCAGTTGCCATCTGACAATGTCATGGATAACTGTCACTGTTATATTTGTACATGTAGGTCATTGTCGTTCCCTCCCATCACCCTTTTGCTTTGTGGGAGAGAAAATATTAGACAATGTACAGTAGATTAGAATTAGTGATTTGTCTACTTTGAAATGGTATATTAAAAATAAATAGAATGTGTAGGGACCAATATTTCATTCAAGAAATAAGCAAACAAGTAGTTACTACAGTAATAGCTCTCCTACAATTTATTAATTGAAGAACAGTTTGATTAACATGACCAAAATGTTGCGATTACCTAGATAACTACATCACCCTGATAATATTTTATGTGTTATTCAGACTCTAGCAAATTAGAAATGCAATATAGAGCCCTCTTCCCTCACTTTTTTCAAACTATATGTTTATGATCAATTCAAAGATGATCTGGTTCAGGGATATTGCATCACTCTGACCAATGGATATTTACAAAATATAAATAAGGTGCTGAAACTTTTAAGAAAGAAGGGCTACAAATTTTATAAATTGGCATTTACAAAATATGAATGCTGAGAAGTTTTTAATTTTCTGTGTAATGGAAATTTATGTTTGTTAGTGCTGATTAGTCAGAGGAAGTACAAAGGGTAATGGATTAAAGCCGTTGAAAATTGCAAAAGTTGTAACTGGAAAATAACTTAGAGATAATTTAGTTTCAAACTCCTCAGTTTTTGGGTTTGGAAACACAAATGCAAAAAGATGCAACAGTCAATGAACAGTTAGTCCAATATTCTTTCTCCTCGTATTTGATTTACAATATTCATCTTGACAACAACAGATGTTTAATCAGACCCATATTATACTGAATTAGGGAACTTGGTTGTAGCTTGAGAACATAGGGTTTATTCTGTGGGTGTGGAGTATCCAGGGTTTTCTTTATTTCTCCTCTGACTTTCTCTTTTGTTTAAAAAAAATTTATTTTTCCAATAATATATCAGATCAGGCCATCTGTTTCTCTATACAACTGCATCACTACTTTGAGGGGTTTTTTTATGTTTTCTTTTATGCATCTGTCTGGTACAGCCAGTACTTGATATACAGCTCTATCTCAATGGAAGCACTGTAGCACGAATTATCACAAATCAGAGGAAGTAGTATGAAATTACAAATATTTGAGATATATTTTAAAATGCAGCCCTAAAGGTGTCATAGAAAGCTGTTGTTCACAGCCAGGAAACATCACTGGTTCAGTACAGAAGAAATGACCAACTGAAGAGCACTGAAGAATGACGATGGGGGCTACGTGCAGTTGTGGGAACAGCGCTAACCCAGCGCTGCCTCCCCTACTAACTAACCGTGTGCCTTTTACATATCACAGGGCCTCCGTCTTCTCACCACCACAAAGGGAAATTTGGGTTGGAACGTTTCTACCTTTTCTCCCTCTGAAATTCTGATTTCAGGTACAAGTTTTTCTCTTTTGCAGCTGTGCAGACCAGATAGGACTTGGAAGTAAGTTGACTGTTTTTAGGCGCTAGCACCCATCAGGTGTGTGGGCACAGTAAAAGACAAATTTGTGATAGAAGTGTCAACATACAGATTTTGTACATAATATAAACACATATAGTCATGTGTAAACATATATTTTAAACCAAAATTGTGAAGAAAAGTAAGCAAGCTGCCTTATCATGTAAAATTTTGTAGTAATATCTCACAGCAATAGCTAGATTGTTATTTTCAATCTAGAATTGAAAGCAAAGGAATATTAGGGTCTATAAATTATTTGAAGCACAGAGAGACTGGGTTTTACTATTGTCACCAAACAAAAAGAAACAAATAGGCTTGAAAATGGATTTTGATTTATTCAGTACCAAAAACAGTACAAAGGTGATATGAGGAATCAGTACTTCCTTCTCTTTCAATCATTTTCTGCCTTAATGTAACATCTGGACATCTAGGTTCATTGAGTCGAATCCATAATTTAACTTAATACAGCATTTTCATGTTCCACAATGTACAATCCTTACATAATCATGATGATATTGAGGGGAGGTTATTATCAAACCTGTTTAATAGATGAAGTAGTAGGGAATTTTATCAATTTTCTTAGTATCAAAATGATGGAATAAACATTAAATCATTATCCTGTGGTTCCAGATCCATGAGGTAAATTTCATTGGCATTAATATTCACTTATACCTGAATAACAAGACAAAAATCAACTGCCTGGACTTAATAGGGTGAAAATGTTCTTGCTCTTAGATTACCAAGGTTGTCCGGTTTTATTCCAGGAAGTGACCTGGAAGGGCAGTGCATACCTTAACAGGAGTGAGATAAAATGACTTCTGGCACAGTACTTCTGGAGCAAAATGGAATTATAGAGCTAAAATTCCAGCTATCAAGTGTTTTATTACATGGTCACAAGTGTCACTGTCTATAAGGAACAGTGAGATCATTCTGCTTTAACCCTCTTTGGCACAGGGGTATGTGACAAACTATCTTTAAAAAATATAAAGGATATTTCTACCAATTGCATGCATATTCTTCCTTATTCAATCTTGAGTTTGCATAAATCTATTTTTGAAAGAAGAGCCTTGATGGTAATTCAAGAGAATGAATTAATTAAAATTTAATATGGTACATTATTTTTACTTGAAAGGAGTTTAGAAGCTGTTCCAAATGTATCAAATCCATAAATTCACATTTATAGAGTTATTAAGATGCATTCTGGCTATATAATAATTTCATATTTTGGAATAAGAAACAGGAACTATAATTGGTATGGCACATTAACTTAAAACTTTATAAACTTCTATTTTCCTTGGACCTAGTTGACAGAGAAGCACATTCATTTAATCTATTAGAAACTGGAATTGGTTTCTAATATAAACAGTCTTACAGTTCCTTAAAGTTATTTTTAATAAACTTATTCCTTAAAGTGATTTTTCTAGAGATATCAGAGAGCTGGACTTGTGTAAAATAGCATTTACTGTATTTCTCACAGTTATGTGAGTCTTTATAGATTACAGAATGTCATAAACCTCATCATATCATGGTGACCTTACAACAAGCCTAAGGATAGGATATTTACTTTTTATCCAAATTTGGATTTCAAACAAAACAAACAAGAAAAGAAAAACACAAATCAACAACACCTTCCACCACCGCCACCAGTAAAAAGCACCTAGATTGAATTTAAGAGAATTTCTGGCCATAACACAGTTTGAAAGCCTCAGAAAGAACACCTGAACCGTGTCTTTGACAGCCAAACCCAGTACTTAAACTTTATCACTTAAATATCTAGGAGACTTCCATGGCCTTGCCCTGTGTCAGTCAGTGATCTCACATACAAGCAGTAGAAAATTTCTTAGAGTAGCTTTTCAAAAACGTATTCAAGAGTATTAAAACATCTACAGATTAAGAGAGCCAGACAGGCCTAAAGGCCACACAGCTGAGAATAATGCTCACACCGACTTGCTGGGTGTACTCGCCACTGTAGATACGGGCACCAGCGCCCTCACGGATGTTGCTGTTGGAGGTGGCAGTATCCCCACCCTCTTGCCCTGAAATCTGGATGCTTCTACAGCACCATCTTCCCCAAATACCTTCTCCTTAGTTTCTGTATTTTCAGCGCTGTCCATGTCCGAATGAAAGTCTCAGGTAGATGAGTCTGATTGGCAAAGCCAAGGTCACATACCAGCACCCTGAGCTGAAAAAGGGCTGCTCTGGAGCGTGCTTGTGTTGGGAGTATATGGGATGCATAAAACAGGGAATTTTCCCAGACAGGAAGGTATTAAAAAGTGTCATATTACAGGAATCATCATGCGTGTCTACCTCAAGCCATCACCCCCCACTCCACATTCACTGTTTCCATACCTCCTGGCTCTCTATGTTTTAGCCATAATTGTCTTTTTTTAAAGTTATCTTTAATCTAAGGATTTCTATATGTACTATATTTAATTCTCCATCAAAAGATGTAATTACACTTGTCTTACTTTCCTCACAGACCTAAAAGAAATATAAAATAAGATACTTTGCAGATCCTTCGAGAAGCAAAATGGTCATTTAAATATAAGGTATTATTATTAATATAATTTTTCCTTAATTTTTGTCAAAGGACTAGGGCATACTATATTGACATAATTATAGCCTCAGAAAGATAATTCCTTAGATATACATGCAGTTATCAAGAGGAGGTAAAGAAAGTCTAATAACATCCTTGTGAGCAACATTAGGTAAGCAAGAATGGGCCACTTATTAATTAAAAAAAAAGTTATTTAAAATAAATCTAAGGAAGCTTTGGCTCTGAGACTAATGTTTATAAATAATCAAGATGTCTTTCATTAATTAGTTTTAGAGCAGTTTAGAATAGTCATTATTAGCCAGACCTAAATTCTTGGATCCTTAGTTATCAGTTTTTTGACTGGGAGAGTTATTTAACCTCTTTAAGTCCCAATTTCTCTTTAAAAAATTCATACTATATGGAATTATTATAATTAGGAGAGATACTATGTATAAATTATATACTATAGCATCTGGCATAAATTGATTAAAATGCAGTTATTATAAGTATTTTCATCATTTTATGTGTTAGAAGTGGTTGAAATTACAGCATAAAATGCTCCTTTTTGTGAGGTATGCATCTGTGTTTCTTTTGAAAGATGTCTGTTATACTGAATTGGAAAGGAAATCAATTGTTGACACTCTTGATTCACATTTCTGAAAGGAAGATCTGTTTTCTATCTATCGCAGCAATTCAGAAGACAAGTCCAAATGTGATAATCTTTGCATAATGTCACTTTTTAATTGACATTAATGAGGTAAATGGTCGTTAATGTTTTTATAGAAAACTCCCTACTAGGCTGAAGGCCATGCACAGCATTCGCCTTTTTCTCATATAAAAATATCAATTGCATTTTAATTATACAGTATACAGTGAATAAAAATATTTAATTTAGTGTTTAGCCAGGGTTAAACACCGTACTATTGATGTATTAATCTACAAGTAATTAAACATATGTTTTGCTTTTATGCTTTGGATTATACTGTTAAAATACCAGTTCTTGCTTTTACAAACTCTAAAAACGGGTTAGTTGCTATTGTGGTTGGAATTTATCACAGATTATACCCACACTTAGGCCCTTTACTAACTATAACTTAAGTGGTAAATATACTTATAAAAGAAATTTCATTTTCACATATATATCAATATGACTAATTTTTATGCTAACTTTTTAAAAGTTATTAAAAGTAAATTTATTGTTAGCCATTGAAAAACACTTATATTTAGTGAATTTTTGTGTGATGAGAATATGGTATAATTTCTTAGACATTTTGAGAAAAATTAGGGGGTAGATTAGAAAATAAATATGGAGATGTCTAGATGAAAATATATTTTGAGATAAAGAGATAGGTGCAAGTTATCAAGTAGGAAGTATTCTTTCTGAGAACTATTCTAATTATCTGTTGAGAAAATATTTTCAACAGGAAGGATGTCTCAAAAATAATAAACTTTTTTCATTTGTCTATCTGAATATAAAATCTTCAGCCTAGTTTACCACAATGTCTACCTTGGGATATTGATGTAAAAAGTTGTATGAAGAATATAAAGAAAAAGATCAAGATAATTCTCAGCTTTTGGCATTCAAAACAGGATGACATAATGGGTAAACAGTCTTGCAAGCCAGGATGTTGTACTGAGAAAGGATTTGGAAATATCAAATCATAAATTTCTTTTCCTATGGTACAGTAATAAAGATACAGTTAGAAAAAGTATTTTTCTATGGTCTTGATGGTATTTGTATGATTAAAAGATACAGCATAGGAGAATACTAAAATAAAGCAGGCTGTATTCTGGCCCTAGAGAATGGAAAACAGAAGAAGAGGAAAATCAAATGAGAGAAGCAGAGACAGAGAACCACATGTCCTGATTTTCTGGTCTTCAGCAATTAAAGCAGTGGTTCAAATAAACTAATGATAAGATTGTGAGAAGGGAAGAGTTGTTCTCAACTCATTTGGAACTCATTGCAAAAGCTTCCTCATAGGCTCCCAAGACATATAAAAAGAAGTGCAGGTGATCTGGCAGAAGGAAGTCCTTAAAGCTATGGGTAGTTAGCTAAAACTGTGTGTTCTTAGAATCTATGTGTAGATGCTGATCTAAAAGGACATGGTGTATTGCTTGAGAGAAATTGATGAAGTAAACCATACAGAAGGCAGAATCATGGGCTATTCAAGGAATTGCTCTACCCCCAGAGTAGAAGGTTTTTAAAGTGTTTATAGAGAAGTATTTCAGAGTTGTTATGTACCAGTGGCTGGCTTGGGACTCTTATTCTTCCCCTTTCCTGAAGGGAATGATTGTTGTCTGCTTTGCCATTTTAACTGATGGGCTAATGCAGCCAAAGGACCACATTCGGATCAAATAAAGGACTCTGCATTAACCAGAGACCCTTGACTTAGAATTGGAGGTATTAACTCAAACTTTGGCTTACTGGGGAGAAAGTGTCTTCTTCATTTGGAAGAATGAGAGGGACAGACATGTGTTAATGAGAACAGTGAATTATGGCAGCCATTTTGCTATGTGTTCAGCAAACTGATTTGATTTTTTTCTTGGGTATGCAGCCAAACCACATTTTCTAGCTCTTTGGTAGTTAGGTTTGGACCATGTTACTGAGCTCTGGCCTTCAGAATCTGAATAGAAGTTGCATTTTCATCTCTAGGTCTTACTTATTTTTCAAGTACACCACATGTAATTCACTACCTCCCACTTCAGATGTCCCCAGTGACTTGTGACATAACAAAAACTTTTAGTGTGTCAAAAAATTTGGGGGTTATTTATTATATTACAAAGTTCTTGTAATTATTAAATAAAATAATCTAAAACCTGATCAGCCCAATAGCTAGTCCTTCAGAGCTCTCAAAACTTATTTAATATCAAGTACCTTAAAAATCCTTAGGTTAATGTATTAAAAATGACATTTAAAATTAATGTATATGAGTAATGTAAATTTGTTCTGGGTGTGCCAGAAATGTAATAGTTTTTCTAATCATTTAAGGAATGGTGCAGAATAAATGCAGAACATTTTTATTTTCCCAGAAGTCAAAATTTAAAACAAAGAGTAGAAATCACAAGAAGTGATGATTTGATTTAACTAAGAATAGACCAACTAAGACTATAAGAGGCTTTCTCCATTGTGTCAGCCAGTTCAATCTAAATAGCTACATTCTGGTGTAGCTATCTCTCAAGCATTTTCCAATACTGTCTTGAGATTCTATAGTTTTAACTGATTTACACAAGTTTAAAGAAAATTGCATAAATACTGCATATTTGTTACACGCTTTTCTACAGAAGAAATATGTTACATAATGATGTTCTAAATTCTCAGAAGTTAGTTAGTGTGAGGGGCTAGGTCCCCATAAGCATTAAGAGGAAAACAACAAACCACCAGATATATGAAATAGTATCTTAAGTTTGTTTTAAAAGATAGAACTTGAAAAACCTTTTAATGAAGGTATAACTGATAAAAGAAAAAATTATCAATGGGATTTTTTTTTAAGTAATTTCATTGCTCATTATTAAAAATAACAAAATACAAATCTATTCTTGATAACTGAAACTCAGATTTAGCAATATTTCAGAGTGGAATTACAGTGTTGGAGTACAGGAGTTCTAATTGCCACAGGAAGTGGCATAATCTACTATGATCCCTTGATAATAAAAAAAATTCAGTTTTTACTTTAACAGAAAGTGCTCATTCAAATTTTAGTTTTTTCAATTTAATTGTTTTGTCTATGTATCCTCTTAGAATCACTGAAGAGCTTTGTAATTCGAACTGAAAAAGTACAAATATAGAATTTTCCTAAGTATAAAAATCCTCAAAACCATGATTTTGTGGCCATTGCCTGGCAATATTTTCTAAATATCCTATGGTCCACATCATCAGCACTAGTAACACTTATATACTGAAATATATACTTCTACACTTACAAATAAATCATGGTAATATACTATCTAAAAAAATCCATCCACTATTGACAACTTAATTTACATATTTTTGAGTTACGTTTAAACTTACCAGAATCACCCTCCTTATATTTAGGGTAAAGCATTATCCTTTGACTTAGATTTACCCGCAAACAAAGGAAAGGACTGAGAACTAGTTCCCAACTATCTCTATGAGCACATGACAGTGTTGTTCAGTATGTATTCAGCTAGGACATGGACACACCCAAAACATAGTATATAAATCTCCTCTATAGTATTCTCAGTCCTTGCCTTAGAAATAATGATAATGAAATAGTTTTTATTGTAACAGATGTGTCACGGTATCATATAATCTTTAAAATGTGGGGTGCAGATCTATAAGCATCGATATATTAAAGATTGAACCTGGTGTTTGTCACCATTTTCAGCTTTGGAAAATTGAAACGGTAGGAGAAAGGACTCAGATATTCTAAAGAGTAACATTAAAACAGAACAGGTGATAACTGCCCAAGTTATAAAGCAACTGAATTCCAACAACTGATTTTGCTAAGAAACAAGGAGCATCTGAAAAAAGCTAAATTAAACTGCAGCCAACTAACACAAGTAGCAAAACGGGCAATTTGTCCTACAGACTTTTGCAGAACATTTGTGAAAACCCTTTGCAGAGTTAGCTAACATTATTACATTGTATTGAATATTGATTATTCTAGAGCAAAAATACTAGCTGAGAATTATGGATGTAATATTCTGAGATGAAAATAAGGCTATACATTACTAAGCAATCTGCTTATACTGCTGATTTAATGACCTCCATCGTTATTTATACTCTTCTTCTAGAGGCAATGCATTCTCTTCTGAACCTTGAGCCTCTGTCATTATAAAGTTGGGTATTATCTCTGTAGCTGATAATGAAAAATAATTCTAAGTCTTACCTGCGTGAAATAGAATGTGAGCAACAAGAAAAAATAGCCTCATTGCTTGTCTATTTTCTCCAGTATTGGTCAAATTATTACAATAAAGCACCCAGAGACAACACAGGTGACTTTAGTATGTCTCTATTGTGTGTGGACTATTTGATTTAGACAAGCTCACACTAATTGAAGCCCATATTATGACTCTAAATTTATGCAGTGAATTAATTTTTTTGTTATCATTTTATGTTTTTATAACTCAAGAAAGTATAAAACTATGAGGAAAATAAAAAATATTCAATAAGTGACTGACTAAATGATTAATGAACAAAAATTGATAGATTTTCTATGAACAAAAGTCTTAGAAAAAATATAGTGGGAACACGTTCTATTTAAAACAGCAAAAAATGTTAAATAATGAGAAATAAATTTATACAGAGAGATAATAGAGAATGTGAAGGATTGAGTGTGCAGTGTAAAGTGTTCTTTAAATCAAGCAGGAAAGGTGAATCCCTCAATAAATACTATAATAACTGGTTAGAGCTTTTCAAGCTGGGGCAATCTCTACTTACTTTTTTTTAACACCAGAATGAATTAGCAAATAGATCTAAGACTAATGTCAAATACAAGGAAAACATAGAACTAAATGAAAATAATGGGTAAGTTTTGCTTTAATAATAGGTAGCAAAAATCATTTTAAGTAAGCTACAGAAAACAAAAGTCATGAAATAAAGATTGACAAATTTTATTACTAACTAATTAAGCATTTTTCCAAGAGGGCAAATACCACAAACAAGGTCCCAAAACAAATAGCAAACATGAAAAAAATACATGCACAAGAAGTATCCAAGATCAATCTCTTTATTTTGTAAAAAATTCTTATATTCAGTAAGAAAGTAATATATAGCTCAGTGTAAAATTGGGTAGAGAGTATACAGAAGCAGTTTGCAGCTTTTAATTTATTATTTATTTTCTTCAGTAAGTAATATATTCATAGGAATGAATCCAAATGATACACAATGATGAACATTAAAGAGTCATTCCTGTTCCTGTGCCCATGTCCACCCCATAACCCCACTCCCCGGAGGAAGCAACTTTTATTAGTCTTTAAAATGTATCTATTCAGTGTTTATTCATGTAGACATCAGAAAATGCAAATATATAGTTTTATTTCTCCTCATCTTACACAAAATATGCCACATAATATCCATTACTTTTTTTTTGATGAAAAAATATGATGTGGAGATCTTTCCTTTCTTTGCATAAAGAGCATTTTCGCTCTTTCTCAAGAACTGTACATATTCCACTCTATGGATAAACTATAGTTCACTTAACAACTTGTGTTAGTAGATGGGCTTTGGTCTTGTGTTCAATATTTTGCTATTATGTTATGAAGAATGATGTACATAGGACATTTTCTACATTTCTTGGTATATCTGTAAGATGTATTTCCCAAAGTGGAATTTTTGAGTCAAGAGTAAATGTAATTGAAATTTTGAAAGATCCTGTCAAATTATCCCTCATTAGAGGTTGAACTATTTCACACTCCTGTCAGCAGTGTATGAGAGTACCACTTTTCTCAAAGACCTGCAAAGACAATGTTGTCAAACATTTAGTTTCTGACAGTCTAGATAGAAAATATTATATGTGTTAGTGTAATTCTTAATATGAATGAGATTGGATATCTGTTCATGTTTCAGTATCATTTTTCTTTTATGTGTGTGTGCATATCAATGTGTTTTGTATTTGTTTTGTTTGTTTGACTTTTTCTTTTTTTTTTTAGTATAGCCAGGGCAGAGGCTTTTATTGAGACATCCAGTGAGAGGACAGAGCTCCTGACTCATGCCAGGAGGGGACAAGGGAGCCCAGGGTGGTGCAGTTGTCTAGGGGATTTATAGGCAGTTGAGGATTTTTGGGAACTGATAAAGGGCTTAGGGTGTGGACTTGTTAAAAGTGGCTTATGGATGTTTGTCCTTGATGAGATATTAAGACGCTTTTAGTCTGCTAAAGTGAATCTTACACGTGATTACAAACAATTAGCATAATAGAAACATGGGCTACTTTCCTTTATCTGGGGAGTATCAACTGATCTCACTGAAGAATGACTCTAGAGCTTAATATTTAACACAGAGTCTTGGTAGGGGGTTTCCGGGCATATAGTTACATTACTCTGACTGTAAATATCTTGCCTTGCTTTTTCCAGGGGGCCTTCACCTTATTCTGTGTAAGCCCATGGTCCCTGTTTCATTCCCCCTCTACAGATAGAGACCCTAGCTTCTGCTAGGGAAAGGGGGTGACGACTGCTCTGGCTGCTTCATGCTGAGAAGGGGCACAGTAAAGGGTGCAGTTAGGTCTTCATCCGTGGTCAGCTGAGAGGGCCTCGAAAGATGGGCACTTCTATTCTAGGTTCCATTTCTATTACTATTTGTAGTTTTGTGGCTTTTAGGCAAGATAGAATAGATTGTGTTACTTGTTTAAGTAGTAACATCTGGAGTTGGATTTTCTGTTTTGGATTAACTTAATGAGATTAAGGTTGCATGGCTGAATATGAGGACTGGAAATAATAAAACTTTAATTGAAATGATAGGAGAAAACTAAAACATGTAGAGAATCATAGCCAGATATTTTGAAGAAACTAAAATTCTGGATCTAGTTTATGTCTCAATGACTAGTATTAGGATTTACTATAGATAAGGCTGCATTATTGAAACAATACTTTTTCTAAAATCACCCTCATTTTTATTAGAAGTAACAACATTAAGAAAATAATTAACACTTGGCTTGATTATTTGTATAAGTGTAGCAAGAAGAGCAATTGATTGCGTAGGCTCTTTTAAATGTGCTTTGCTGGTACTTTTTATAAGGAATTTCAGATTGAACTTTTAAATACCTCTTGAGGCCAGAAGGCCAAGCCAGACTCGACATCAGGTTTTACCTGCAGTACCTGTAGATTTGGGTGAATTCCTCTCTTCTCGAGGTCCCCAAGACATCCTGAGATTCCTGCACCTGCCAGTAAGTGACCTTCCTTACTCACCTGGTAAGGCTGCTGGGAACCCTGTAAGCAAGGTACCAGGCCAGGTCTTCAAAGGGGCTTTGTTGGCTCTGTAAAGTCAACCTTAGTTCCTTAAGCTGTCTGTTCATATCTGAGTTTACA
Organism: Phataginus tricuspis; assembly: GCA_029783875.1. Taxonomy (NCBI): domain Eukaryota; kingdom Metazoa; phylum Chordata; class Mammalia; order Pholidota; family Manidae; genus Phataginus; species Phataginus tricuspis. Next base: position 3,153,492 of record JAQQAC010008864.1, read on the forward strand.
CACGTGTCTCTCAGGTATAACATTCCAGTCAAAGCCTTTGTAATATAACCAGTGTTTTTAATTGGTCCTCTTACAAGGAAAGCAGATTCTTATTGAACTTATGCAAATAAACATACTGTCATGAAATATAAAAATAGTCATTGAGAGTTTTTAAATTCTGGAGGGATAAGGTAGAGAGAAAGATAATTGTTTCAATTCTGCTTATAAAGATATTGTCATTTACTAAACTGTTGTCAGCTTAAAAGAAAAAGCTTAAAACACTTTATCAGCAACATTTGAAACAAAAAGCCACAAAATTATCTTCTTAGTTTACTTAATCCTATGTAACTAATACCTATTCTGCTGAAGTCTAGTTTTTTACTAGTTTAGGAGTAATAAAAAAGTGACTATAAATGACAAAAGACTTACAAATGACAATGGCTAAAGGTCTGATGAGAGCTTAGCATAAGACAGTTGACATAAGGAAATTTGGATATTTTTGTAACACAAAACATTTAGTAACAAAGTTTAGCATCATTCCCTTTGACGGTGCTTTCCAAGTAATTAAGCAGGTAATTATATATCAGATAAATAAGCCAAATTAGGCAAATACTTTCCTCAATGAGAAAAAAATTCCTCTGACATGTTCCAGGGGCACTCTGGAAAATATCAGAGTTAACTAGAGCACCTTTTTGAATTTGATTTTGAGAAGTTGTCAGAAGAAAGTTTCTTTGGCACTTGCTTAAATAGGATTATAGGTTGCCATGAAGCAATACTTATCCATGTAACTAGAATGACAACAAAATACCTCAAAGGCAAATACAGAAGGTTACAGTTGTTAGCAAAGTTTAGCTTTTAGTCATTTTAATATTAAGATCTCATTTTCTTAAATACTCAGACAACTCATTGAGACTTTAAGCATGAAAAACTGCTTTGATAAAACAATTAGAGAACCTTTGCAATCCTTCAACATTAAGAGCAGACTAACAGTTTAAGAAAACTTTGTCTTTTTAACTGGAAACAAAATTCTAATTTTGCTGTGTGCTTGATACTCATTTGCTTTAATTTCACATAGCATGACTATGTAAATTTTTCCACAAGCTTTCTACAACTTTCCTTTTACATTCAGTGTTCTCTCTCTTTAAATAAACAGTTGTACTTTAGAACAGTCACCTTATTTTACCCTCAAAAAAACCAGTTTCCATTCCTTATACCTTCTCTTATTAAAACACACATTCTTTAGCATACAGAAATGTTTTCCTTATTACTTTAAGCAATTTTAATTAGAACTTAAACCATTAGGAACCTTAATTTTCAGTGAACACTGAGAAGTGGGCTCTTGTAAACTGTTACACTAGCATTCTTTAGATTGACAAATTTATGAACACATTTTATAATTTCTGTAACCATGAGCTTTACAGCACAATCTCTCACTAAGCACAAAGTATGTCTACTTAACTTAGCAAAACTTTAAGGTTTTAGGTTACCACAAAGATTCTCAGGCTCTTTGTAGGTATACACACTATAACACACAATTATTATTAAGATGTTCACTTGCTACACTTTATTTACTCACTCCTAACAGCTATGCTAGATTACTAAAAAACCTTTACTGAACATTAGACAAAGTCAAGCCTCTAAGCATTTTATTCTTGAAAGATTTAACAGATAACATCAACTTAAATGACTTTAGGTAAACTTAGGCAGCTGATAACCATAAGGACATGTTCATTTCAGTTCAACTTAAGTTAGCATTAATGCTTAATATCTTTTATTAGAATTTTCTGGAAGTTTTAGAATGCCCAATTTTTACAAGCACTTGTCTTTAAATTTTTATTAATACCATCCAGAGGTAGAAAAATCTTTCATTTACACACTTAGACACACAAACATACAGATTGGGACATAATGACTACAGTTAGAGATACTTTTCAAAGAACATTTACACAGACAGATAAACTGATACAAAGATTTGAGTTACTAATATCCAATTGCCTTCTTTCTTTTTAGCTTATTTGACTAAAAGCATCTCAGTTTTCAAGAATACACTATAAAGGTGAGCAATTTACATAACTGGGTTAAGGTTTAGATGGCCCCAGACTAACAGGGCCAATGAAGGCTCTGAACTGATAGGGACTGTGTGTGTCCAGGGGCCTGGAAATGAAATGCAAGTACAATTGTAGCACCAGTCATTTAAAGGCAGGCTGTATTGCAGAAGATAAATTTCTTCCATTCAGGGAGTCTAGTTTAAAAACCTCCCAACTTTTGAAGATAATAATAAACCCAATAAGTAGAATAGATTTTCACCAAAAAAAATTATAAAACTAGTCCCATATTGTAGTAGTCCATGTGACTTTTGACTATTTTCCTTCCGTGTGGCAAAGTGTATTTAGCTGCATAACCTTATTATATTGTATACTTCTTTCAGGGGCCAAGCCTCTCTAATCAGAGACTGTATTGAGGCCAGGCTTGTATGCAGAAGATAAAGCACTTCTTTTTCAGGGTCTGGGGAGCAAATTACTCCCAGTTCTTCAGAATGCATGCCAAAAGGGTGTGTCTGGCTTTAAGAGGAAGCTCCCATCTGGAAGAGAGAGAAAGACAGGTATGCAACACCTGGTCAACCTTTTCGCTCTGAGGGCGTCCCCTCCTCTTGGAGCCTGGGTGACTGTGGGCAATCACCTCCTCTGCCAGGCCTACTGGAGTTAACCACTCCTTACCAGCATGACCTGTACCTTGCCTTGATTTCCCTCTTGCCTTCCCACTCAGCAAGGGTTGCCTCAGAGCTCTGGGTTTAGTGGGATCTTACCAGTGTGCTCTTAGTTTACACTTTTTGGTAGTTTTCCTAGTTTTCTCTGCACGAGCTAGAGTCATTCCCTGAGCGCCCCCGGCCTGTCCAGTAAGTGCAGGGACTGTGTGGCCTCTCGCTGCCAGAGCCTTGGTCAGAGTCACAAGCCTGTTCCCCTTCCCTGGGGCTGCAGAAGAGGAAATTCCTAGCCCCAGGATGACTGCCTCTAAGATAGGGAGGTCAATAGAATAGAGCCATTTACATTTTGGGCTCAAGGTTTCAGCTTGATTACTTCACAGACTTCATTTACACAGGAGAAAGTGGTGCAGACCTAAGAGGACGGCTTTGAATGGGGAGCAGGGGAACTTTTTCCAAGGCCAGACATTGTTCAGAGCCTGACACGGACATTTATGGGGGTGTCTATAGTCATAAACACCAGCTTCTGCCACTGCGTGATAATTATCCTGCTAGTCACTCACTGTAAGAAATCTGATCTGTGAGACAAGGGGTCAGGTGTCATCTGTGACTCTCGCATAGGCAGCAGCCTAGCGGAGGTTCACTCAGCGCTATCAGATCGATCGGCCAGAGCCGAGATCCAAGGACCACTGTCTACTAGTCCGGTCTGCCCTCGGAGTTCACAGATTAGGAGAGGAAAGTAGGAAATCGGTTCAGCCACTCTCCGACATTCCTGTCCATCCAGAGGCGGGGGATCAAGAAGCCGCAGACACCGGGAAACCTTTCACCTGAGACTGAAGACTGGTAGCCGATGCTAATCATCTTTTAAGTGGCTAATGGGTGCCTATACACATTTTATGAGATAAAAGTACAGCATTTAGTCAGGAATAAGAGCAAAGCATGGATCTCCTACCTTGCGGTGGTGAGTATCGGGTTCCATGAAATTGATGAAGTTAGAGGCGCACATAGAGTGTGTGAAGGAAGTAAAGAGCACCCTTGCCTCACCCAGAAGCCAGGGAGGCCTGAAGAAGCAGACTGGAAGTCAGAGACAGAGAGAGACACTCCTCATGGACACCCAGTCGGGCTGTCAGGGTCTGATTCCAGACACGCAGGCCTTTGAGAAGCCGCTGAAGCGTAGCCTCAGCCTAGACTCTCGCAGTTGCCCACGGCTTTCCTCAGTCCCTCGCATCCAAGGAGGTGCCTCTGAAAGGGAATCCTGGCCTCCACTCAGGTGACTTTCCCGGCTCCCAAGGGAGACGGGGGATCCACTGAGGGAGATGCAGGGGAACCTGTCGCTCGAGACTTTGAGAATGGCAGCCAGGCTGGTCCCATTTAAGTGGCTGACAACTGTCCGATGTTGTGTGCCATAGACGGCTTCATTCTATAAGGATAGTGAAAGCCAAAGGCAGGTTCAGATGCCGATACTCACCTCCGAAGTTATCCCGGACGAGCCCCCAAAGATGATGCCGGGGTTTGTTTGTGAAGTCAAAGAATGAACTTAGCAAACAGTCAAGGTAGGAGAGCCAGGGAGAGGCTTTTATTGAGAGATACAGTGAGAGGACAGAGCTCCTGGCTCATGCCAGGAAGGAACAAGAGAGCCCTTTTGTTTTGTTTTTATATAGCCTTGTAGACAATTTCCATTTCTATGTCATTAAATGACCCAACATTTCTCTGCCTCCTGGAAATTTTTTTCAGCAGCCCCTGAGTTTGGTTAGAAAGGGACTTCCAATTCCAGAGCTGTGAAGTAATTCCCCCCATATTCTTTAACTACTCTAAGATTTCATTTTTTCATACATTTAAATTGTTGACAATTTTGTGGTTTACGCCTGAGGTTTGGTATGAGATATGGAACCACTTTGAATCCTCTTCTAAATGGCTACCCATGTGTCTAACATGATTGAATTATAAGTTCATATTTGCTGCTGCTGACTTGTGGTACAAAGAGGTTTTGAATGCAAATGATGGACAACCTTGATTATGCTTTTAGAAGTATAATACTTGTTGAAGAGCAATAGAATATATTCTTGTATAAAAATATCATAACAGATTATATTGCTGATTGTGAGGGACAATAAATACTTTTATACACAGCTGATGGAAGGTAAAGATTTACAACCTTATTGGAGAGGTAATTTGGCATTACCTATCAAACAGTTTAGATGCACATACTTTAGATGCAGATATTGGAATTGTACTTGTAGAATCAGTATAAACACATATGCATGCAAAAGCAACATACTTCCCCATAAACAAGAGATTTATTAACTCTATTAAAATACATTCATTCAAGGCTAATGCCACTAGCTGTCAGAACATAATTCCAGTGGATCTGTATGTATTGGCATAAAATTATTTCTAAATAGTTTTAAATGGTAAATATTCAGAACAGTGTGTACATATAGAATGCAGAAATTTGTGTGAGCAAAAAAATACATATTTATAAATATAGATGCTCTTAAGTATATAAAGTACATAGTGTTAATGAACATAACTGTGATTAACATGTATCTATCTACACATATCCACTCATATATATATATGTACATATACATATATCCATGTTACATATATTACCATTAATATGTATATTAGGAAAGGTAGTTTTTTTAGCTTCACATCCAAACACTATTATGAATTGAAGGGCATTCTTCATTGTGTAAGATACGGTCAGAGACAGAACTGCCACTATGGGAAACCCAAGACACTGAGTATTTTCTCTAAGATAACTACTGGGAGTTAGGCCACAAGGAAATAATTCAAATTTATATGCTTCTATTTGGGGCTTTGAATCTTGAGTGAATGAGCCAAAGATACAAGGCCATCTGAAACACTATCATGGAGGTGACAGCTGTGGTCCAGGGGTGGAAGCAGTGGAAGTGGTGGGGTGTCTAATACTAGTGTCATCACTAGCGTGTTAAATAAATTGTTCTTGGGCTTAACTCCCACTGAGTTCTCGGATGTCTAGCATCCTTGGTCCCTGCCAAGGGATCATACAAGCCCGGTTCTTTAACCTTCTTACCAAGTTTGTGAACTTTGAAATATCATTTCAACACTCTATTTTCTGCTTTAATTAGTTCATTATTGTTGCTTGCAACCAAGAGCTCTGACTGAATCAGAACACAACATTCAAATTCTAAAATTAGAGGACAAGGAAATCACTTGTTTATCATCATAAAAAAAGATTTCTGAGGATATACATATGCTTGGTGGAAAATATCTCTACTGATAAATATTTAGCTACCAAAAAAAGATCACAGCAGTCAGTTCATTATTCCACCATTTGAAGTATATCCCTTTAAATGGCATCTGTAATTGGGATATGAGGTTAGAGAAAAAGTCATTCATGACACTAAGATTGGTTTTAGGGAGAGAAGGTGGGACTGTAATAAAGGAAGTTACATAATTGACAGAAAAGATGCTTTACAGAAATATTAGTATAGAATTTCAGTAGTAAGAATGGAGACTTATACACAGCTTATGCTGCTTAGGGAAAAGTTTCAAAATGCAATTAAAGGAGAAGCAGAAACAATTGAATAGTCTATTATTTTTGAAGTTCAAATTGTAAGGAAATTGTCCCTCTGTGGCTGAAAACAGATACAGCTTAGAGAAATTTTGTCTTTAAATTTGTCTTTCTTAATTGTGTGTTTGTGTGGCATCCGTGCCTGCCTGTTTTGTTCCTGTCTCCTTCTCTGTCCTTACATGTACCCTTCCTTCACATGATTGTCTTTCCTCCACACCTCTTTTCCAGTAATTAAACTTCCCCATTGTTAGTCTTTGATCCACAGGTTGCTGTGCTCATTGTTTCTCAGTTCTTGTCTTCATCTCCCATTTCCAGTGGGCATGTTCTGTTCCAGTGAAAAAACCCCAGCGTGTAGCTCTAAACCAGCCCTGCCAGACTCATTACCTCCTGCAGTGAGCAAAATCAGTGCATCTGGACACTGCTTAGTTCTAGAGACCACAGACTAATACAATTAGGACATAGCCTGCTGTCCAAAGAAGTTTGCATTGCTGTTTGTCCCAACTGAATATATGTTCAAGAAAAGAAAAGTGCACTTGCAAATATACATATGTGCACTCCATTAGAAATGCCCTCCTTTCTCCCTTCTACATCCTCTTATGTGACCAGTGCTCTTCCGCATAAAGTGCTTAAGTGAAATCGTTATTTCCCCATGAAGATCTGTGAGACTTTCTACAGCACAATTGGGAGTGACATTCACAAACAAGGCGTACAGTATCATATAAATCTATTACTTATGGTATCTACAGGGTGTAAAGAATTGATTAGGAAGCTGTTCCAGGTAGAAAAACAAGTAGCCAAAGACAATGCCATTTCACACCTACTGGGATGTAAAAATCAATGTGTTTAATGAAAATAAGTGTGGGTGTAGAAAGAGAGGAAAATATAAAACAGTATTAAATTGCAGTTGTAATTTGATTTTATATATTTTCTTACAATAACTGAATTTTAATAAATACTCTATGTAATGTCTTTTAAATTCATTTGCTCCTTTTTTTGCTTGTGTGGATTATCTTCTTCTTTTTGATGGTAGGGTGTTTCCTAAAAGCTTTATTTTAGTAGAAGTGCAAATAATTTCTTCCTGTTTGTGATTTATTATTTTCATTTTCTGTGTGACATATTTTGATGGCGAGAACTTTTTAATTTAAATGTAGTCATCTAAATTAATGTTGTCTTTTGGGTTTGCAAATGTTTCTTGTTTAAGAAATCCTTTCATATCCATAGATATTTTCATGTATTTTATTCTAATTGTTTTATTTTTTAACACTTATGAATTCAATTCATATGGAGTAAATTTCTGTGTGTAGAGTATATTGGTCCATGTTCATTTTTTGCCACATAAAAAAATTATCTCACCATCATTAAAAAAAATCCCATATTTTTCTACTGATCTGAAATACTAGCTAAATTATAAATAAATTTGACTTATAAATGTGGTCTGTTTCTAGATTCTGTGGTATATTCCTTTGATCTATTTTTCTATCTTCATACTCATAAAACTTTGCCTGATTCAACAGAGCTTTATAATTAATTTTGGTGTCAAGTAAGGCAAATTGCACAAATTTCTCTTGTTCAAAATGGACTTGGCTATTATTGGACTATATTCTTCCATATCAAAGGGAGAAAAAACATTTATCAAGTTCCATAAAATATAAAAACTACCTAGAGCTAAATAGTAAATAGTTTAGTCTTCACAGGACATATGGTATCTGTTATAATTACTCTACTCAGCAATTGTAGTGTGAAAACAGTCACAGACATTACATGTAAATGGATGCTGTCTGTGTCCTGAGGAAAAAAAAAAAGCTTTATTCACAAAAGCACGCAGAGGCCTGGATTTGGCCTAAGGGCTGTGGTTTGTTGGCTTGACTCTGCTGTGTCTATGGCATTGCCATCCAGGCTTGGACCCCTAACAATTTATCACATAGAGTTGTTTTTTTTCTCTTTTTCATTTCACCACCACTACTTCAAAGAAGTGAACATAGCCTCATATTTTTTATTCTTAAGTAAAAATGTAGGAGTCTTTGGGTATTTCCATGGCATTTTCCCTACCCTTGGAAGGATTTGGGGATTTTGTTCCCAATGTGGTTCTCAATATATTAATTGGAACACAAAATTTATTTTAATAAGTGTTGACCCGTCTTAGACGTTTTAGGGGATCCTGGTATATTGGGTGGGATTCTTTTGGAGAAAACAAAGACATATATTTGAAATATTCAGCAATCGAACGCCTGACATAGAGAATCATATGGTAGGAATCATACACTGGAAATCTGGAACACAGGAAATGGCCCTTTAACCTTGGTGAAAGCACAGGAGCTGCTTTGGAAGACACTCAGAAGGAAGGCGTTTCTACCCTCTGCCTCACTGAACAGAGACGCCCAAGTCCTTTCCGTCTTCTTGTACAATTTACTGACAGAACGGGTCCCTGGAGAGATTGCCAAATGAAAGGCGGAGTCCCCACTGCAGAAGGCCGTCAGGATCAAGTCTTATTCTCGCCCCCTTGACACATGGATCAGATATTGGTTGACCACCTCCTCTTCCCTTTGATTAGGAGACCAGGACTTTTTCCCCTCAGTTCTGCTTTGTGAACTTGCCCAGTTCTCCATATTTGAACTTTCCCCATCAGGCTTCTCTGCTTTCTTATTACTCTTGGTAAAGATTGTCAAAATGTTCTCCGTTTGCTTACCCATCTGACCAGGAACCCACTAAGAATTTCTCCTCTTTTTTTAGGCAGAATATGTACCACAATGGACAAAGGCAGCAGTTAAGAGAAAACAAGTCATAGTGTTACAAGTTAATGGTTTGTGTTGGCTGCTTTCAATGCACCTTCATACCGCATCCTTTTGTATTTGTCTATGTGAGGTGCAAAGTAGTCTTCTAACCTTGTTTTACTTAATGTAATTTCCATTTATTTAATTTCACCTCCATTCATTCTAAGACTTGATTGGTAATAATGTGCTAGCTACACGTCTTCTTTATCCAAAGCTGACGTCTGCACCACATAACCATGTCATGGATCCACTCCATATTTCAGTGAATATGTTTGTTTGACTCTCACAGAGCATTTTCCTGTGATAAAAGAACTGAAATTAAATATAGGGCACCTTTTTTTGAACCTTTTCAGAATTTGTTCACCTCTTTAATGACCTTTCCCTGAATCCTGTGTTTTTTCCACCACCACTCTACTTTCTGTCTTGTTTATTATGCTAATATCTTCCAGTTATCATAGATAGAATTTTGATTTGGAATTGTTTATCTTTAGTTTTCAATAAACTGTTCTTTCCTTCTTTTCTGACAATACATTTCTTATTTAACAGTGCCAACAAGAAGAAAATACTTGAATTCTCCTCTTGATGTAGTTGTAAAGCATTTTCAACTAGAAAGTAAAAACAGAACTCCTATCTACACTCAATTGAATTTTGAAGTTTTCTGTACTTTACCCTCTGTTGTATGTGTGATCAAGCCTTTTCAAATTACTCAAAATGGCTAACAAGGCTAAACACAGTGAGCATCTTTGGTGTCCCTAGGGGATTTATGCCATCTAATGCATGATTCTTCTGCTGAAAAGAGACTAAGTGTGGAAATGATCTGCTATCACGTTTAACACCGTTCTCCTTCAGATAACCGTAAAATATACTTTGGGGGGTCCTATAGCATGTTATCTCAAAAAATAGGAATTTATAGAAAAAAGAGCTCTTTATACATTTAGAAGTATTTAAAATATTAAGTTTACTTCACTAGTTTCTTAAATCTCTATAGTATGTGTTTTTAATTTTTCAAACTCTTAACTATTTCAGAATCAATATTTTCCATGATTTAAAGCTGGTGTTAAGATAAATGAGGATAAAGTGAATAAACACAAATTAGGCCTGAGTTTCAAATGAATGCTTTTGAAATCATGAGTTCTAGAAAAAAGATTGGTGTGAAAGCCATCATTTCACACCTGAAAGTAACTAAACTTGAAGATTGCTAATTATTCAAACTGCAAAAGTTGGATTCAAAGTGATTTTGCCCATCCTTCCCTCACTCCAGCCCATTCTCCACCCTTCTCTACCCTGCTCCGCTCACCAGAAGGCTGATACCTATGGGTCACTTCTCCAGGGATCCCTTGTTTTCTGGCTTCCCACGGGTGTCAGCCGACAGGAGGCACCAGCAGGGAATGTCAGCAAAGGAGAAAAGAGAATTGTTAATCCTGCTCCCCTGCCGCTTTTGACTGAGTTTACTAGTGATAACTGGCTCTCTCTACAACAACTGGTGCCAGAAGAATGATGGAACAAGGTTAAATGCTGAATGGAGATAGGAAAGGGAGGCAGATGGAGGGAAAGCACCTCTAACTGGCAGCATGGCCAAAGAGGGACTTTGGTGGAAACAAAATATTTCATTAGAGCTGTCTCCTAGCCTGTATGTGCACTTGAATGAATTACAAGTCCCCACTTCAAGATGATTTTCAAGAAGGCAGCTCTCTCAGAGGGTATGGTACAAAAAGAGTTCATTTCCTGATCTAGGCTGAAGGCAGTCTCTCAGTAGGATTCCTCTTGGTGAGAGGAACATGACCTAGATTCTGGCCCCCTTTCACCATGCCAGAGGGAGCCTGAGTGCCCTCTGACACAACTGCCCTGCGGCTCTGTATCTAGTGGGAGTCTTACTAAATTGATTGCTGTGTACCATGAAATCTGTACCCTCTCCTCCATTTCCCCAATGAAAGATTTAATAAACACTATATTTTTCTAAAACATGTACACATCTCTTAGTCTATGTTTTCCCTCAAAGAGGAGAATGAGGTGACAGCTAATATCTGGTGTGAATGATACACAGTTACATAAGTAATTAGATGAACAGTTAGACAACCAGGATAAGGAATACGTATTACTGATATCTTACATCTTACTGATGAATGTGAACTGAAGCTTCAAAACTGTGGATAATCCTTAATATGTAAGCAGAGTTGGTGGACATATTCCGTTACCTAGTGCAGGTTGGATCTGATGTCATCTCTGATCTTAAAAGCTGTGACCAAAGAGTTTTTGTGTCACCTGGTAAAACAAGGCCAGCTAGACACACCTCTTCAGTAGAAGCCAGAGGTAAAGAGAGATTCCTGTTTTAGAAGAGACTACAAGCAAGAGAGGCCACTGTAATGATCTACTCCATGTTCAAAGTAAAATCCTAACCATGTCCTCACAGCCTCCCCTTTAATTCTTCCTCCCTGTATTGATTCATAATTGTATGAATTCTTCAAGTGACATAATCTCAGACTCACAGCCTCAGTGACTGAGAACACCTCTGATTCTTTCCCCACTCAGTTTTAATTTGTTACAACTGTATATGGAATCTTTTGTAGTGAGCATTTGCCTATTTGCCATTTTCCCTCTTTCTTTCTGAAATTCCCCTTTCAAATTTTCTATCTCACATTCAATACTGTAATATCCTAACTAAACCTAATAGAATTTCCAGATTTCTACTTCATTTTTCCATATTCTAATCTAAGCCCCAATACAGCTGTTCATAAAAATGGTGTGGGTTCCAAGGACCATACCAGGCTGCCTAGCTTGATGGTCAGTATATTTCATACCAGGCGAATCTCATGCATTAGCTGGCAGTGCTGTGCTGGCATCCCATACATCATTCAAAGATAAATCATCCTAAATCCCAGATTCTGGACTAAACAGCATTTAATGTCTTTTATCCTGTGAGCTAATAAAGTTCAAGTTTTAAGGCAGTCCATAATCTGGGTTCAGGTCATAAATAAGGAATAATTTTCTTGCATTTACATTCCTTCAAACAGAAAGACTTAATCATCACTCAAGTAATCTCCAAGAAATTCCCATTTTGTATTTCCTTCTGTACTCTGTTTCTTAGTTAAGAAATGTAAATACCATTCATTCAAAACATTGTGATAGATATCAATTTCTTTACTAATTCTGTCCAGCCAGCCAAACCAAATGTGAAGTCATGCTTTTATGATTAGTAATTTTGATAAAATTAGTACTAATTTTGTATAAAATGATACAGGTAAAGCAGTTAACATGGGACTAGAAACTGCACTTTAACTCTGGCTTGACACCTAATGCTGAACAAGTCATTTAATTTCTGATAGTTTTTCCTGTAGTCCGTAATGGATAAGTAACATGTACTGTGCCTACTTCATAGGTTGATTGGGAAGATCATAGAATCCAAACACTTTCTAATTCCAGCTCCATCACCTCCAACATCTGACCCTGGGGAAACTACCTAAGGTTTTGAAGCCTCAGTTTCGTCATCTGTACAATGTGGATCAAGATAACTCCTATGTTAAAAGATTATGTTGAAAATTAGATGACACAAGAAGCACATAGACTAGTATCTACCACCTAACTTGTGCTTAATAGATTATAATAGTATAATAAGTATTTAATGATTTTTTTCAATCGTGGCATTCAAGTTTCAGCATCTGGCCAAAACTGGCATTTGGCATCTTAAAGAAAATAATATTCAGAATATGAGTGAATGATTGGATAATTCATTTAGTTGTGATGTGTGGCTGAGTGAGTAATGGATTAGGCTTAAACTCAAAGCAAAGGTGATTATTTGATGGAAAAACAAGATTGTGAAGACAGAGCAGGTCCAGATATGAAGAATTAAGAAAACTACAGACAGTTCAAATTTGACACAAAATACAATTGGAAATCATTGTGGCTACTTGAGCAGGAAGCAAGACAAACAAAGAAATGATTCAAAAAATACATTTTGCCATAAGAAATTACATGGATTGGAAACAGAAAAACATGCATATAGTCAACAAGCTTTCATAGTTAATATCCTATTTGCATATATACCTTACAAAGTAATTTATGGGTTTCATTATTAGAATAGTTAAATTTATTATAATTAAGCTAATTTCCTTTTATCTTATATTGTCATAGTGAATTGAGCATAAAAAAGGTTTTGCTTAAATTGATATATTCTTATGAAAGAAACATAAATTCCATGTTAGGGATTTATATATTTTATGTGATATGCTTTAATATAGTCCTTTCTTGCTGGATCATCATATAATTTATAGTGTGATACATTAAAAATCCTTGGTTCATTTCAATAATTGGAAAATATGAATCAGTAAGTTATTACTTTTGAGTACAATAAAAAGATTTGCTTCATAACAAAATGATCAGAATATAACTTTGATGGTGTTATAAAAAATGTGAGGAGCATAAGGATTTATTCACCTATGATACAAGACTTAAAAATTATTTATGCTGAAAATAAAATCTTTAACTTTCAAAGAATTTACAATATATATTTGACCAACATATTTGAGCTCATTAATTATCCTTTATTCTAATAATACATACATAGCAAACTGAGTAGTAATATTATTTCTAGAAAAAGTTAATACACCTTTTTAATTAAATTTAAAAATTTTTGGAATGACATATTGATGAGAGAATTGTGTTCCTTCAAAGGGACAATATCGTAATTTGTTTTCCAAAAAATCTGTTCTCAGATTCTGACAGATCTCCTAAAGGAAGTCTTTTCAGAGCTTTGTATCTTGATATGGCCACACATTTTAACCTGCAAGTAATTTTTTCATTGATACTTTAAGTCAAAATTATATATCCAGAAATTCCAAGATATCTTTTAAATAAATGTGTTTCATGGACATAGTTAATATAATGCTCACAATTATTTAGTTCTTTATTTAGATTTGTGGCTATAAGTTTGTCTGTATCTTTGTTTCTGCTCTTTCCCCACCCGTCTCTGTCTCTCATACACATACACAAACATATACTGGAGAAAAACAAATATTCATATAAAATTTGAATAATCATACTAAAGCTTTTAAATGTTCTTTTAAAATCACTCAAAATGGTTTAGGTTAAATTTTATTATTTCAGAAATGCATTATTTCTATCCATTTAAAATGATGCCATGCTCAGAGATGAGATGAGTAAGAAGTTGGTAAAAATTGCTAAGCATGAAGGCCTTTGGCCTTCACTAAATCCTCATGCTCGCTCTTATTTCTCTAGTATTTTGCTTATCTCAGCTATATTTAAGATCTACGTGTCTAGTCACATTTCCTACTCTGTATATGCGCTTTTGCCAACTATTGAACAGGAAAGAGTTGGGAAAACTTCAGTAAGGTGTTAATTACTCATAATGGCTTCACTAAGTCTCCCCTCTTACCCCGGCCTTTGCTTCTGTACACAACCCTCTGGAGTTTTCTTGTTCTGTACTCTGATCCAGCAAGTCCTCTTATTCTGGGGTGTAGTGACCAATAGAGAATACATACATGGATCTGAACCCCTAAAACTGTATGTAAAATTGTGTCTTTTTGCTTATATTAATATTTTCAAGAACAGCCTTTATCAAATCCAAGGAACTATTTGTGACCCCAAATGAGGAGAAGAAGCAGTTTGGCAGAAAGGGGGTAACTAATGCAGCTGGCAAACTCAGACAGGCAGCCTTCCACAGACACCAATGGCCTTAAAAATTCCTGTTTTTCTTTTTCCTCAGAACTCATGTCCTTTTTGGTTTCTATTCCATAATAGCTCTGTGTTTATTTAACATAATAAATGTTTTTAATTACAGCATGAAAGCTCTTGGTTGAACCTCTGTTATTTATCTAAATTAAGCCTAACAATTTCTATTTCCTTTTGAGTCTTGATAAAAAAATGCCCCTCTTCTGGCCCTTTAGTGCCCGGATGACCTGTGGGAGATCACTGCATTTTTCATTGTGCTCCTAGGCTCCACGATGCATGGGATGAGGTTTGCACTGTATCAGTTTAGTCTCTGGCTTTCTTAATGTCCCTTTTTTGTAAACAGCTTGCTTCTTATTATTTGTTTATCCTCATTCCAAGTTAAAGTGGTTAAGAAAATATCCAGCTAATTTCACTCATAGGAGTTAAAAGAAAATAGTTATTTGGAAATCTGAAGTAATTTTCTCTAACAAATTTACTACTTGGAAGAACACTTAACAAATTATACACACATGAGAATAATAACTGGTGTATCCCATAATATTGCACATGTAATTGTAGGTTAATGATACCAAAATAAATTGTAAATAAAAAAAAAATAACTGGTGTATCATTCAGTTCACTTACACAACATTATAAGGCAGCTTCTTATAGCCGACAGTGCCCACAAAAATGGAAGCACTGAGTTGAATAAGACTCTGTTTATGGCTTGAAGGAAAAGATGGTCTAGAAAGAGGAGCCAGCGTTGACCCAAACAGTGATCTTACTGTGACATAGTTAATGGTCCACGCTTAGTTCTTTCTGATCCATACTTTTTCCTCAGTGGTAGTTTTTCTTTTGTCTGTTCAAAGTGACTCTCTTTTGGGAGATGTTTTACTCTCTTTATCTACAGTGGAAGGACCCGAGAAAAAAAATTGTAATACATACATAATTTATCCTTTCTTCTCATAGTTTATTGGACCAAGTTTGAACAACTGCCTGAAGCTGAGCCAAATAGATTTTCTCTTGAAAAACTGCAAGATTTAGAAATGACTGTAAGTGGCTACTTATGACTAACCTAGGTCATATAAACTTGGAAGAAGTATTTCATACTCTTTTGGCCCAACAACTAGAGAAAGCCAGATTGAGGAAAGCTGAGAAAGTTCTGATGGATTTTTTTAACTCCACTGTTTAAATCCACTCTTCAAAAGGCAGTAAGACTGGCACCAGGCCCACTGGTAATTCTGCCTCTGTCCTTGTGACTATAGGCAAGAAACTTAACTCTTTGTACCTCAGTTTCTCATCTATAAAATGGAAATGAAAATAATATATATTACTATACAGTAATACTACATATTACTATAATAATTCTTGTATATTACCTCACTAGAAATTCAGTGGAGTTTTTGCAAAGATTAAATACCTGTAATGTGCTGAGAGCAGATCTTGACACATAATTAGAACCTGATAAATACGAGCTTATATTACTATTGCTCTTGCCTTTGGATTTCATGAGATGACTTTCAATATTTAAACTCCCTCTTTACTTTCTTGAGTTAGTTTCTGTTACAAAATGCTCTAACTCCTATAACATTTTATCTTGGCATTGGTGTTTTTATTTTAATAGGCACCAGGAAGACAGCCTGGAATGACAGAAAAAAAATTAACCTTAGCAAAATTAAATGTAGTTATTAACAACTATTGTGTAAGTTGGTTTTAGAATTAAATGATTTACAAGGTCCATCACCTAGCATATTATGAATAAGCATTTAATATTATGATACTATGCTTATTATTTCTGTTGATTTATTCTCATTCCTTCTGTATTTATTATTAGCTGGTAACTATTATTGTCTGATTGCTGAATTTCAAGTTATTTCAATACAAATTGAGGCAGGATTTTGTGTTTGGGGCTCAGCTGGTAATTTTAGGTCTTAAAAGTAAGTATAGCAATAAAAGAATTAAGTAATTTTATCCATTATGGATATTAATGTATAATATTTTTTGGCCAATTTTCCAACAATGACAGTTAAAGTAGGACTTAGTATTGATAGCAATTTAATAATTCCTTTGCAATTCCTACTCTTTATACTTTTCTACTTCAGTATATATTAGGTAATAAGTTAGTGATTGTTCTTTAAAAGATAAAATTTCAAAATTCTTCTAGAATAGAATTAAGATATTATGGTAATCAAATAGACATTTAAAAAATAGTTCTCATTGTCAATACATTTCTTAGAATCTTCTTTTTATTCCACTTCCATTTTTCATACTGGTTCATCCTTCTGGTTGCATATTTACATTCAGGATTGCATTGTTTTATTAGATACTAAATCATCACCTGAATTAACATATATTAAAGTATAATTAATAATTTACTGATAAATTGATTCATACAGTTTTTATGTATCATAAATCTATGAAGCTCAATTTAGTAGATGTTTTCTACCTACAAGCAGAAATCAGTGTCGCTAAGGAGAATTTCTACATAAGCTCCAAAAAGGAGATATTTTATAATTTTCAAATATCAAAAGCTTGTAAGTGTAAAATGACAATAAAGAAGCTTTGATATTAAGAATATAGTGAAAAATGCCCCTGTATAATCCATGGACTGCAATTAAAACTGATTAAAGCAAAATATATAATTAAAATTTGTTATTAATAAAGACAGATAAAAGTATGTAATTCTCATATTAATAAATTAGGAAAATTTATTAATATGAGGAAATTAAAAATGAACTTAAAATGAATTAATTTAAAAACAAAACACAGTAAGAGGGATTCAAAAATACAATGCCTCCACTTTCAAAAGTCTAATGTCAGTAAGAAAATTACTTCTAGTGGTCTTTCTAAAAAAATTTAAAAATTTAAAAATAATATAAAAAGAAAATTTAAGAGTTAGATAAAGATACCGATAATTTATTAAGAATGAGAAAATAAACATAATCAGTCATGGAAGAGATTAGGGTTAATGTAAAAGATTATCAGATACAATTCTTCTTTTTTAAATTAAAATCTATACATACTGGATCATTTCCTAGCAAAATATTAACCACCCTTGGAAAAAATAATGAAATACCTGAGCAGACAAATTAAGGGAGGACACATTATAAAAGTTGATTTTGTTCTATGTGTTAAAAAGACACTGATTTACTGACAAATCCAGAGACATTTTTACTTGAAGTCTTTTGAAAAATCATATTTAACTTGCGCAACCATGAAAAAGATGAAATTCTCACCAATTCATTTTAAGTTAAACACTTCAATGGCAAGAACTGATAAAGGTAGCAAAAAAAATCAGAACCCCCTGTTTGATATCATTTATTATTATGCACAAAAATGTATAAATAAGTGTTAGCCAATGGATCCACAAGAGTATTAACTGAATAATTCACCAGAGCAAAAAAAAAAATGCTTCTTATAAGAATGGAAGGTTGGTTCAGTAGTGTTCAGTATATTAACATAATTCATTATTCCTCACTCTAACCAAGAAAGCCTTGTGTGATCTGGCCCCACCCAATCACCTTGCCCACATCTTTAATCACATCCCCCACACCCATCCTAAGCTAATCACATTGAACATCTTCCAGTTCATTAAACATGTATGTAACCCTCTTTTACCTTGAAGTCTTTGCGCTAGCAACCTTCTCTGCCTTCTGGAATACCCATTAGCCATGAAGTTCATAAATGGTAATTTATCATTTGCTTTCCAGTAATGAATGTAAAATATTCATCCAATACTTTCTATCATATCCCTTTTAATTACACATGCATATAAATATATATGAACATATACATATACAGACACATATTATATATATATAGATTATACATACATGCACATACACACATACATACATACATGTCTATCTATCTAATCAAGTATTATGTCTTATATTCTCTGTGCTTATATTTTGTAAATCCCTACTCCAGTGGATTCTTTTGCTATAGTAGTCCCAGAGCCTAGAAAAGTGTTTGGAACATCATAAAAACTCAATAAATATTTATGAATTGGATGAAGTATTGCATCAAGACATTAATGGAGAAGAAGCATTTAAATCAATAAATGATCAAAATCATTTGGTACAGCTATTACTCATAAAATGCATAAAGTAAAATAGAAGGAAACTATAAATAATAAAAAAGACTACTAACAGTCAACAGCAAATAACATTTTAAGGTTGAAATTCAAGTGATAAGCAGGAAAATATAGGACACACTGAGGAAAATCAGCTAATTCATTTCTGAAGATTCAGGGAGTATAATGAGGAAAGAATAGAATAAAAAAAGACAAATTAAGAAAAAATTACAAAATTCCCCTTCAATTACAGATGATATAATTACATTATTAGAAAATGACAGATAATTTAGTAAACATTTATTCAAATGAATAAAACTATTTAGGTCTGTATTTGGCTGTATACCAGATTAACACATAAAATATATGAAAATCAATAGTTTTTTTTCCATATTTTCAATAATCAGAAATAAAAAAGGAAAAATAATACCCTGTTGACAATAGTGACAAATATTAAAAAACACTAATAAAGTTTTAAAAAGCTATTGGGCAATCAACATTAATGAAAAACATAAAAAATATGAATTAATAAAGATACACTTTTTACTGAATAGATTTGATTTCATAAAATCAAATAGGCAAACTTTAATCATCTTTATTGATTTAATTTACATATATATAATGTATGCATTTAATTGTATACCTGATACATTTTGACAAATGCATAGACATCAATGTAATTTCCACCTATTTCAAGCTATAGGACATCATATTAGAAGATTTTCTCATGCGCCTTTGTAGGGAATGCCCCAATCTCAGGATAGCACTGATCTGATTTCTGTATGTATAGATTAGATTGGCCATTTTAGAACTTCACATAAATGGAATAATACAATATGTACTCTTTTGTCTGGTTTCATTCACTCAACATAAATATATCAATATTATTGCACCAATAATTGTATCAGTAGTTCATTACTTAATTTGTATATCTCATGACAAGAATATATAAATATGGCCCACCTTCACCTATTCATGAACAGTTTGGTAATTTCTAGTGTGGGGACCTTATTAAAGTTGCTATTTTGATATTATGCTTTAATATATAATTCTTTTGTGGATATATTTTATCTTTTCTCTTGGGTGGAATGCCTAGGAGTTGGGATTACTGGTTCAAATAGCAAGTGCACTTTAAAATAATTTTATCTGCTTTATTGATATATAATTCATACACCATACAACTCACTGTTTTAAAAACTTTGGTGATATTCACACATATTTGCAACATTACCACAGTTAATTTTAGAACATTATGATTACCTCAAAAAGAAACCTTGTGTGCTTAGCTCTCACTTCCCTATCACCTCACGTTCTCATCCCTACCTCCAAGAAGTCACGATTCTATTTTGCATTTCTATAGATTTCCCAATTCTGGACTTTAATATGCATGGAATCAGGGTATTTTTTTAGCATATTTATAATGTTTACCCATGTGGTGCCATGTATCAGTACTTCATTTAACTTTATGGATGAATACTACTCCTTTGTATGGATTTTGCACATTTTGTTTATTCATCTATCCATTAATGCACATTTAGATTGTTTCCATTTTTGGCTATTATAAATAAATGCTGGTATGTGTGTCATTTATAAATTTTTGTGTGAACTTGTTTTCATTCCTCTTGGAGTAGAATTTCTGAGTCGTATGGTACATCTGTATTTAGACATTTGAGGAAATGCCACATTGTTTTCCAAAGCGGTTGCACTCTAAAATTCCAACAGATATTCTATGAGGATTCCAATTTCTCCACAGCCTCACCAATACTTGTTATCTAACTTTTTGTTTATCTCCATCCTCATGAGTGTGAAGTGATGTCTCCTTGTGGTTTTGATTTGCATGTGCTTGATGACTAATGTTGAGCATCTTGTCATGTGTTTATTGGACTTTTGAATATCTGTTTTCCCTGTACAAATCTCTATTCATATCCCTTCCCAATTGATTGTGTTGTCTTATTATTAAATTGTAAAAGTTCTTTATAGATTCTACATGGATGTCTATTGTCAGATATGATTTGCAAATATTTATTCCCATGCATTTCATAATTGCCTTTTCACATTCTTGCAGGTGTCCTTTAAAGCACAAAGTTTAAAATTTTTATTATTAAATTTATCTTTTCCTTTTTCTTTTTGTTGCTTGTGCTTTTGGTATTATCTTTAAAAATCTCTTGCCAAATCAGAGGTCATGAAGAAAACCTCTGTTTTCTTCTAAGAGTTTTACAGTTTTAGCCCTTATATTTAGGTCTTTGATCTATTTTGTGTTAATTTTTGTATATCATATGAGATAAGGGTACAACTTCTTTGTTTCATGTGTCGTTACACAGTTTTCCCAATTCAGTGTGTTGAAGAGACCATTCTTTTCCTACTGAATGGTTTGGGCACACTTACCAAAAATCAGCTGGCTACTGATGTGTGCATTTAGATATGAACTCTCTGTTCTATTCTATTAATCCACATGTCTTTGTTTCTGCCAGTACCCTTTTCTTTCTCAGCTTGACTGAGGTATAATTGACAAATAAAATGTTAACATATGTAAGGGGTATATTATACTGATTTAATATAAGTGTACATTTTGAAAGTATTCCTCCAATCTAGTTAATTAACACATCCATCAACTCATATATTTCTATATATGTTTTGGTGACAAGAAAGTTGTAATTGCCTAGCAAATTTCAATTAAAGGAATTTGAAAGTTTTTATCTGTGGGTAAAATTGCAATATTTCCATAATCTCTCACTTGGCCTTAGTGCATCTCCAAATCAGTAGGTGTTCTCAAGAGGTGGAGAGAAGTAGTCCATCTCCACATCAATAGGTGATTACAAGGGAGAGCAAGGGCATATCTGGACCAGAGATATTGGGTGGGGTGCCTTTTTGGAGCTGGCTCACAAAAGACACAGGCAAGGATAAGTGAACAATTGCTTGTAAGCAATACATGGGTTTCTCCCACTTTATTTCTCTCTTTGACTGATTTTGGCTTCAAAGGTAATTTGCCTTGGGGTGGGAACATATATTTCTCCTGGAGTTAAAATATCTTTCTGCCAACAACTCCCTATTTCCCCCCTCACCTCAGCCCCTGGAAACCACTTTTCTACTTTCTGTTAATATGAGCTTGACTAATTTTTTTTTATATTCCACATATAAATGATACCATGCAGTATTAGTCTTCCTTTGTCTGGATTATTTCACTTAGCATAATGCATTTCAGTTGATTCATGTCACAAATGTCAGGATTTCCTTATTTTTCATGACTGGATAATATTGTTTGTACATATATTTATCACATCTTCTTTATCCATTCATCAATTGATGGACACTTAGATTATTTACATATCTTGGCTATTGCAAATAATACCTTAATGAGCAAAGGAGTGTAGATTATTCTTCAACATCCTGTTTTCATTTCCTTTGGACATATTCTGAAGTCGTATTCCTGGGTCATACGGTAGTTCTATTTTCAATTTTTTAAAGAATCTCCAAATTGTTTTCCACAGTGTCTGTACCAATTTACATTCCCCCCAACAGTTACAAGTGTTCCCTTTTATTCACATCCTGACAAATGTTATCTTTTGTCTTTTTGATAATAATCATTATAACAGTGTTGCAGTGATATTTCATTGTGGTTTTGAATTGCATTTTCCTGCTGAGTAGCGATGTGAACATCTTTCCATGTATCTGTTGACCATTTGTATGTATTTAGAAAAATGTCTATTCAGTTCCTCTGCTCATTTGTTAATTGCTATTTTTTCCTTTGTTTCTTTTCTTTCTATTGATTTTATGTGAGTTCTCTATATACTTACCAGGTACATGATTTGAAAATATTTTATCCCATTCTGTGTGTACTCTTTCCATTTTGTTGCTGATTTCCTTTGCTATGCAGAAACTTTTTAGTCTGATTTATTCCCACTTATTTAATATTGCTTTGGTTACCATTGCTCTTGGTGTCATATCCAAAACTGCTATTTTTCATTGCAATTATTGGATTTAATTGTGCTCTACAGTTTTGTGCATCTAAAGGTAGAAATTTGGAAAACATATTCTAAATCTTTTTTCCCTTTTCTTTTTTTTCTTTTCCTAGTGTCCTTCCTCCCTTCTCCCTTTCCCTTCTTTCCCCTCTTCTTCTGCTCTCTTCTCTCTTTTTTTTTTCTATTCATATAGGTCATAAAACTCCAGGCACTGCTTTGGCTACATACCAATGAATTTTGATTGTTAAAATTGTCATTCATGCATCAAAAAGAATAAAATACCTAGGAATAAACCTAACCAAGGAAGTAAAAGAACTATACTATGAAAACTACAAGACACTCAGAGAAATTAAAGAAGATACCAATAAATGGAAACACATCTCATGTTCATGGATAGGACGAATTAATATTGTCAAAATGGCCATCTTGCCTAAAGCAATCTACAGATTCAATGCAATCCCTATTAAAATACCAACAGCATTCTTCAACGAACTAGAGCAAATGGTTCTAAAATTCATATAGAACCAAAACAGACCCTGAATAGCCAAAGCAATCCTGAAAAGGAAGAATAAAGCTGGTGGAATTATGTTCCCTGACTTCAAGTTCTACTATAAAGCCACAGTAATCAAGACAATTTGGTACTGGCACGAGAACAGGCCCATAGACCAATGGAACAGACTAGAGATCCCAGATATAAACTCAAGCATATATAGTCAATTAATACATGATAAAGGAGCCATGGATATACAATGGGGAAATGACAAAACCAGACAGCTACATGTAAGATAATGAAACTGGATTATTGTCTAACTCCATACACAAAAGTAAACTCAAAATGGATCAAAGACCTAAATGTAAGTCATGAAACCATAAAACTCTTAGAAGAAAACATAGGCAAAAGTTTCCTGAATATAAACATGAGCAACTTTACCTGAACACATCTCTGTGGGCAAGGGAAACAAAATAAAAAATGGACAAATGGGACTACATCATCCTAAAAAGCTTCTGTACATCAAAGGACACCATCACCAGAACAAAAGGGTATCCTACAGTATGGGAGAATATATTTGTAAATGACATATCTGAAAAGGGGTTAACATCCAAAATATATAAAGAACTCACATGCCTCAACATACAAAAAGCAAATAACCCTATTAAAAAATGGGCAAAGGGTCTGAAAAGACACTTCTCCAAAGAAGAAATTTAGATGGCCAACAGGAACATGAAAAGATGCTCCACATTGCTAATTATCAGGGAATTCAAATTAAAACCACAATGAGATATCACCTCACACCTAGGATGGCCAACAAAGAAAAGACTAGGAACAACAAATGCTGGCGAGGATGCAGAGAAAGGGGAGCCCTCCTACACTGCTGGTGGTAAACTAGTTCAACCATTGTGGAAAGCAGTATGGAGGTTCCTCAAAAAACTAAAAATAGAAATACCATTTGACCCAGGAATTCCACTCCTAGGAATTTACCCTAAGAATGTACGATCCCAGTTTCCAGAAGACACATGCACCTCTATGTTATTGCAGCACTATTTACAATAGCCAAGAAATGGAAGCAGCCTAAGTGTCCGTCAGTAGATGAATGGATAAGGAAGATGTGGTCCATTTACACAATGGAATATTATTCAGCCATAAGAAGAAAACAAATCCTACTATTTGCAACAACATGGATGGAGCTACATGGTATTATGCTCAGTGAAATAAGCCAGGAAGAGAAAGACAAGTACCAAATGATTTCACTCATCTGTGGAGCATAAAACAAAGAAAAAACTGAAGGAAGAAAACAGCAGTAGACTCACAGAACCCAAGAATGGGCTAACAGTTACCAAAGGGAAAGGGACTGGGGAGGATGGGTGGGAAGGGAGGGAGAAGGGGACTGAGGGGCATTATGATTATTACACATAACGTAGGGGGGAGCACGAGGAAGGCAGTATAGCACAGAGAAGACAAGTAGTGATTCTAAAGCATCTTACTATGCTGATGGACAGTGACTTTAATGGGGTATGTGGTGGGGACTTAATAATGGGGGAAATCTAGTAATGACAATGTTGCTCATGTGATTTTATATTAATGATGCCAAAATAAAAAAAAAATTTTAAGTTTCGTTCATATATAAATATTTTAAATTTTCCTTAAAATTTCTTTTTTACCATAGATCATGTAGGTGTTTTATTTACTTTCCAAATATTTAATGATATATAATTTTCTTATTCTATAATTCCAACATAAATAAATTAAAAATCAAACACAATATGTCTGAGATATTTCAATTTTTAATGGGTTAAAATTATTTTATGGCCCTGCATCTGGTCAGTCTTCGTGGATAGTTTATGTTCATTTGAAAGGAAAATGTATTCTCCATAAATTGAATATAGTGCTTTTTAAAATTTTAATCAGAGGGTAATGGGTGGTAGAGCTTTTCAGATCTTTTAATGTTTAATCTTTTTTTTTTTCTAACTTTTATGGGTATTACTGAGAAAGGTATGATGTCTTAGTCTATTTGGGTTTCTATAGCAGAAAACCACAGATGTGTGGCTTATAAACAACAGAATTTTATTTTGCATATTGTGGGGACTGGAAAGTCCATGATCAGGGCACTAGCAGATTTAGAGTCTGGCAAAGACCCACTTCATGGTTTGTAGGTGGATGTCTTCTTGCTATGTCCTCAGACAATGGAAGGGGTGAAGGAGCTCTGTAGGGTCTCTTATAAGGTCATTAAGCCCATTTATGAAGACTTCATCTTCATGACTTAATCACTACACAAAGGCCCCATCTCCAAATGACATCACATCGGGGATTAAGTTTAACATAAGAATTTTGTAAGAAAAAATCAGTCTACAGCAAGTGATATTACCTACATTACATGGATTTTTTTCCTTCTGCTTTTAACTTTTCCTTCATGAAATTTGAACCTCTATTATTAAGTGGATACATGTTTTAAGTTCATATATGTTCCTTATGAATGCGCTTTATCACTGAAAAATTGCTCTTTTGTCTAGAAATACCCTTTCTTTCATCTCAAAGTAGCCATACAAACTTTCTATGAACTCCAGCATAGTGCAAATGCAGAGCACTTTCACTTTGGTTTTAGAGACTCCATTCATTTTCACACTGACAGGTCGGTGAATTTTTTCCCTGCCCCTTTCAATGAGGTTTCATGGATTTGTAATATATTTATATTCTCTTGTCTTCATTCCGTACTGGAATATTCTAGCCTCCTTAATGTTTTATAAATTTTGCATTCATTAAAGTTCACTCTTTGTACTAAAAAGAAATTGTTTGGAAATGCACAAGTTCACATATCGATTATTTGAGTACAGAGAAAAGTTCCATTGCTGTAAAAATCCCCTCTGCTTAAAGTGTCAACCCTATATTCCTCCCTCATCCCTCCCATATCCCTGGCAACCACTGATCTGGTGACTATCTTACTAATTTTACCTTTTCTAGAATGTGTGTAGATGGATTGATAGAGTATGTACTCCTTTCACATTGGCTTCTTCCATTTAGAATTATACATTTAAGGTTCTTTGATGTCTTTACATGCCTTCATAGCTCATTTCTTAAGGTTTTTTTTTTTTACAATTTATTTTATTTTAGTATCATTAACCTACAATTACATGAGCAATATTGTGATGATTAAACTACCCCCTTCATCAGGTCCCCCCCACCAATCCCATTACAGTCACTGTCCATCAGCGTAGTGAGATGAGAATCACTACTTGTCTTCTCTGAGCTGTACAGTCCCCCCCGTACCCCCCCACCCTATGTCTGCCAATCGTAATGCCCCTTTTACCCTCTTATCCCTCCCTTCCCACCCATCTTCCCCAGTCCCTTTCCCTTTGGTAACTGTTAGTCCATTCTTGGGTTCTGTGAGTCTGCTGCTGTTTTGTTCCTTCATTTTTTTTTTCTTTGTTCTTATACTGTTGGCGAGGATGTGGAGTGAGGGGAACTCTCCTACATTGCTGGTGGGAATGCAAATTAGTTCAACCATTGTGGAAAGCAGTATGGAGGTTCCTCAAAAAACTCAAAATAGAAATACCATATGACCCAGGAATCCCACTCCTAGGAATTTATCCCAAGAATGCAGCAGCCCAGTTTCAAAAAGACTGATGCACCCCTATGTTTATTGCAGCACTATTTACAATAGCCAAGAAATGGAAGCAACCTAAGTGCCCATCAGTAGATGAATGGATAAAGAAGAGGTGGTACATATACACAATGGAATATTACGCAGCCATAAGAAAAAAACAAATCCTACCATTTGCAACAACATGGATGGAGCGGGAGGGTATTATGCTCAGTGAAATAAGCCAGGCCGAAAAAGACAAGTACCAAATGATCCCACTCATATGTGGAGCTCATTTCTTTTTATTTTTCATTGTATGACTGTAACACAGTTTGTTTTTACATTCACCTATTGAAGGACATCATTATTTTGCTTCCAGGTTTTGGGAGTTATGCATAAAGCTGCTGTAAGCATTCATGTGCAGGATTCTGTGTGAATATGATTTTCAGATCAATTTGATAAATACCTAGGAGTGTGATTGTTGGATCAAGGGGCAAGAGGATGTTTAGCTTTTTAAGGATCTGCTAAACTATTTCCCAAATGACTACCATTTTGAAGTCCCCTAGCCATGACTGATCATTCCTATTACTTCATCTCATCACCGGTTTCTGGCTTTTCATCATTTTATAGTTGTGTGGCAGTGTCTTGTTTTAATTTGCAATTCCTAAATAATTAATAATATAAAGTGTGATTTCATATATTTTATACTGTTTATTTTCATTGGTGAGGAATCTAGATTTTTTGCCCATATTATAATTGGCCCCTTGTTTTCATATTATTGAGGGTTTTTTAATGTGCTTTTAATCTTTTCCTTATTAAAGTATCATTGATATGCAATCTTATGAAGATTTCACATGAACAACATCATAGTTTCAACGTCCACCCACATTATCAAGTCCTCACCCCCTCTCCCCATTGTAGTCACCATCTATCAGCATAGTAAGAATCTATACAATCATTACTTGTCTTCTCCATGTTGCACTTCATTCCCCATGACCTACCTACATTGTGATTGCCAATTATAGTGCCCCTTAAACCCCTTCTCCCTCCCTCCACACCCTCTACCCAACCCTCCCCTTTGGGAACTACTAGTACTTTGTTGGAGTCTGTGAGCCTGCTACTATTTTGTTCCTTCAGTTTTGTTTCTTTGTTATACTCCACAAATGAGGGAAATCATTTGATACTTGTCTTTTTCTGCCTGGCTTCTTTCCTTTTTTTAGTTTTTATTAAGGCATTATTGATATACACTCTTATGAATGTTTCACATGGAAAAACAATGTGGTACTACATTCACCCATATTATAGTGTCCCCCCATACCCCTTTGCAGTCACTGCCCATCAGTGTAGTAAGATGCCACAAAGTCAGTCTTTTCTGTGCTACACTGTCTTCCCCATGATCCCCCCACACCATGTGTGCCAATCATAATACCCCTCAATCCCCTTCTCCTGCCCTCCCCTACCCCTACTCTTTGGTAACCGCTAGTCCCTTCTTGGAGTCTGGGAGTCTACTGCTGTTTTGTTCCTTCAGTTTTACTTTGTTGTTATACTCCACAATGAGGGAAATCATTTGAAGCTTGTCTTTCTCCCTCTGCCTGACTTATTTCACTGAGCATAATACCCTCTGGCTCCAACCATGTTGTTGCAAATTGTAGGATTTCTTTTCTTTATATGGCTGAATAATATTCCATTGTGTATATGGACCACATCTTCTTTATCCATTCATCCACTGATGGACACAGGTTACTTCCATACCTTGGCTATTGTAGATAGTGCTGTGATAAACATAGGGGTGCATATGTCTTTTTGAAACAGGGATCTTGTTTTCATTGGGTAAATTCCTAGGAGTGGAATTCCTGGGTCAAATGGTATTTCTATTTTTAGTTTTTGGAGGAACCCCATATTGCTTTCCACAATGGCTGGACTAATTTATATTCCCACCAGCACTGTAGAAGTCTTCCCAACTTTCTGTATCCTCACCAGCATTTCTTGTTTCTTGTTTGTTGGATGTTGGCCATCCTAACTGGTATGATGTGATATCTCACTGTGGTTTTAATTTGCATTTCCCTGATGATTACCTATGTGGAGACTCTTTTCATGTGTCTGTTGGCCATCTGAATTTCTGATTTGGAGAAGTGTCTGTTCAGCCCCTATGCCCATTTATTAATCAGGTTATTTGTTTTTTGGGTATTGAGACATGTGAGTTCTTTATATATTTTGGATATTAACCCCTTATTAGATAAGTCACTTATGAATATATTCTCCCATATCATAGGATGCTTTTTTATTCTGCTGATGGTGTCCCTTGATGTACAGAAGCTTTTTAGTTTTATGTAGTCCACTTGTTCATTTTTTATTTTGTTTTCCTAGCACAAGGAGATGTGTTCAGGAAAAAGGTGCTCATATTTATATTTAAGAGATTTTTGGCCTAAGTTTTCTTGTATGAGTTTTATGGTTTCATGGCTTATATTCAGATCTTTGATCCATTTGGAGTTTACTTTTGTGTAAGGAGTTAGACAATAATCCAGTTTCATTCTCTTACATTTAGCTGTCCAGTTTTGCCAACGCCATTTGTTAAAGTGGTTGTTTTTTTCCCAATTCTATATCCATGGCTCCTTTATTATAATATTAATAGGCCATGTATGTGTGGGTTTATATCCAGGCTCTCTATACTGTTCCACTGATCTATGTGTCTGTTCTGGTGCCAGTACCAAACTGTTTTAATTACAATAGCTGTCTGGCAGAGCTTGAAGTTAGGGTGTGTAATCCCTCCACCGATATTCTTCCTTCTCAGGATTGCTTTGGCTGTTCAGGGTCTTTGGTGGTTCCGTATGAACTTTAGAACTATTTGTTATAGTTCATTGAAGAATGCTGTTAGTATTTTGATAGGGATTGCTTTGAATCTGTAGATTGTTTTAGGCAGGATTGCCTTTTTGACAATATTAATTCTTCATATCCATGAGCATGGGATATATTTCCATTTATTGGTGTCGTCTTCAATTACTCTCTTGTAGTTGTAAGAATATAGGTCTTTCTCCTCCTTGGTTATGTTTATTCCTGGGTATTTTATTCTTTTTGATGCAAGTGTAAATGGAATTGTTTTCCTGATTTCTCTTTATGCTATTTCATTGTTAGTATATAGGAATGCAACAGATTTCTGTATATTGATTTTGTTTCCTGCATCTTTGCTGAATTCTGTAATTAGTTCTAACAGTTTTTTGGTGAAGTCTTTAGGGCTTCCTGTGTATAATATCATGTCATCTACAAACAGTGACATTTTAATTTCTTCCCTACCAATCTGGATACCTTTTAACTCTTTGTGCTGTCTGCTTGCCATGGCTAGGGCCTCCAGTATTATATTGAATAAAAGTGGTGAGAGGGTCATCTCTGTCTTATTCCTGACCTTAGAGGATAATTTTTCAGCTCTTCACTGTTAAGAGTGATGTTGGCTGTGGGTTTGACATATATGGCCTTTATTATGTTGAAGTACTTATACTCAATACACATTTTGTAGAGGGTTTTTATCATGACTGGATGTTGAATTTTGTGAAATGCTTCTTCAGCATCTATTGAGATGATCATGTGATATTTGTCCTTCTCTTAGTTGATGTGGTATATGATGTTGATGGATTTTCAAATATTGTTTCATCATTGCATCCCTAGAATAAATCCCACTTGGTCATGATGGATGATATTTTTGATGTATTTTTGAATTTGGTTTCCTAATATTTTGCTAACGATTTTAACATCTATGTTCATCAGGGATATTGGGCTGTAATTATTTTTTTTGTGTGTGTGGTTTCTTTGCCTGGTTTTGGTATTAGAGTGATACTGTCCCCATACACTCAGTTTAAAAGTATTCCCTCCTCTTCTACTTTTTGGTCAACTTAATGAGGATGGATATTACCTCTTCCTTAAATGTCTGATAAAATTAAGCAGTGAAGTCATCTGGGCCATGGGTTTTGTTTTTAGGTAGTTTTTGGATTACCAATTCAATTTCATTGCTAGTAATTGGTCTGTTCAGATTTTATGTTTCTTCCAGGGTCAATCTTGGAAGGTTGTGTTTTACTAGAAGTTGTCCATTTCTTCTATGTTATCCAATTTGTTGGCATATAATTTTTCATAGTATTCTCTAATAATTCTTTGTATTTCTGTGGTGTCCATAGTGATTTTTCCTTTTTAATTTCTGAGTATGTTTATGTGTGTAGACTCTTTTTTTCTTGATAAATCTGGCCAGGGTTTTACCAACTTTGTTTATTTCTTGAAGAACCAGCTCCTGGTTTCACTGATTCTTTCCATTGTTTTATTCTTCTCAATTTTATTTATTTATGCTCTGATCTTTATTACATCCTTCCTTCTACTGATTTAGGCTGCATTTGTTCTTCTCTTTAGATTGTTCATTTGGGATTGTTCTTGTTCCTGAGATAAGCCTATATTGTAATATACATCCCTCGTAGAACTGCTTTTGCCGCATTCCACAAATTTTGAGGTGCTGAGGCGCTATTTTCATATCCTCCATGTATTGCTTGTTGTATATTTTAATTTGTCATTGATCCATTGGTTATTTATGAGCATGTTGTTAAGCCCCCATGTGTTTGTGGGCATTTTTGTTTTCTTTGCATAATTTATTTCTAATTTCATTCCTTTGTGTTCTGTGGCTTGAGAAGCTGGTTGGTACAATTTCAATCCTTCTGAATTTACTGAGGCTCTTTTTGTGGCCTAGTGTCTGATCTATTTGGAAAATGTTTCATGTGCACTTGAGAAGAATGTGCATCCTGGTGCTTTTGGATGGATTGTTCTGTTAGGTCCATTTGTTCTAATGTGTTGTTCAGTGCCTCTGTCTCCTTACTTATTTTCTTTCTGGTTGACCTGTCCTTTGCAGTGAGAGGTGTGTTGAAGTCTCCTAAAATGAATGCATTGTATTCTATTTCCCCTTTAATTCTGTTAGTATTTGTTGCACATATGTAGATTCTCCTGTGATGGGGCATAGAAATTTATAATAGTTATATCCAATTTTTGGACTGACCCCTTTATTATTATGTAATGTCCTTCTTTGTCTCTTGTACTTTGTTTTGAAGTCTATTTTGTCTGATACAAGTACTGCAACTCCTGCTTTTTTCTCCCTATTTTTGAGTGAAATGTCTTTTCCATCCCTTCACTTTTAGTCTGTGTATGTCTTTGGGTTTGAAGTGAGTCTCTTGTAGGCAGCACATAGATGGGTTTTTCTTTTTTATCCATTCTATTACTCTGTGTCTTTTGATTGGTGCATTCCGTCCATTTACATTTCAGGTGATTATAGATAGATATGTAGTTATTGCCATTGCAGGCTTTGGATTCATGGTTACCAAAGGTTCAAGGATAGCTTCTTTTCTACCAACCATCTAACTTTAACTATCTTATTATGCTATTATAAACACAGTCTGATGATTCTTTATTTCGCTCCTTTCTTATTCTTCCTCCTCCATTCTTTATATGTTTGGTGTTTTATTCTGTACTCTTTTGTGTTTCCGTGACTGCTTTTGTGGATAGTTGATTTTATTTTTTGCCTTTAGTTAGTATTTGGTTGGTCTACTTTCTTTGCTGTGATTTTATTTTCTCTGCTCACATATATTTATCCTTAGGAGTACTTCCATCTAGAGCAGCAGTCCCTTTAAAATATTCTGTAGAGGTGATTTGTGGGAGGTAAATTCCCTCAACTTTTGCTTATCTGAAAATTGTTTAATCCCTCCTTCAAATTTAAATGATAATTGTGCTGGATACAGTGTTCTTGGTTCAAGGCCCTTCTGTTTCATTGCATTAAATATATCATGCCATTCTCTTCTGGCCTGTAAGTTTTCTGTTGAGGAGTCTGATGATAGTCTGATGGTTTTCCTTTGTAGGTGATCTTTTTTCTCTCTCTAGCTGCCTTTAATACCCTGTCCTTTTCTTTGATCTTTGCCATTTTAATTATTATATGTCTTGGTGTTGTCCTTCTTGGGTACCTTGTGTTGGGAGATCTGTAGGCTTCCATGGTCTGAGAGACTATTTCCTTCCCCAGCTTGGGGAAGTTTTCAGCAATTATTTTATCAAAGACACTTCCTATCCCAGCTGACACAGGCGCCACATGCCAGTGATCATTTTTATTGCTACGAAAAGGCAGAAGAATCTTGTCCAGTCAAAAATCACTCAGACAACCCTAGAGAGAGAGCCTGGTTAGACAGATATAACTAATCTTCCTGAAAAAGAATTCAAAATAAAAGCTATAACCATGCTGATGGATCTACAGAGAAATATACAAGAGCTAAGGGATGAAGTCTGGAGGGAGATAACAGAAATGAAGCAATCAAAAGGACTTAAGAGCAGAATGGATGAGGTTCAAGAAATTGTTAATGGAATAGAAAACAGAGAACAGGAATACAGAGAAGGTGTGGCAGAGAGAGATAAAAGGATCTCTAGGAATGAAAGATATTAAGAGAACTGTGTGACCAACCCAAATGGAACAATATTCACATAGGAATACCAGAATAAGAAGGTCATTGCCCTTCTCTGCTGCCTGTGCCAGTTACCCACACACAGGGAGTAGTCTCTGAGATAATCTCCTGAGCTTCTGTGGGCAGGGCGGTCCTTGGGATAGTCTAGGGCACTGCAGGGGGTAGCAGACATGCCAGGTGTTTTCCTTCAAGAACGGCACCCCTTCATGCCTTCTGGACCTTGTTCCAGCTTCCTCGGTCTGTGCTGAGCAGCTGTGTGCCAGTGGCATCCTGGGTCTGTCCTAGTTAGTTGCGCACTGGGAGAGGACTCTGTGTGGTTGCTGTAGGCGG
This sequence comes from Phataginus tricuspis, assembly GCA_029783875.1. Classification (NCBI taxonomy): domain Eukaryota; kingdom Metazoa; phylum Chordata; class Mammalia; order Pholidota; family Manidae; genus Phataginus; species Phataginus tricuspis. The sequence continues at coordinate 3,187,073 of JAQQAC010008864.1, forward strand.
GGCTGTTCCCCAGCTGCTCTGTAGCTGTGGCTGGTCAGGCAGTTTGCTTACAGTGTCATTGATGGGGGGGGGGCAGGTGGAATTAATGGCAGGCTGCTTATCGCTGTGAGGGGCTTCAGAGCTGCATTACCACCCAGGGCATTAGGGCGCCTGAAGTTCCTTAAGATTCCCAGCCTGCTGGGCTGGGTGTGCCAGGATGGTTTTGTCCAGCTCTTAAGCCCTTCTCCCTTTAAGACTTAAAAACACCTGCTTTTCTTCTGTCCCAGGGGAGCCGGCTGTGGGGACCTGCTCACAGTCTCTGTCTTGAATTTTACTTTTCCATTTCTCTAATATCCAGTACACCATTTACTGTGTGTCTGTGCTCATCGTGCAGATTAGTAGGGCTGGTTATTTAGCAGTCCTGTGCTTCCACTCCCTCCCCACTCCCTCCTGCTGGTGAGCTGGGGTGGGGGAAGTGCTTGGGTCCCTACGGTCACGGCTTTGTATCTTAGCGTTTTCATGAAATGCTGAGTTCTCACAGATGTAGAAGTAGCCTGGCTGTTGTACTATATCTTCTGATCTATTTTAATAATAGTTGTATTTGTTGTATTTTCAAAAATCTATATGGTTTTGGGAGGAGATATCTGCTGCCCTACTCACACCGCCGTCTTGAGCCATCCTAGATGTTCTTTATGTGTTCATTCTTTTGCTATGAACTCCATGCTGTCTTGATTACTGCAGTTTTAGCATAAATCTGGAAGTTAAGTAGTGTCTGTCTTCCAACTATGTTGTTCAGTATTGTGTTGACTATATGGGTATTTTGCATTTCCACATACAACTTAGAATACATTTATTGATGTACACAAATTAACTTGCAAGATTTGCCTCTATTGATCAAATTATTGAGAATTAAATCTTAACAATATTGTGTCTTGTAATCCATAAAAACAGAATATCTCTCCAAATATTTACATCTTATTTTGATTACTTTCATCAGAGTTTTGCTTTTTATCACATATATATATATATATTGGAATAGATCTAGTATATGGCTAGACATTTACTATACCGAAGTATATCTCCTTTTCTTTCCAGTGCTATTGAACACAGTGTTGTGTTTTTAGTTTTTGTGTTCTTTTTTAATTCCAATTGTCTATTTCTGTTATATAAGAAAGCAATAACTTTCGTATTTTTTTGTGTATTAACTACATACCCTGTAACCTTGCTATGAATTGCTTTCAGGAGTGTGTGTGTGTCATTTCTTTGAGATTTTCTGTGTAGGCAATCATGTCATTTGCAAATAAAGTCAGTTTTTTCTTCCTTCCCAAGCTTATAGCCTTTATTTTCTTTTCTTGTCTCATTTGGTTGGGTATTGCCACTTGCTATTTTTGCTTCTCTTGATATGATGGTTTGGTTTTTATTCTTTAGCTTGTTGATGTGGTTGATTGATTAATTGATTGATTGATTGTTAAAACACATTTAATAGACGTATATCTATAATAAACCCCATTTTTTTGTTGTTGGGACAATTTACCAATTTATTTTGCAAACATCTGCACCTGTGTTCATAATAATTATTAGTCTGTAGTTTTCCTTTCTTGTAATGTCTATGTGGTTTTTGTATCTGGGTAACACTGACCTTGTGGGATGAATTATAAAATATTCCCTCTGCTTTATTTACAAGATAAACTGCAGAGCATTGGTGTGATATCATCTTTAAATTTTAGATAGAATCCATCAATGAAATCATCTGTGCCTGGAGTTTGTTCTTTTTTTAAGATTATAAAATATTGGCTTATTTTTAAAAATATAGACCTAGTCAGATTAGGTAAATTTTGATAAGCTTTATATGTCAAGGAATTGGTACATTTCAAGGTTATCAAGTTTGTTGACATAGACTTGTTCAAAATATTCCTTTACTATATTTTTAATGTCCATGTAATTATAGTGGTGACCCCTCTTTCATTTTTAATATTAGTAATATATATGTTCTCTCTTTCTCTTTTTAGCTTGACTAGAGGTTTATGGAGAATACACTGGGAGTATTTCAAAATGGCTAACTTTTTCCTCCTTACCAAAAACACAAGTTTTTTCTTGGCTTTTCACCATGGCAACCTGGTGGTGTTTCTAAAGAGAAGGCCCATGACAGTTGGGGTACCAAAGGCTGCAGTTCCCAGGAATTTCTAGTCTTATGTTAGTCTGCATTCAGCCTCTAGCAGTTCATCCTAATACCATTCAAGAGTTATTACTAGTTTGTGGCTCTAGAAGTTTTCCTCTAGGTAAGCCTATCCACATATTAGCTCTGATTCCCGATTTTGCCGCTCTCTCCAGGTTTCATGGTGAGGTTTGCCCTGTGACCTCAATTTTCTTATGGGTTAAAGAAAATTTACTGATTTTCAGTTTGTTGAGCTTTCTCTTTTATGTATGGGGGTGATGACTTCCAAGAATTTTACATACTGGACTGTATTTTGGGTTTTTTTGCATATATTTATATATGCCTTAAAATGTTTGTTCATTAAACCAACAGCTGGGAATCTGTGTCATTGTAGAGTTAGGTCCTATTTATGACTTGTTAAATTTAAATTTTAATGTATTTATTTAGTTTTAACCATAGATAAACCAAAACTAGATCATAAATTAATTTAATCATGAATTAAAAATTACCCATCTGTCTTTCTTCAGTAATGTTCATGTACATTGGAGTGCTGATGACAAGATATAAGGACTCGGACTCTGGTTTCTTTCTTATCCTTTATCTTTTAAGTAGTGTTGGTTTTTGTTTAAGAGGGCAGTTCAATAAGTGGCAGATCATCTGAATTCATGTAAAGTTGTATGTTCTTTTAATGTATACCTGGACCAACACCAATATGTTCCTGCCACTTTTCTGACCTAATACCATTCAAGGCCGATATTTTTCTGTCTCTTTTATTTATTTATTATATTTTTATTTTATTATTAATGTTCAATTACATGAGCAATATTATGGTTACAAGACTCCCCATACTATCAAGTCCCCACCACATACCCCATTACAATCACTGTCCATCAGCATAGTAAGATGCTATAGAATCACTACTTGTCTTCCCTGTACTGTACTGCCTTCCCCGTATGCACCCCCTACTGCATTATACATGTGCTAATCGTAATATTCCTTTTTCCCCCCTATCCTGCCCAGTTCCTTTCCCTTTGGTAACTGTTAGTCCATTCTTGGGTTCTGTGAGTCTGCTGCTTTTTTATTTCTTCAGTTTTTTCTTTGTTCTTGTACTCCACAGATGAGTGAAATGATTTGATACTTGTCTTTCTCCACCTGGCTTATTTCACTGAGCATAATACCCTCTAGCTCCATCCATGTTGTTGCAAATGGTAGGATTTGTTTTCTTTTTATAGCTGAATAATATTCCATTGTGTAAATGTACCACATTTTCTTTATCCTTGCATCTACTGATGGACACTTAGGTTGCTTCCATTTCTTGGCTATTGTAAATAGTGCTGCGATAAACATAGAGCAACATATGTCTTTTTGAATCCGGGATACTGCATTCTTATGGTATATTCCTAGGACTGAAATTCCTAGGTAAAATGGTATTTCTATTTTGAGTTTTTGAGGAATTTCCATACTGCTTTCCACAATGGTTGAACTAATTTGCATTCCCAACAGCAGTGTAGGAGGGTCCCCTTTCTCCACATTCTCACCAACATTTGTTGTTTGTCTTTTGGATGTTTGCCATCCTTACTGGTGTGAGGTGATATCTCATTGTGGTTTTAATTTGCATTTCTCTGATGATTAGCAATGTGGAGCATCTTTTCATGTGCCTGATGGCCATCTGAATTTCTTCTTTGGAGAAATGTCTGTTCAGCTCTTCTGCCCATTTTTTAATTGGCTTATTTGCTTTTTGCTTGTTGAGGTGTATGAGCTCTTTATATATTTTGGATGTCAACCCCTATCGGATATGTCATTTATGAATATATTCTCACATACTGTAGGATGTCTTTTTGTTCTATTGATGGTGTTCTTTACTGTAGAGAAGCTCTTTAGTTTGATATAGTCCCACTTGTTCATTTTTTCTTTTGTTTCCCTAGCACAGGAAGATATGTTCATGAAGAAATTGCTCATATTTATGTCGAAGAGATTTTTGCCTATGTATTTTTCTAAGAGTTCTTTGGTTCCATGACTTATATTAAGGTCTTTGATTCATTTTGAGTTTACTTTTGTGTATGGGGTTAGCAATAACCCAGTTTCATTCTCTTAAATGTAGCTGTTCAGTTTTTCCAACACCAGCTTTTGAAGTGGCTGTCATTTCCCCATTGTATATCCATGGCTCCTTTATCATATATTAATTGACCATATATGCTTGGGTTTTTATCTGGGCTCTCTAGTCTGTTCCATTGGTCTATGTGTCTGTTCTTGTGCCTGTACAAAATTGTCATGATTACTGTGGCTTTGGTGTAGAGCTTGAAGTCAAGGAGTGTAATTCTCCCTGCTTTATTCTTACTTCTCAGGGTTTCTTTGGCTATTTGGTCTATTAGGCAGGATGGCCATTTTGGCAGTATTAATTTTTCCTATCCATGAGCATGGGATGTGTTTCCATTTATTGATATCTTGTTTAATTTCTCTCATGAGTGTCATATATTTGTCAGAGTATAAGTCTTTCACTTCCTTGTTTAGGTTTATACCTAGGTATTTTAATCTTTTGATGCAATTGTGAATGGAATTGTTTTCTTGATTTCTCTTTCTACTAGTTCACCATTAGTGTATAGAAATGCAACAGATTTCTGTGTATTAATTTTGTATCCCGCAACTTTGCTGAATTCATATATTAGATCTAGTAGTTTTAGAGTGGATTCTTTAGGGTTTTTATGTACAATATCATGTCATCTGCAAACAGGGACAGTTTGACTTCTTCCTTACCAACCCGGATGCCTTTAATTTGTTTGTGTTGTCTGATTGCTGTGGCTAGGACCTCCAGTACTATGTTGAGTAAATGTGGGGAAAATGAGCATCCTTGTCTTGTTCCCGATCTTAAAGGAAAAGCTTCCAGCTTCTCGCTGTTAAGTATAATGTTGGCTGCGGGTTTGTCATATATAGAATTTATTATGTTGGGGTACTTGCCCTCTATACCCATTTTGTTGAAAATTTTTATCATGAATAGATGTTGAATTTTGTCAAATGCTTTTTCAGCATCTATGGAGATGATCGTGTGGTTTTTGTCCTTCTTTTTGTTGATGTAGTGGATGATGTTGATGGATTTTCAAATGCTGTACCATCCTTGCATCACTGAGATGCATCCCACTTGATCATGGTATATGATCCTTTTGATATATTTTTGAATTCAGTTTGCTAATATTTGGTTGAGTTTTTTTGCATATATGTTCATCATGAATGAATATTGGTCTGTAATTTTCTTTTTTGTGGTGTGTTTGCCTGGTTTTGGTATTAGTGTGATGTTGGCCTCATAGAATGAGTTTGAGTGTATTCCTTTCTCTTCTACTTTTTGGAAAATTTTAAGGAGGATGGGTATTAGGTCTTCACTAAATGTTTGATAAAATTCAGCAGTGAAACCGTCTGGTACAGGAATTTTCTTCTTAGGTAGTTTTTGATTACCAATTCAATTTCCATACTGGTAATTGGTCTATTCAGATATTCTGTTTCTTTTTGGGTCAGCCTTGGAAGGTTGTATTTTTCTAGAAAGTTATCCTTTTCTTTTAGGTTATTCACTTTGTTACCATATAATTTTTAATAGTATCTCTCATAATTCTTTGTATTTCTGTGATGCCCCTAGTGATTTTTCCTTTCTCATTTCCTATTCTGTTTATGTGTGTAGACTTTATTTTTTCTTGGTAAGTCTGGCTAGGGGTTTATCTATTTTGTTTATTTTTCGAAGAACCTGCTCCTGCTTTAATTGATTATTTCTATTGTTTTATTCTTCTCAGTTTTATTTATTTATGCTTTAATCTTAATTTTGTCCCTCCTTGTACTGACTTTGGGCCTCATTTGTTCTTCCTTTTCTAGTTTCATTAATTGTGAGTTTAGACTGTTCATTTGAGATTGTTCTTCTTTCCTGAGGTAAGCTTGTATTGCAATATATTTCCATTTTAGCACAGCCTTCTCTGCGTCCCACAGATTTTGCAGTGTTGAATTATTGTTGTCATTTGTCTCCATGTATTGCTTAATGTCTGTTTTGATTTAATCATTGATCCATTGATTATTTTGGAGCATGTTATTAAGCCTCCATGTATTTGTGGGCTTTTTCATTTACTTTGCGTAATTATTTCAAGTTTCATACCTTTGTGATCTGCGAAGCTTGTTGGTACAATTTCAATCTTTTTTAATTTACTGAGGCTCTTTTTGTGGCCTAGTATATCATCTATTCTTGAAAATGTTCCATGTGCACTTGAGAAGAATGTATATCCTGTTTCTTTTGGATGGAGTGTTCTGTAGATGTCCGTTATGTCCATCTGTTCTAATACATTGTTCAATGCCTCTGTCTCTTTATTTTCTATGTGGATGATCTGTCCTTTGGAGTGAGTGGAGTGTTGAAGTCTCCTAAAATGAATGCATTGCATTCTGTTTCCCCCTTTAATTCTGTTAGTATTTGTTTCACATATGTAGGTGATCCTTTGTTGGGTGCATAGATGTTTATAATAGTTATATCCTCTTGTTGGACCAACCCCTTTATCATTATGTAATGTCCTTCTTTGTCTCTTGTGACTTTCTTTGTTCTGAAGTATATTTTGTCTGATACAAGTACTGCAAATCCTGCTTTTTTCTTCCTATTAGTTGCATGAAATATCTTTTTCCATCCCTTTACTTTTAGTCTGTATGTGTTTTAGGTTTTGACGTGAGTCTCTTGTAGGCAGCATATAGATGGGTCTTGTTTTTTTATCCATTCAGTGACTGCACATCTTTTCATTGGTGCATTTAGACCATTTACATTTAGGGTGATTATCAATAGCTATGTACTTATTGCCACTGCAGGCTTTAGATTTGTGGTTACCAAAGGTTCAAGGGTAATTACATTACTGTCTAACAGTCTAATTAAACTCACTTCATATGCTATTACAAACAGAACCTAAAGATTCTTTTTTTTCCTCCTTTTCCTTCCTCCTCCATTCTTTGTATGTTATGAATCATATTCTGTACTCTTTATCTCTTGGGTGACATCTATTTAGTCTTAGGAATACTGCCATCTATAGGAGTCCCTCCAAAATGCACTGTAGAAGTGGATTGTGGGATCTAAATTCTCTCAGCTTTTGCTTATCTAAAAATTGTTTAATTCCTCCTTCAAATTTAAATAATAACCTTGTCGAGTAGAGTATTCTTGGTTTGAGGCCCTTCTGCTTTATTGCATTAAAAATATCATGCCACTCCCTTCTGGCCTGTAAGGTTTCTGTTGAGATATCTGATGATAGCCTGATGGGTTTTCCTTTGTATGTGATCTTTTTTCTCTCTCTGGCTGCTTTTAAAAGTCTGTCTTTATCCTTGATCTTTGCCATTTTAATTATTATATGTCTTGATATTGTCTTCCTTGGGTCCCTTGGGTTGGGAGATCTGTGCATCTCCTTGGACTGAGAGAGTATCTCCTTCCCCACACTGGGGAAGTTTTCAGCAATCACCTCCTCAATGACACTTTCTATCCCTTTTTCTCTCTTCTTCTTCTGGTACCCCTATTATGCAAATATTGTTCTGTTTGGATTGGTCACACAGTTCTCTCAATATTCTTTCATTCTTAGAGATTCTTATTTCTCTCTGTGCCTCAACTTCTTTGTATTCATCTTCTCTAATTTATAATCCATTTACTCTCTCTTCTACTACATCTAATCTGCTTTTAAATCCCCCCACTGTGTTTCATTTCAGATATGGAATTTCTTAATGATTGAATCTCTGTCTTAAATTCATTCCTGAGTTCTTGAATATTTTCCTGTACCTCCACCAGCATGTTTATGATTTTTATTTTGAACTTTCAGGAAGATTGGTGAACTCAGTTTCATTTGGCCCTTTTTCTGGGGTTTGTGAGATTTTGATCTGTACCAGGTTCTTTTGACAGTTCATATTTTTGTGTGTTGCCCTGTATTGCCCAGAAATTCCAGTCTCTGGAGCTGCTCAGCCCCTAGAGCAAGGTTGAGGACCATAGGGGAGTGGAGCTGGTGCCTGGGGGGAGGAAAAATCTGTTTCCTGACTCCCATATGCCCTGCCTGTCTCCAGTATCACAGCTAGTGGACTGAGCACACAGGTGTAAGCCTCTGTGCTTGGCATATCTAGCTTTTGTAGGTGAGGCCTCTCTCTGGCTGGTCTGACCCCAGAGCAGTGACTGACGGTTTGTGAGCTGCTGCTGTCAGGCCAGAAGGAAGGCTCAGCCGGCTGTGTGTATCACATTGGGGGCCCTCAGAGCTGAGTGGCCAGTCAGGTGATGGAGCACCCAAAGCTTCCCAAACTTCCCAATCTGCTGAGCAGAGCGTGCCTGGACAACCTTGTCCCCCTATCCCTCCTCCCAAGCAGCAAGCTCTGTGCAAACCATGGTCCTTCAGCAGCCCTCTCGCTGCTAGGAAGCCTCTCAGACTGCCTGCCTTTCCCTTGCCTCAGAGCTCCAGGGTGTGAATCCCATCCTCCACATATGGCCAGAATCTGTCTCTCAAGCACTCTGCCTGTCCCATCTCTCCAGCCTCCAGAGCACCACACAATGTAGACATCTGCTTGCAAAGCAGATCTCCAGAGCTAGGTGTCCAGCAGTCCCAGGCTTCCACTCCCTCCCCTCTCTGTTTCTCTTCCTCCCACTGGTGAGCTGGGGTAGGGGAAGGGCTCGGGTCCCGCTGGATCAAGGCTTTCATACGTTACCCTGTTTTGTGAGGTCTGCTCTGTTTGTGAGGTCTGTATGCAGTCTGGGTACAGGCTTCTTTCCTGTTGCTGTTTTAGGGTTAATTATATTAACTATATTTTCACACTATCTGTGGTTTGGGGAGGAGTTCTCTGTCTCACCTCTCACACTGCCATCTTGAATCCTGTCTCTTTTCTGTCCCTTTTAGATATCATCAAGGCTATATTTATTATCAAGCCTTTGTTCAGGCAGGTCAACCTAGAAAATGCTGTGTACTATGGTATTTTTCTTAAACTTAAAAGCAGCATTTCTGTTATTTCAGTTTGATGCTCAGTGTGCTTAGGAGGTTTTAACAAGATTTCTACATTCCAAGGCCAGATCTCTAATGTGCCTCATCTCTGTGCAAACTGTTCAACTTTTTTTCTCAGACTCACAGAAACAACTCTCTGTTCAATCTATGGATACACAAGTTAGCTCTTAGTCAAGGATTTATGGGGAAATCTGCTCCCTGATGTAGTTCCTTCTTCTCCAGTGTTCTACTCTAGATTCCAGGTGCTTCAAACACCCTGAACTATGGTTTTTGTCCCCTCAGAGAAGTACTAGTTCCATGTTCAGTTTTGATTCCTAGGTACAGAGACAAGGATATCTATTGCAGAATTGTTTATAGTGTTCCGTTCCCAAATGTCCATCATGTACAAAACTGATCATGATTAAATAAATTATGGTATATTTGCATTGTTAAGATGATTGAATTTGATCTGTATATTGAAATGAAGAAGAATTATAATGTAATTATAAGTGAAAATGCAAGATATAGACTAATAAGCCACGTTTGATATCATTAGAAAGTTAAAAATGTATACAGACACAAACACACACTCACCACAATATAAGTAGAGACATTTTTGAATGATGTATATGCCCCAAATGAATAGATATTTTGTACTAATGTGTATGCTCTCTGACCCAGTGAGGCAATATTTTTAAGGACCTAGAGAACTCCTCCATGCTTTCATAATGGAAACAGAATTAATCTGGAATTGGTGTCATTTTGGTGATGGAAGTGATTACCAGTTATTAATAATTCAACTGGGAAAATAAGCATAAACTAGATCTGTCCTGGGAAAACAAAGATGTATAATTACCACGTATTTGGTCATAAAGACAAAGTTTGGTACAAGCATGTGTCTGTACCAATATTGGTTCCATTGTACCCTCTCAATTTTCCAAAAGGAAACATTCTATTAATATGTTTTTGAGTCACTTTTTATTATTTTAATATTAGCACAAGATATAATTCTTTAGTTAATTTTTGACTTTGATTACTTTGACCCTTACTATCTCTGATTTTTAAATTTTATGCTGATTGATAATGTCATCATTGAAAATCTGTGGTGTAATGATTGATAGTTCTTGGGGTGAAATAGAAGGGCAAGAAAAGATAAAGTCATATTCAGCACATACACCTAATATTAATTTTTCCATCTGCAATTGTCTGTACATGAAAGAAATCAACATGCTTTCATCAATGGAGCAAATCATTTCTGATTCCATATACTCCTTGACAAATGAAATCACTCTGTCTCTAGCATCTGGAAAATAGTGTTCAAATATTAGAACTTGATTACATTGCAGTTATCAAGTTATCAGATAAAAGACATTTTTTAAATAAAAATTATATATTCATATCATTATTAAAATATATTCGATTCTAATATATATAGATGTGTTATTGGTAACAAGTGTTAGGGGGTCAATGTAGGTGGGCATCAGAGCAGATAAGTCTCAAGCAAAATAATTTTCTCTGGGTTGAACATGGTTTCTGAAGAATTAATAAGGAAAAAGGAGTTAAGCAGATAGTAGATGTGAAAATTTGCTCTGTATGTGGGAAAGGGAAAAGCAGTCAGTGATGATATCTATCAATTGTCACTTTCTTTATGTGACCCAAGGAACCTGCTAAACACTTTAGAAACACAATATGATCTAATTCTTATAACAACCCTGCCAGTTAGGAATTATTCGTATTCTACAGAAGGTCTTATTAAATGATTTGCTTGAGTTCACATAGCGTTCTTGTAGCAGCATCAAGATTGAAACAGGATAATTAGGTTCAATACCCTGTGTCTGATAGCACATTGGCAAGTGAGACTAAGAAATAAGCAAAGTAATTATAGAATTTATTCATTTTTTTTAATTTTCTTTTCTGGTATCCAGATGACTCCTCATCCATTACATGTGTTTTTTTTTTTTAAATAATTGCTATGATAACTTTCTCCTGAATTATTTTTCCTTTCTTTTCTTTCATTTCAAGAAAATAGAGACCAGGCATACTTTTCATCAAGGTATCATATGCTTTTTCTCATATCCACTATGTCAGGTCTCATAAATGACTCTTCATTACATTTATTCTGTGTCTATGGAGTAGCACATGGATTAACCTCAAAGTTAAACTTCTATTGTTTAAGTAATTCTACTTGTTCTACAACATTTGGAAATATTTGAAATGTTTGAAGGGAGTATTTAAGGAAATCAGTCATCCAAGCTATGCAATAAATAATACCTGAGTGACATGGGCATTAACCAAAAGTATAGTATTTTCTCCATGGAGTACGGAAAGAGTAGAAATTTGATCTAAGGTACAAGAAGGAAGAACACTTTTTTACACTTGATCTTAGCCAAAAGGCCGAGAAGCGATAGAAAGAACACTTTTTTAAACAACTGTCTAATAACATACTGAATGGACAAATTAGAGCAATCTAAAACTCCGTGATATTAAATAGTTATTTTTATATTCAGCACTTTTCTTTTTCCTTTCCATGTGAAAAACCACCAACTAGGAAAATGACATCAAAAAAATTATGCAATAATTTTATAAATTATTTAGAGTCCATGGTAAACTCAACACTTACTTTAAAACTTCATTTTGCAAAAGCAAAATAAATATTCTGAGAAAGAGTAAGTCTAAGCATACATTGTATTAGTGTCCATACTAATATATAGAGCAAAATGAAGAAATATGGAATTAAAATATCCAAACTTAAGGCATCTGAGAGAAAATATGACGGTTGGTCAATTTTTTGTTCTTATCCACCCCAAAACATCACATTTCCAAAAATGCATTATAGCTGGATTTCTGTCTTCATTATATGTCACAGCTCCTCAACAAAAGGATATTCTACCATATTCCACTTGGATCCTTCTATCTGCCTAATGCCGTGCATCTTTGTCCTCAAGGTCTCTTTAATGTATCCACCAGTCTTTATCTTCAAGGAGAAGCACTATTATCTGTGCCTATGCGTATGATTTTAAAAAATTAATTGCTTGTAGTTGTTTCCATGTAATTATTGTTTTAAATTAGATATTTCCTTAGCATATGCTTTTAAATAACAAATAGGTTCATTTAGCTTTTCACACATTTCCAAAATTTTTATGTATTCAAGACTGGAATAAAAATTAGAATTGCAAATATTCCTTTCAAGTATGTTTATGCTTTGTTTATATTCCTTCCTTGTCCTCTCATCCCTCTCCAAATATACTTCCTTAACTTCTCTTACTTTTATAATTTTTCCTTTTATGAAGTAGAGACCATGTAGTTCTCATTATAGACCGTAATATAATAGAGTCCAATTAAAAAAGTATGTAGCTGAGAATCCAAGCACACACGTTAATGGGCAGAGAAGTATAATGAAAAGAGCACAGACTTTGAAGTCATAAAAATAAAATTTAGCTTTGCCATTCACTAGCTGCATGATTTTGAACAAGTAAATCATACTTTGTGAATTTGGTGTCTCAGTGTGAGAAAGAGAATAATAATAAATACTTCAAAAGATCACTGGGTGAATTCAGTGAAATAGCATAGATGTTCAATGAATGGGAGTTAATATTATTATATAATAAGTATGGATCTTAAATTTCACACTGGACAGACTGATATCTGGGTTTCTGATTTTGTCTCTTTCTCTCTTGTATTCACCAATGGAAACATGCCAGTAAATGAGCCAGACAGTTACATAAAAGTCTGGCTATGTAAAACCTAGTAAACTAATGATTTTTCAGTGATGTTTTCAGGGTTATTTCCCCTTGAGAACTTATTCTGATAAGTAGACGAACATTTTAAAAGCTGCTTATCTTGTCTCCACTGAAAACATATACCTTTTCCATTCTTATTTGTCACTGAACTATATATCCTTCCATGAGTTTATCTTCCCTTTCAAGAAATACTGCCGTGAATAGCAAGAAATGCTGACCAGATTTTGTGAATCTCTCAATTGTGCCAGACATTATGAAGAAACTTGAGAATCACCATTAAACCTGTAATTTCACAATCCATCTTTGAAAGTATAGAAATATTTTGCTTTTGCAGAAGTAAATGTATTGAATTGTCTACTCGGAATTTAATGGAATTTCAAAAAGCATTTCAGCTTGAGAGGTTAGAATATGACATCAGTAGTGTGTTATTAGTATATCACCTTGAAGCCAGTAGGAAACCACTGTTATCACCTTTTGTTATCTACTTGGTCTATAGGAAGTGGGACAAAATTAAAGAGACAGAACTGTTGTGAAAGTGGTAACTGACATTTTTTGGGAAAGGAGTGGAATGATTTCTTAGATTCTGAGTATAACAGAGAAGCTGTCAAATCCTCTTGTTTATTGTGATTGATATACTTCGAGCTTCTGATGATAACACTAACATGAACAATGTTCAATAAAACTTACAAATTTTTAATTTTATTCTCACTTCCAAACTTTTCAAAGATTTCAGTTACTTCCTAAGTAGCTCTTGGGTGAACCCACCTCTCTGCCTCTCCATTATTCCAACTATGGTCTAAACTACAATAGTTTGTCATTCAGAGGACAACTGCCTCCTAACTTCGCCTACTGAATCATTTCATGCCACCCACAGGATCTCCACAGCCAGTCAGCCAGGTGATTTTTCAAAAAAGAATAGAGCTAGTTATATCACCCATATCCTTAAAATAATTTAAAGAATCAAATGAAAAAACAAATGGCTTAGCTTGGTAAATTCTTCCTACTTCCCTAGTCTTACTGAACAACAGGCTTTTCATAAGACTGGCTGATATCTATTTTCCAGATGCACCTATAGTCCACTACAACATCCACTCTTACCTCTGCTAATTCTCTTTACCTTTGTTTTTACCTAGTTATTTCCAGCAGTTCTCTGGATCAGAGCTTAGCCACATTACCTTAATGGAATGTTTCCCTCTCCTTTCTGGTTAGGTCAATATTCTTTATTATAAGTTTGTAGAATACTTAGAAACTATTTCAAAACATTTGTTACATGTAATGCTTCCAATTTAAATATTTGATCCCTTCTGTATATATGTTTTCCTTACTACATTATAAATTCCACAAGAACAGGTTCAGTGTCTACTATACTCATCACGGAAGCCTCAGTATAGTGCCTAGCACTTACTAGGCACTAAAGAAACATTTACTGGATGACAAAATAAAAGAATGAATTAAGGGTGTTGGGAGAATAGAAATTCTGATACTGAAAAGTAATCTTCATTATAACAGTTGCCTGACAGAAATTCAAGTTATGGAAATTAAGAACAATTATCAATTCTAAAAATGTGATAATATACCACTATTGATTTTGTTAACACTAAATCTAATACAATAATACCATTCGGGTGTTATGTGTAAGAAAAATGGCATGTGATGAAGACAAAGTGGGTGAACTTCCAAGAAAGACAATGAAAACAATTAATGAGATAGAGGGACTGATTCATATTAGAAGAGTAATGATCAACTCAGCACTGAATTTGAAATGGCCTTCCACATAGACTGTAACAGCTTGTTTTCTACCTTGTAAGTTTCTGCTCTTACTATTTTAATTGTGATATAGTTCATCTAATCATCTTTTTGTTTTCTAAATAAATCAGTTATAAAAACATGGCTCAGAGATGGTGTAAAGGTATATGATAATAATCTGTAATTACTGGAAGTGTACAAGCACCAATTAAGGATAGAAAGTGTTTGATAGAAGGATTAGCTCTACGATTAACAGAATGAAATTATGCTTGGGAAATTTTCAATTGAGCATAAAATCCCTTTCCAAAAGATTGGATTTTCTAAGATGAGTGAATGCTCATATATCCATTATGCAGCAATTTAAATAAATAGCCAGATTGGGGTAGTGTTGATGCTGGGGCCTACAACTAAGGAATTAAATAAATAAAATAAATACTGGACATATATAATATTTATAATCTTTTACTTTTAAACATGAGTTTCAAAATGTGGTCAATTTAAATATTTATTGTATTTTAAGTTAACTTTGATCCCATCTTTTAAACTTTTTACATTTGAAAATTAGAAATATCTAAAGACAAAAGTAAAATTTACTTATTTTCTTAGAACTAAAACAAAAACAAAAAAACAAAAAGCTGTTTATTAGGAGAGATTTGTGATCTTGGATACTGACCCCAATGTCTCAGTATTATTTTAACGTTTTATATAGGAATTTTATATTTATCAATATTTGAATATTCTTGACTTTTATGTTCATATCATTTTCTCTGTCAGATTCTGTTCAAAGTCCCATAATTTTCCTGCATGATGAAGAAGAGAATCACTCTGAAGCTCATAGATGAACAAATATGCTATGGAAGGAAATGGTTAATAGACAATATTTCCCAACTTGTAGCTAAGTGTTGTCATGTGACTAAGCTCACACCAGTAGAATGTGAGAGAAAGGGATGTGTACAATTTCTACCTCACATTTAAGAGGAAATCCAGAGCTCTTTCCCTTTTTTCACAGGCAAGAATGATAGTGACTCAAATGGCCTTGGAATTTCGCTGTGAATATAGTGGAGCTTCTCTCCTGGACCCTAAATGGATCCCATGGATCAGCATTGCCCAGTGACATTGAATACTTACTTCCTAATATACCCTGATTGAGGAATGACTTTGGTATTTTGGTAGAGCAGTGAAAACTTTCACCCTATTTAATATATATGTAAGTAGAAAATAAAGTTTGAATCTCATTCATTGTGCACCAATAGCAACTATCTAAAGAAAACAAAATATCCCAAAAGTATTTTGGGCTTGAGTTAGGTAAGAGCAGGTTCCAGAAAGATCATGAGATTTCTGGTTGGTCTGTGGTTTTGCTGATGTTTCCAAATTTCACACCAGTATGGTGTCTTCCTTTGTTGCCTTTTGGAATTAACTACTTAGAAAAATGAAATAAAGATGTCACTTGATCTTTGAAGTCTCCAGTTTGGCCTGGGCTCTTGAGGCAAGTATCCGTGGACTGCCTAAGAATGACATCAGTTGAATTTTGTGGTAAGAACTCCCTAATCTGTCAATAAAAATTAATTCTCCTGCAACAGAGCTGGTTTTCAGATCAGTAATACAACACTTTGTGAAAGAAGATACTAAAACAGTGAGTTATATGCCCATGTCCCACTTACAGTTATTAAATTTGCTGACCTTAGTTAACTTCGTCAGAGTTTTACTATTTCTGTTTAACTCTCATTTTACCTTGAGAGAGAGATGCTAAATGTTCTTTTGTCTGTGTTGAATGCTTCCTTGGTGCCATTTTGCGGTATTTGCAGGCCTCTCTGACATTATCAAATGGATTGACATTTTAAATATTTGTAGTACTCACTGGGTACTAATTCAGCAAAGGTGAAGCACAAGCTACTTTCACTGTGGCACAGCAAGTGATGTGTGTCTGTTTAATCACAGCAGCTGAAATGAGATCAAAAGGCACTGTGTTGTTAAAGTCCTAAATCTGCTGTCACAGTAGACATATGTGGAGGGGTCCTTGAAGGAAAACGCTAAGTAATGAAGAACCTACTTAGGCCACCAGCTTATCTGACGGAACCCATTAATCCAGCTCAGCAGGAAAGTCTCTCCTACAATGTAACATTTCCATATTTCTACTAAATTCTTTATAGGTACAGCTAAATGATTTGTGGAACACTCTGCGATTCTTGATTTTCTTTATACTTTAAATTGAAGTTTTTCTTTCCATATTTTGTCTGAGTTGAGAATCAAATATTCTAAAAAGGTGAAAATTATAAACCATTTCCAATGTTCATTGTCACAAATTTTGGGGCCTTGAGCCAAAAGGAATTCTAGAGAGTAAGAAATGGTGCTACTAACCTTTTGGCTGCTGAGATGTCATACCTCATGTATCATTTCCAGACTCTATAATGACCAATGTTAAAACATTAGTGAGTGGAACGATTCTTTAAAATTTTATCCTAAACATTTTTTTTCTACACAGCGTTTACTTTATATAGAATTCCCAGTATTTTTAAGTAGCCCATTAAATAACCATTTGTATTTTAGGTTAACTTGAATATTTTTAGCCTTCAGCTTTCCACAAACAAAAAGGTGTTCTTACACAATTTTTTCCACAAAAAATATTTTTACACAAATTCTCCTGACTGACCTCAATCATATGTATTCCTCCAGAAACGCAGCATTGCTACCTTCCACCTTAGTGTTCCTGAAGGAGTTTAGTGTATCTATCAAATCTATCAAGTGTATCAAATGTATAAGTACAGAAAATATTAAATATCAGCTTCTTGTACTTCAACTTGTATATTTAGACTATATTTAAGAGAACACTAGGACATAAAGCTTAAAAAATTGGTTACATATAAATTGAAATAGTCAACATACATTACCGCTTAGGTACATTAGGCTTTTTAGTATGATCGTGGGGAGCCACCAAAGAGGTTGGAATACAATTCAGGGACCTTTGTTCTGCACTTGCTCCATTTCCTTCTCATCCTAATACATTACATTCTTGGGTATCAAAAAAGTCACTTAAATTTCTTCTAACACTTTTCCTGTATACTTAAGTAAGATAGTTAACAGAATACCAGAAAATAAAATAAAATAAAGCATGGCGGTTACGGGAAAGAAGATAGAAATAATGGCTTTGGGAGCACACACAAATGTCCCTTCTCTCACAGCGGCCCAGGGGGAAACTGCTTTCAAATTAGACCCGTGCTGTCATTTCCCCACTGGGCTTCTCTAAGAGAGCTCTGAGGCCTTCACAGACAGAGTCAAAGAGTGAGTGTTAACGTACAGGGCCTGTGGTATAGGAGGAGGAGAAATACCACAGGTAAGAGATGTCTTCAAGGTGCTGAATGAAAATACTTAACTGCACAAGCTGTAGTAAAAGAAATATTTATTGAGCATGTACTGTGGACATGGCACTAATCTAGGTGTGTGGGTGAATGAAATAAGGATCCACATGGAGCTTTCACTCTAGCAGAGGGAGACTGATAATAGACATAATAAATAAATGAATTATGTCATTTGTTTGGTGGTGAAAATTTTCACCACAAAAAGAAGATTCATGGAGAGGGTGGACATGGTTGGTTATAGGAATTATTGTAGATTTAAACACAATGTTAAACTGGCATTATTGAGTTAGTGTGATTTGCACAAGCACCTGATGACCAATGTTGACTGGAGAAGGTTTTTAAGAGACAGGAAATAAAAGGGTGTGTGTAAAGTATGTGGAAAACAAAGGTGCAAGGGAAGGGAAGTCTTTTTAAGAAGAATTGCACAGGTTATGTATTCCCTTCCCAATTTTTGTTAAATAATATAAGGAGACTATATAATTAGAAGTTACATTTTGAAGACTTTATTTTTTAGAGCACTTTTAGGTAAATAAGATAACTGAGAGGGAATGAGAGGTGTCCTGTACAGCCCTGCCACACAGGCACAGACTCCCTCACGACCAACATACCCCAACAGAGTGATACATTTGTCATGACTGATGGTCCTATGTTGACAGGTAATTATCATCCCAAGTCCACTGTTTACACTGGGGTTCAACTCTTGGTGTTCTACATTCTAAGGGTTTGGACAAATGTGTAATAACGTTTATTCATTATTAACATGGAGAGTAGCTTCACTACCCTGAAATCCTCTGTGCACTTCTGAAACTCCTTTTGGTTGCTTCTTTTTTGTTTTTTCATTTTTTTATTTTGGTATTATTAATATACAATTACATAAGCAACATTATGGTTACTAGACTCCCCCCATTATCAAGTCCCCACCACATACCCCAATACAGTCACTGTCCATCAGCATTGTAAGATGCTATAGAATCACTACTTGTCTTCTCTGGGTTGTACTGCCTACTCCGTGCTTCCCCTCACTACATTATGTGGGCTAATTGTAATGCCCCTTTTTACCCCTTATCCCTCCCTCCTTTTCCACCCATCCTCCATAGTTGTTTCTCTTTGGTAGCTGTTAGTCCATTCTTGGGTTCTGTGAGTCTACTTCTCTTTTGTTCCTTCAGTTTTGTCTTTGTTCTTATACTCCACAGATGAGTGAAATCATCTGATACTTGTCTTTCTCTGCCTGGCTTATTTCACTGAGCATAATACCCTCCAGCTCCATCAATGTTGCTGCAAATGGTAGGATTTGTTTTATTCTTATGGCTGAATAATATTCCATTGTGTATATGTACCACGTCTTCTTTATCCATGCATCTACTGATGGACACTTAGGTTGCTTCCATTTCTTGGCTATTGTAAATAGTGCTGCAATAAACATAGGGGTGCATATTTCTTTTTTAAACTGGGATCCTATATTCTTATGGTAAATTCCTAGAAGTGGAATTCCTGGGTCAAATGGTATTTCTATTTTGAGTTTTTGAGGAACCTCCATACTGCTTTCCACAATGGTTGAACTATTTTACATTCCCACCAGCAGTGTAGGAGGGTTCCCTTTCCTCCATATCTTCACCATCATTTGTTGTTTGTCTTTTGGATGCTGGCCATCCTCACTGGTGTGAGGTGATACCTCATTGTGGTTTTAATCTGCATTTCTCTGATGATTAGTGATGTGGAGCATCTTTTCATGAGCCTTTTGGCCATCTGAATTTCTTCTTTGGAGAAGTGTCTGTTCAGATCCTCTGCTCATTTTTTAATTGGCTTATTTGCTTTTCGTTTGTTGAGGTGCATGACCACTTTATATATTTTGGATGTCAACCCTTTATCTGATATGTCATTTATGAATATATTCTCCCATGCTGCAGGTTGCCTTTTTGTTCTATTAATGGTGTCCTTTGCTGTACAGAAGCTTTTCAGCTTGATATAGTCCCACTTGTTCATTTTTGCTTTTGTTTCCCTTGCCCGGGGAGATATGTTCATGAAGAAGTTGCTCATGTTTATGTCCAAGAAATTTTTGCCTATGTTTTTTTCTAAGAGTTTTATGGTTTCATGACTTACATTCAGGTCTTTGATCCATTTCGAGTTTACTTTTGTGTATGGGGTTAGACAATGATCCAGTTTCATTCTCTTACATGTAGCTGTCCAGTTCTGCCAACACCAGCTGTTGAAGAGGCTGTCATTTCCCCATTGTATATCCATGTTTCCTTTATAGTATATAAATTGACCATATATTCTTCGGTTGATATCTGGACTCTCTATTCTGTTCCCCTGGTTTATGGGTCTGTTCTTGTGCCAGTACCAAATTGTCTTGATTACTGTGGCTTTGTAGTAGAGGTTGAAGTTGGGAAACAAGATCCCCCCTGCTATGTTCTTATTTCTCAGGATTGCTTTGGCTCATTGGGACTTCTGTTGTTCCATATGAATTTTAGAACTATTTGTTCCAGTTCATTGAAGAATGCTGTTGGTATTTAGACAGAGATTGCCTTGAATCTATAGATTGCTTTAGGCAGGATGGACATTCTGACAATATTAATTCTTCCAACCCAAGAGCACGGAATGAATTTCCATTTGTTAGTGTCCTCTTTAATTTCTCTTAAGAGTGCCTTGTAGTTTTCAGGGTACAGCTCTTTCACTTGCTTGGTTAGGTTTATTCCAGGGATTTTATTCTTTTTGATGCAATTATGAATAGAATTGTTTTCCTGATTTCCCTTTCTGTTAGTTCATTGTTAGTGTATAGGAAAGCAACAGATTTCTGTGTATTAATCTTGTATCCTGCAACTTTGCTGAATTCAGATATTAGTTCTAGTAGTTTTGGAGTGGAGTCTTTAGGGTTTTTTATGTACAATATCACATCATTGCCAAATAGTGACAGTTTGACTTCTTCCTCACCAATCTGAATGCCTTTTATTTATTTGTTTTGTCTGATTGCCATGGATAGGACCTCCAGGACTGTGTTGAACAAAAGTGGGGAAAGTGGGAATCCCTGTCTTGTTCCTGATCTTAGAGAAAAACTTTCACCTATTTGCTGTTAAGTATGATTTTCGCTGTGGGTTTGTCATATATGGGCTTTATTATGTTGAGGTACTTGCCCACTATACCCATTTTGTTGAGAATTTTTATCATGAATGGATGTTGAATTTTGTCCAATGTTTTTCAGTATCTATGGAGATGATCATGTGGTTTTTGTCCTTCTTTTTGTTGATGTGGTGGATGATGTTGATGGATTTTCAAATGTTGTACCATCCTTGCATCCCTAAGATGAATCCAGCTTGATCATGGTGTATGATCCTCTTGATGTATTTTTGAATTCGGTTTGCTAATATTTTGTTGAGTATTTTTGCATCTATGTTCATTAGGTATATTGATCTGTAGTTTCCTTTCTCGTGGGGCCTTTGACTCGTTTTGGTATTAGAGTGATGCTGGCTTCATAGAATGAGTTTGGAAGTATTCCCTCCCTTTCTTTTTTTCTGGAAAACTTTAAGGAGAATGGGTATAATGTCTTCTCTAAATATCTGGTAAAATTCAGCAGTGAACCCATCTGCCCGGGTGTTTTGTTCTTGGGTAGTTTTTTGATTACTGATTCAATTTCATTGCTGGTAATTGGATTGTTTAGATTTTCTTACTCTTCCTTAGTCAGTCTTGGAAGGTTGTATTTTTCTAAGAAGTTGTCCATTTCTTCTAGGTTATCCAGCTTTTTAGCATATAGACTTTCATAGTATTCTCTAATAATTCATTGTATTTCTGTGGTGTCCATCATGATTTTTCCTTTCTCATTTCTGATTCTGTTTATGTGTGTAGAATCTCTTCTTTACTTAATAAGTCTGGCAGGGGTTTGTCTATTTTGTTTATTTTCTCAGAGAACCAGCTCATGGTTTCATTGATCTTTTTTCTATTGTTTTATTCTTCTCAATTTTATTTATTTCTTCTCTGATCTTTATTATGTCCCTCCTTCTGATGACTTTGGGCCTCATTTGTTCTTCTTTTTCCCATTTCAATAATTGTGAATTTAGACTATTCAATTGGGATTATTCTTCCTTCTTTAAATAGGTCTGGATTGCTATATAATTTCCTTTTAGAACCACCTTTGCTGTGTCCCACAGAATTTGGGGCATTATGCTGTTATTTTCATTTGTCTTCATATATTGCTTGATCTCTGTTTTAATTAGGTCATTGATCCATTGATTATTTAGGAGCATGTTGTTAAGCCCCCATGAGTTTGTAAGCCTTTTTTTTCTTTGTACAATTTATTTCTATTTTTATACCTTTGTGATCTGAGAAGTTGGTTGGTAAAATTTTAATCATCTTGAATTTACTGAGGCTCTTTTTGTGGCCTAGTATGTGGTCTATTCTGGAAAATGTTCTATGTGCACTTGAGAAGAATGTGTATCCTGCTGCTTTTGGGTGTAGAGTTCTGTAGATGTCTGTTTAGTCTATCTGTTCTAGTGTATTATTCAGTGCCTTTGTGTCCTTACCTATTTTCTGTCTGGTCGATCTGTCCTTTGGAGTGAGTGGTGTGTTGAAGTCTCCTAAAATGAATGCAATTCATTCTATTTCCTCCTTTAATTCTGTTAGTATTTGTTTCAGATATAGAGGTGCTCCTGTGTTGGGTGCATAGATATTTATAATTGTTATAGCCTCTTGTTGGTCTGACCCCTTTATCATTATGTAATGTCCTCCTTTGTCTCTTGTGACTTCCTTAGTTTTGAAGTTTATTTTTTCTGATACAGGTATTGCAGCACCTGATATTTTTTCCCTATTGTTTGTATGAAATATTTTTTTCCATCCCTTCACTTTTAGTCTGTGTATATCTTTGGGTTTGAGGTGAGTCTCTTGTAAGCAGAATATGGATGGGTCTTGCTTTTTTATCCATTCTATTACTCTGTGTCTTTTGATTGGTGCATTCAGTCCATTTACATTTAGGGTGATTATCGATAGATATGTGGTTATTGCCATTGCAGACTTTGGATTCATAGTTCAAGGGTAGCTTCTTTAGTAACCGTCGAAGTTTAACTCACTTATTATGCTATTATAAACACAGTCTTATGATTCTTTATTTCTCTCCTTCTTAATCTTCCTCCTCCACTCTTTATATGTTGTGTTTTATTCTGTACTCTTTGTGTTTCCCATGACTGATCGTGTATATAGCTGATTTTATTTTGCTTTTAGTTAGTATTTGGTTGGTCTAATTTCTTTGCAGTGATTTTATTTTCTCTGGTGATATTTATTTAGCTTTAGGAGTACTTTCATCTAGAGCAGTCCCTTTAAAGCACACTGTAGAGGTGGTTTTTGGGAGGTAAATTCCCTCAACTTTTGCTCATCAGGGAATTGTTTAATACTTCCTTCAAATTTAAATGATAATCATGCTGGATGCAATGTTCTTGGTTCAAGGCCCTTCTGTTTCATTGCATTAAATATTCTCTTCTGACCTGTAGGGTTTCTTCTGAGAAGTCTAATGATAGCCTGATGGGTTTTCATTTGTAGGTGCTCTTTTGTCTCTCTCTGGATGCTTTTAATAACCTTTCCTTGTCTTTGATAATATCCATTTTAATTATTATATGTCTTGATGTTGTTCTCCTTGGGTTGCTTGTGTTGGGAGATCTGTGGACATCCATGATCTGAGAGAGTATTTCCTTCCGCAGATTGGGAAAGTTTTCAGTAATTATTTCTTCAGAGACACTTTCTATCCCTTTTTCTCTCTCTTCTTCTTTTCGTACCCATATAATGTGAATATTGTTTTGGATTGGTCACATAGGTCTCTTAATTTTCTCTGATTACTAGAGATCCTTTTACCTCTCTCTGCCTCAGCTTCTCTGTATTCCTATTGTCTGATTTCTATACCATTAACAGTCTCTTCCACCTCATCCAGTCTGCTATTAATTACTTCCATTGCTTGTTTCATTTCTGTTATCTCGCTCCAGAATTCATCCCTTAGATCTTGCATATTTCTATGTAGCTCCATCAGCATGATTATGTCTTTTATTTTGAATTCCTTTTCAGGAAGATTGGTGATTTTGGTCTCACCAGGCCCTCTCTCTGGTGTTTGATGGGTTTTGGACTGAACGAGGTTCTTCTGCCTTTTCATGGTGAGAGAAGTGATCGCCAGTGAGTGGCACGTGTGTCAGCTGAGAAATCAAAGTCCCTTCCTGCTTTCTGGTCACTTTGCCCATCTCTGCTGCCTGTGCCAGTCAACCGCACACAGGGAGCATCCTCTGGTTTAATTCCTTGAGTTACTATGGGCAGGGACATCCTCAGCATGGCCCCGGGAACTGGCGGGGGTCGCCAGTGACTGGTGTGTGTTCTCCTGTTAGAATGGCACCCCTTTGTGCTTTCCAGACTCTGTGCCAGTCTCCGCTACCTGTGCTGTACAACTGCACACAGGGAGTAGCCTCTGGGTGAACCTCTGAGCTGCCATGGGCAGGGTGTCCCTTGGTATGGCCTAAGGCACTGGCGGTGGTTGCAGTGGACCAGCGCATGTTTCTGTGAGAACAGAGCCCGTACACGCCTTCTGGACTCTACACCAGCTTCCTCTGCCTGTGCCTGTCAACTGTGCACAGGGGGCCTCCTCTGGGTTAATCCCCTGAGCTGCCATGGGTGGGGCGGCCCTTGGGATGGCCTAGGGCACTGGTAGTGGTTGCAGGCAATCAGCATGTGTTCGCCATGAGAGCAGAGCCCCTAACTGCCTTCCAGACATTGTGCTGGCTTCCTCTGCCTATTCAGGTCAACTGGGTGCAGGGAGCAGCCTCTGGGTTAATACCCTGAGCTGCCATGATCAGAGCAGCCCTCTGGGTGGCCAAGGTCACTGGTGGGGGTTGCAGGCGAGCAGCACATATTCACCACAAGAATAAAGCCCTTTTGTGCCTTCCAGGCTCTGCACCAGTCTCCCCTGTCTGTGCCAGGCAGATGCACACAGGGGGCAGCCTCTGCATCTGGCAAGGTTAGCTGGGCAGTGGGTGAAGACTCTGTGTGGTTGCTGTGGGTGGGGCTGCTCCCTGGCTGCTCCACAGCAATGGCGGGTCAGCCCGTATGCTTGTGGTGCCAGCAGGGGCAAATGAACAGCAGGCTGCCTATCGCTATGAGGGGCTTCAGAACTGCATTGCCATCCAGGGGGTTAGGGCGCCTGAAGTTCGTTAAAGTTCCCATCTTGCTTGGCTGAGTGTACCAGGATGATTTTGTCCACCTGTTAAACCTTTGTCTATTTAAGACTTTTAAAGCGCCCACTTCTCTTTTGTCCCAGGGCAGCCATCTGTGGGGACCTTTCTGCAGTGTTAATCGCAGATTTTGCTTTTACATTTGTCTAAATCCAGTACACCATGCAATGTGTGTCTGTGCTCCCAGTGCAGATCACTAGAGCTGGTTATTTAGCAGTCCTGTGCTTCCCCTCCTTCCCCACTGATTCTTTTCCTCCCATCGGTGAGCCGGGGTCAGGGAAGTGCTTGTGTTCCACCAGATCACGTCTTTGTATCTTACCCTTTTTGTGAGATGTTGAATTCTTGCAGATGTAGATGTAGCCTGGCTGTTATCCTGTATCTTCTGGTCTCTCTTTTAGGAACAGTTGTATTTGCTTTATTTTCAAAGTACATATGGTATTGGGAGGCGATTTCCACCACCCTACTCACGCTGCTATCTTGAGAATCTCCTGGTTGCTTCTTCTTTTGACCTTGACGCTATTGCAAGGCTAAGTCCCAGGAATCATAACTTTTAGTATTAGAACAATGTTAATAATAGTAATAATAATGGCAAATACTTTTATTGTAATACCTACAATGTTCCAGGCTGTATGTAACTGAATAATCTTGTCAAAAACATATGAAATAAATTATTTTTTTAGTGTTTTTTAAAAATAAGAAACCTAAGATGCAGAGAGGTTAACTAATAGCTAGTAAGAACGGAAACAGGATCTGTGCATGGGCAGGATGACTCTGATTTCACATTTTTAACCACAAAACTGTAGTACAACTCTAATAACCAGCAACTGCCTCCTAAGCTCTGCGTCTGTTTTGTGAACTAAGATATTTGGTTGTATCATACAAAAACACAGATAATTGGAAAACTTCCCTGTTATTTCTAAGACTTCTTAATAAATTCTACATTGATGGTAATTCCAAAATAGAAAATAATAATGCAGATGATTTTAGGTGTTGCTGGTATAAGAGGAATTGATTCTCAAGTTTACCAGTAATTAAATCTTCCCTTAGTTGTACTTCATTACATTATTATGTGTGTTCTTTTATAAAGGTTGTCATTAAATATTCACATGTATTTCCCAATCTACCTCAACTGGGGTAGTTAGAGCTATCTAACAACATCACACATTTCCCTACTAAGTTCACTTTGTTTTTTAGATGACCATTCCATACCTTCTCCCATTTGCTCAAACCTCCAATGCTTCCTGTCCATTCTCTACTTCAGCTGTTACCTTACTTTTGATTTAACTGAGGAAAGAGAAGCAATGAGAAAAGTAGCAATAGTGTAAGAACATGCCCAAACTGACACCTCATTTATGTTTCCCATTTCAGCAAAGTTTGCTCAAAGAGATGTCTATTCTCATGGTTTCTAAATCCTCTCTTCTCAGTTTTTCCTAAATCTACTAATATTAATTCACTAAATCTCCTGGCAGAGTCAAAAATGATCTTCATTTTACTAAATCAAATGGTCAATTCTTAGTCCCTTCTTATTTGACCAGATGTATGTATATGTATATACATATATATATGCCAAGTAAAATCTATCACAGAAATTTGAGAATGTTTTCATATTAGAAAATGTAATCCCAAAACCCACTAACAGATTGATGGAGAAAAATATACATTTTCTCTGTAGATGAAGAAAAGATGTTTAATAAAATTTAGTATTCACTCAAGTTTTTCTTTTTTTCTTTATTTTATATCCTTTTCCTTTTTTTTATTTTGATATCATTAATGTACAATGACATGAACAACATTATGGTTACTAGACTCCACCTATTATCAAGTCCCCACCACATACATTACAGTCACTGTCCATCAGTGCAGTAAAATAAAATAGAATCACTATTTGTATTCTCTGTGTTATACTGCCTTCCCCGTGCCCCCCCCCCACATTATATGTGCTAATCATAATGACCCTTTTACCCACTTATCAGTACATTCCCACCATCCTCCACAATTCCTTTCCCTTTGGTAACTGTTAGTCCATTTTTGGTTTCATGAGTCTGCTGCTATTTGGTTCCATCAGTTTTTTCTTTGTTCTTATACTCCACAGATGAGTAAAATCATTTGATACTTGTCTTTCTCTGCCTGGCTTATATCACTGAGCATAATACCCTCTAGCTCCATCCATGTTGTTGCAAATGGTAGGATTTGTTTTCTTATTATGGCTGAATAATATTCCATTGTGTATATGTACCACCTCTTCTTAATCCATTCATCTACTGATGGACACTTAGGTTGCTTCCATTTCTTGGCTATTGTAAATAGTGCTGTGATAAACATAGGGGTGCATATATCTTTTTCAAACTGGGCTCCTGCAATCTTAGGGTAAATTCCTAGAAGTGGAATTCCTGGGTCAAATGCTATTTCTATTTTGAATTTTTTAAGGAACCTCCATATGGCTTTCCAAAATGGTTGAACTAGTTTACATTCCCACCAGCAGTGTAGAAGGGCTCCCCTTTCTCCATATCCTCGCCAACATTTGTTGTTGTTTGATTTTAGATGTTGGCCATCCTAACTGGTGTGAGGTGATATCTCATTGTGGTTTTATTTTGCATTTCTCTGATGATTAGGAATGTGGAGATTCTTTCATGTGCCTGCTGGCCATCTGAATTTCTTTGTTGGAGAAGTGGCTGTTCAGATCCTCTGCCCATTTTTTAATTGGCTTATTTGATTTTTGTTTGTTGAGGTGCATGAGCTCTTTATATAATATGGATGTCAACCCTTTATCTGATATGTCATTTATGAATGTATTCTCCCATACTGTAGGTTACCTTTTTGTTCTATTGATGGTGTCCTTTGCTGTACAGAAGCTTTTCAGTTTGATATAGTCCCACTTGTTCCTTTTTGCTTTTGTTTCCCTTGCCCAGGGAGATATGTTCATGAAGAAGTTGCTCTTGTTTATTTTATGTCTAAGACATTTTTGCCAATGATTTTTCTATGAGTTTTATGGTTTCATGGCTTTCATTCAGGTCTATGATCCATTTTTAGTTTATTTTTTTGTGTATGGGTGAGACAATAATCCAGTTTCATTCTCTTACATGTAGCTGTTCAGGTTTGCCAACACCAGCTGTTGAAGAGGCTGTCATTTCTCCATTGTATATCCATAGCTCCTTTATAGTATATTAATTGACCATATATGCTTGGGTTTATGTCTGGGCTCTCTAGTCTGTTCCATTGGACTACGGGGCTGTTCTTGTGCCAGTACCAAATTGTCTTGATTACTGTGGCTTTGTAGTATAGCTTGAAGTCAGGGAGAGTAATTCCCCCTGCTTTATTCTGCCTTCTCAGGATTTCTTTGGCTATTCTGGGTCTTTTGTGGTTCCATATGAATCGTAGAACTATTTGCTCTAGTTTATTGAAGAATGCTGTAAGTATTTTGATAGGGATTGTATTGAATCTGTAAATTGCTTTAGGTAGGATGGCCATTTTGACAATATTAATTCTTCCTACCCATGAGCACAGAATCTGTTTCCATTTACTGGTATATTCTTTAATTTCTCTCTGAGTGCCTTGTAGTTTTCAGAGTATAGGTCTTTCACTGCCTTGGTTAGGTTTATTCTTAGGTATTTTAGTCTTTTGGAAGCAATTGGGAATGGAGTTGTTTTCCTGATTCACTTTCTGCTAGTTCATCGTTAGTGTATAGGAATGCAACATATTTCTGTCTTTGATTTTGTATCCCTCAACTATGCTGAATTCAGGTATTAGATCTAGTAGTTTTGCAGTGTATTCTTTAGGGTTTTTTTATATACAATATCATGTCATCTGCAAACAGGGACAGTTTGACTTATTCCTTGCCAATCTGGATGCCTTTTATTTCTTTGTGTTGTCTGATTGCCATAGCTATGACCTCCAGAACTATGCTGAATAAAAGTGGGGAGAGTGGGCATCCTTATCTTCTTCCCAATATTAAAGGAAAAGCTTTCATCTTTTCTCTGTTAAGTATAATTGTGGCTGTGGGTTTGTCATATATGGCCTTTATGATGTTGAGGTACTTGTCCTCTATACCCATTTTCTTGAGAGTTTTATCATGAATGGATGTTGAATTTTGTCAAATGTTTTAACATATGGAGATGATCATGTGGTTTTTGTCCTTCTTTTTGTTGATGTTGTGGTTGATGTTGATAGATTTTCAAATGTCGTACCATCCTTGCATCCCTGAGATGAATCAAACTTGTTCATGACGGATGATCTTTTTGATGTATTTTTAAATTTGATTTGCTAATGTTTTGTTGAGTATTTTTGCATGTGCATCTATGTTCATCAGGGGTATTGGTAATTTTTTTTTGTGTGTGTTCTTTTCCTTATTTTGGTATTAGTGTGATGTGGGCCTCGTAGAATGAGTTTGGGTGTATTTCTTCCTCTTCTATTTTTTGGAAAACTTTAAGGAGGATGGGTATTAGGTCTTCACTAAACGTTTGATAAAATTCAGCAGTGAAACCATCTGGTCCAGGAGTTTTATTCTAAGGTAGTTTTTTGATTAACAATTCAATTTTCATGCTGGTAATTGGTCTATTCAGATTTTGTGTTTCTGGGTAAACCTTGGAGGTTGTGTTTTTCTAGAAATTTATCATTTTCTTCTAGGCTACCCAGTTTACCACCATATAATTTTACATAGTATTCTCTCATAATTCTTTGTATTTATGCCGTCTCTGTAGTGATTTTTCCTTTCTCATTTCTGATTCTGTTTACGGGTGTAGACTCTCTTTTTTTCTTGATAAGTCTAGCTAGAGGTTTATCTGTTTTGTTTACTTTCTTTTTATATTTTTATTTTTATTTTGGTATCCTTAATCTACAATTACATGTGCGATATTATGGTTTTTAAACTACTCCCTTCATCAGGTCTCCCCACAAACAGCATTACAATCACTGTCCATCAGTGTAGTGAGATGCTATAGAATCACTACTTGTCTTCTCTGGGTCATACAGCCCTCCCCGTGTTCCCCTAACATTAAGTCTACTATTCCTAATGCCTCTTTTTCCCCCTTGACCCTCCCATCCCACCCATCCTCCACAGTTCCTTTCCCTTTGGGAACTATTTGTCCGTTCTTGGGTTCTGTGAGTCTGCGGCTATTTTGTTTCTTCAGTTTTTTTTCTTTGTTCTTATACTCCACATATGAGTGAAATCATTTGATACTTGTCTTTTTTGGCTTGACTTATTTCACTGAGCATAATACCCTCTAGCTCCATCCATGTTGTTGCAAATAGTAGGATTTGTTTTCTTCTTATGCCTGAATAATATTCCATTGTGTATATGTACCACCTCTTCTATATCCATTCATCTACTGATGGACACTTAGGTTGCTTCCATTTCGTGCCTATTGTAAATAGTGCTGCGATAAACATAGGGGTGCATATGTCTTTTTCAAACTGAGCTGCTGCATTCTTAGGGTAATTTCCTAGGAGTGGGATTCCTGGGTCAAATGGTATTTCTATTTTGAGT
>JAQQAC010008864.1:3222667-3292917 GCA_029783875.1 Phataginus tricuspis
CTAAGAGTTTTATGGTTTCATGACTTACATTCAGGTCTTTGATCCACCTTGAGTTTACCTTTGTGTATGGGGTTAAACAGTAGTCCAGTTTCATTCTCTTGCATGTAGCTGTCCAGTTTTTCCAACACCAGCTGCTGAAGAGGCTGTCCTCTCCCCATTGTATATCCAGGGCTCCTTTATCAAATATTAATTGACTGTAGGTGTTTGGGTTAATGTTTGGATTTTCTATTGTGTTCCACTGGTCTGTGGTCTATTTTGAGTTTTATGAGGAACCTCCATACTGCTTTCCACAATGGTTGAACTAATTTGCATTCTCACCAGCAGTGTAGGAGGGTTCCCTTTATCCACATCCTTGCCAACATTTGTTGTTGTTTGTGTTTTGGATGTGGGCCACCCTTACTGGTGTGAGGTGATATCTCATTGTGGTTTTAATTTGCATTTCTCTGATGATTAGCAATGTGGAGCATCTTTTCCTGTGCCTATTGGCCATCTGAATTTCTTCTTTGGAGAATTGTCTATTCATGTCTTCTGCCCATTTCTTAATTGGATTATTTGCTTTTTGTTTGTTGAGGTGCATGAGTTCTTTATATATTTTGGATGTCAACCCCTTATCAGATACGTCATTTATGAATATATTCTCCCATACTGTAGGATCTCTTTTTGTTCTACTGATGGTGTCCTTTGCTGTACAGAATATTTTCAGCTTGATATATTCCCACTTGTTCATTTTTGCTTTTTTTCCCTTGCCTGGGAAGATATGTTCACGGAGAAGTCACTCATGTTTAAGTCCAAGAGATTTTTGCCTGTGTTTTTTTTTAAGAGTTTTATGGTTTCATGATTTACATTCACGTCTTTGACCCATTTTGAGTTGACTTTTGTGTATGGGGTTAGACAGTAGTCCAGTTTCTTCTCTTACATGTCGCTGTCCAGTTTTGCCAATACCAGGTGCTGATGAGGCTGTCATCTCCCTATTGTATATCCAAGGCTCCTTTATCATATATTTATTGACTATAAAGTTTTGGGTTAATGTTTGGATTTTCTATTCTGCTCCACTGGTCTGTGGGTCTGTTTTTGTGCCAATACCAAATTGTCTTGATTACTGTGGCTTTGTAGTAGAGCGTGAAGTACGGGAGCATAATTCCCCCTGTTTTATTCCTCCTTCTCAGGATTGCTTTGGTTATTCAGGATCTTTTGTGGTTTCATATGAACTTTAGAATTATTTGTTACAGTTCATTGAAGAAAGCTGTTGGTATTTTGATAGGGATTGCATTGAATCTTTAGATTGCTTTAGGTAGTATAGCCATTTTGACAATATTAATTCTTCCTAGCCAAGAGCATGGGATAAATTTCCATTTGTTAGTGTCCTCTTTAATTTATCTTAGGAGTGTTTTGTAGTTTTCAGGGTATAGGTCTTTCACTTCCTTCATTAGGTTTATTCCTAGGTATTTTATTCTTTTTGTTGTAATTGTGAATGGAATTGTTTTTCTGATTTCTCTTTCTGTTAGCTCATCATTAGTTTATAGGAAAGCAACAGATTTCTGTGTGTTAATTTTGTATCCTACAACTTTGCTAAATTCAGATATTAGTTCAAGTAGTTTTGAAGTGGAGTCTTTAGGGTTTTTTATGCACAATATCATGACATTAGTGACAAGTTGACTTCTTCTTTACTAATCTGGATGCCTTGTATTTCTTTGTTTTGTCTGATTGCCATGGCTAGGACCTCCAGTACTATGTTGAATAACAGTGGAGAGAGTGGGCATCCCTGTCTTGTTCCTGATCTTTGATGAAAAGCTTTCAGCTTTTCGCTGTTAAGTATGATGTTAGCTGTGGGTTTGTCATATATGGCCTTTATGATGTTGAGGTACTTGTCCTCTATACCCATTTTTTGAGAGTTTTTACCATGAATGGATGGTGAATTTTTTCATTCCCTTGGCTGTATGTCAAGTTCATAAAATGTACTGTCAGTGCCAAGAAGTCTACATAAGTCAAATTTCCTTTTGGAGCTCAGGAAAATGTAACAACTTCTCTTCAACCCTTGTATTGTTTTCAAAATTGATGATATCTTGAATCTGAATATAATGTGTGAAATTTGATAATTGTTCTATTTTGTAAAATAGAAAAAGCAGAATAAAATAGTGAGTTGACAAACTGTGTTCATTTTCCTGTACCTTTTTTATCTAATGAAAGTCTTTATAGATATCATGTATTCTCTTGGTCTCTAATTATGATATGAATAATAAGACAGGATAGCAATGGAACATCAGAGAAATATTCTATGTTGAAAAATGATTTACCTATACTGGAATTGTGCTGTTGGAACCCTTAATAACTTAGGTACCTTTCTGAGCTGAGATTTATCAATAAAGTTTCATTCTATTCTCTGAACCTTCTTCAGAAATTATTGTCTTTAACTTAAGTTTCACCTCTAATATTTATGCACATTAAATTAAACGTACCATCGTGGAATAGTCACAACATATTCCCTCCATTTCTACTGTAAATATAATCTATGGACTAGGACATGTGTACAATAAAGTTCAATTTTAATTTCCTGAATGAGATTTGTGCTTGCTTCCCTTTAGTCTGTACTAGTGATAAACTATTACTTTTATTTCCTTAACAGTTCAGTGTCTTGGTTCATAGTAATAATTTATCTTTTTTGTTATCTTCTTAAAGTTTTTAGAGTTAATGACCAATGTAATTTGGTTGAAACTGAAGAAATAATTTCCATTTTTCTTATACATACAGATGTCTACTTCCTAGAAACTTCTCAGTAGCCCTTTGATGGTGACTAAGAAATTTTCAGAGGTCTCTGTTTTACCCTAAAGTAGCCGCTGAACATCATTTCCTGATGTTTGAAACCACTTTTTCTCAGAAAACTATATAGAAATTTCCTTTGGTGGATCTGGAAAAGAAAACCGCACAGTCAATATAATTTTTTTACCCCCTACCCAATTGCCTATGATAGTTTTAGAGAAATCTTCTGATTAATGACTGTAAAAAAAACTTCACATTACAAGTTGCTCATACTTATTTAAGTGCAAAAGACCTCACAATGTCCAGCTTTTGAGAAATTGGAGTATATTCTTGACTGTCACTCAGGAACCAGATAATTCAGTTCATCTCCATGGAGAAGTATAAGAAGTGGGGGAAAAAACATAGAAAAAATAGGAACGGAGGTTTTTTTTGTAAAACCAGAGGATGGAAGAAAAGTTTTTTCAGTTTCCATCTCCAGACCTCAAGTCCCGCAATAAGCAATACAGGAGAACACTGAAAAGGTAGCATGAACTTCACCAGATGGAGTGTGTGAATGTTATGCTAAAAACAACACAGTTCACCTAAATCTCAATAGATAAATGGAAGCTTGCCAGGGTCAGAAGGAAGAGAGGGCATGTAAAATAATAAGAAAAACAGTTTCCAATACACAGAAACTTGAAGGACCATTCAGTGACTTCATATTCAATGAATGAGAAAATGAATGAATAGAAATGAAATCATAAGATAATAAATATTTATGCCATGTTTCATACTTTACATATTTATATATGCTACTCATCGCTTAAAAAGTCCTTGAAGAAAAAACATATATGAGACAAAAAATTTGAGGAGTATTATAAAAATTTAACACCAAGAGCAGTGGCTAAGAGGGAACAAATAAAAACCAAGGATTTCATTTAGAAAGAGATTACCATAAAGCATGTCAGTAGCTACTAGGAAATCTACTTACTCATTGATGACTGAATCAATATACCCATACTGAACGTTTTTTAAATTAGGTTCAATATATTCATATCATGTAATTGGTTATATATTTGAGAAATTCTAATCCTTCCTATAATTCATTTTAGCAAAAATATATATAAATATAGGTTTATAAAAATCTTACTTCTTAACATCATATAAAAATCTTTCTCCAACAGAGCATATCTGAAATATTATGCCTTTAGCATAGTTCCAGAGTCATTATTTAAGCCTGTCAAAGTATTTCATTGCATAACGTTTCATAAAAACATTTGTAATTGACAAGAAGGATCTTTCATTAAAAAGTGCAACATACTTAACATAAACTGAATATCAGTAATATAAGAGACACTGAATGGAATACAGAATCATTCACAGTTTCTGCTGAGAATCTAAATTGTAAAAGGGATGGGCTAGGATTGCTCAGAACAAAAAAGACTGGCATCAAGAAATAAAGAGCATCTCATTCTAGCTTTACCTATTCAAATTGCTCATGGAAGTCTAAACAGCTTTTAACATTAGGTAAAGCACAACATATTTCTTTACTGATTCTTGCATCCACTGTTATTATAGGACATATAGGCCTCTATCATGTCCTTCTGCTAATTTCTGGATGTCCCACAAATTATACTTCCTATAACTCATACACCTGAAACCTGTCATTTTCTCAAACTTTCAGTTTTTTCTCTGTTTTTTATATTCCCTATTTATTTTTACAGTTTTATTTATAATAAGTGTCAAAGAAATGCTACTGTTTGGTTCTAATATGTAGCACAGCTTTTATTAAAATATCTTTTTGTTTTTTCTTTCCTTGATCCTGACCTCAAGGTCCTCTGCAGATTCAGACAGAAGCTCAGGTCAGGTGGGGCTAGAGATCATTTTGATGCCAGTCTGTTCCCAGAATCACTCTGCCCTTCATTAAACGATTCTCACCTGACTTTGGCTTTCCTTAGAGAGGGCAGTCTCCAAGGGGGTCCCTGTCACTTATGCATATGCTTGCAGGAAGGAACACTCTACTAGTTCGGAGATGTGCCCCAGCACCATGGATTATAGGAAAGGATGGTAACTATGGCAGACGTTCGGTACTATCAGCTTGACTACTACTAAGTACGCTATAAATACTGTGCTAGATGCATCTGCTTCCTCAATTTGTCTCATCCTTCACCATGAAACAACACCCTTAAACCCTAAAGAAACTAGCATTCAGCATAGTCTTGTTCTAAGTCTCATGAAAATAAATTGTGGAAGATCGATTAGAGGCCAGACTTATTTCTAAAGCCCATGTTCCTTCAGTTACAACAAATTGCTTTTTATGCTCAAATCTTGGAATTTTAGGCCTCTATTGAAAAGATTTCAATTCAAATCAATTCAATTCTACAAATTGGGCTTCTTTAGGCAAAGATGAAATATAATTAATTTGGTTTTTGTTTTGTCTTACTTTTACTAGGACAACTAGATCTCTGGGCTAAAACCTTATTTAAAGATTCATTTGGTTCTATTCAGGGATCATGTGTGGTATGGCATTTGTAGCTGCTTTCTGTTTCTCTGTGGTAGAGTGTTAAATTCCTTAATTAAATTCATTAATTGGAATAAATAGATAAAGACATGAACAAACCTAGAAAATGTCTTTTTTTGGTCGCTTATTTTCCATATTTTATTTGGAATTTTCCCAGATTTAATGCACTGAATCAACATGGAAGGAAGGGGTACAATATAAAATATATTTATTTTCTCCAAGATTGCCCTTAATCATGCTCTGCAATATTTCCCTTTCCTACCCCTTAATGATGTCTTGGTGAAATCCTTAACTTCCTGGTCATTTTCAGATTTAAAAAAGTTATCTAGTTCTATTCAGTTATTCTCATCTCTTTATTTACTATCAGGGTTCTCCTTCCCTCCATATCATGCTTCACCCTGGTGCTGGGAAGGTTCACATGCCTGTTCTACTCTTTCTTGTGTTGAGATGGAGAGATGGAATTGGAGAGACAGCCGTGGTTGCGTTGTTACCTACTTCTTACTGGTGGTGGAAAGACATTGCTGATCTCACTTCAGCCAGGCCCAGTTCTGCTCTCTCCTTGTAGCTCCTGTTTGTGGGATTTTTCTCTGTGTAGGTGGGTGGCATGTTGGTTTTCTTGTGGAGAGTGTTTTCCTTTATTACAGCTTCCAAAATCACAAAGAACTCCTAAGGCAGGCAGCCTGGTGGTCCCCAGGACCTGGCTATGGGCCGTGCCCCAACCCTGCCAAGCACTAGCGGCCGTGTCCGCGCACCAGAACTGAAGTGCAGGGAAGTAGTCACACTCTCTCAAAGGCAAGCTCGCCACACTGGACTCTGATGTCAACACCAGAATCAGGTCGCTTGATTCCTCGAGAGTATCAGGTATCCAGGCAGGGAGAGAGACTCCTGTCTCCCTTCCTACTGGCCCCTTTCTCTGGGACCTCTCACTACATGGAGAGGTTGAAGGCTATCCCCAGACCCCTTGGGGAAAAGAAAAGTCTACTTTATGTCTATCAAGTCTAAGGATAATTGAAATGGTCTTTTTTTCCTGAATCATCTGCCTATAGACATGAGAAGCATGCTTCCGTGTGAGGGGGTCTAGAAGGAGGGACTTGCTGGGTAGTAAAGTCAGTTATGTGGACCTGGAGGGTATCTAACCCCAGTTGCTTTCTCTGTCTTCAAAATGTGAAATTATCAAGCTCTATGTCCTATTGTTGGGTTCTAGTTAAAAGTATTTGTGCAACAGAAAAAGTACGATCATGTTTTTATCACACTTTATCACATTATAAAAGTATAACTTGAATATCTAAAAACTTACTTTGTGAAAAATTGCTATTATGTCTTTAAGACATACTGAGTGAGCATGAGCATGTCTGATCAGCCTTCCGGACCAATGGGCAGATTGCCCACTCCCTTTGCTCTGTCTTCAAACTCTGCAGGCAGTGTTTAGACTCGTTTTATTTTCTTCAGACATGACTTTCTGTGTAGATTTTCTTGACCACCAATATTAAAAATTAGTTTCGTTGTATTTCTGAGCAATGCTCCTGATCATTTCTACATTTCTAATCATAATTCAGGCCTTGTTGCCTCTATTAATTTATTTTCAATTTGCTGAAAGAATGTCCTCTCCATAAGTAACTACTATGTGGTAGGGTTGCTGTTACCCAGTTAAACAAAGTAAGTTTAGTTTCTCAAAGACAGTATGCAGAAAATGTTCATCAGCAGTTGTTACCATTGACACAGAGAGAAGAGTCTTTCAAAGAAATCCTGCTCATATTACTGGAGTTCTCTCTACATGAAATGAAAGGTAGGCATGTTTCCCCATATAATTAAATTCTTATAAACAGACAATCTTCTATTTACTTTCCACTAGAAATTATTTTATTTTTTAAAAATCTAAGATTTTTAGAGACATCTCTGAATATCAGGACTTTCCCTCTCTCCAATTCCAACTGTCATTTTGCAGGCCATTTTCTACCATTTTCTAAAATAATTCCCACTAGTGTTTTGGCTTTTCATATTATGTAATTAATTTTTATAATGCTAAAAATAGGAACAAATCTGTTACAGACATACATTTTGCAAATACCTAGGATTCAAAGGAAGGTGGCTTTTTAGTTTAAATGAAATTGAGTATGTGTATTTGGCTAGATCTTTATCTACAGAAAGACAGTGATTTCATCATTTGGTCTTACAGATTGGCCTTCCATTCAAAGGCTTTAGCAAACTAGACAGGTGAACAAATAAAACCAATAAATGCTGTAGCACCCAATAGGTAGGTAGACAAGTAATAAGGACATATTGGTTATAAACTACTTAATCTAGACTTTGCTAAAGGAGATAAGAGACATGAAGACCAGTTATGTTAGTTCCTCCCTCCTTTATTGAACACTTCCCCGCTACTTGGCTCTACCTTTCCCTGGAGATTCAAACGTAAGCTGTTAGAGTTACAATAGTAGACAACATTGACTCCATTCAGCTAGCACTTAATCGCTATTACACAGAGGTGAGAGGTCAAAAACCATCATCCGTATCAGCGATTCCGGCAGAATGTAGCTGCTGAATCGTGTAAGGCTGTTTAAGGGAGGGGAATGTTTCCAGCTATTTCACAAGTCAAACACTATTCTGTAATCATATCACAGCCGTTCACTGCTAAAGGAAACACTGGATCACACAGGATTTATGCTTGTATGAATATTATATCTAAAGAAAACGTGTGATCTCATATCAATTATTTTCACTTAGATAAAATATTTAATGGTAGATGGAGAAAATTATCTGTGGTCAATGTTGTCAATTAATAGAAAAGAATTCTTATGATTATTGGATGGCAGTTATTATGAAATGTATCCCTATGTTTAGAAAAAAGTCATTATTTTTTAATTTCTAAGTTTGCAAATATACGTTAAAAATGTTACATAAAACTATAAAACTAATTTATTAATGAAAATGGAGTTAAAATTCAAGTTGAAAGATGTCTATTTTAAAACTTTCCCTTGAAATTCTTTTGTGATGTGAAAAATATTTTTTATTATTCAAAGAATCTTCCATTTATCTTCTTACACCTTTCAGCTTCTCTTAAAGCAACATGTTTGTAATTTAACAACTGCTTTTTTTAAAAAACAAAACAAATAAGCTCATGCATTTCCTCAGCCTCTCTTTAACTCTTTTCCATAAAAAAAGAAAAAAAAAGGCCACACACAATACAATAGTACAGTGATGCAAATTGCTTTTTTTCCCCTTAGTGTATCATTGCTTTTCTTTCCTGAATGTGTGAATGCTCCTTGCAAAGCTGGGGTATATATTTTGGCAGCGATGTGAACCTTTGATAACCACCTACAGGGCTTATGGCTTTAGTGCAGCCATATTGTAATGGTACATTTCAATTGGAAAACAAAGGAGAAGAAATTGAACAAAGTGGGAGAAAGCCTCCGTGACAACATCAACATTTATCCATGTGCAAAAATGATTGACAGAGTCACCCTGGCGCCTTGACAGTTTAGCACCACACTCCACAGTTTTGCCTTCCTGGCTGCTGCTCTCCCAAGTCCCTATATAAAACAAGAATGAAAGTCATTCAAGTGGTAAATTACACTTCTTGGAAAGAAGACTTCTGTTTGACCGGTATACAAATGAGGTTTGGGGATGGAGATAGAGAAAATTTTTGTAAAGGTTTTTTTTTTTTTTTCTATGTTGAATTGACAGACTGACTCCTGTGGTTGTAGAGTATATTTATTTTCTACATTTTAAACTCAGAAATTCCCTCTATTACCTCAATATTAGCTTTGTAGAAACTTCTGTTGGGAAGGAAGAATTGTGCTCTACACTTCAAGCTTGTATAAGAACCAAATTGACATAAGAGATTAACAGGAGAAAAATACAAAGTTTAATTACATACATACAAAGCCCCATAATGAATTTGAGACCCAAAGAAATGACCAAGGCACACAGCTTTTATACTTTTTAGAAAAGAAACAAATCTGTGAGGAATTGACGAGACAAAGAAAACTTAAATTTGGAACCTTCAGTTAGTAGAGAATTCTAAGCAGCATTTGGGCCGGGACAGTAAATTAGTAAAAAGTAACAAGATTTGTTTATACAGGCTTCTTCAGCCTTGAATTCCCTTGTCTCTGATGATAATAAAGATGTCTCTCTACCTCCTGTTGCAGGGAAGGCACCAGGATTTCCTCGGAAGAATTCCCCCTTTATTTCCCTAGGAAAGAATTCCCCCAGAGGATTTATTTCCTGGATTCAAGGCAAAGGGGACAGAGGTGGGTCAGAGAATTTCTCCTGCTTCTGCTGTTTCTCCAGTTGTTTTAATTCGAAGTAATCAGTATGCAAAAAAAAAAAAAAAAAAAAAATGGCACATTCTGGGGCAGCCTGCGCTGGGTCCCTGAACTTCCAAGAAAGTTTTGAATTTTCCTTAGACAAATTTTGATATTGAGTTTAGAAAAAGAAAAAGCTTAATTACTTTAATTTCTTTCTGCAGACAGTGCTAAGGTCTCTCCGTAAGGCCTCCATGGGGAAGAGAACCACGAAGCATAACTAGTGAATATGCCGAGCCAACAATGGAATCTATCATGGCACAAAAATTCCAAGTTAAATATTAGCATTTAAAAATTTAAACATTGACACCTAAGTTTAAAAATTTTTTAAACATTCAGGAAAATTAAAAAAATAGATTTTAAATTATATAATAACTTGCTCTCTAATGATGGTTATATCTTTTTCCTGTATTTATGTACACACAAGTAAACATACCCTTCTCTCATAAAACGGAACTATAGCAAACTCATTAAAATTATGTTTCTAATTTAATGACATTTCTATGTTGTTAAATCTATAAAATCATTTTAATATATACATAAAATTCTTAATTTTATTTTTTCCTACTAAGTTTTGTTGTCATATTCAACTGTACTTTGGAAAAAGTTACTTATCTATAAAGTATTTCAAAACAAAGCCTAAAATTTGATCATGTCAAACAGAATTGCACCAGGTAAATTAAAAGGTAGGAAGCTTTTATTCAACAGTATCGCATAGGGGTGAAGACTACAGCAAGAGATGAGATAGTGAACTCAACTCCGGTGAAACAAAAGGCAGAAAAATTTTAAACCCTCGGGTAAGCTAGTGGGCAAAAACTGCAGGATGTCAGAAGGGTTTTAGTCAGTGTGATTAGTCCATGTGTGTTTACTATCAGCTGCTTATCTTATTGAAATTAGGCTCCTGTCTTCACATAGAGACTGGGAGCTATAGGCCTTATTTTTCCTGATTGCATTTCAGAGGGATGGTTCAACCAGGTGCTTGAGAAAGACAGTCTTAGGCTCTAAAAACTGTACAGGCTGGGAGATTTATATCAAAAAGAAGCTGTAACCCGGGGGGGGGAAATCCCGGGCAAATACCTTTGAAACCAAAATCAGTCAAAGGGAGACAGAGAAAGAACTTACAATTGCAAGTTTTCCAGAGTAAATGCTCTAAGAAAAGGGAGGTGAGAGGCCTATCTATACTCAGGAAAAAAACCTGTCTAAAATTTAGGTAAGCTGAAAGTAATGTTAAGGCCATCTTGATCAGTAACAATATATGTTGCTAAATTTATTTCATTTAAAATTTTTGTTATAATTCATCTATTAATCTAGGAGTGTATGAGTGTCTGAGACGAATGTAAACAAGCATAATGTCAGTGATTCAGTCAAAACAGCATAGATCAAATGCAATCAGTTATCCAAAAGTGCTTAGATTTCTGTGTAAATGTGTAAACTTACAGTTCCAGAAAGACAACATAATCATAAAGTTATAAAATGTTGCTGGATTATTGGGCCCCTTCAAAGATTATTTATGGAGAAGGAATTCTTTCACCAAGTAACCAAATTTTAATAGGAGGTTTGTGTGCATGCGGTTATAAATAATCCCCTATAAATACTTTTATAATTAACTTAAAAGAGCATTTAAAATAAACTATCTCAATGACATTTCTATATTGTAAGTTAGTCAAAATGTGCAATTGTTTTATTTTCCCTTGTGAGAAAGTTGGTAGTATACATTGCCTATATTCTACTCCTTGTTAGTTCTAAATTGATTCAGTGATGACACATATAGATGATACAAACATATGGATACAAAACAGTTATATATACACATATTTGTATATATTTAAATATAATTGTGTCTGTATCTATACCTTTACCTGTCTTCATATCTGTATTTGCGTTTCATACGTGTATTTGCCTTTGTAGCTTAATTTTGACTGTAATTGGTTTCTTCGGAAGCAGAAGCCGTCAGTGATTTCCTTCAGTTACTTTTCACTCCTTGCTTCTAGATGTAATATGCAAACTTTAGACTGTTTTACCCCACTAAAGCTGCTTCTTAAAAATAACTGTTTTATTCTCAAATTCTAGCTCCCATTTTCTTACTGACAACAGGAGTCAATTCGCATATCAGAATTTCTTAAAAGAGACTGTTACCTAGAGTTGAGATTTCTATATTCCTGAACAAGTAAAAGAGCAATAAAGAATAAAAGGACTCTTGGGACAGAGAATTTTGTATTTTGTAGCATGTTGATCCAGTCTTGATTGCTATCTTTCCTTTAAACTGTCTTAACAGTTTAAATCTGAGATCTGTGGTGCAAGAAACAATGATAGAGCCATAATTATCTCACGATCATTTCTCACATTCCCCTCATCAGGGGCCTGCAATTTCATCCAAACATGGAAATGAGTGCTGGCCAGAGGCCTAGAAGGGAAAAGAATGGCATGACTAGAAGTTACACTGAGAACTGCTGAATAGGCTAATAAAATTTCAAATCCAACCCCTTACGACGAGTAATTTTTTCCTGGTTTTCTGTACTTCTTACTTTGAGTATTTACAAAACATATTAAGTAGGAGAAATTTTAGTTCTGTGAAAACTTTTGTTCCGTTTACTTCTGTGCAAGAAAGAGTCGAAGAAATTCAAATGTATTTAGGGCACTATAATTTACACATATGCTGTCATTGACTATTTATTATGACTCCATATATCTATCATTGTTTAAATATATAAACGACACTCTTCCAGCATGTGCAGGGCAAAAAACAGACCCGCATCTTTGAAAGGACATGGTAATAGCCTCTTAATCTAATCTCTGATATTTCCCATAAACTTTCGATCAGCCTATGCTTGAGAAGCCAAGCCTGATGATTCAATTACCAAGATTAAAATTCTCCACAAGCCTCCTTTGGTTTTAGGAT
The DNA here is from genome assembly GCA_029783875.1 of Phataginus tricuspis. Taxonomy (NCBI): domain Eukaryota; kingdom Metazoa; phylum Chordata; class Mammalia; order Pholidota; family Manidae; genus Phataginus; species Phataginus tricuspis. Next base: position 3,235,128 of record JAQQAC010008864.1, read on the forward strand.
AAGGTTCATGCTCCTTAACACGGGTTATGAGACTTTTGACATTCCAGACTGATATTTAGCCTTCCACTAGCCACTAACTCCCTCACAACCTTTGCTTCCCCATTCCAGATTTACTGAACTCTTTAAGTTCCTCAGAGGTGCCCCGTTCTCTCTTGTCTATTGAACTTTGCACCTAAATCAGACCAGGGGAGAATGGACAAGATCCATAACAGCAGGAGGTGTGATAGTTAAGAACACAAATTCAAGAGCCAGAATGTCAGGGGATGAATCCTAGCTCTGCCTTTAAATTTTACATAAGCAAGTTACTTCTGCCCCTTTAGCTTACTTTTCTTATGTGAAAAAATGAGATAATAATAGTATTTTGCATCACAGGTCTTCTGTCTGTTACGAGAAAGCACAAGCAAAGCTCTGAGAATGATGACTGGCACAGAGCAAGTGTTCAGTAAATGCCAGCTGTTGGTACCAGGAAGGACATGTTTGTAAAGAGGGAGAGACTAGAATGTTCTCATTTTTCCTTAGATGAGACAGGAAGGGATGTCCTACTACCTAATACAGCACTGATGAGAATAAGCACAAATTACCACATCATGTGCAAAGGGTCTTCTATCTGAAATGTTAGAGTTTCTCTTGTGGTTAATTTTCTCATGCAAATTTAAGAAGAAACTAAAGGGACTCTACTCTCCAGGCCTCATCAACATAACCATCCAGAACAGGTGTGATATCCATGTTCCATAGCTGACAGGGAAGAACATCTCAAGATGAGCCTAAGGGTAATCAGATCTTTCTGACATAGAGAAAATTAAAAGGTCTATGCGCTTTGATGCTTCCCAGGGCTATTTTTTTGTCAAACATGCAAACCCACAGTGCTGCCTGAACGACCTTCATAAGTACTATCAGCTTAATAAAATACCTACCTTGTCTTTCCTATACACACATTATTCCTAACTCACATGTAAGTCATTCTTCATGGTAAGAGCTAATCTCATTCTTCATACCTGTCACTGAATCATGTTAAATTTCTCACTAAGAATAATTAACTCATAGCTAAATTTCTATGGCCTTTCCTGGTACAGATATGGAAATGGCTTTATCTGCTCAGAAACAGTATCTTTTCTATATTCTGCAGAAGAGTATAGGTGTTGTTTTTACATAACCAAAACACCAAATTGATGCCAGTATAACATTTGAGATATTTAAGTTATTTGTGTCCTACCCACCAGAATGTGGACTTTGGAAATAGAGTATCATTTCAGGAACTTTTTCAAGCTTTTTTATTATCTCCACTCCTTATACAAAGAAATATTTAAAATATTTTAGTTTCCTCTCTGTCTGTCTCTGACTCTCTCTCTCATGCTTTCTCTCCGAGAAAAGCAACAACAAAAAAAATCCAACTTCAACACCCTGAGTTGCATGTGAGCTGCTTGATTAATGTGCTTGTGAATTTTTAATAAGGGATGTGTGCATATTCATAGTGATCTTTATTAATTCATAAAGCAGCTGCTCAAGGCAGCTACTGGAGAGAGACACCATCTCCTTCCCCAGAAACCTCTTGGCAGCCATCAGGTCTCTCCCCTGCCTGATCATAGATGGCAGCCCCAGCCTCCTAAACCTATGGCCCTTTATCTGCCCTGGAAAAGGAATCCCTTTTGCCAGCAGGAAGCCTGAAGGATTGGAGATTCACATCTAAATCCCCCAAAGGGTGGAGGATGAAATATAAAACTTAATGAGACTAGTAGAGTCCACGGCTCATTTCAATTATTTTTAATTGTTTTCAGATGCTGCCCGGCATGCTTCATTTAGTTCCCCAATAAACAGAGCATGCAGTATGGTAGTGGATCTCACTTGAGACTCTGAGGAAACATCCCACAGGAAATGATGAAAAATAATAAGAGTGTTACATATTTGGAACACAAACCAGGCGGATGAGATGGAAAGTACAGGGCTACGAAGAACCAGGGACTGTGCCTTGCCTACTTGAAGATTCACAGGAAATCACACTTTTAAATTGCTATAATCACTCCCAAAATTACAAATAAATAAAAAACAGTGAGGCCCAAAGTGACTCTTCTGCTCAAGCTGATTGAAACTTACCCATTACCAGGCTCTTTTCTCCTGAATGTTTTTCTTAAGGGCTGACCAGTTTAGAGAATTTTGAGACCTCAATATATAAAAGTTGAAGAATACTAGTTAATAATCTGAGACATCTTGTCACACCAACAATATCTCTTAACACCTTAATCTGAAATGTGAAGTATTTATAAATTGCTTAGAAATGTAATTTGAAAACTTCCCATAATTTTTATTGGATGTCATTGAAAAAATTAAAATATTTGATTTTTATGCCTTTATACTATTCGATCATTTTGACCAGAAGATTATATGGTTAATTTTAATACAATAGATTTGGCTAGGGAAGGGTACCCAGATTTCGGTCAAACACAAGCCTAGATGTTGTTGTGAAGGCATTTTATTTTTTAAGATGTGATTAACATTTAAATCAGTAGACTTTGAGTAAAGCAGATACTCAAATGTGGGTGGGGCCCTTGAGAGTAAAGCTAAGGTTCCCTTTGAAAGAGGAATTCTGTCTCTAGACTGACTTGAGACTCAAAACAGCGCATCAACTATCCCCTGGTCTCCAGTCAGCTGGTCTGCCCTTTAGGTTTTTGGACTTGCCAGATTTCACAATGGCATGAGCCAATTCCTTAAAATAAATCTCTGTATCCTTTTATTGGTTCCCTTTATCTATTGGTTCTCTTTCCCTGGAGAACCTTAACCAATAACAAAGACCAAGACACAATCTTTGCAGTTCAATTGAAGCGCATTTCTAACAAAATTCTAAATGGGCTTTAGGGCTATTGAACAGTCCTGAGGTATATATAACAGAAAATTCTTCTTTCAGTCCATGCTCAACGATTCTCAGTTTTAAGTATCCATAAGCAATAACAAATACTTTTAAACACGAAGATATTCAATTCCCACTCCCAGACCTACTGGAATATCTTTGAATGACACTAGTTTATATTGTTTTTCAAAAATTTCCTGGATAATTTTGATATTTAACCATGTTGAACACTCTGTGACCCATGGGTCCAGTGGTTAAACACATACTCACATGCTCTCCCCACCCACACACATCTATACACAGCAAAGGATTGTGTGTGTGTATGTGTGTATACATATCTGTGTATAAATTGTAATACATGATAAAATTAGAAATAATATATTAAGGATGGTAAAAATAAATTGATTATGAGCTCCGCTCTCCCAGGGCATTGTGATCTGAGGCCCAGACAAGCATCATGGCTGCTGGAAATAACCCCCTAGGCAGATGCCCTGGAGGGGCGACTGAAGGCATCCTCTGAAGGCTCTCTTTGGAGGGTGGCTCTCCGTTCAGTCCCATAGTACTGTTATTTCCTGATATTTGTATTTTGTTTTTCCTGATAACAAAAGTATTGGATGATCATTATGGACATTTACTGCAAGCATAAAGATAAAAATATAAATTACCTGTAATCTCACATTCAGAACTGATTGTCCATACATACACACAGTCTCTTCCATTTTGCCCTCCAGGTACATATTTATATATGTTGTTTTGAGTGGATACTCCTTTTTTTCATTAAACATTATGTAATTAACATTTTACCATGCCAAAATGTTCTTTTTTTTTTGCTCCTCCTTTTTCTTCCTCCTCCATTCTTTATATATTAGGTGTCATATTCTGTACTCTTTGTCTATCCCTTGATTGACTTTGGGGATAGTTAACTTAATTTTGCATTTGCTTAGTAATTAGCTGTTCTACTTTCTTTACTGTGGTTTTATTACCTCTGGTGACAGCTATTAAACCATAGGAACACTTCCATCTATAGCAGTCCCTCCAAAATACACTGTAGAGATGGTTTGCGGGAGGTAAATTCTCTCAGCTTTTGCTTATCTGGGAATTGTTTAATCCTTCCTTCAAATTTAAATGATAATCTTGCTGGATAAAGTAATCTTGGTTCAGGGCCCTTCTGCATTATTGCATTAAATACATCATGCCACTCCCTTCTGGCCTGTAAGGTTTCTGCTGAGAAGTCTGATGATAGCCTGATGGGTTTTCCTTTGTATGTGATCTTATTTCTCTCTCTGGCTGCTTTTAATAATCTGTCCTCATCCTTGATCTTTGCCATTTTAATTACTATATGTCTTGCTGTTGTCTTCCTTGGGTCCCTTGTGTTGGGAGATCTGTGCACCTCCATGGCCTGAGAGACTATCTCCTTCCCCAGATTGGGGAAGTTTTTAGCAATTACCTCCTCAAAGACACTTTCTATCCTTTTTTCTCTCTCTTCATCTTCTGGTACCCCTATAATGAGAATATTGTTCATTTTGCTTTGGTCACACAGTTCTCTCAATATTCTTTCATTCTTAGAGATCATTTTTTCTCTCTGTGCCTCAGCTTCCTTGTATTCCTCTTCTCTAATTTCTATTTCATTTATTGTCTCCTCCACCATATCCAATCTGCTTTTAATACCCTCCATTGTGCTCTTCAATGATTGGATCTCCAACCGCAGTGCATTCCTGAGTTCTTGAATATCTTTCCATACCTCCATGAGCATGTTAATGATTTTTATTTTGAACTTCCTTTCAGGGAGTGTCATTAGGTCCATATCATTTAAATCTTTCTCAGGAGTTGTATTAATAATTTTACTCTGAACCAGGTTCCTTTGGCATGTCATATTTGTGTATGGTGTCCTCTAGTACCCAGAAGCTCTACTCTCTGGAGCTGCTCAGCCCCTGAAGCAATATCGGGTGTTACAGGGTAGTGATATTGCTGCCTGGGGGGAGGAAAGAGCTGTTTCCTGCTCCTCAGCTGCTGTGCTTGTCTCCACTCTCTGAACCAGTGGGCTAAGCACACACGTATAAGCCTCTGTGCTACTTTGCGTTTGTATTTCAATATGCTGCTTTGCGTTTGTATTTACTGTAGACAGATCTTCTTTCTGGCTGGCCTAACGCCAGGGTAGGGTTTCCCAGTTTGCAAGCCAGGTGGGGCTGACCAGGAGAAATGTGCAGTAGGCTGCCTATCACGGAGGGGGTTCTTGGAGCTGTGTAGGCAGCCAGGGAGCTGGAGCACCTGAAGATTGTGAAAGCTCCCAACCTGCTGGGCAGAGTGCACCAGGACAATTTTGTCTACCTGTCTTTTCTTCTGAGCAGTTAGCTCTGCGCAATCCTTGCCCCTTTAGCAGCCCTCTTGCTAAGGGCTTCCTTGTTAGGAAGTCTTTCAGACTGCCTGCCTTTCTTTTGTCCCAGAGCAGCCGGATATAGATTCCTGCTTTCCACAGCAGCTGGAATCTCAGTCTCTCCAGGAATTCTGCCTGCCTTTCTAACCCCCTAATATGAGAGTATCATGCAAGCACCATGAAATGTAGGTTTGTGCTCCCACAGCAGATCTCCGGAGTTAGGTATTCAGCAGTCCCAGATCTCCACTCCCTCCCTGCTCCGTTTCTCTTCCTCCTGTTGGTGAGCTGGGGTGGGGGAAGGGCTTGGATCCCGCAGGACAACAGCTTTAGTACATTACCCTTTTCTGTGAGGTCTGCTCTTCTCTCCAGGTGTATGCAGTTTGGCACAGTCCTCTTTCCTGTTGCTCTTTCAGGAGTAGTTGTATCGGTTATATTTTCATATTATATGTGGTTTTAGGAGGAGGCCTCTGTCTCACCTCTCATGCTGCCATATTTAATCTGTCCTATTGGGACTGTTTTTAATAATTGTTTTTTATAATAATAAATTATATTTTATAAATGTAAAGGTCACACATACACATCTATACTTGTTTTTTTTAATAGAAAAAAATTGGAAGAAAAACGTAATCAAGTCAATAGAGGACACTATTAAATGTCTTGACATACATTTTCCAGTGGTTCAAAATTCATACCAAAGACACCCACTAGGAGGGTGTGAGAGTGACTATTTCACCTTCTTTTCAGCCATATAGACAATTTAAGTTCTAAACATCTTAACTAATTTCATATTGAAACAATGGCATTTCTGCTTTAGTTTTAATTTCTTCCATTGATCAAGGTGATTAATATTCTGGGAATTGTCAGTTAATTGCCTTTTTAATGGTTTATTCATGCTTTCTCATCTATTTTAAGATCCCTGTATATATGACACTAACCTAGTATTTGTCATATTTTTGGCACATGTGGTTCCAGTTTCAAATTGCCTTGTAACTATGGTATTCTTTTACATCCAAATTATTTTATTTTTATTCCAAGTTTAATGATGTATACATGTATAATTTCTATCATTCTTTGTAAGCTTAGAAAACCTTTTTTGCACTATAAAATCAATGAAATTTCACCTCTACTTTCTTCTAGTTTGTGTGACTACATTTTTTTTTTGCTTTGCTTTTAAATGTTTAAATGACCCATAATTTATTTTTGGCATTATATGAGTTGCAAACTGGGTAACTTCCTTTTCCCCATATACTCAACTTATTGAATAATTAATTCCTCAATATTTAGATTTCTTTATTCATACACATTTATACAGGTATGTTTACATATAGGGACTATTTGATCTAATTGTTGACTTTTATTCCAGCATCAAATTAAAAAGCAAATGGTTTAGATTTATACATTTAAAAATAGCTTTATACATTTTTCTCATTATTTTTTCAAAATTCAAGTACACTTTTAATTTTTCTGTAACATTTTAATATTAACTTTGCTTCTTTTCACCATTGTGTACTTGAATTATTTTATTTTTAAAGCTTATTCTAAGAAATTAGCCATTTATAAGAGATTAATTTATTTAAATTAATTATCACTTCTGATAAGCTTGAATTTCTGTTATCATGTTTTAGGCAGACTTCTCTTTTGTTTGTTTAAACTGTTTGCTCATTATTCTATTTTCTGACTAAGACTATATTTTGTTTCTTATTATTTTAGTCTAGACAATATAATGTTTATGGTTTTTCCACCATGAAGAATAAAAAGTTTATCTCAATTTTTAGACTTAGTTAATATAACCTAATGTTATATACTTGATGTATTACTAATACCTAAACAGAAATATGCATATCCTGCAGAAACAGGCAATTCCAAAAGAAAATAAATTGCTAATAATTGTACAAAAATGTCAACTTTGCAATTACAAATTCCATGTTTAAATAGTAGCATATCAATGAAGCTTACTAATTATAGATCTGTGCTTTTAAATTAACTGAGTCATCTTCAAAAGGAGGAAAAGAAAATTCATTCTTACATATATTCTCATATACTCTGCTGATGAAAGTAAGCATTAAAATCCTTTGAAATGTTCACATATTTTGTCCCAGAGATTCTACTTGTAGGAAATTGTCCAATGGAAATAATGACATCCATATAAAGAAACATAATGAATCAAACACTATTTATAACAATGAAACAACTTAGAACACATAAAGATCTAATGATAAAAATATCTATAACTTATAAAGAACTTACTGTGTGCCAGACATATAATTTTACATGTGTAACTTTCACAACAACCAAGGAGTTAGGTACTATTAATAACTGTTTGTCAGGTTAAGAAAACAAGTCGTCAAGCTAGTAATGTTTCAAGCCCAATATGAACCTAGGCAGTTTATATCAGAATCTAGGCTTTAGTCAACAATACAACAAGGGGAAATTTAATTTAATTTTGTTAGTCTTAGCGATATGAGATTAATTACTTATTCTATACCTATACAATGAAATAAACGTCCTTCCATTCTTGAATTCCTAATTGGATTAGTTTAAAATATTGTTTGATCTTTGAGTACACTCTCAAAAAGACACACGGGAGTTTTGTATGTTCTGAATCACGCCTTTCTTTCACTTTTATGCATATCTGACAATCTGGTTTTATAGCACCACAATATTTGTTGCTCCATTGTCTTTTAGCACTTACTGCTGTATGAGGTATTTAATATTTAAAAGCTGTGGGCCTTTCATGGACAAAGATTTTTTTAAATACATATATTCTGTTTATAGTCTTGATATTTTCAGAAATGTATTCCTCTTTTCATCAAATGTTTTCACTTTTGATTAATGCTTCGATATCTTTCAGTCTCCTGTGTTGTTATCTATCTGGCTTTGTTTTTAGCCTTGAATTGGAAGAGGTTTTCCATGAAAAATATCTCACGTTTGCTACAAACTGAAGAAATGGAATGATATTATTCCTTTTCAATGTCTTTCTCAACATTTCACATTTAGCAGTATAAAAGAGCTCATATTAATGAATATAGCCCAATTTTAATGCATAAGCATCAACAATCTACTTCAAGGCTGCTAGATAAAGGGAAGAATCTTCTTTGAATCATATGGTTAGGTATGCTAAGTTAATGGCACTGATGTTTTGGGGATCAATTTTAGTGCCTGAGAGGCTGCACCCACATCTGCACTGGTTCCCAGGACTTTTTGTGTCTCCTCCTTGTATTCAATTTCCTCCCTAACTAATCATCTTGATTTCAGCTAATTTCTCCTTCTTTTTCTTCTGTGTTATATCCTAGAAGGCCAATTCTTGGAAGAAGAGGTAAAAGGTTTTTTTTTCCCTGGTTCATAAAATTCTTTCAACATAGTGAAAGCCAAATTAATAACTTTTCCTGTTTAGTGTATTGATGTGTCCTGAAGTAGTGACAAAGAACAGAGCAGAGTTGATGTCTTTGCCCATTTCCATTAAGGACACCTGTCTTGATCTGCTTCACAGCATGGAACACAGGGCACAGTCTAGGGAAGTGTTTCACAATTCACACTGTCCACAGTGGAGGTAGAATAAGCGTCCCAATTAATGAAATATCCTTCTAATTAGTTCTCAGTGCAAATGTCAGTTTTTCACCAATTTCATGGGAAAATTGCAAGGAGGTTCCAATTTTCATTTATTTTACAGCCACATTAGCTTAGAAAGACTTCCTATGCCTTTTACAAGTCACCAAAAATAGTAAAAAACAAGCAATAAGAGATCATTTGTCTTCTCATGTGTAATATTAATATCTACTTTTTCTTATCTTCTTTAGGATTTCCCACACATTACTGGGAATAATGTGACGTTCCAAAACCAGGATTCCCGCCTTTGCCTTTATACAATACAGCTCCCAGATTTACTGATTTTAGTCACCTTGTTCTCTGACACCACTTTCTTCTATTACAGATTCAGATTTACCCAGCTTCTATCTCCAAACATCATAATGGTACCTCAGACCATCTTCAGTCTTCAAAACAAAGACTTCCAGTTAGGGGCTGGAGGGAGAGGAAGGGGGAGTTTACTGCTTGTTCAAAGGGTATTGAGTTTTAGTCATATGGGATCAGGACATTCTGGGGATCTGTCACACAACAGTGCGCATATGATTGACAATTTGGATTATGTACTTGGAAAATATATTATGTACTTGGAAAATGTGTTTTTTTGTTTGCCACTATTAAAAAAATGATCAGTTAATAACCTTACTCAATTCATTGATGAATCAGATCTTGTTACTCAAAATACATCCTTAAAATCTAATTCTTGCTCTTGATGCTAGCCAAAATAATCCTTCCAAATATATACAATGATATCTCCAAGAGAAAATTGGGTGAATAAAATCAACTACAGATTTTTCACAGGTTGTTTGTGATGACTATAAAATATATGGCCTTATTTACTGCTTTCAATACTGGTCAGTTATGCCTTCCTTCAAAATCTAGGTTAGTTCCTACTTCAAACTCTTTACAGAATTTTCTTTTGTGCTTATGTACTTAAAATATTTGTTTATATCAGTTGTTTGGCTGTTAGGTACCTAAGTCTTTACGATATCTCTTATGTTGTAACATGTTGAAATAGATCAATAATTTAAAACTTTAATATTTTATCATAAATTTTGCATTAATTGGATTTTTTTAAACATTGCATTAAAATATCATTTACCTTGATTGCTTAATATTTTGACATCCCCTTAAAAATTTTCCCCAAGACAAGTGCCTGGTTGTCTCATCATAGGCCCAGTCTTAAAAACTCATTAAACTGTTATCTTTAAAAAAATGTCTGCTAATTCTGCTCTTTTGGCTATGTACCTGATTGAAAACTGAATCTCGTATCTGAACCTAAATCCTTCTGTTGATGGTATATTCCAAGACCCCAAGGTCTTGGTGTGTGAGTCTCCAACCTGAATCTCAACCATCTGCTTATTCCTTGAGCGCCATTGGCCATTCTGAGTTTACGTGTCGGATATTCCCTCCTGATGGTCCACCTCTAAAACATGACCTGACATTTCCCATCCACTGCTTAACCTTATCACTACAGCGTGCAAGCCCCCCTGATCTCTGGATCTATGCCCAAAGCCTGTGCCTACCTGCTGGCCGTCTCTAAGCTGTTTCAAAGCTCTCAGCATGCACCATCAATTATTAAGTGAACGCATTTTGTCAAGTCCTGTTTTGACCAATAGAAAGTGAGTAATTTCATGGGAGTCCATAGAAGAAGAGCTCCAACAACGTTGTGGTTCAACACTGGCAAATGTTACACTAAAGCTGAAGTGACAGAAAATTCAGAGAAGACCATTGATTTTATTATTTTGCGGTTTTTCTTGGATTTCATAGACTAATTTTGTTTCATTCAATTCAGCACATATTTATTAAAGGCTATCATGTTAAGCACTGCTCATTTTTATCACATAGCTTAAAGTAATACAAAATAAGTATCCCCCTGGTTTTCACCTTTCCCCTCTGATCTTTAACATGATTTGGAAAGAATTACTAATAAGACCTTGGCAATCATTAAGAGAAAATGTTCAGTAGAGTGGTTAAGAAAAGTGAAAAGTGAATGATGATAAAGTAGGATTGAGAGGTAGATTATTTTTCAAGAAATGTAGTTGTAAGAGGAAAAGAGCGATTGTTTTAAGAAGAAAAGTTTTATCGGTTTGTTTATTATGATGGTGGTTACTACTTTTTATTTGTCCATACATAGTATATGTAAGAGTATGTTTTCTGATAAGAAGGGAGAATACAGCCGACAGGGAGATCCGGGAAGATGTAAGTGACAGAAAAAAGAAAAAATGAATCAAAATCTTAAAAAAGGAGAAATAGTATTTATCAGTTGTATGTGAAAACATACATTTCAACAGAGACTTGGTCCTTCGTTCTACCAGGAAAGAAGCAAATAAACATGAAGAAAAGGAGTATTTTGTTTGTTTATTTGAGCTCTAAGGAATGATTTGGGACATTTGTTGAATGGCCTTGATTGGTTTTTAGCCATACCATAGATGATTTGATATCCAAATGGTGAAGGTTGTGGAGGTAGGGCTCAAAGCTATTAACAGGCAGAGACAATTTTGAGAGCAATATTTCAGGGAGTATGATAGGAAAGGAATGCATATGATATTTGGCAAGGACAATTAAGATCCTATTCATTCCAGGTAGCATGAATTCATAGCAGACCCCATCAATGATTTTGCCCCATCAACCCAGAAACAATTGATCAGTTGAACATGTCATTACCATCTCATTATAACTATTGCCTCAAAGAAAATTTAAGCTTCTTGAGTGCAGAAGCCATATCATATCATTTTTACTTTCAAATTTTCCATTACACTTAACATTTTGCAGATGCACATTCTACACAATAATTTGTTGACAATTCATTGTTAATGACTCCTTTTCCTAAACTTCAAACATGGTTTTCTTTACCTAGAATCTTATTATCATGTTAGTCCTGATGCAGAAGTATATGTTTAAATCTCTGGTACCCAAAGGCTCAAGACAATCCTACCCCCAAATGCAGTGGTACTTTGTAGCGAGACATTCCCAATATTGTTCTTTAAAAAGCTACCAGATATGTAAGAGAGAAAATGAGCATTGCATAAAGACCTCACCAATTCTTATTAACTATTTACAGTAAAAAATAATTATACAGGAAAAACTCAAGTTACTTTAAGGATTATGCATTATATTGTGAAATGTTCATTAAATAATTACAGAGCATTGGTGTCTGTGTGCAGCTTTCTATTATAGGAATGGCTTATGAAACAGTTACTGCTGCTCCCAAATCACCCTAAGCACATTTACATTATTTTAAGGTGCATATTTTGATTATGAAATATTCACTGTAAATAAATATACTATTTGTAATACAATAGAAAATTCTTATATTCCAATACACACCTATAAGTTGCTAAGTGTTTTAAGAGGCTTCTGAAGTACTGAAGAATGACTAGGCTTACTTGAGAGTAGTGGATTGAAAACATGCAACAGCTTTATAATTCATTTTTTTAAATAAGTTCATAAAAGACAAATGCACAAATTATAAGGAGTTGAAGTACAAGTTTTATTTCTAACTTTTTATTGAAGTATAGTTGACATAATATTTTATTAGTTTCAGATTTTTTAAATACCTCAGCCCGTATCCCATCGTCAGAATGCCCTGAAATCCATTTTTCAAAGCTTATGCAGACATCCCTTGTATAATCAGGTAAGAGAGGAGCCTTACGTTAGGCTGGAGGCCCATCCCCTCAGCTTTGCCCCAGCATTTCCCCAACCAGAGCAACTCTGGAGCTGATATTCCCAAACCCTTTGGGCTCCAAAGAAATAATCTAGAATCCTCCATCTTGAATGATGTGCAAATTGTGAATCCTTATAATAACTATTTCATGGCCTTTCTGGAGAGATCCCTGTCAAGAAAAACATGAATTTTGAAATATGATTATGTTACCAAATATTGGCCAAATTTAAAGGATTGTATGGTGGCTATTTGGTAACAAGACAATATTATTCAGATAACAGAATTTTGCTGCCCTAACTTCAATATCCCATCTATCTTCATGATATATTGGATACTGAATTCTTCTTTCAAGGTCTATGTAATTAACCTAGGGAGGACTCTTCACCAAAGAATGAACATTTCTAGCCTACAGCTCTGGATTTCTTAATATTTAGCAACTCAGCAGAGTTTGCCATTTTATATATTTACATAGTACATTTACATTTTACATATTGCTGTGCGTCACAATGTGGTCCTTAACAGGTCTCATTTGGGTTTATTGCTGAGAAGTTGCTAAGAATGCAGTGTATTCTTTTATCACCAGGGAGCTCTTATTACATTAGTCTTGTGATGCCAGAGCTTGGAGGTTGATGTGCCTAAATTGTTAAAAATAGAAGTTGGAAAGTTGGAATTGAAGTGAATATGCTAAAAGAGCTGTCATGATAGCAAAGTTATTTTCATTAGCTTTAGTTTCAGGAATATCATATAGATTCACATAACTAGTCTGGATGCAACCAACCACATGTAAATTATGAACATTATCTGTTTCTCTTAACAGTAACAGTAATTTTGTACCTGTAATGAAACAATTTTCTTATTGATTAATTGAAGGTTGAATAACTGTGAATGAAACTATTTTTATAGTTTTATGCATTATGTAACCACTCAAACACTGATATTTTTCTTTTCTAACTTTAACAATCACATAAAGTCATGATACATAGAAACTTGAAAATGTATTTTGGAGTTGAGCAAAGAGGCCCTTTCAATGATAGCTCTAGGTTCTAGGAGGAGGAAATACAAGGATGCTCAAATTAAAAGTGTTTGGAAAAAGAAAAATCGCTTGCAAACATGGAAATTGCCTAGCAACAGAAAGGGTGAGAGATTGAATTTAAAGTCATATGTAGCTTTGTCTGGGAGAAATAAAAGAAGGCCTAAAAGAAGAAATCTAGCTTGGGGAGTTTGGTAATACTGAAGCAACAATAACACACGTACTCTGGCATGTACTAGGTAAAAGATCTTTGTTCATGAACTTGTTCAATAAAGACGTGGTGAGAACTTGCATCAATTTTAAAGTCTCATTAGGTATTTGCTAAATAAATAAGGTATTGGGAGGAAGAAAAGGAGAAAAGAGAATGGCAGGAGATGGCTGGCATTCCAAGCAGGGAGTAGTATAAGCAAAAACTAGGAGAGAAGCTGGCACACTGAGGCACTTGTGAACCCTTACCTGTGGCTAGAGAATAGGTTTCCAGAGGAAGCGATGAGAAATGACAGGCTTTCCTCACCATGCTAGGTTTAGGTTTTATCCTGGAGGCAATACAAAGTTACTGAGATATTATAGGCTGGGAAGTCCTATATCAGTTTTATTTTAAGAGGATCATTATGAAAGAAAGAATCGACAAGAAAGCAAAGATGAAGGAAAGGATGAGTAGTTGAGCTGTTCTTGCAGCAAGTAATAAAGATATAATGCAGACATGACTGGCAAGACTTTATTAGTAAAGCTGGACTGGGGAGATGTAGGATGGCAAAATTTGCAAATTCAATGTTCCAACCAGATAGGGAAGATAAGATAGCTGGGGAGGTCGAAGATTATTCCAACATTTCTTGTTTGGCAAGTAATAATACCTGTGATTTAAAGATTGCTTACTCTCTGTCAGGCATAGCTCAAGGGATTACATGAGTTAATTAATTCATGTAACCATCCCAACAAATTTATAAAGGACATATTTCATTATCATTTTATAAAGGAGAATAGTGAGGCACAGAGAGGTTAAGTAATTTCCCATAGATAATAAGTGGCAGAAATGGGTTTTGGACCCATTCCATTTAAGTTCAGAGCCAATCTATTTTTTTTTTATTAAGGTATTATTGATATACACTCTTATGAAGGTTTCACATGAAAAAACAATGTGGTTACTACATTCACACATATTATTGTGTCCCCCCATATGCCATTGCAGTCACTGCCCATCAGTGTAGTAAGATGCCGCAGAGTCACTATTTGCCTCCTCTGTGCTACACTGTCTTCCCCATGATCCCCCCCACACCATGTGTGCCGATCATAATACCCCTCAATCCCCGTCTTCCTCCCCCCTTTGGTAACCGCTAGTCCCTTCTTGGAGTCTGTGAGTCTGCTGCTGTTTTGTTCCTTCAGTTTTGCTTTGTTCTTATACCCCACAAATGAGGGAAATCATTTGGTACTTGTCTTTCCCCACCTGGCTTATTTCACTGAGCATAATATCCTCCAGCTCCATCCAAATGGTAGGATATGTTTCTTTCTTATGGCTGAATAGTATTCTATTGTGTATATGTACCACCTCTTCTTTATCCATTCATCTACTGATGGACACTTAAGTTTCTTCCATATCTTGACCATAATGGTTGAACTAGCTTACATTCCCACCAGCACTGTAGGAGGGTTCTCCTTTCTCCGCATCCTCACCAGCATTTCTTGTTCTTAGTCTTTTCGATACTGGCCATCCTAACTGGTGTTAGTTGATATCTCATTGTGGTTTTAATTTGCATTTCCCTGATAATTAGCCATATGGAGCATCTTTTCATGTGCCTGTTGGCCATCTGAATTTCTTCTTTGGAGAATTGTCTGTTCATATCCTCTGCCCATTTTTTACTCGGGTTATTTGCTTTTTGTTTGTTGAGGCATGTGATTTCTTTATATATTTTTGAATGTTAACCCCTTGTTGGATATGTCATTTACAAATATATTCTGCCATACTTAGGAGGCCTTTTTGTTCTGTTGATGGTGTCCTTTGCTGTACAGAAGCTTTTAAGTTTGATGTAGTCCAAAATCCCTTCTTATAAACTGTATTGCAAACCATGATAGGACAAGTGTGCTTCGTATGCCATGACAGAGAAAAGAAGTGGAATATTTCTAGGTAAAAGAATGAAATCATAAGGATATTTACCTGCTGGTGAGCATTCCAACAGGAATTTGAAAACATAGGTCCAAAAGTTATATGTAAGCTAGAAACAGAAAGAGACAGATGATAAAGTTGGTGCTTTATTTATTGTTTTATGATCACTTTCTTCTATGCATCCATCCTTACATTTCTTTATCCAGATATTCAGTCATTTGATGGGTGAGCATTAAATGTCTGCTGTATGCAGGCACTGTCCCTGGTTCTGGGGAGATGGTGATGTAAATACAAGACAACATCCCTGTTCTTGACGAAGTTAAATTCTAGTTGAAGGAAACAAAAGGAGTAAGTGTACAAAATCATTTCATTTAGGTTACAGGCCCATGAATGAAATGAAACAAAGAGGTGTGATAGTGACTAAGCAGAGCGAAGTACAGACCTGGTATTAACTGGTAAGAAAAGGCCTCACAAAAATGTAGTATCTGAGATAGTACTATATGAAGGGCAAGGGAGAGCCAGTGATGGGAAGATTCTAGGCAAAGCATAAAATTAAATTTGTCCTATCTATCAGAAACTTCTTCCTCTAGCTACTGCCCTACCTCCTCCCTTCTCACAGACAAATTCCTTTTAACACTGTCTAAAGTTGAAGTACCCATTTTACCTCCCACTCGTTGGTCAAATCACTATCATTTGGTGCTAATGACTTCATGTAAACTATTCTTGCCACGGTCACCGATGATATCTTCATCCTTACGCCAAATGTCTGCTTTTCAGTTGTTACCCTTCTCAATCTCTGGGTAGAATTTAAAATGTTTAATATCTTTCTTTTCAAAACCTCATTTTTCTTAGTTTCTATAGCATCCAGATCATAGATTTTGAGAATCCATACTCTGTAATTTCCTTTTTACGTATATATATATATATATATATATATATATATGTGTGTGTATCTCATCCCCTTCAGTCTGTGTAACATGCTTCCCTTCCTTCAAATATCTCTTAAGTGTTGATGCCAACATTCCTCTCTTTTCTTCTTTCTGCACACTCACCAGTTGGGTGCTATCAGTCACTGTTGTGGGTTTAATTACCTTACTTTTATATAAACCCCCAACTGAGCCCCATGAGAGCTCTTGAGATCCAGATTCGTGTATCTAACTAGAGGTTACCATTTGGATTTCTCACAGGTCCTTCAAAATCATTTTGTTTACTTCCAGTGTCAGCTTCCAGTGCAAACCCACTACAGCCTATGTCCTCCTCTGATTAGGACTGTAAACCCTGACCAGAATATGGAAAGGAACAAACTGAGGAGATTAAAACTGAGTAATAACAAGAAGGTTTGGAGGGGAAGACAAAACTTGAAAGAACAAAATTGGTGGTGAGTTTCCCAGTCATTTTTCCTACTGTAATTTTTAACTTTGACATGAGGTGAGTCCCTTTGTTAAACCGCACTACCCCAAGAAAAACAGTGGTATGGGTACCTACAATCCAGACAGAAAAATCAGCTCTTCTGGCCAAAAGAATCAAGAAGAGGATTCCCTTAGAGAACATTTTTTTTCCACTCCTTTTCCTGCCCTCAAGGGCAGCCTTAGTTCCACACAGCTGTACCAGAATCCAGAGACTGAACCCAGAAATAAGCCAATATTTCTGGCTAGATGAAGTAGAAAAATGGACCCCTGGAAGATAGAGAATATAGGGGAAATAAAAAAGAAGAGAGAGCTAAAGTTCATCCACTAATTCAGCACATAACAACCCAAGCCTTGGGCTTAAAAGTGCGCTGTCTTGACCTGTACATGCATGGACCAGACTCAGAAAAACACAGCATAGATTTTGAGGCCTGAACTATTATATAAATTACTGACCACGTCTTCCATTAACCTCAGGATGGTACATGCGTGATGCAGAGCTGAAAAGCACAGCAGTGGATTTGAAAACTGAACTTGACATTGGAACCACTGCACACAGAGGATGGAATTAAGCTTGTATTCTAAATGAAGCTGGGTTTATTGATGGCACGTGTGCACACACACACACACACACAGTCACATACACACACCAACATTCTCCAGATGATTTCAATAGAACATAAATCCCACAACATGATATAAAAATATCCAGGATGCAATACAAATGAAGGAGAAATATATTATCAATTGAAGAGAAAAGAATATAAATAGATACCAAAAGCAGAAAATTTCAAAGACTATAAAAGTAGTTATTATATCATGCTTTGTAAGGTAAAGATGAAAGTTCTGAAAATATGTGTGTTTTCATCAAGAGAGACAGAGAGGGGCTATAAAAAGAAAAACCAAATAAGAGTTAAATAACTGAAAGTATAATATTTAAAATAAAAATTGAATGGGTTCAAAAATAGACAGGAGGTAGCAGATTAAATAATCAAGATAGAGTAATAGAAAGTAGCCATTCTGAAAAGCAGAAACAAAAAACCGATTTCAAAAAACTCAGGGAACTGTGGGACAATATCAAACATTCTAGCATTTGAATCATTGAGGAAAGTTGAGGTAGGTGCAGAAAAAATATTTAGAGAAATAATGGCTGAAAACTTAATTTGGTAATATACATACATGTACAGATTCAAAAGCTCAGCTAGTCCTCAAGAGGATAAAGTTAAGGAATATCATGATCAGAATCATCAAAGTGAAACTGCCAAAAAGCAAATATAAAAATTAAATCTTGAAATAAGGCAGAAAAAAATGACACATTACATATAGGGGTCCTGCAAATTTGAGTACATTGAGATTTCTACCAAAAAAATTGAGGCTAAAAGACAGAGGAACACTATTCCTTTTTTTTTTAATTGCAGTATTGACCTAAAATATGGTAATTTCAGGTTGCACAACATAGAGATTTGACAATTGTAAACGTTAACGTTATGAAATTTCATCATGAAAAGCAGTTGTAGGACTGAAACAAAATAAATGTCAATATAGGACTCTATGCTTATTGAAAATATCTTTCAGGGAAAAGCAAAATAGATATTTTCAGCAGAAAGAAAGCTAAGAGAATTTGTTCCCAACAGAAATTACCTAAAAATAATGCTAACGGAAGTTCTTCAGCCAGGAAACCTTACCATCAGGCACCTTAGAATGTAAGGAAGAACCACAGTAGGGGTATATACCTGGGTTACTAGAGTAATTACTGCTCTCTTCTTAAGTTCTTTAAAGTATAAATGACATTTGAAAGCAAAACATATATAATATGATGTTTTCAATATATATATAGATATAATACATATGATATATGACATAAGGGACTGTTTAGTTTTAAGATTTCTACATTTTAATTGATGTGGTAAAATATTTAACTCGGCAGATACTATAAAAATTAAATATGCATATTGTATTTCTCAGAAAAGGTATTAAAAACAATAGAAAAATACAAAAGACAAATTAAGGTAAGTTAAAATTAAATTCTAGAAAACATTCAAGTAATCCAAAAGAAGATAGGAAATTAGGAAAGAAGAACAAAAAATAAGAGAGAGGACAACATAAAACAAAAATTAAATAGTGAATCAAAATTCAACTATATAAATAACTACATTAAAAGCAAATAGTCTACACTAATTAAATAGCAAAGATTGTCAAATCATGTAAAATAACAAGACCCAATGAATTACTACCTTAAAAATTAAATTAAAGTGCTATAAGGAAATTAAAGGTAAAAGCATGGCAAAAAATATGCAAGTAATAATCAAAAGAAGACTGTGGTAGCTATGCAGTAGCTATATTAGCTGCAGAAAAAGTCAATTTTAAAAGAAGGAAACTCATCCAGATAAACAGTGTTATTTCATAATGAGAAAGGGGTAAATTCACTAGAGACATAATAATTCCAAATGCTTTACACAGAAGTTCAAGACACATGAAACAAACTGATAAAGCTGAGATAAAATAAATATACCCACAATTACACATGGAGTCTTCAACATTCCTCTCTTTAGAATCAATAGCTCAATACAACAAAAATAAGGTTATAGAAGAGCTGAATAACATCATTAACCTAATTTATCCTATTTATCTGTAGTGCTATACCTAACAATAGCAGAATACACATTCATTGTTTATAGAATACTCACCAGGTGGATATGATAAGCAAACCTTATCAAATTTAAAAGGATTAAAATTTTACAAACAATGCTTTCAAACCATAATGAATCAAACTAGAATTAATAACAGAAAATACCTAAATATTAGAAATTAAACTTACACTGAAAATTAAAGTCAAAATATTGGAAATTAAACCACATGCAGCTAAAGTTTTCATTTATTTAAAACATTAATTTCTGAACCTTCACAGAAAATCTGAGTGAAATACCCATTCCAGCTGCCTTACTTTGTCTGGCTAATACCTATTTATATAAGAGGTATCAGTTTAAGCTTCATTTTCTCAAGACATCTTCTCTGGTGGTCATGGGATGAAAGATGTGCCACATTTCTATTTCCTCTGAGGTACTTCCTCACAAGGTGTCCCTACAACGTTCCTCAACATTTTAATCAAATGTTACTTAGCCTCGTCGGACCACCGTGTTCGAATTTAGTGGCCAATCTCAGTATAGTGTAACATCATAAACAATAACAGAAAAATAAAATAAGACAGCCAAAATCTGATACAAATTATCGTTTTCCTGGTGACTAGTCCCAGCAAACAAAACCTCCTTCTGCTATACACACTGGAATAAATGAGACCTTAATCAGTTATGATTTATTACTACTTTCTTTTCATGTGAGTTTCATGCTTGATCTCCTTGTAACACACTAAGATGCATGAGGAAGAAGAAGACATCTATCTGGCTCGCCCTTCTCCCAGGTCCTGCGTGGAATGTCCACTATCAGTTATTAATAGTTGTTAGTGATCTGGGACCACTAGGATTCTGGGATAACTTGGAAGAACCAAGAGAACTCCAGGTTACAGGATCTTTGGAGAGAGTTTTTTTACATTGCTGAACACCAGAGAAACTTAAATAAAAATAAAATAAAACACATAGCTCTAAAATAGTCATATTATAACCTTGTCATAAAGCCACTTTCTCATTGTAAACCCTTAGTATCTTGTGACATTCCATTCAGTAGTTTAAATGTTTATTTCTCATCTCCTTGTTCTTTATTAATAAAGTATTTCCAGAAGGCAAAACGTTCCTTGTGTCCTCATTCTATACCTACACCAAATATAACTGACGCCTAGCAAAGTGTCCAGCTGAGAACAAACTGCACCAGGAAAGGTATTACGTGAGCAGAGACATGTCACTTCAGGAAGATCCAGACTCCACCCTTGATGTAGGTGGGAGGGAGTGCCTTCAGATTACTCTACCTCAACAGACATGATGCTCTGGTGGTTCAGCTAATGATAACTTCATAACCAATGAAGCCTCACCAGTGTATTCTGTGCAAATAGTGACAATTTATACATGAAAAAAAAGGTGAATAAGAGTTTTCTTTTAAATATTTTAAAGGTCTTCAGTGACTGAGATATGAAAAACATGCTGATAGTCAATAGCAGAACTGACATCAGCAAAGAAAAATGATTTATCCAATATGACACAACCATACTGTATCATTTTAATGTAAGTAATATAAATCACTTTTTCCTTCAGCATTAATATATTTATTCAATTGACGCATTATGAAATTTAATGTAAACTTTAAATATTACTTAGGAAATATGTAAATATTGTCTCTCTGTCCCTGTACCTCACCTCCGTATAATTATATACCATGATTAGCTGATGAGGGGGGTTCCAAAAATATCCCTGAAATAACAGGTGAATATTCAATACAATTTGTGAATGTTGCGTTAATATCATTTCAAACAAGGATCTGATTAATGCGGCTTCAGATCCTCAGACAATTTATTGAGCTGCTTGTTGATTACAATCTGTGATACTTTCCCTCTTCTGTGTAGATATTGATTTGATAGATAAAGTGGGGATAATTTTTCTTCTGGAGTGGTGACATTAATGGCCATTGAACTCTCACTGACAGCAGTAGTGAACCATGTTTATTGGAACGCCAGTAATTATTTCAGTTATTTTTCTCCTCTTCTCTTTGTTCTCCCCTTTTTCTTCTCCTCCGTATGATTTTGATCTTTTTAGGAGACTGAAAAACCTATAGGAAGGTAAGCTAGGATTTCACCCTTTCTTTGAAAGGCAAGATTAATTTTAAAAAGGAAATGAAGATTTATATAATTATGTGCGTGTGTGCATGTGCACGTGTGTATGTATATGCACATAACATGTCAACAGTTTACTGAAAGCAAATTTTATATGGGCACTTCACTGGAGGCCTGTGTTATAGTAGACATGGTACAAAGTGGGGAATCAAATGTGTTCAAACATCAATACTGACTGCTTCTAAAGGTGAGACCTTGAGAGACGTTTTTTTCTGAGCTTTAATTCAATGATAAATTAATGATAATCATAGCTTCTCTGCAGAGTAGATTGAGATATTAAGATAGTAACTATAAAGCACTTAGTTTAATATCCTGTATAGTAGACACTGACATCTCTAGGATAAGTTATTATTGTAACATATCTCAAGAGATTGCTAATTCAACAGAGAATTAAAGTCATTCATTCAGTCAAGAAACATTTATTATAATCTGTAGTACTGCAAACTACTTAGAGATACAAAGATAAAAATGCCATAGGTCCTAGCTTCACAGGGCTTATATTCTAGGGAATGGAATGCTCAGTGACAACAAAAAGTATAATTCTACAATAGATAACAGTGGTGTGAGATACTGATTGAAATCTACCTGTCCAGAGGTGTTTGTTTTTGATTTGCTGTTCTTTTATAATAGTGCAGAGAATTAGAGTGGAGATGGTCTTCCCTTGAATTATACAGAAAAAAGTCAAGAAGACCTCTTTCTAGGCATGAGAGTCTGTAGGTCCAAAGGGGTGAGATTAGTTTGCTGCTGTGGAGGTCTGTACTGGAGAAGCACATAAACGGGAAGGGAGCCTGACCTCTCTTCTGTGTAAATATATCGTTCTAGAAGAGAGGTTATCTTCCTGCCTTTTTTACTTCCCTATCAGTGAGGGTCAGAGGCTCTCCTTATTAAAGGTAAGGAATGGAGTCCCCAGGGAATCACTTGTAAAGTTTATTGAGGGGGCAACTTTCAAAAGGGGAGAATAATGTCTAATTTCCTGGTTTGAATTATGTTTAATCACTGTGTGTGTGTGTGTGTGTGTGTGTGTGTGTGTGTGTGTGTGTGTGGTGGAGGGTGGGAGAGGGGACTTGTATCTTTGATTAAATATTTTATGGAATGAGAATGGCAAAATGATTTCATAAATAGCATACAACTCAGTCTAAGAAAGAAGGATTCACTACACTACAATTAGAAGGGTGTATTAGAAAAATTAAAATAATTTTGTGATGGTAACCCAGTGGATTTAACTTTCTTGTCAGACAGTAATATTTATAACACACTAAAGTAAGTACAAAGATGGAAATATGCAGGGAATGCTGTAAAACCATGATGTCAGAGAGGGCTTCTTAGGTTTATTAAAGCCCATTCTAAATTTTAAATATGACTAGGCATTATACAATTACATCTGGATTGGGAGAATATTATAGGTTGTTTCTAGGAAGGGATGGACTAAGGAACTGAGGCAACAAACAATATGACAAATTGTGTTGTGTGTTTTACTATGTTTATTGTTCATGATGTGTTTGCTGTTCATCCCAGTAAAGCGCAGATAAGGAAAATCAAGCTGTTTCTCACACACCCACATACAAGATGGAATTATTTTCTCCCACATGGGATGAAGCACTTTGCAGTACTCTTTTTCGTATTGCTGAAGATAAATTGAACAGTAATGTTGCTCCATTTTTTTTATGATAGGAAGGCTTTTGGGTAGATACCCAATTGGAATGGAAAGTTAGGACATTTTCCAAAATGTTTTTTAATACCGCTTTTACTTAGATTGTATAATTACTTTGGTGGTAATGGGAGGGGTCTGGTCTTGCACAGAACACCGGTGGAAACAGGAATGCACATAACCATGTAAGTCATCTATTTGCTGCTGACCATGAGAACAAGTTCTATGTATCTTTTCATATTATTTTGAATACACTACATATGAGCCCACTAAACACAGAGGTGATGGCACTTTGCTTTGAAGATGTATTAGCAGGTTCCAAACTTGTCAAAGTATCAATTCTTTAAAAAATGATTGCTAACTATAGTGCCTTAATGTCATGGTGATGAACCATGTTGATACAAGGTCAAACAAGGGACAAACCACCCTTGACTTCAAAGAGTCAACAGTCGAAGAGTATTTGATTCATCCCAGGAGAAGAGTTGGAGATACTTTCACTTTCTTAGAAATCCTCTCAACTATCACAGCTTATCACTCCCAGCATCAGTGGTGTGTTGACTGAAATAGCAATAACATATTCCCTGCCTGCTACTGGGCCAGTGTGGGGAAATGAGGAGGTCTGCTTCTGATTTGTGCTGTTGATCGGAACACTATACAATGTGCTAGTTGTTTATGCAGTAGTGAGGGCTCTTTCAGATTTTAAGTTCTTAGGTAACTTTCCCTCAGCAAACAGAATCATGACGCATCGTTCCCTCCTGGTCACTTTGATATCTGGGCTAGCTGCGTTCAGCACTGTGCGAAGGACCCTTAAAGATTCATATATACGATCACTACTTCATATCTGAATATATGGTTAATGGAAAGGAGCAACAATAATGCCCATAATTGCTACAGAAATAAAAAACTACTTTGAAAAATTATCCCATTTTTCCAGAAACACTGTTTCAATGGAATATTGAGAGAGAGTGGGAAGTGAGAGGAAGGAAGGAAGGATTCTTTCAATGAAATTTCTCTTCTAAGTAAAATTAAGTTGAATTGGAAATAATTTCATAATGACTTCTGCCTTTGTGAAAGTAGAATAACACCACTATTATAACACTAGCCTATAAGTAAATACTGACAACAGAAGAGAAAATTTACTGTTCATGAAAGAGGCGTGAAAAGACTGTAATTTTGGCTAAGTGTTCAGAGTAGAAAATCACATGATCCATACTGCAAGCATACTAAAACCAATGATGTTTCTCTCTAGTGGTTGATTCCACCAAGAGATACCAAACTTTAAGTTGACAATTTTCCAATCACCAAGTTGCCCTCAAAAAAAGCAATTAAAAAAAAAGTAACAGTGTAGGATTCTGAGGAGTTTCAGTTGCTTTTCTCCCAATTATATTAATCAGTGACATGAAAATACATACTTTTGAGAGCAAGCATATTTATTTGGCTAAAAGAGATTACAAAAGAGAGTTAAAGTACTGTTTATTTTGCAGCTTTATAAAAAAGAAAAGGAATTTGTCAATATATATCAGAATATTCCTATTCTTGTTAAAAACAGAATAAGCTCAGAATGTTGAAAGTATTATTGGAATTCTGCATAGTCACCTCCATTAGTAAAGCAATTGGAAAATAAAGCTTTCCATTTATTACCTTCAAAAGAATTTTCTCATATCCAATTCTCTGCATAATATGTTGTCAAAAGCAATTTAGGCACTAGTAAAATTCAAAATTTTTTCTGCATGTGTATTCTGGCTTCCCTGATTATAGTTTTGATATTGAATATTATTTATTTAAATTGAGTACATTTAATTTCTTGTTTTCCTCAGACATAAACTGTACTTTAAATGCTATTAATAGATGCTACAAATACTCAGTTTTACTAATGAGCTTTTGCTAATGAGTTTTACTAATATTTAGTTATTTGCTAATAAATCTGCAGATGGGTTCAGCAAACATTTGATATCATGAATCATTTTTGAAGATGTAAGTTGAAAACTTAAAGAAATAGAAGGTGCTTCATATATTTCTATTAAATTTGCTCTTTAGTATTTAACATAACATAAAATGATCTTTAAGCAGATAATTATGATTCAGTGATAGTGTGAGTACTATGCTAAGGTGCTTGGCCTTGATACTTTTAAGAGACAAGGAATGATCTCAGTATAGAATAAGCTGATCTCACCCTTATCGGCAGTGGAGGGAGGGAGTAGGTTCAAATTCAATGTGAGAGACTGTTAGCGATTTATTACAAGTCTGAAAAAATAGTTGGGAGGATCTGCCCTAGGGTAGAAGCTGTGGAAATGGGAAGAAAAGGACAGATGTAGGAATATGTGGGTAAAGTCAGCAGCATCAATAGGAGCTGAAGTTTGATTACATGGTGTAAAAGACCATTCTGGGGTTCCCATCTTGAGTGACTTGAAGTAAGATATTCAGGGAGAATTCTTGAGCTTGTGTGAATTAGCACAACTCCTGGGAATGCCGGTTTCAGACTCCGAGAATCATTATAGCAGTTGTAACTATCCCTTTAAAGATAGAGTAACTGGCTTAAAATTGATAGATGAAGAAGGTATGTTTTTTAAAAAAGTATGCATTTATTAAAGCATAATTATCTCCCATGGAAAGCAGAGGAAATCTAGAAATTGGGGTGGTAAGTGATGGGAACAAGCACAGGTATAAACAAATGCATTAAAAGGCTTATTCTTTTAATTTAAAAAATACAAGTAAAAATTTTAAATGTGTTATACATTTATTCTGGAAAAATGAGTTTCAAACACAAGCTGACTTCATAAGGCTTCTACCCACATGCGCACTTACATCTAACTTGCAAATCAAGTTCAGAGCTTAGAAACACCACTGAGATCTTCTTCAAGGGGTTTCTGAATAGTGCTGTTACTTATCTACTCAGTCACTGCTGCCAGATTATCATAAAACCTACATTTGAGCAGCTGGGCAGGAACAGAAAAGAACCCAGCTGTCCTTACAGTGCCAATTATTAAATGGGAAAAAGAGTTGGAAGCTTAAGTTATTTGAGAAATGTAAAACATACACACTATTTAAACCTCAACCTATTTTTCCCTGTGGTACATGAGTTAACCACATGCAGTTACAAATGATCTTCAGAATTAATTATATGGCACTGTGGGTGCGCATTGTTCCTAGTAAGGCATGTGGTTTTGATCCCTACATGGGTGTGCATCATGAAGCCTAACACAGGGGTACTTGCTTTTAACTTAGAATTTATGCCCTACTTATTTGCAGAAAAGATTTTATTGCTGGGAAACAATAGAAAACAATATTAAAACAAAAACACATGCACATGTTCAAATAAATATCAAAGCCATAGATACATAAATATTATGATTCATGTGAGATGACTGAATCATCACAAGAGTCTCCATGAAGACTCAGCACAGGTGCAGGGGTTTTATACTGTGTCCTGAGAAAAGAAAAGTCAGAAATACTGAGCCCTATCTCCTCGGATTTTCTGGTCTCTAGTAGACCTAATCCTGACAGCACTGTCATTATTACAACCGTAATGTAAAAGTTACTAGTGTGGAAATTATTTCATTATTTGGAGGACACAATAACTATATTTTATATACTTTTCTAAGTGCAGAGAACATTGTAATATGAGAGTATATAACTGATAAAATGAATGAACTGAAGGAGAGAGTAGAAGATGGCAGCATGAGCAGGGCGGCAAAAATTTCCGCAAACCATATATATTTTGAAAATACAGCAAATACAACTATTCCTAAAAGAGAGACCAGAAGATACAGTACAACAGCCAGGCTGCATCTACATATGCAAGAATTGAGCATCCCACGAAAAGGGTAAGATACAAAGCCGTGACCTAGTGGGACCCGAGCACTCCCCCCACCCTCCTCACTGGCGGGAGGAAAAGAATCAGAGTGGGGAGGGAGTGGAAACACAGGACTGCTAAATAACCAGCCCTAGTAATCTGCACCAGGAGCACAGACACACATTGCCTGGTGTACAGGATACTAGAGAAATGGAAAAGTAAAATCTGAGATGGAGACTGCGAGCAGGTCCCCACGGCTGGCTCCCATGGGACAAAAGAAAAGCAGGTGCTTTAAAAGTCTTAAAGGGACAAGGATATAACAGGTGGACAAAATCGTCGTGGCACACTCAGCCCAGCAGGCTGGGAATCTTAAGAAACTTCAGGTGGCCTAACCCCCTCAATGGCAACACAGCTCTGAAGCCCCTCATGGTGATAATCAGCCTGCTATTTATTAACCCCCACTGGCACTGCAAGCAAGCCGGCTGACCCACCGTTGCTGTGGACCAGCCAGGGAGCAGCGCCACCTGCAGCAACCACATACAGTCTTCTCCAAGCATTCAGCTAACTGGGCCAGACCCAGAGGATGTCCCCAGTGCACAGTCACCCGGCACAGGGAGAGGAAGCACTCTAAAAGGCACAAAGGGGCGCTGTTCTCACAGAAGAACACATGCAGTGGGCCCGAGGCCACCCGCCCATGGAAGTTCAATGGATTAACCCAGAAACTGCTCCCTGTGTGTGGGTAACAGGCACAGGCAGCAGAGAAGGGCAAGGTGACCAGCAAGCAGGAAGGGACTTTGTTCTTCCAGCTGACACATGCGCCACTTGCCAGTGATCACTTCTATCACCATGAAAAGGCAGAAGAAAAAAGAATTCAAAATAAAAGTCATAACCTGGCTGATGGAACTGCAGGGAAGTATGCAAGAGTGAAGGGAGGAAGTCAGGAGGGAGATAACAGAAATGAAACAATCTATAGAAGGACTTAAGATCAGACTGGATGAGGTACAAGAGACTGTTAATGGAATAGAAATCAGAACAGGAATACAGAGAAGAAAAGGCAGAGACAGATAAAATGATCTCTAGGAATGAAAGAATATTAAGAGAACTGTGTGACCAATCCAAACAGAAAAATATTCGCATAACAGGTGCACCATAAGAAGAGAGAGAAAAAGGGATAGAATGGGTCTTTGAAGAAATAATTGCTGAAAACTTCCCGAACATGGGGAAGGATATAGTGTCTCAGACCATGGAAGCCCACAGATCTCCCCACACAAGGGACACAAGGAGGACAACAACAAGACATATAATAATTAAAATGGCAAAGATCAAAGACAAGGACAGGGTATTAAAGGCAGGCAGAGAGAGAAAATATCACCTACAAAGGAAAACCCATTGGGCTATCATCAGATTTCTTAACAGAAACTTTACAGGTCAGAAGAGAATAGCATGATATATTTAATGCAATGAAACAGAACGGCCTTGAACCAAGAATACTATATCCAGCAAGAATATAATTTAAATTTGAAGGAGGGATTAAATAATTTCCAGATAAGCAAAAGCTGAGGGAATTTGCCTTCCACAAACCACCTCTGTAGGCTATTTTAAAGGGATTGCTCTACAGAGTATTTTGAAGGAAGTACTCCTAAGGCTAAATAGATGTCACCAGAGAAAATAAAATCACAGCAAAGAAAACAAATCAACCAAATACTAAATAAGGCAAAACACAAAATCAGCTATCCACAAAAGCAGTCAAGGGAAACACAAAAGAGTACAGAATAAAACACCTAACATATAAAGAATGCAGGAGGAAGAATAAGAAGGGAGAGAAATAAAGAACCATCAGACTGTGTTTATAACAGCACAATGAATGAGTTAGTTAGATGGTTAGATAGTAAAGAAGATAGACTTGAACCTTTGGTAACCACAAATCCAAAGCCTACAATAACAATAAGTACATATCTATCAATAATCACTCTAAAAGTAAATGGACTAAAGGCACCAATCAAAAGACACAGAGTAATGTAAAGGATAAAAAGCAATACTCATCTAGATGCTGCATACAAGAGACTCATTGGAAACCCAAAGACATACACAGACTAAAAGTGAAGGGATGGAAAAAGATATTTCACACAAACAATAGGGAGAAAAAAAACAGGAGTTGCAGTACTTGTATCAGACAAAATAGACTTCCGAACAAAGAAAGTAAGAAGAGACAAAGAAGGACATTACATAATGATATTGGGGTCAGTCCAACAAGAGGATATAACCATTATAAATATCTATGCATCCAACACAGAAGCACCGACATATGTGAAATAAATACTACAGAATTAAAGGAGGAAATAGAATGCAATGCATTCATTTTAGGAGACTTCAACACACAATTTACTACAAAGGACAGATCAAGCAAACAGAAAATAAGTAAAGACACAGAGGCACTGAACAACACACTAGAACAGATGGACCTAACAGACATCTACAGAACTCTACACCCAAAAGCAGCAGGAAACACATTCTTCTCAAGTGCACATGGAACATTTTCCAGAATAGAGCACATGCTAGGCCACAAAAAGAGCCTCTGTAAATTCAAAAACATTGAAATTCTATCAACTAACTTCTCAGATCACAAAGGTATAAAACTAGAAATAAATTGTACAATGAAAATAAAAAGCCTCACAAACACATGGAGGCTTAACAAAATGGTCTTAAATAATCAATGGATCAATGACCAAATTAAAAAAGAGATCAAGCAATATATGGAGACAAATGACAACAGCAACCCCCCCCCCCACTTCTGTGGGACACAGCAAAGGTAGTTTTAAGAAGAAAGTGTATAGAAATCCAGGCCTATTTAAAGAAGGAAGAACAATCCCAAATGAATGGTCTAAAATCACAATTATTAAAACTGGATAAAGAAGAACAAATAAGGCCCAAAGTCAGCAGAAGGAGCGACATTATAAAGATCAGAGAAGAAATAAATAAAATTGAGAAGAATAAAACAATAGAAAAAATCAATGAAATCAAGAGCTGGTTCTTTGAAAAAAGAAACAAAATAGATAAACCCATAGCCAGACTTAATAAGAGAAATCTGCACATAAAAACAGAATCAGAAATGAGAAAGGAAAAACCACTATGGACACCACAGAAATACAAAGATTTGTTAGAGAATACTATGAAAATCTATATTCTAACAAGCTGGATAACCTAGAAGAAATGTACAACTTTCTCGAAAAATGCAACCTTCCAAGACAGACCAAGGAAGAAACAGAAAATCTAAACAGACCAATTAGTAGCAATGAAATTGAACTGGTAATCAAATCTACCCAAGAACAAAACCCCTGGGCCAGATGGATTTATTGCTGAGTTTTATCAGACATTTAGAGAAGATATAATACCCATTCTCCTTAAAGTTTTCCAAAAAATAGAAGAGATGGGAATACTTCCAAACTCATTCTATGAAGCCAACATCACTCTAATACCAAAAGCAGGCAAAGACCACACAAAAAAAGAAAATTACAGACCAATATCCCTGATGAACATAGATGCAAAAATACTCAGCAAAATATTAGCAAACCGAATTCAAAAATACATCAAGAGGATCATACACCATGATCAAGTAGGTTTCATCCCAGGGATGCAAGGATGGTACAACATTCGAAAATCCATCAACATCATCCACCACATCAACAAAAAGAACAAAAACCACACGATCATCTCCACAGATGCTGAAAAAGCATTTGACAAAATTCAACATCCATTCATGATAAAATCTCTCAACAAAATGGATATAGAGGGCAAGTACCTCAACATAATAAAGCCCATATATGACAAACCCACAGCCAACATCATACTTAACAGCAAGAAGCTGAAAGCTTTTCACCTAAGATTGGAGGCAAGGCAGGGATGCCCACTTTCCCCACTTTTATTCAACATAGTACTGGAGGTACTAGCCATGACAATCATGCAAAACAAAGAAATAAAAGGCATCCAGATTGGTAAGGAAGAAGTCAAACTGTCACTGTTTGCAGATGACATGATGTTACACATAAAAAACCCCTAAAGAATCCCCTCCAAAATGACTAGAACTAATATCTGAATTCAGCGACGTTGCAGGACACAAAATTAACACACAGGTATATGTTGCTTTCCTACACACTAATGATGAAGTGGCAGAAAGAGAAATCAAGAAAACAATTCCGTTCACAATTGCATCAAAAAGAATAAAATACCTAGGAACAAACTACACCAAGGAAGTGAAAGACCTATACCCTGAAAATTATAAGACACTCTTAAGAGAAATTAAAGAGACACTAACAAATGGAAACTCATCCCAAGCTTTTGGCCAGGAAGAATTAATATTGTCAAAATGGCCCTCCTGGGGAAGATGGCGGCATGAGCAGGGAGGTGGAAATCTCCTCCCAAAACCATATGTATTTATGAAAATACAAGAAATATAACTATTCCTAAAAAAGAGACCAGAAGGTACAGGAAAGCACACAGCCTGCATCTACACCAGAGAGGACTTGGCACCTCGCAAGGTGGGTAAGATATGGAGCCACGACCCGGTGTGACCCGAGCACTTCCCTACCACAGGGCACTGGTGGGAGGAGAGGATTCAGAGCCGGGAGGGAGTGGAAGTACAGGGCACAAAATAACCAGCCCTGGTGATCTGCGCCAGGAGGGCTGACACACATCACGCAGTGTATAGGAGATTGGAGAGATAGAGGGTGTAGGATCTGAGCATGGGAACGCACCAGGGTCCTCACAGCCGGCTCCCTGGGACAAAAGAAAAGCACGCGCTTTTTTTAGCGGTCTTAAAGAGAAAAGACCCAGGATCATCCCAGCAGACTCAGCCCAGCAGGCAGGGAATCCTGGGGAATTTCAGACCCCCTGGCTGGCGACTGGGAAAAAGTAGTCACACTCAGACTTCCAACAGATATCAACAGCCTCCCAATCATTCCTGCCAAGGCCAGAGCTACAGAGGACCCTGCGGAGCAGTGTGGCCATGGCTGCGTAATAGTGGAGCAACAGCACCACCTACAGAATCCCCAGAGAATCTACTCCCGGTGGGGATATTTTTTTTTCTTTTTTCTTTTTTCTTTTCTTCTCTTTCTTTCTTTTCCTTCTTTCTTTTTTTCTCTTTTCTTTCCTTTTTTTTCTTTTTAAAAGTCTTAAAGAGCCCAGCTGACATATGTGGCACCTACCAGTGACCACTTCTATTGCCATGAAAAGACAGAGGAATATGGTACAAACAAAACTTACCCAGACCCAGACAACACCACAGAGGGAACCTGAAGGGATGGAAATGCACAATGTTCCTGAAAAAACTACATAACAAATGTCATAACCATACTGATGGATCTACAGAGAAATATGCAAGAGCTGAGGGAGTAAGTGAGGAAAGTGAAGACAATGCAGAAATCAGACAAGCCATCGACGGGCTTAACAGCACACTGGATGAGGTGCAAGAGACTGTTAATGGAATAGAAATCAGAGAAAAGGAACACAGAGAAGCTGAGGCAGAGAGAGATAAAAGGATCTCTAGGAATGAAAGACTACTAAGAGAACTGTGTGACCAATCCAAACGGAACAATATTCACATTAGAGGAGTACCAGAGGAAGAAGAGAGAGAAAAAGGGATAGAAAGTATCTTGAAAGAAATAATTGCAGAAAATTTCCCCATGCTGGAGAAGGAAATGGTCTCACAGTCCACAGAAACCCACATATCTCACAACACAAGGGACTCAAGGAAGACAACACCAAGACATATAATTAAAATGGCAAAGATCAAAGATAAAGACAGAGTATTAAAGGCAGTGAGAGAGAGAAAAAAGATCACTTACAAAGGAAAACCCATCAGACTATCATCAGACTTCTCAACAGAAACCTTACAGGCCAGAAGAGAATGGCATGATATATTTAATGTAATGAAACACAAGGGCCTCGAACCAAGAATATTGTATCCAGCACGATTATCATTTAAATATGACGGAGGGATTAAACAATTTCCAGACAAACGAAAGTTGAGAGAGATTACCTCTCATAAACCACCACTACAGGATATCTTAAACGGACTACTCTAGAGGGAAGCACACGTAAGGCTAACAAGATGTCACCAGAGAAAATAAAATCATAGCAAAGAAAGCAGACCATCCAAATACTAACTAAAGGCAAAGAATAAAACACCTAATATATAAAGAATGGAGGAAGAAGAATAGGAAGGGAGAGATAAAGAAACATCAGACGGTGTTCACAATAACTTAACAAGAAAGTTAAGTTAGATTGTTAGATAGTAAAGAAGCAACCCTTGAACCTTTGGTAACCACGAATCTAAAGCCAGCAATGGCAATTAGTACATATCTACCGATAATCACCCTAAATGTAAATAGACTGAATGCACACATCAAAAGACACAGAGTTACTGAATGGATAAAAAAGCAAGACCCATCTATATGCTGCTTACAAGAGACTCACATCAAACCCAAAGATATACACAGACTAAAGGTGAAAGGATGGAAAACGGTATTTCATGCAAACAACAAGGAGAAAAAAGCAGGTGTTGCAGTACTTGTATCAGACAAAATAGACTTCAAAACAAAGAAAGTAGCAAGAAATAAAAAAGGACATTGCATAATAATAAAGGGGTCAGTCCAACAAGAGGATATAACCATTTTAAATATATATGCACCCAACACAGGAGCGCCAGTATATGTGAAACAAATGCTAACAGAACTAAAGGAGTAAATAGAAAGTAATGCATTCATTTTAGGAGACTTCAACACACCACTCACTCCAAAGGACAGATCAACCAGACAGAAAATAAGTAAAGACACAGAGGCACTGAACAACACACTAGAACAGATGGACCTAACAGACATCTACAAAACTCTACACCCAAATGCAACAGGATACACATTCTTCTCAAGTGCACATGGAACATTTTCCAGAATAGACCACATACTAGGCCACAAAAGAACCTCAGTAAATTCAAAAATATTGAAATTCTATTAACCAAATTCTCAGATCACAAAAGTATAAAACTAGAAATAAATTTTAGAAAAAAAGCAAAAAGTTTCAAAAATACATGGAGACTTAACAACATTCTCCTAATTAATCAATGGGTTAATGACCAAATCAAAACAGAAATCAAAGAATATATGGAGACTAATGACAACAACAACACAAAGCCACAACTTCATTGGGACGCAGCAAAGGCAGTGCTAAGAGGAAAGTATTTGGAATCCAGGCCTATTTAAAGAAGGAAGAACATTCCCAAATGAATAGTCTAAAGACACAAGTACTGAAATTGGAAAAAGAAGAACAAAGGAGGCCCAAAGTCACCAGAAGGAGGGACATAATAAAGAACAGAGAAAAAAATAAATAAAATTGAGAAGAACAAAACAATAGAAAAAAATCAATGAAACCAAGAGCTGGTTCTTTGAAAAAATAAACAAAATAGATAAACCCCTAGCCAGACTCATTAAGAGAAAAAGAGAATCTACACACATAAACAGAATCAGAAATGAGACAGGAAAAATAACGACGGACCCCAGAGAAATACAAAGAATTATAAGAGAATATTATGAGAATCTATATGCTAAAAAGCTGGAAAACCTAGAAGAAATGGACTTCTTAGAAAAATACATCCTTCCAAGACTGACCAAACAAGAAACAGAAATCTAAACAGAGCAATCACCAGCAAAGAAATTGAATCTGTAATCAAAAAACTACCCAAGAACAAAACCCTGGACCAGATGGATTCACCTCTGAATTCTACCAGACATACAGAGAAGAAATAACACCCATTCTCCTTAAAGTTTTCCAAAAAATAGAAGAGGAGGGAATACTTCCAAACTCTTTCTATGAAGCCAGCATCACTCTAATACCAAAACCGGGCAAAGACCTCATCAAAAAAGAAAATTACCGACCAATATCCCTGATGAACATAGATGCAAAAATACTCAACAAAATATTAGCAAACCGAATTAAAAAATACATCAAGAGGATCACACACCATCATCAAGTGGGATTCATCCCAGTGATGCAAGGAGGGTACAACATTCGAAAATCCATCAACATCATCCACCACATCAACAAAAAGAACAAAAACCACATGATCATCTCCATAGATGCTGAAAAAGCATTTGACAAAATTCAACATCCATTCATGATAAAAACTCTCAACAAAGTGGGGATAGAGGGCAAGACCAAGCAGGCGAAGAAGAGAACACACTGCGTATTTCTTATGAGCAGCACTAAGAAACTTCTTATTTTTAGTCTGAGTCACAAAAGTTAAATAACTAATTTATTTTCCTAAACTTTTGATTAATTACTGGAGGGTATCATAAGGAAAACTGATAATTTTAGAATTTGAGAATAAAGGTCAATCATTTTTAATGTCACTTCTGAGACAAAAAATTGAATTCTTGACAGTAGAATAGATTCAAGGAGAACTACCAACTTGCCCATGTTAATGCATAGCTATAGACACTCCCTGCTGACCCTGAAAATAATTCTTAGCTACAGTAATTATTTGAAATAAGGAGATAAAAATAGATCCTTCTCCTGGAAGTTGTTAAAACTGTCCTAAAGTTAAGTAGGAAAAGTGTGTGTGTGTGTGTGTGTGTATATGCCTATATATGTTCATGCACATTTACGACTTCAGATTTCTGTATTGACTTTGATATTATAATATACACTGTAGACAAGGAAATCTGAGTAATTCACAGTAATATGAACAATATCTATGTCGTTTTCAAATTATAGTCTAGAAAGAGATGCCAGGGAAATGTACATTTGCTATGAACAAATCTACCACAAAATCCTTTATACAAAGAATAAATTAAACAGGAATGCATTAAAATACTGTTATAGTATTCCTTTAAATGTAAAGTTTCCTCAGTTATTTCAATAATTGGATAACTTTTTTAGAGCTCCATTATTTTGTAAATCAAGATACCAAGACATGTTGACAAAATAAACCTAAAGAAAACAAGTTCAAATTTTAAAAAATTCAGTTCTTTCAAAGAAATAATAACTTAATAACTAGAGAAGCAGAAATACCTAAAAAAGGGAATCCCATGCACTGAAAATATAATAAATAGCCTGAGTGTCTAGAACTAACATAGATTCTCAGTATGGAAGCTTGTAGGGAAACATAATGAGAAATTATGAAGATTCTTGTTGAAAAACATGCCATAATAATAATATATATTTACTTAAGACATGTTAGTTCCATCATACTTAACATATGTGTGCAAATATAGAATACTGTATTAAAATTAGTATTTATAATGTTTTCTATGATTAATAAAGATGAATAATAACAGTTAGCAAGTATGGGATTCCCAGTCTCCTTTATGTGAGAAAAGAAAAATTATGAGAGTAAAAAGAAGAATGTGAAAGAGAGAAAGAAAAACTTTCTCTTTGTAATTTAAATATAAGTAATCTTAGACTCTTTCAGTTAACATTAAATTAACATATATTTAAAAGTGGAAGAGTAGTAGCATTTAAGCAATCTCTCTCAAGTATCTGTAAGAACTAACAACAGAGCTTTGACAACCTCTATTCACAGTCTAATGTAAAAAAAATACATGTCTGCTTAAATCAGTGGTTGGGACCTGGAGATCTACAAAACACATTTGGCATGCAAATTAGTTTTGTTGGGTCTTCTGAGATTTTAAATCATGTAAACATTTACAAATTGGGAAATTTTATATAAAAACAAATTTTCTGGCTTCTTTTGAAAAATAAGAACGCCTAGCAACACTGAGGATTGAGTAGCAACTGCCCTCTCTGGCACCATGGCCTTGGTCTCTATTCTCCACAGTTTTTTTCCACTTACCTGGGTGTCTACACCTGCCACTACTTTCACTTTTTGGCACTTGCAGACATTTGATTTTGAGATGCCCTATTCAGAATGTAAGTTCTGAATAAAAAACAATTCTTGCAAATTCCATCTTTTACCAATATGTAAAATCAATTGTATTAATATATAAACCATATTTTACCAATATGGAAATAACTGTGTTAAAAGTCATAAAGCCCAGGAGATAAGAGATTGAATGCAGCTTTGCCCTTGTCTGTGAGAATACAGAGGAGGTAGGGAACAAAAAAAAATCAACCTGTGTCCTTGTATCAGATTAGAAACGATGGAAGGATGCATGGCAAAGTAAATAAAACAGTTAAGAAGAAGAATAAGATAATGTAAGGGAAAGAGTTCTATAAATGACCAATTGATTGTAGAAGTACATTTTACTCTCTTCTCTCATTATTCACTTCTCAACTTCCCCATTCAATTAACTCATTGAGACTCTTTCTCATTTTCTGATTCCCTTGTCTTCAATTTATTAATGCCATAAGTGAATGAGAAGTCAAATTTAAGATAAATTTCCTAGAGAACAAACTGAGTCCAAAGGAAAAGATTTGGGCTAGAATTTAAATAAGTAAGTTAAATTTATTGAAATAACCAAATTTTCATATTGTATTTTGTGTAATTTCTTTCAAAATGTTGAATGAATATTATTCACTTACCGTTATTTTCTGAGCACAGAGTGTCAGTTCTACAAGGTGAGAAGAGTTGTGGAAATGAATGGCAGTGCTAATTGCACAGCAATATAAATATACTCATTGCTTGTGAACTGTACACTTAATGGTTAAGATAGTAAATTTTATGTTCTGTGTATTTTACCACAAAATAAAAGGAAAGAGGTTCATTAGAGAAAAAATTGAGAAAAACGTGAGAGAGGAGAGAGGAGATAGAGAAGTTAGCTCCTGAGAGTCTAATGAGATCCAGAAATAGTTGGCTGTGGTTTCTTAACAGCCCCACTATTGACATTCTGGGCCAGATAATTATTTGCCATGGAGAGCTAGGACGTGTGTTGTGGAATGTTTAGCAACCTCTCTAGACTCTACTTGCTAATGCTAGTAAAGCTTCCTCCCACAGTAGTGACGGCCAAAAGTGTCTCTTGGGGGACACAGTCCTCAGAAAACTAGTGTTCTATGTTTCCCAGGCTCCCTCAGGTGAATTTTTCAAGATGCCCATTCTCAGTGTAGAGTTGACTGACTTAAACTAAAGCATATCTAATTTTTTACATCTTAAGGAGTCTCTGTTTTAAGGTATTTAATTTCTGGTCAAAATCATTTATAGTGTTTGAAAAAATTTGATTCTTCTCTGTCTCAGAATGATAAAATTCAAATGAATATTAATTACTATAGCAATTGAAAAATTTTCAGATGAAGCATTCATTCTTAGCTAGAACTAATCCCAAGAAAGAAACTTCAGTATAAATGTTTCCTTTAACAATTTTATATTCATATCTTTAACTATTTTACATTCATTCACATCCCGCAGACTACAGCTAAATAACCTGGGGCTGAAACACAAAAACTCAGAGCATACAAAAGCATCTACAAAGCGGGAAGCTCTGGTTGGTCCGTCTCTGACATTAGGTGATGTTATGGTGTGCCCACATTCTTTAATAGGAAGAATTTTTTTCATTTAAATATAACACTTCAGTAAATATTTATTTCTAATTATGGCATGACTCAAAATATTCACCACTATTTCTCACACCTTTGGAAAGTCATTTTATGACAGAAATTTATTATAATCATCCCGTATTGGCTGAAAAAATGCTACATACAAAGCATAGTGTTTATCACTGAAAGGTTCCAAAAATTTCACATCAGCATTGATATTTTCAAGTGCTTCTTAGAATTATAATTTTTAGTCATTAAGTAGATATTGAAAAAAAGGGAAACATTATTTCTTGTTAAGCATTACAGTGAGCAATGGTTCCAACATATATTTTAGGGTCAAATTCACTTTTTAGGTCACTATTAAAAGATTTACTCAAACACTTAATTGCACAGAATATCATACCAAATTACGTACACTATGAATTCAATGACCACGTTCTATGACTTAGCAATCTGAACATACTCTGTTGTGCATCTCACTATTAAGTTCACAGGTAATACATTCTCTGTGAATGTTCCTCTGATCTTCATCCTATCCCCATTCTCAAAAAAGAAAGAATTAACTATCTTTTCCTTTGTGTTGCATATACTCCCCTTGTTGCTCAGATTACATTGTACTGTAATTTCTTTTAAAAAAAAATGCTCTATTGCACTGTCTTGAAAGCCAACAACAGAGATTTATTATTTTAAGACTATGATGCTCATCAGAATCTCTAAATGCTGGAGTTGGTTGCCCTCTGAAGGTCCTGAAATCCAGTAACTTCTCTTTAAAGATGGAAAAAATGAGGCCCAAAGGAGAAATAACTTGCATAATTCGCATGATGTTGAAGCCTAGACTCTAATTAGAATCTTTAGGTCCAGTCTTTTATACCAAACCATTCATAGGATACTTATCTGAAGTGTAGAAGTATCCTATTTCTGATAGGCTGTGCTTGAGTTGCATTTCCTTGCCAGGCTTCAATAACTAGAAAGGATTTCATTTTGCCCTGGCGGCTTAAGGTTCTGGTATTACTGATCTATAGGCAGAGATTATGAATTTTCTCAGTAACTGGAGAAGACATCCTGACTGGTACACAGTAAGGGAGTTGGTTAGCTATTTGGAGCAACTACATAACTTCAGCTGAAAAAAAAATCCCAAAACATTGTGAACATCTTATCTTACTAGATAAATGAATCAAGGAAGTACTTCAATCCAGCTAGATTTATTGCTTAGGTAGGCAGTGACGGCAATGACCACATTTTTGGTTTCAAATGACCATAAGAACTCAGGGAAATTATCTCCAATGGAGGACAGGGTCAAATTATAAATTGCTATCTACTGTACATGAACTAATTTTGAAAATGACCTTTGAAATTTCTTTTTAACAGAAGGATATGGCCCAAGTTTTCTGAGAACAAATGCTTTGACATTGCACATTGTAGCCATCGCTACAATCTCTTCTGACTTCTGAATCATTGGCCCATCAGAAGGAAGTAGATTTTTATTCTGAGTCTACCCCACTGGAGAAAATTTATTTGTTTCCTTTTCTCTAGTATGACTTCAAAGTATATTCCTAAAGTTAAAAAATCTCATTTGGAGAGTACTCTTTTGAAGTAAAAGTAAAACCAGGTCTTTTGGGTTCCTATACCCAATTCCAACGTGTGTGTGGAAGTTTCCCCACACCAACAAGCAATTCCTGGACAAAACCAGGTGGGTGTCCTATGATTCAGCTTAATTCTAATACCATCCACCTGGAGAGAGCATCACATTCTCTCAGTTAAACGCTCAGGCCCACAGGACCGCACTGACCGCACTCCCTTTCAGATGACAATCGCAGCCCCAGGCGTTGCCTGTGCTTCTGACTGACCGGCTGTAAATCAGAGGTTCCCCACAGGCTCACCTTGCTTCAGTTCAACTGGTTTGATAGAATGACTCCCAGAACTCAGGAAACTTCTTTACTCAATAGATACTGATTTACTACAATGAATATTAGAGGATAAAATTCAAGAGCCAGATAAAGAGATAAACACAGGACGAGGCATGAGGTAAGGGTATGGAGCTTCCACTCTCCCGGCACTTCCATGTGTTCACCAATCCAGATATTCTAAACCCTGTCCTTTAGTTTTTATGGAGTTCGCATTGCATAGGCATGATTGATTAAATCAACAGCCATTGGCAATTAATTCACCTCTATCTGCTCTCCCCTGCTGAGAAGGTGGGGGTGGGGGTGGGGTGTGGGACTGAGATTTCCAACCCTCTAATCACCTGATGGGCTCCACTGACAACCAGCCCCACTCCTCTTCCAAAAGTCACCTCATTAACATAACAAAGGCACCTTATGGCTCTCATCACCAAGGAAATTGCAATGGCTTTAGGATCTCTGTGCCAGCAATGGGCAAAGATCAAACGCATATTTCTTATTGTAAATCACAATATTATGTCACGCCAGTTTTTTTTAAATCTCTATTACACTGTTTAGAAGATCTGGATACTTTATGCTACTCTACAAACTGTCTAGGGGCTCTAACTTCCTCACGCTTATGACCTGGTTATCCATAGGCTGTTTTGCATTCTGTGATATATGATGTCTGGTTAT
This sequence comes from Phataginus tricuspis, assembly GCA_029783875.1. NCBI lineage: Eukaryota > Metazoa > Chordata > Mammalia > Pholidota > Manidae > Phataginus > Phataginus tricuspis. The sequence goes on from JAQQAC010008864.1 coordinate 3,276,402, forward strand.
GGGTGAAAAGCAGCAAGACTTGATCTCTAGAATTGCAGCCTACAATGAGCCCAGTTATAATGATTTTATTGTGCCTCTACCCTTACTGTTGCAAAGTAAGCTCCTTGAAGACAGGAAACAGAAACATTAAACAATTTTTGTACTATTCATAGCACAAAATTAGATAGAATTCCTTTAAATTTTGCATTTGTGATGAAAAAGGTAAGAAATGCATCATCAATGGGCTGTTGTATAAACAATTATCATCCAAAGTTGTTTATTTGCTCATTTATCCATTCTTTCAAACATTTATTAGGCATGTTCATTGAGCATTTAATATTCTGGGCATGGTAGCACTCCTGAAACTACATAGTTTTGTACATAGAAAACAGACATAGTTTTTCGTCTTTGCTTACAGTCCAGAGCAGTGCAGTCAAATATATAATGGAAATATTCTACATATGCTCTGCATGATATTCACTGGTCAGCCACATGTGGCTATTGAACACTTGCCATATGGCTAGTGCTAAGGAAATGAACTTTTAATTGTACTTAATTTTAATTATATAATTTAAAATTACATAGGCACCAAAAGCTTAGGGTTACTGTACTGGACAACACAGGTTTGAACATTGATAAAAGAAAATCAGTGCAGCATGACAGACGATGATTAAAATGTCAATGTACAGTCTTGACCTAAAAATGGCACCACCCTGACTCGGGGGCAGGTTTATAAGAGAAATGTCATCCAAGCCCAAGTATAAAGGGATGAATAGAACATAGAGAAATGATTTTTGTTTCAAACAAAGTAGCAACCTTTAGAAATCACAAAAACATGAAGTTCTTTAGGGAAAGGAAGGAGAGTAATGTAGGAGGGAACTTGACTAAAAAGAGAAATAAGGGCATTTGGACAAAGATAGAAATGGAATTTTGTGTGAAAGTGGTGAATAGGTGATATTAGTCTTATGATTAAATTCAATGTTAAACCCTAATCAAAGCTTTATATCTGCTATTACTATGGATTCACAGGAGGTTTACAAGACTGAACTATGAGACATAGTTCATAGTTGAAATAAGACAGATGCGGGAGACGGTGGAGAAGTAGATTTAGTGAGGCTTGGAGACTGAGTGGACATGATAAATGGAAGACATTATCGAGTTGTATTAGTAGCCAGAAGACTAGTGCAACTGTTGATAGAAATAGACATATCAATCCATTTTGATGGAAGTTAATTATTTTTTGTAGGATTGTTGAAAAAACAAATTAGATAACGCACACAAATATTTGAGCATAGTGCCTGAAACATGGTAGACAATTACTAAAATTGAATAAACACAAAAATATGACAAAGTGGTAGATGTTACATATTTTTATTCTTTTCATGAAGTGTAACATTTTTTGCTGGAAGTAACATAGACCTGAAGTCATATACTTCAGAGGTGAAGTCCTGGCTAGTCAACATACTACAGTTAGATTAAGCCTTTCTGAATATCAATTTTATTCATCTTTAAGTTGTAATAACTAGCTTATTAGAATATTGTAAATACTAGACAAGATAATAGTCACAACAGTTAATCAGTGTGTTAACTTATACATCCATAAACATTTACAGAATAATTTTTTGTGAGCTAGCCAAATATATTAAATTCTGGGACCACAATGAATAAAATATAACATTTCCTTTATTCAAATATCAAGCAAAAGATCAGATACCATGTGGCATAACAAATATGACACAGACTCAAGCCCACTTCAATATATGGAGCCAACAGTTCATTATTTATTGGACAACCTGGCAATCCCTCTGGACCTGCTGGCTTTGGATTCACTGTCTTTCTCAAGAATTTCAGCACTTTTTTCATGCTGCTCCCTCTCAGACATGATTCTTCTCTATTCGAGGGTATAAGGCTGTGGTCTAAGATTAAGGAGCATTCCTTTTTCCTTTTTTTAAAATCTCCTTTTAGTCTCCAATGTCTGCATCAGATATTTGGCTAATCTACTATTGCCTCAAGCTCCTTAAATTGTAATCTCATTCTAAACAATTTCCTTTGGTGATTTAATGTACACCCATAGTTCTTAAAACACTTTGAAATCCATTAATTTCCAAAGTGTATATCCAATCCATTATATCTCCTAAATCACACATCCACATATCCAATTGCTTTCTGGAAATTTTCTCTTAAAAACAATTCCCTCATACCAAAAAAGAATCTTCAACTCAATAACTGAGTATATTAAAAGTCTTCAGTGTCAGCTTTGTACATCACTATTTACCAGCTTAATGAATAGTGTTACTTTTCTCAAAGTGGTTCCCTGAAAGACAAATAGTCAACTTAGTTCTTGCTCTTTCCCCACATGATTTAATTTGTCACCAAATCATTTGAGTCAATCTCTTAAAAACAGATGCAGTGCCATTGCTCCAACAGCAGTCTACTGCTCTCCCCCACTTCTACTACTCTGCTTCTCTTATCCGCTCTCCAGGCAATGATTCAACAATGTAAGTTTGTCCATGGCACCATCTCAATTAAAAACTTTCAGTGGCTGTGCATAACTCACAGGACAAAGTCCAAACTCTTTAGTAAAAGAAACTTCAATATCTGACACTGACTACCATTCCACCACATTTATCAATACTTCCCATCCTCTGTTGTATCTCAGTCACCGGCGATTTAAATTAGCTTGCTATTACTTGAATAAGTGATGCTACCAAAGTTCACTACATTTTTGCATATGGTATTAATAGTGTTTAAACTGCTTCTTTTATCATCTAATGAAGTCCTATTGCTAATAGGCTAATCATGTCCTCATTGATACTACTAGTTTATTTAGACATATTTTTATTATTCATTCAACATTTTGTAATTATTTTTATATATATTTGTTTCTCCTATATAGACTTGCATCCTATAGAAACAGGAAATGCATTATTTCTCCTTGCATACCCAACATTGTGTAGGTAAGTGAAAAAATGCATGGATGAAAGAAAAAATAATGTAAACTCTCAGATATGTGTGTACATGAATTGTATATGTATTTGTATGTGTATATTATAGGTATGTAGATGTTCTAAAGGAAGTGCCATATTATCCTGAGACATTTTAGTCTTCTAAAAATCACCTGGATCCACTGAGAGGAGCTAAATATATTTGGAAATAATGTTGACTTACTAGAACTGGCCAGTTAAAGTAATATTATAATTAATTCTAAACTAAAAAAAATTACCACTCTTAGTGTATTTTTATAAAAATGATGTTTAATTTTATGAGTATTGCAAATGATAATGTTGCCCAGAAATTGTTAGTTTGTTTTTTTGAATTATGATTTAATAGTTCATTTCTTGAGAAGTCAAATTGATATTGACTGGCTGGCTATTCCTGCACAATATTAATGTCTCTTGCTTTAAGACTTCTAGCCTTTCCAGGAAGCCTTACTTGGCTCTGTCCATTTATAATGAGTGCCCTTTCTGAACATTGTCTTCACTCACAAAAACAACATCTTTATCATGTGCTTGTGGTAAGGAAATATATACCATGCTTTCCTTTTCATTCCCTCCAGGTTCAAGCCTAGGGCAGGGCATGTTTTCATAGAACCAAGAACTTTAAAAAGAAAATTCTAAACCATTCCTGAAGTGATTTAAGTCAAAATAATAAAATTGAAGAAAATCACCATATTTATATTAATGGTAAAAAATACAGTATTTTTGAGATTTAAATGATTTTTAATGTTTAGAGATAAAGAGGACATTATTTTTGTGCCAGTAAAGAAAGTAAAAATCGAAAGCTTCATTCTGCAGCCATTGTCAGTGTGTGAATCAAACACAAAGGAAATGCCTATATTCCAGACAATACAGTAGATTGCAGTGTTCATGGCTGCACATGGTATTCCCCACCTTAACACATAGGTACGTCAGTACGTAGACAACCTCTACACACACACACACACACACACACACACACACACACACACAATTTTAAGGCTTTTAAGCCAGTTTGAATCTTAACAGAAATATGCGTGTTTAGGTAAATGAAAAACTACTGTCTGTCCAAAATAGTTAGCAAATTACAGCATTTCTGGTGCAAATCATTGAGATGACTGTTACTCTTGGACTTAGGAAATTCCTCCTCACCAGAGATGCCTTTTTTTCTGGGTAACCATCAGCCCTGCATTTGTTTGGATGGGCCATGTAACCTCCATGCTTGGTTATTATGATAGATCATTCTGATCTAGAAGTTTTATTTCTTGCCTTTATTTCACCTCCAACTTCAGTGACCTCAGTTCATTTTATTTTTCTCAGTTGTACATGATATTCGTATTTCCCATATGATAAGACCCACATCCACTCTATTTTCAGGTCCAAATGAAATTGACTGAAGAAAACTTTCTCATGATTAACTGATCATAGGGTTTAGGTGTGCTTAATGTTCCCTAGTCCTATTATTTGTTTTTTCTTAAATGTTTTTTGATTTTTTAATCTGTTCCCAGATGTAGGAGGAGTGTGCTTTAACAAGTTTCTTCTTCTAAATCAGCATTATTACCAAATTCAGCTGAGTTTATTCTAAGCAAGTTTGGTCTGAAAATACCGTAGACTCAGGTGAGTGAGGGGCACTTTATTTCACTGATACAGACTCTTGTCTCCATGACGGTGGATCTAAACTGCCCAACCTCCATTCTCGGGGGTCTCCTGGACTGACCTGTCCCTTTTCTATAAAAAGCATTTTTAGATTTGCCAAACTTTAGTCCTAAGACTGGTAGCTCTGTGGATCCCTGGACAGTGATGATGATATAAATGCTGTTTTGTGCTAAGTACTTGTTCTACTGTGAAACTCCTCAAGGTCCTGAAGCTCTGCTAAACTATGGTGGATGGTGAAGGATGGTGGAATAACTAAATCCCCCTGTCAGGTCAATTCAGAGCTTGGGATTTGAACATATGTAAAAATTTGGAAAGTTTATTCATAGATGAATAAAGAAAAGTTCCTTAAAATATAGGTGCTCTTGTCAAGAATTCTATAACATAGACTTAGATTTACATTTTTATGAATGCTTTGGCCCCCTTCTTGTTTTGTTCCAATGTGCAGATAATATATTGCTTCATTTCTCCATCAAAGCTTTAATCATATGAATTTCTTAAGAGTTCTATAGAGATCTTCAAATTCCTTTATGCAAAATTTGAAATGAACACCTTTACATTGTGTCCACATTTTGGTCATAAAGATAACAAGCACCACAGTATTGGATGTGGATAATGCAAATAAGCAACTGCCTGCTGCTAGATGACATAGTTATTAGAAAGAGTGAAAGGGAAATATTCATTTTTCAAGCCTGAGTGGTTATTTCCTTAACGTTAATACTTTAATCCACAATTAATATTCTTCAGATACATTATAAGTCTTCTCTCCCCTCTTCCTTTCCTTTACAGGTAGTTCATTTTGCAGGACTGTCACCATTACTGTGGGTTTCAAATTCTTGTCTTCTTCACAGTGTAAGGATTTCCTGAGCTTATTACAGATATTCTCCCATTTTATACATAAAATTATAAGTTTACACAATTTTTTAAACACTGTTTTTCTTGCAGTCTGCATTTTGTGCTTCTGTTAATTTTCTTCCCTAAAATGCTTTTCATTATTTCTTAATTGCGATATTGGAATTTGCTGAGCCGACCATACTTGCTCCAGAGCTACATTCTGAAGAAATGCAGGTGCTGCAAAACTGCTAGAAACAGTCACTTTTTATCCAGCTAATCATGGTCACAGTTTGATTAACAGTTTGCCTTTCTCAGCTGCCTACAGAGATGTGACTTCATTTCTCTTACCCTGATGGCATCTAGAAATATCTCATAGGAATGACAATGCAACATAATTACTTTATACTGAACAGAAAAGTAAAATCATCCATTGAAAACTGTAGGTGTAAACAGGGTCCTGTAACTATGTGAGGAAATGACTGAAGTGTCTTTATTCACTAAATAGTTCTCATTTTCTTTCATATTGTAACAATATATGAAAATAGTTTGAATTTATAAAGTGCCTTTTACTTAAATTTCTTAGTGTATTTAGAGACTATCCTGTGTGTTATTTAGCAAATACATTTCTGGAACAAAGTCTGCCTAATAATGCATACTTAAACAAATAAATAAAGGTAATCATGAGGATATTAAATGTCAGGGTGGACATCTGTAACAATTAAGTATTAAAGGTTAGCCAAATGGGATCTTGTTGTAGATCCAAGACTGGTAGTGTCTTATTTAAAATAAAAAACACCTTAATTTGTCCTAAAAGCCCTATCTCTGAAATATATTTACACAGAGTGAATCATCTAGACAAATCCATGACACGTTTCCAAATAATCTATTAATGAATCATTGATCAGTTGTGAATATTTTAGCCAAAAGTATATTTAGTGTAGGGTATTTGCATCTGTGATATATGCTAACAACTTTGCTTAATTACAGTGACCATTCTTAAAAAAATGAGCATGAAAACCATGAAATCCCAAGGGCCATTGTCAAATACCAAATGTTCTGTGCCAGACACTGAATTTTGCAGTATAAAATGTACAAAAGATGTTTAATGTATGGATTCTATAGTCACCTATGGAAAGGATTTGGAAACTCATTGGAAGAAATATTATTTTGTCTTCAAAGCTCTTTTCTTATACAAAATCACCTTTAGGGAATAAGAGCTTCCAAAATATCAGTCTTTCATTTTTAACTCAGACTATCCTGGTTAAAACGAGCTTTAGTCTCTAAAACGAGTTTGCTTTGTATTCCAATTCAGTTCAAAGTATCCACTTCAAAATAAGAAAACTATTATCAACATGTTGGTGGACTTCAAAAAATGTTTGACATAACTAATGTACAAATTTTGATAAATTTATCATATAAAATATACAACAAATTCACTGTTCATTCATTTGCCCTGACTCTTTCTCTTTCCCCTCAGAGACTAATGAAAACAAGAGTAGGGTGGTTTTAGCACACGGTTGTGTACTTCTGGAAATGTCTCCGTTAACTATTTATTTGACAAATTTGAATCCTAACGTAGATGTTCAAATAAAAAAGGCAGAGAAAAACAAAGATAATATATCTGTGACATAAGAATGTTTAGATGTTGGTCTATCCTCTCCCATTTTTTTTTCCTTTTCATTTCTACCTCATCTTTCTCTCACAATTTCTACAATTCTCTCATTTTCTCAGAAGCATCAAATGGATATCAAATGACTCAACAAAGCACCTTGATTTATTTTGAGGTATTTTCATTCTGGATTTTAAATATTAAACCCTGTGATCATATTTCTTCCTCTCCTAAAGCCTTGGATAATCTCAATGGAAAACATCTCCCAAAAAATTGGGTTATCTCTATAAATCTTGAAAATCCTATATCCAGGATTGTTTCATCTGCCATAAACCTGCAGGTTCGCATAGGGAAGTAACCAACCATGCCCTAATATGTAAATTGAAATGGAATTTGACTCCTCCATTTTTGTAAGGAACAATTTTACTTGAAAATGAAAATCACAGCCCATTTGTGTGACTGTTTCACCATAACATAAAATTGACAATTCTTTTCTTCAGAAATGCTAGAAACCATAAGAAAGAAATGTTGTTCCATGAAATAACATCACTTGATTACACATAAGAGAATGGTAACCAATTTTGTTAGGCAATATTAGCAAGCAGATGGAATAAAGAAAATTCTTCCCTTGATAAAAATAAAATTAAATTGTTACATATTTTAAGTGATTATCCTATTAAATAAGGGGTAAATGTACATTTAACATTTCAGCTGAAGTTAGAAATATACTCTACTAATATACTATTATTCCTACTCTGTTTAATCCTTAAAGAATCCTAAAAGATGTTCTGTGACTTAATCATCCATTGTATAAAGTTTCTAGCTAAATTGTTTTGGAAAGAAAATAAAGTATTAGCTTTTTAACCTAACTCTGTGTAAATATCAAGGTGACAATAATTGACTCTGACTTCTTTCACCTTTCAATCAGTAATTGGGCCTGTGCAGAAAGTTATCATTACTAGATTAAGGATAAATTGACATAAATTTGTCCATCGGCTCTCATGTGATCCTTCGCATCGAGTTGCTGGCATTCCCAAGGACTGTCTTAGAGCCGGAGCGTGTGGACACGGACCAGACGGAAAGCGACTCGGCCACACTCACTGTGGGTCTCCCGCTTTGCTCTCCTCGGCCAGAAGCTCAGACTGAACTAGCAGTGCAGAGATCTAAGCAGCAGGGCAGGCGGCTGGGCAGACTTACGGCTTTGGACCAAAGGTGCTGTAAGAACTCCAGACAAAACTGCAGAAAAGGATTTTTTAACTATAACTGTAGCTAGAAGGAGAAATACTCTGACAGGTCAAAAGTAGATGTTACAATGCTTAAACTATCTAGGAGGACGCTGACTGTTTAATTCCTCTTTTGCTTTTATCGTCTTCATTAAAGTAAATGGTGATCTCAGAGGAAATCATTCTGTGTGGCAATTGTTTCTAAGTCACTAAACCAGGTGCCGTCTGAACAGCTGGTGATGCTGTTTGACCTCTGGGCCTCCCAGCAGTCTTTCTTGCTTAATGGACCACACTATGAATGACCGTTCAGTAATTCATTCACTTACTCATTCAACAAATACTTAGTAAGCTTACCTTCTGGAAGGTGGAGGCAACTATATTAATGAGCATGTAAGACCATGTTACAAAGTGACAAGTGCTTTAGAAATAGCAGAGGAGAAGGAATGAGGAGTGCACAGCCCTGCAGAAGTCACTTTCTTATGCCACGATCACTTCCCACTGTCCCCCAAATTCTGTTTCCCACCTTTATACCTTCTTCACAAGCTATTTTCTCTGCCTCAGATGCCTTTTCTGTCCTCTGCTTAGAAAACCTATAATTATGCTTCAAAATCCAGCAGAAGTCACACATGCCCAGTGAGGCTCACTCATCACTCAGTTGCTTAAAGAGAAAAGAATTGGAGGAATTAGTGTGCTCTGTCTAGTTATTCTTGTCACATCCCAATAATTTCCTTTTAATAGCATATTCCATGTTACCAGTTGCATTATGTATATATTTTTCCCTTCTCTTACCCTGTTAATTGATTAACAATTTGAGGGAAGGAATCATGTGTATTTATTTGTTACTATAGATGAAGGGTTGGCAATAATTTTCTGTGAATTGTAATAATGCACAGATATTACTGGATTGCACATAGTTTGGATTTTGTAGGCCTTAGAGTCTGTGGCAGCTACTCTGCTCTGTCACTGAAGCATGAAAGCAGCCATAGGTGATATGTAAATGAATGGAGTGACTATATTCCTGTAAAAGTTTATTTACAAGAACAGGCACTGGGCCAGATCTGGCCCATAGGAGATAGTCTGTAGGTTCCCTTGTTTACGTGTCATTTTTTCTTTTCCTGCCTCCATTTGGAATAAGGTCCTATCATTTCTACATTTGGTTACATGAAAACATGTAACAAAAAAACAACTGTTTCCTACTTATTTGGAAGATACATATCATGATTTAAATTCTACTGTTGGTTACATTTGAGGTCTATTTAAATGTACACTTAAGGTATATTCTATAAATAATTATAGCAAAATTTTAGAGTGCATCTACTGAATACTCCCAGGTAAATGAGAAAACTAACACAAAACCTCTTCCCCATTTCCTTGACTTTCCATGTCTAATATGAATTGTTGAGTCACAATTTCTATACAAGTTTATTATTTTTAAATTCTTTTGATATTAGGCATATTTTCTTTCATGGTTTATTGTGACATTTGAGTTGTTTTATAACCATATATGCAAAATTATATAGAATCAATCCTACTTAACAGCATTCAATGAGCTTCTACACTATTTTATGTTACCTTCCTCCCATTACTAAGTTCCTTCTTTTTATTCATTTCCCAGTGGACTCTATTACATTCTTACGTAGTATTTCCACTGAGGAGGTACCAAAGTTTATGTGGTTGGTATGCATTCTGAGCCCTTGAATGTTTGTGAATTCTTTTCTAATGTCTTAGTACATGGAAAATAATTCTCTTGGTAATTACATTTCTCTTTTTATGGTGTGTGATTCCCCATTCTGCACTGTCTTAACTTTGCTTTGAAGATAACTGTTGGAAAAGTAAAATGAGCATTATGTTTTATTAAGTTCTTTGAAATAACTATCTTCTTTTTTTTTTTTAATTTAAAACACTTCACCTGCTTTTCCTAACAATCACTTATAACATATATTCATCCCTGCCTTCTGAAATATGTTGACTTCTAGGGCACTAAATAACAGCCTGGTTTTGTGGTGAGCAATTGTTCTGGGATAATTTAATTCAATATTCTGCCAGAGAGAAATGATAAGTACAAGAAGGAAAACATTTTTACACCTGATACAGCTTATTACCATAAGGCTTTTAATTTGATTTGACCTGAGAATTCTACCAACATTGTAGGAAAGATTGATTTTGAGCACATCTATTTTAGGTGAACCAAAAACTCCTTAAAGATCTAACTCAAGGTAGAAACTGTTATGATAGCATGGAAGGAACATGGATTTAGAGTCAAGAAAGATAAGCTTGTTTTTTTTTCTTACCATAATATATTGCAACTGTAGACAATGGGCAAATTTTATTAATTTAATTTATTAATATATAAAAGAGATACAGTAGTTATTCTGGTTTTTTATATATCTATTCTTAATTACGTATGGAACTGCTCCACCACAAGAAAATACAAACCTGTTTTTCATAACTGTAGAGTCTAAACTGTAGAGTCTAAAAATTTTCTATTTTTTTGAAATAATGCAACCTGGTAGATCATTCAAAGTTACCACTAGCATATTTTTAAAATATCTATATAATTAACAATACTTTTTCAAATGACATAGAATATGAGATATAGAAAAATCTATTCTTTCTTGATATTAAATAGTATTTTAGTTATTAATTTTACTTATTTGAATCAGATACTTTTGACATCTGCTAGGCAAAATTATAGATACTAGGAATGCATATATAAAATAATACAGAATACCCTGTAGTCTCCATAACTTGCTTGCAAAAACTGATATGCAAAATTTAGTGTGAAAATTAATCCCTAACCAATTGGACAGCCACTTCCAAAAGAATGAAGTCAGACTCTTAAGCCATTTACAAAAATTAACTCAAGATGAATCAAAGGCCAAAATGTAAATGCTGAAACTGTAAAGCAGAGGAGTAAATCTTCATTACCTCAGATTTAGCAAAGGTTTCTTAGATATGAAACCAAAAGCACAAGCAATAAAATAAAAAGTAGATAAATTGGACTTTATAAAAGTCAAAAGTTCTTGAGTATCAATGGACAGTCACGAAAGTGAAAAGACAACTCACAGAATAGGAATAAAAATTTGCAAAGAATATATTTGACCAGATTTAATATCCAGAGTATATAAAGTATTCTTACAACACAAAAGGACACACAATGACTTTAAAAAACGGGTAAAAGAATTTAATAAACATTTTCCCAAAAAAAGTAACCAAATAAGCCAACAGCTACATGAAAAGGTGCTCAACATTATTTGTCATTAGAGAATCACAAATCAAAACCACAATGAGATACCACTTCATATCCACTAGGATGGCTAAAAAATATATTTTTTTAAAGATAATAAGTGTCTTCAAGGATATGGAAAAAATGGAACCCTTGTACATGGGTTCCATATACAAGATAAGTGGGAATGTGAAATGATATAGCTGCTATGGAAAACAGTTTAGCAATTCCTCAAGAACTTAAACAGAATTACCAATGACCCAACAATTCTACTCTTAGGTCTCTAGCCAGAATAATTTCAAAAATATGTCTAAATAAAACTTGTACCAGAACCTTGAGGGCAGCATTATCAACAAAAGTCAAAAGGTCCATAAACAGATGAATGAGTAAACAAAATATGCTATATGAATATAATGGTATATTATTCAGCCATTCGAATGAATGAGTACTGATACTACAGTATGGATGAAGCTTGAAAATGTTATGCTATTGAAATAATCCAGGGACAGAAGACCACATATTATATTATTCCATTTATACGAAATGTCCAGAATAGTTAAATATATAGAAATAGAAAGTAGATGAGCAATTTTTTTAGGATTCAGAGAAATAGGGGGCTAGGGAGATGATAGTTAACAATACAGGGCTTCTCTTTTTGGTTGCAACATATCTTTGAATATACAAAAATCATTTAATTATGTGCCTTAAATATGTGGATAGTACAGTATGTCAATTAATGTCAATAAAGCTGTTTTTTAAGAAGTTTATGATTGTTCCTTATAACTATTTTATCCATGTACATCCAAGGCTTCTCTGTGGTAATGCCAATGTATTCCTTATGCTGTGACATAAATATGGGCAGTTTGTGATTGTGGTGTCTTCAGTAGGATTGTGAGCTATGGAGACTAGAGATGAGGTTTCAGCTCCCCCATTTACCAACCATGTGGTCTTAGGTAACCAACGCAATCTTATCTGACCCATCGGGGTTGTTGTGATGATCAGTTAAATAATATATGTGAAGGCCATAATAAAAAGGGAGCCTAAAATGATGAATATGCTATTACTGAATAACAATAAGACTTAAAAAAATAACAATCATCTTTAAAAAAAGGAAAAACAGCTACTCATTTAGCTAACAATTCTGGTGGGCGGTTCTGCTTTGGTCAGCTATGTAAGCTGGGCACGTTCATGTATCCCTTTGCAGTCAGTTGGAAAATCAGCTGTAGTGTCACTGGCCCCAAGTGGCCTGATTCACAGGTTTGGAGGTTAGCTAATTATCAGCTGGGTGATGGAAATGGCAGGGCTGGATATCACTCACCATCTCTCATATTAGCTTCTGCTTGTTCACATGATGATAGGGTTCTAAGAGTGCTGGAACCTAAGAACTTGGCAAAGTCTCATTTTTACCACGTGCTATTGGTCCAGGCAGGTCACTGGGCCAGCCCGGTGTCTAGGCGTTTGAAAGTGCACTTCAGTTACTGATAGGGATCAAAGGAAACTGTTGCAATCATTTTTGCAATCTACCACAGATAGGAGTGGCAGAAGCTTTGGCTGCAAAATTTTTCTGAGGCAACTTGTTTTTTTGCTGGTATAAGAATTACTTCTCAATAACAAAGAATAATGGGAACATGGTTTATGTTAAAACTTTGCATATGTCAAGGTACCCTATACACTGCAAAATATTTTACAACAAAACTACTGTTATCAAAATTAGGTATCCACTATGTGTTAATGCTATGTGACAAGATTTACTGATTCCTAGTGCCAGAATTTAACTATGTATATTTGGAAACTGTATGCTAGATATTATACTCAAAATAAATGCTTATTATATTACTTTTAAGTCATCTCAAAAGTATAATCTGTCTCCAGTGTTGAAACATTTAAATATATGGCTAACAAATGACAATGCAACATAATTTGTGGCATATACACTGCTTTTAGTCACTAGAAAATGTTTCATTTAGACTGTTATATTTAGCTTGATAAATATGATCCAGATTGATTAGATTATTCTTTCAAGTTATGACTGAAAAAGCTTTGTTTGCTGCCCGTGACTGCAAGTTGGTTTTACATGGGTACCACTGTCATGTCTGGATCACTGTAAACACATTTCTTGCTTCTTCTTTTGTACAGCTGATACTTTTTAAAATTAATGTATAATAGAAATGATTTTTTTTAAGTTTTCTCCTGTTTTCTTCTAAACCAAAAATAAGGAATGTTAGCTTCTTTTTTTGTTTTTCTTTTCTTTTCAAATAAGAAACATTCTGAAGAGTATTTAGTTGCCTAGTTGCCAAAGTGACTCCCAGATGCAACAACTTTGGTGACACAACAGTTTCATAAGGTGTGTCAGGGCTATGTGACAAGACACCATGACTCCTCATGCCAAAGTTTAAATATATATTCAACTGGAAACTCATATATTTATGATCATTTTTAAAAAGATGGTTAAAGGAAATTGCCCATCATCTATGCTGTTCCTCCAGCATTTTGCTTTACTGTAATAGATGGAATACTGCTTTTTCTAGTTTTGTACTTGAGTCTAATGCAAATTCTAACATAATGGAAGCAGTGCATTCAAAGTTCAATATAAATATGTAACTTATAGTACATGTGATATTTATCATACTACATTTTCACTATATTAAAAGCACTCCATATAATATTTTACAGAGTTTTAGCAACAAATAAGAATTTTCTGAAAATTCTTTTTCTTAATTCAGAAAGGTCTAGAGTTTTGATGAGTTAATGGAATTTAAATTTACTTTCTGTATTCTGATTCACTGTTTTAGTAGTCAGAGTTGTCACTGGAAACTTTATAGGAAACTGTTATGAGATTACATAATATTCAGTTAACAGTAAAAAATGGCCTTAGGCACTTTTTCAGATAAGCAAGGTAATAACAAAAGGCAGTAAACATATTGTGAGATTCTAATTACACAAAAAACTGGCTGCTTTTCCTCAGTGTAGATATGGAAGAATTATTAATATTCATTACATTTTCACCAGTGTATTCTGTGTGTTTAGACAACCTAAATGCAATATACACCCTAGGTCTCAAAAGAATTGAAGTAAACCTGTGCCTTTAAAGGAGGTACTTAGAAGGAACAATACTTGTAACAATATTACTTTTATATTTACATTCCAAGACAAAAAAGCTGTTTTCTTCTTCATTAACTATTTTTAAATTTATAATGAAATAAAGGAAATTCATAATTAAAGCTACTCCCTTCTTATACATTAGCCCGTAAATATAGTCTAAACATATATTTATCTCATAAAGGAACTTCTTTATTCTCTTGTGGAATTCTGTCACCTTCTGGGAGGAAATAAAAATAAAAATAGAGCTAGTAATACAAAAGGATTTCCAATAATTATCAAGATAATATTGCAGAAGGAAAGAAAAATCCTGACACTTTCTGAGAACTTATTCATATTCAAGTTCACAAGCGCTTGAAGTTGCTCAGATAACAAATTGCTTTTGTCTTCTGAGACCTCATATCCTAGAATTGCATAAAGCTCTTCACAGAGTAAGTTCTAGAGATGAAAGTCTTATCACCAAAAGGCCCTTGCTGCTAATTTTCAACATTAGCTGTGTCAAACCTCAAAATTTAGCCCAAACATTTCATAGCCAATTTCAGAGCCAAAAATCTACTGATAGCTATTCAGAAAATTCCTAAGTATAAGGAAGAGAACTTAGGAGTGGATTGTTTTTTGTTGTTTTCTCTGGCAGTAATATTTATTTTAATTGGTAAATTAAAATCATTCCTGAGATCAGAAAATGACATTTTTATCGCATTTGCCTTCCCTTTCCTTCCGCTGACTCATGAAAATCGCATCTAGAAGGAAAAAAAAAAGTCCATAACGCCAATCAGAACATTTGAGTTATATTCTGCCATATTCTGGAAAATGGCCCAAAAGAAGGAAGCTGCAAGGAGACCCGAAGCCTCCTTTCACCCCTGCTGGAGGCTGCATTCTCTGAAACAAAGATTGGCGGTTAGGGAAGAATATCTCTACAGGTTCTTAGATTAGAATGAAGAGAACTAAGGTTGGGGGTGGGGGGGCCAAGACAGAAGTGGGAGTTTTCTTTCTGGTGAACAGTGTGACAGTTTAGGACAGAAATGGCATTGAAATTGAAAAATTAAATGATGCTACCAAGCCATTTATTTTTCCATAATCCACCCCCTTACCCAAAGGAAGTTGCCAGAAGCAAATTTCATAGAAGAAGACCAGGAAGGCAGTGAACATAAACAGAAACTTCCATGTAAAACACTTAGCCGCGAGCCAGGCCGGCACCCTGAATGCCATGGCTTGGAAGACACTTTCCCCCTGAGCAAAGGGAATGACAGACTTGGTAGGAGGCCCCAAGCTGAAGCCAACATTGCAGATGACTGGAGCGCTATTTCCTTCCCTCCTCCGCCCCTTTTTTTCTCAAACATATACCTGGTAACATTAAAAGATGAGTAATAATCTGAAAGAAATAAGGAGAGAAGCTATACTTCGAGACTGGTAATATTGTTTTCCCTCCAAAGATGAGAAGGATGATCAAATGCACATGAAGTATGCCTATCACAGAGGAATTTCCAAAGAACACCACGGAAGAATATAGATCATTATTTTGTCATAGAATCAAAGAAGTTGGCAACAATATGAATTTCCAGAAACACGATCAAAGAAGAAACTGTAAGTTAAAAAAGGAGATAAATAGCACAATAACAGAAATCAGAAAAAATAATTTAAAAAAACTGTTAAAATGGAAGGCACATCAGGAGAAACAAAAAATATTGGGGCATAGTTGGCAAAGGAGGATGAAATATAAATGTACTTTCCTAATTTTCTCAAATAATAATCAATAATATTGTTGGGAAAGAATTTGGTTTGGAGACTCAGGGAAGCCCATGTGACAAGGAAGGAAGGAAGTCATTATAGTGAGAATAGCAAGGAATGGCAGCTGCCTTACAGGCAGAACAGAGCAGGGAAGGACAGAGGGAAAGAAGGGAAGCTCATTGCATTCCCA
>JAQQAC010008864.1:3292927-3331641 GCA_029783875.1 Phataginus tricuspis
AGCAGGGAAGGACAGAGGGAAAGAAGGGAAGCTCATTGCATTCCCAGTCAGCACAGGGTGGATCCCTTGCCAACTCCTGAAGCCAGGGTCACCTGGTATCCAATGTCTGCTTGAATCTGCAGGTTGTGAAAACTAAGTCCCTACCACCCCAGGATTTGGGGGAGCTGCGGAGCACTGGATGGAGTGACATCATGTTCTGGGAACTTCCCAAAGACAAAGAAAGGAGATCTTCAAGCAGGCTACTAAGAGCACAGTTGCACAACTGCACTCCTGTCTGGGTTACCCAGGTGTCAGGGACTTGCAAGGCCCCAGATAAGAGCTCTCAACAGCCCCTCCCTACTTATCTGCAGTGAAACAGAGAGAGTGACACACTCAAAGAAAGGGGAGTATGGGCAGCCTCTGACAGGAGGCATGTTTAGAGGTTTAGTGTCAGAGATTTTATAGGGTTTTGGGGTAAGGGTCAGCATAAGGTATGATATATACAGGTGATTCATAGTTCTTTGGAAGTTTTGTCTTAAGAATAGGGTTCTTTAGGTGACTGTGGTGGTCCAGATCTCAGTATTCTTTATCCATATAGGTTTATTTACACTTTGGAGGTCTGTCTCTTGTCCTGGTTATAAAGTTACATAAGGGGCTGGAAGAACAAGAACAGTATACAGATTAAGTTAAAGAATAAGAGGATATTCTCAAGATGGTGGTGTGAGTAGGGTGGCAGAAATCTCCTCACAAAACCGTATATATTTTGAAAATACAGCAAACACAACTATTCCTAAAAGAGTGATCAGAAGATACAGGACACCATCCAAGCTACATCTACACCTTGTGAGAACACATCTCATGGAAAAGGGTAGGATACAAAGCCATGACCCAGTGGGACACGAGCACTCCCCCCACCCCAGCTCACCAGTGGGAGGAAAGAATCAAAGTGGGGAGGGAGTGGAAGCACAGAACTGCTAAATAATCAGCCCTAGTAATCTGCACCAGGAGCACAGACACACATTGCAAGGTGTGCTAGATATTAGAGGAATGGAAAAGCAAAATCTGAGACTAATACTGTGAACAGTTTCCCACAGCCGGCTGCCCTGGGACAAAAGCAAAGCAGGCACCTTAAAAATCTTAAAGGGTCAAGATTTTAACAGGTGGAAAATATCATCCTGGCACACTCAGCCCAGCAGGCTGCGAACTTTAAGGACCTTTGGGCGCCCTAACCCACTGGGTGACAACGCAGCTCCTAAGCACTTCACAGTGATAAGCAGCCTGCCGTTCATTCACCTTTGCTGGCACAGCAAGTAAACTGGCTGAGCCACCATTGCTGCCAAACAGCTGGGGAGTAGCCCCGCCCACACGAACCACACAGAGCCTTCTCCCTGCATGTGGCTAACCAGGCCAGGCCCAGAGGCTGCTCCTTGCGCGTGCTTGACTGGCACAGACAGCGGAGACTGGCTCAGAGTCCGGGAGACACACAGGAGCTTTGTTCTCTTGGCAAACACATGCTCCTCGCCTGCAATCCCTGACAGTGCCCTAGGCTATCCCGAGGGTGGCCCTCCACACGGAAGCTCAGGGGATTAACCCAGAGGCTGCTGCCTGTGCACAGTTGACAGGCACAGACAGTGGAGACCGGTGTAGAGTCCGGGAAGCACGAAGGGGATCTCTTCTCGCGGTGAACACATGCCGCTCACATGCAACCCCCACCAGTGACCTAGGACATCCCAAGGGCCGCCACATATACGGAAGCTCAGGAGGTTAACCCACACGCCATTTCCTGGGTGCAGTTGCCTGGCACAGGCAACGGAAACCAGCGCAGAGTTAAGCAAGAAGGGGCAACAATCTCATGGCAAAACACATGTTGCTCTACCGCGACCTGGACAGTACCCTAGGCCATCCTGAGTGCTGCACCGCCCACAGCAGCTCAGGGGAATAACCCAGAGGCTGCTCCCTGTGTGCGATTGCCCAGCACAGGCAGCAGAGATGGGCAAGGCGACCTGCAAGCAGGAAGGGACTTTGTTCTCCCAGTTGACACATGCACCACTCACCAGCAACCAATTCCATCATGATAAAAAGTCAGAAAAAAACTAGTACAGTCCAAAATCCCCCCAGTAGCAGAGAGGGCCTGGTGAGACTGAAATCATGAATCTACCAGAAAAAAAATTCAAAATAAAAGTCATAACCGTGCTGATGGAGCTACAGAGAAATATGCAAGAGCTAAGTGATGAATTCTGGAGGGAGATAACAAAAATGAAACAATGGGAGGATTTAAGAGCAGGCTGGATAAGGTGGAAGAGACTGTTAATGGAATACAAATCAGAGAACAGGAATACAGAGAATCTGAGGCAGAGAGAGATAAAAGGATCTCTAGGAATGAAAGAATATTGAGAGAACTGTGGGACAAACCCAAACAGAACAATATTTGCATTATAGGGGTATCAAAAGAAGAAGAAGAGAGAAAAGAGATAGTGTCTTTGAAGAAATAATTGCTGAAAACTTCCCAAATCTGGGGAATGAAATAGTCTCTCACTCCATGGAAGTCCACAGATCTCCCAACACAAAGGACCCAAGGAGGACAACACAAAGACAAAATAATTAAAATAGCAAAGATCAAAGACAAGGACAGAGTACTAAAAGCATCCAGAGAGAGAAAAATGATCAAATAAAAAGGAAAACCCATTAGGCTATCATCAGAATTCTCAACAGAAACCTTACAGGCCAGAAGGGAATGGCATGATATATTCAATGAAATGAAAGAGAAGGGCATCGAATTAAGAATACTTTATCCAGCAAGATTATCATTTAAATTTGAAGGAGGGATTAAACAATTTCCAGATAAGCAAAAGTTGAGGGAATTTACCTCCCATAAACAATCTCTAAAGTGTATTTTAAAAGGACTGCTTTAGATGGAAGTGTCCTAAGGATAAATAGATGTCACCAGAGAAAATAAAACTACAGCAAAGAAAGTAGACCAACCAAATATTAACTAAAAGCAAAATAAAAACAGCTATCCACAAAATCAGTCAAGGGAAACACAAAGAGTACAGACTAAAATACCTAACATTTAAAGAGTGGAGGAGGAAAAAAAAGAAGGGAGAGAAATAAAGAATAATCAGACTGTGTTTATAATAGCATAATAAATAAGTTAAGTTAGACAGTTAGGTAGTAAATGAGCTACCCTTGAACCTTTGGTAACCATGAATCCAAAACCTGCAATGACAATAAGTACCTATGTATCGATATTCATTCTAAATGTAAATGGACTGAAGGCACCAGTCAAAAGATACAGAGTAATAGAATAGATAAAAAGCAATACCCATCAATATGCTGCCTACAAGAAACTCATCTCAAACCCAAAGACATACAAAGATTAAAAGTGAAGGGATGGAAAAAGATGTTTCATACAAACAACAGGGAGAAAAAAGCAGGTGTTGCAGTACTTGTATCACAAAAAGTGACTTTAAAACAAAGAACATAACAAGAGACAAAGAAGGACATTAAATAATGATAAAGGGGTCAGTCCAACAAGAGAATATAACCATTATAAATATCTATGTACCCAACACAGGAACACCTACATATGTGAAACAAATACTAACAGAATTAAAGAAGGAAATAGAATCCAATGCATTCAGTTTAGGAGACTTCAACACACCACTCACTCCAAAGGACAGATCAGCCAGACAGAAAATAAGTCAGGACATAGAGGCACTAAACAACCCATTAGAACAGCTGGACCTAACAGACAGCTACAGAACTGTATATCCAAAAGCAACAGGATACACATTCTTCTCAAGTGCACATGGAACATTTTTCAGAATAGACCACATACTAGATCACAAAAACAGCTTCAAAACATTGAAAAAGATGGAAATTATAGCAAACAACTTCTCAGATCACAAAGTTATACAACTAGAAATAAATTGTACAGAGAAAAAAAAGGGGATTAAATATGGTGGCATGAGAGGTGAGACAGAGGCTTCCTCCTAAAACTGCATATAATATGAAAATTTAATTAATACAACCAATCCTGAAAGAGCAACAGGAAAGAGAACTGTGCCAAACTGCATACACCTGGAGAAAAGAAAAAACGTCACAGAACAGGGTAATGTACCAAAGCCACAGCCCGGTGGGACCCAAGCCCTTCCCCTACATGAGCTAACCAGCAGGAGAAAGAGAAATAGAGTGGGGAGGAGTGGAGGCCAGGGACTGCTGAATACCTAACTCAGGAGATCTGATCTGGGAGCACAAACCTACATTTCATGGTGTTTTCATGGTACTCTTGTGATTAGGGGGTTGGAAAGCTAAGACAGGCAGAATACCTGGAGAGACAGATTCCAGCCACTTGTGGAAAGCAGGGATCCATATCTGGATGCTTGGGACAAAAGAAAGTTGGGCAGTCTGAGAGACTTCCTAACAGCAAGAGGGCTGCTAAAGGGGCAAAGATTGCACAGAGCTTACTGTTCAGGAGAAATGACAGGTAGAGAAAATTGTCCAGGAGAATTCTGCCCAGCAGGTTGGGAACTTTCATTGTCTTCTGGAGACACAGCTCCCAGGCTGGCTACAGAGCTCCAAGGACCACCTCCGTGATACGCAGCCTACTGAGTCTTTCTCCTGGCTAGCGGCACATGGTTCGCAAAACCGGCAAACCCAACCCTGCGATTAGGCCAGCCAGAGCGAAGCCCCATCTATGGCAACTACAAAAGAAATGACAGAGGCTTATACCTGTGTGCTTGGCCCACTGGTTCTGGCAGTAGAGACAGGCATAGCAGCTCGGAGGCAGGAACAGCTCTTTCCTCTCCCCGGGCACCAATATTGCTCTGCTGCGACCCCCGATATTGCTTCAGGGATTGAACAGCTCCAGAGAGTAGAGCTTCTGGGTACTAAACAGCACCATACACAAATATGAAATGCCAAAAGAACAGAAATATATTCAAGAACTCAAGGATGAGCTCCGGTCAGAGATCCAATCATTATGGAACACAGTATCAGGAATGAAACATGCAATGGAAAGTTTTAAAAGAGATTAGATATGGTGGAGGAGACGGTAAGTGAAATAGAAATTATAGAAGAGAAATACAAAGAAGCTGAGGCACAGAGAGGAAAAAGGATCTCTAAGAATCAAAGAATATTGAGAGAACTGTGTGACCAATCCAAATGGAACAATATTGGCATTATAGGGGTACCATAAGAAGAAGAGAGAGAAAAAGGGATAGAAACTGTCTTTGAGGAGGTAACTGCTGAAAACTTCCCCAATCTGGGGGAGGAGATAGTCTCTTAAGCCATGGAAGTGCACAGATCTCCCAACACAAGAGACCCAAGGAAGACAACCCCAAGACACATAGTAATTAAAATGGCAAAGATCAAGGATAAGGACAGAATACTAAAAGCAGCCAGAGAGAGAAATAAGATCACATAGAAAGGAAAGCCCATCAGGCTATCATCAGACTTCACAGCAGAAACCTTACAGGAAAGAAGGGAGTGGCATGATGTATTTAATGCAATGAAGCACAATGGCTTAGAACAAAGAATATTTTTTTCCAGCAAGGTTATCATTTAAATTTGAAGGAGGGATTAAATAATTCCCAGATAAGCAAAAGCTGAGAGAATTTATCTCCCAGAAAACCATCACCACAGTGTATTTTGGAGGGACTGCTATAGATGGAAGTGTTCCTAAGCTAACAGGCTGTCACCAGAGGAAATAAAACCACTGTAAAGAAAGTAGAACAATTAATTACTAAGTGAATGAAAAATCAAATACCCCCAACATCAATCAAGTAATAGACAAAGAGTACAGAATATGATACCTAATATATAAAGAATGGAGGAAAAAGAAGGGCAAAAAAGAACCTTCAGGTTGTGATTGTAATAGCATAGTGAGTTAAATTAGACTGTTAGATAGTAAGGGAATTACCCTTGAACCTTTGGTAACCATGAATCTAAAGCCTGCAGTGGCAATAACTCATATCTACCGATAATCACCCTAAATGTAAATGGTCTGAATGCACAAATCAAAAGACATAGAGTTACTAAATGGATAAAAAAAACAAGACCCATCTATATGTTGCCTACAAGAGACTCACTTCAAACCCAAAGACATACACAGACTGAAAGTAAAGGGATCAAAAAAGATATTTCATGCAACAAATAGGGAGAAAAAAGCAGGAGTTGCAGTGTTTGTATCAGACAAAATAGACTTCAGAAAAAACAAAGTCACAAGAGACAAAGAAGGGCATTACATAATGATAAAGGGGTCAGTCCAAAAAAAGGATATAACTGTTATAAATATCTATGCACCCAACACAGGACCACCTTCATAAGTGAAATAAATACTAACAGAGTTAAAGGGGGAACTAGAATGCAATGCATTCATTTAAGGACACTTCAACACTCCACTCACTCCAAAGGACAGATCAACCAGACATAACATAAGTAAAGAGACAGAGGCACTGAGCAACACATTATAACAGATGGACCTAATGGACATCTACAAAACACTCCATCCAAAAGCAGCAAGATACACATTCTTCTCAAGTGTACATGGAACATTTTCAAGAATAGATCATATACTAGGCCACAAAAAGACCCTCAGTAAATTAAAAATTATTGAAATTGTACCAACCAGCTTCTCAGACAACAAAGGTATGAAACTAGAAATAAATTACACAAAGAAAACAAGAAAGCACACAAACACATGAAAGCTTAATAACATGCTCCTAAATAATCAATGGATCAGTGACCAAATGAAAACAGAGATCAAGCAATATATGTAGACAGATGACAAGAATTCAACACTGCAAAATCTGTGGTATGCAGCAAAGGCCATGCCAAGAGGGCAGTATATTGCAATACAGGCCTACCTCAGGAAAGAAGAACAATCTCATATGAACAGTCTAAACTCCCAGTTAATGAAACTAGAAAAAGAAAAAGAAATGGGGCCCAAAGTCAGTAGAAGAAGGAACATAAGAAAGATTAGAGCAGAAATAATAAAATTGAGAAGAATAAAACAACAGAAAGAATCAATGAAAACAGGAGTTGGTTCTTCAAAAAAATAAACAAGA
Organism: Phataginus tricuspis; assembly: GCA_029783875.1. Classification (NCBI taxonomy): domain Eukaryota; kingdom Metazoa; phylum Chordata; class Mammalia; order Pholidota; family Manidae; genus Phataginus; species Phataginus tricuspis. The sequence goes on from JAQQAC010008864.1 coordinate 3,299,974, forward strand.
TAGATAAACTCTTTGCCAGACTTATCAAGAAAAAAATAAAGTCTACACACATAAACAGAATCAGAAATCAGAAAAGAAAAACCACATGTACACTACATAAATACAAAGAATTATTAAAGAATACTCTGAAAATTTATATGCTAACTGGAAAACCTAGAAGAAATGGACAACTTTCTAGAAAAATACAATCTTCCCACCCTGACCTAGGAAGAAACAGAAAATATGAATAGTCTAATTACCAGCAATGAAATTGCATTAGTAATCAAAAAACTACCTAAGATCAAATAAACTGGACCAGATGGTTTCACTGCTGAATTTTATCAAACATTTAATGAAGACCTAATACGCATCCTCCTTAAAGTTTTCCAAAAAATAGAAGAGGAGGGAGTACTCCCAAACTAATTCCATGAGGCCAGCATCACTCTAATACCAAAACCGGGCACACACCACAAAAAAAAAAAAAGTCACAGACCAATATCCCTGATGAACGTAGATGCAAAAATACTCAACAAAATATTAGCAAACCAAATTCAAAAATACATCAAGAGAATCATACACCACGATCAAGTGGGATTCATCTCAGGGACTGAGGGGTGGTACATCGTTTGAAAATCCATCAACATCATTCACCACATCAACACAAAGAAGAACAAAAACCACATGATCATCTCCATAGATGCTGAAAAAGCATTCGACAAAATTCTACATCCATTCATGATAAAAACTCTCAACAAAATGGGTATAGAGGGCAAGTACTTCAACATAATAAAGCCCATATATGACAAACCCACAGCCAACGTCATACTTAACAGCGGGAAGCTGAAAGGTTTTCCTCTAAGATTTGAAACAAGACAAGGATGCCCACTCTCTCCACTATTATTCAACATAGTGCTGGAGGTCCTAGCCACAGAAATCAGACAAAACAAAGAAATAAAAGGCATCCAGATTGGCAAGGAAGAAGTAAACTGTCCCTGTTTGCAGATGACATGATATTGAACATAAAAAAAACCCTAAAGAATTCACTCCAAAACTATTAGATCTAATATCTGAATACAGCAAAGTTGCAGGATACAAAATTAATACACAGAAATATGTTGCATTCCTATACACTAATTATGAACTAGCAGAAAGAGAAATCAGGAAAACAATTCCATTTACAATTGCATCCAAAAGACTAAAATACCTAGGAATAAACCTAACCAAGGAAGTGAAAGACCTATACCCTTAAAACTACATGACATTATCGAGAGAAATTAAAGAAGATACCAATAAATGGAAACACATCTCATGCTCATGGATAGGAAGAATTAATATTGTCAAAATGGCCACACTGCCTAAAGCAATCTACACATTCAATGCAATCCCTATCAAAATACCAACAGCATTCTTCAACAAACTAGATCAAACAGTTCTAAAATTCATGTGGAACTACATTAACACACGTAAACAAGAAGACACATTTTATTTTACATAATAAAATCACACAACTTATGATATATTTTGGGCCAAGAAGATCAAGCCTGAATCAAATCAAGCCTTTAGACCTAACCTCCAGGGTAAAAGACATGCAAGATGAGAAAGAACTATATTAAACAATACCCTACAGATACAAGCAGGAAAATCCAGACTATGGGACAGCAAGGTTTCTTCAACAAGTAAATTAAAGAAGGAAAAAAAGATAGTACAGGAACTTACTGATGTAAAAAGACTTAACAGACATATCAATAAAATGAACCTAGTTTGGATATTGACCAACCAATATTGTTAAAACAAACTAAAACTACAGTTATGAAATAACTGGAGGAATTTGAATTTCATCTTGATAATTTATTTTATTAAAATTTTATTACAAATCATTTTATGCCTTAATATTTGAAATTTATATATGTGTTTAGATTTGAAAAAAGAATTATTTTATTTTATGGATAGACAACACATACTGAAATATTTAAGGATAAACAGACATAGACTGAAGGACTGACTTCCAAAAGTCTATAGTGGTGGGAAAGGATATGCAGTGAGTTGTAGTTATAACAATTCTGGCTAGTTGCTGAATCTGGGTCATGGATACATAGGAGTTCACTATTATTTTCTTTTCCCCAATGCTTTAATTAAACATTTCCTAATCCACTTCTATTGTTTTTAAAAATACATAAAATAAATTAAAAGCACTCCATAAGTAAGATGGTTTTTCTTGGTCCTTGATTTTTATATAAGGGATTGGTGGGATTCAAGCCTAGAATGAGCATAAATGGCAAGCTTCCTACATGTATTCCTTTGTGAAGTAAATATGGCAATGTGTAAATATGACAGTGAAGAAGAGAAAGAACATACCATAGGAAAGGAGATTTCAGACTTCTCACTAGATAGCTCAGCAGTTTAGGTACCTGGGTTTAGTTTCAGACTGCTCCAAGACCTCTGGGATCAATGGGTTCACCAGCTCTAGGTCAAGAAACTCCTTTATTTGAATAAGACCTGCTTCCTTTTTCATGCTTCAGGAGGCTGGCTGGATTTCCAGGAAGTGCAGGGTCTATGAGAGGGATCTAGCACAGATATGATTAGAGGATCCACTGTTGTGGCCAAGTCGCGAGTCCTCAAAAGACCACCAAGGAGCCGATTCCGATGCAAGCACACAAGGGTCGTTTATTCAAGCTCGAGCTCGGGCTCACACCTGTCACCGACGCAGCGGTTCCAAAGTTTTTAAGCATTACAACAAGGTGCAGGGAGAGGGGGGGCTCTAACTTGGACATTTTCCATGGGTTAAGTCTGGCTGGCACTCAGCTGCTGGCTGATGCAACCTGTAAGGTTATTTTTAAGTGACAGGAGAGCCTGGACCTTGAGTGTCTGGACCTTGAGGTCATTGCTAGGGAATTATCTGGGGTGAGGGTTACTGGAACAAACAATGGGTAGTTGTTCCAGTTACTGGAACAAAGTTTTCTTAGAACTAGGTCTGGGATGAGGCTTCTTTCTTAAGATGGCCTTTTTAAAATGGAGTTTCTCTTGCTCTCGCATTCCCCCCTTCTCTTGTACATTGGGCCCAATCATGGGCCCACAATTTTTAAATGACAGAGATGTTTAGCTGGGCTCGACCTGTGACACGGCCTGTCACAGGGAATGTCTCTCTCATCTGGGGAGGTGAGGCTCTATGCCTCACCTCAGTTGGCCCCCATGTTGCTCACTTGAGCTCCCTTGCGACTGTGCCTGTCTTAGGTTGTTCCTCCTGTGAGGAATCTTACCCGTCTTTGGCTAACCAGCCATCTCTTGGGACTTAACAGGGAGATAAAATATGAGAGGACAGCCAGCAACTATAATTATGGATAAAATCATAATATACATGATTATATTCTTGCATCAAATGCAGGTGGGGAATCAGCATATGATTCACTTATTTCTTGAAGTTAATTCTTGAAAAGTAGCACAAGTATGTATTGGCTTTAAAAGATTAGCAACTGCACTCTGTACACATGCTAGGAGAATAGGAATTACAAATACATAGCAAAAGCAGAAAAATCAGACAAAATAAAACTACACATTCCTGGAAACTGTTCACATCTCATATGTTCTTTTTAACAGCAGATAATTTATGGTAGCACAATTCTGCCTAGATTTTGATTTGAGTTCAAATAATACAGAAGCAGTTAAATTCATTGTTTCACTGTATGCACAGACCAGCTTAGATATTTCCTTTTGCATTCTAATGACATTAGAGTAGGAAGGATGTATCTCATGCTACATATACCTTGATAATGTGAAGAAAAGGCTTAGGGTGTGGACTTGTACTACCTGCCCTGCCCCCAAGGTGGGCCGGGCCGCTGTCTGCCTGCTAGGAATGCCCACAGCGAAGTCATGGGCCAAGCCGAGACACTCTCCCCATCTGCGGAACACTCAAACATTCCAGGCTAAGCCTTTGGCCCTTGGAGCTTTAACTGATCTCACTGAAGAAAGTTAACACGGAGTTTCAGTAGGGAGTTTCCTTGCATGTAGTTACATTGCTCCGACTGCAAATATCCTGCCTTGCTTCTTCCGGAGGCCCTCTCCCTACTCTGACTACATTTACAGTCTCTGTCTCTTTCTTCTCTTTACAGACAGAGACTCTAGTTGCTGCTAGGGAAAGGGGGCGACGACCGCTCTGGCTTCATGCTGAGGGGGGGCACAGTAAGGGGTGCAGCTAGGTCTCTATCAATGGTCGGTCAAGAGGGCCTCAGAAGATGGGCACTTCTATTCTGGGTTTTATTGCTATCACTCTTTGCAGTTTCCTGGCTTCTAGGCGAGACAGAATAAATCATGTTATTAGGTTAAGTAGCAACATCTGGAGTTGGATTTTCTATTCTGGAAGGACAAATTTGACAAGAAGATTAAAGAATGCATGGACTCAGCATAGATAAGGCTGCATTATTTAAACAATACTTTTCTCTAAAATCACTCTTATTTTTATTACTAGTAACTAGATTAAGAAAATAATTAACACTTGGCTTGATTATTTGCATAAGTGCAGCAAGAAGAACATTTACATAGGCTCTTCTAAATGTGCTTTGCTGGAACTTTTTATAAGGAACATCAGATTGGACTTTTAAAAGCCTCTCGAGGCCAGAAAGCCAAGCCAGACTTGCCATCAGGTTTTGCCTGCAGTACCTGTAGATTTGGGTGAATTCCTCTCCTCTTGAGGTCCCCAAGACATTCTGAGGTTCCTGCACCTGCCAGGAAGTGACCTTCTTTACTCACCTGGTAAGGCTGCTAGGAATCCTGTAAGCAAGGTACCAGGCCAGTTCTTCAAAGGGTCTTTGTTGGCTTTATAAAGTCGAACTCAGTTCTTTAAAGCTGTCTGTTAATATGAGTTTACACACGTGTCTCTCAGGTATAACATTCCAGTGAAAGCCTTGGTAATGTAACCAGTGTTTTTAATTGGTCTTCTTACAAGGAAAGCAGATTCTTATTGAACTTATGCAACTAAATATTCTGCTATGAAGTATAAAAGTAGTCACTGAGAGTTGTTAAATTCTGGAGGGATCAGGTAGAGAGAAAGATAAATGTTTCAATTCTGCTTACAGTGGTATTGTCATTTACTAAACTGTTGTCAGCTTAAGAGAAAAAGCTTAAAACACTTTATCATTAACACTTGAAACAAAAAGCCCAAAATCATTTTCCTTAGTTTACTTAACCTTATGTAAATACCTGTTCTGCTGAAATCTAGTTCTTTACTAGTTCAGGAGTAATAAAACAGTTACTATAAATGACAAATACTTGTAAATGAGAGTGGCTAAAGATCTGATGAGAGTTTACCACAAGACAGTTGACATAAGGAAATTTGAATATTTTTGCAACACAAAACATCCAGCAACAAAGTTTAGCATCATTCTCTTTGGCAGTGTTTTCCAGGTAATTATATATCAGATAAATAAGCTAAATTAGCCAAATACTTTCTCTAATGAGAAAAAATTTCTCTGACATCTTCCAGGGGCCCTCTGGAAAATATCAGAGTTACTTACAGGTAAAAGTACCTTTTTTAATTTGATTGTGGAAAGTTGTCAGAAGAAAGTTTCTTTGCCACTTGCTTAAATAGGATTATAGGTATTTAACCAGAATGACAATAAAAAGGCTTAAATGCAAATACAGGTTACTTAGTTGTTAACAACACTTGGCTTACAGTCATTTTAATATGAAGATTTCATTTTCTTAAATATTCAGAGAACTCATTGAGATTTTAAGCATGAGAAACTGCTTTGATAAAAACAATTAGAAAGTTCTTCGCAATTTCTTAACATGAAGAGCAGACTAATCAGTTTAAGAAAACTTTGTCTTTTTAACTGAGAATAAAATTCTAATTTTGCTGTGTACTTGATATCAAGACTCATTTGCTTTAATTTTACATAGCATGATCATGTCAATTTTTCTACAAACTTTCTACAACTTTCTTTTTACATTCACTGTTCTCTCTCTCTTTAAATAAACTGCTGCAGTTCAGAACAGTTACCTTCTTTTACTTTAAATAAAATGAATCTCTATCCCTTATACTTTCTCTTGTTAAAACACACATCTTTTCTAGCAAGCAGAGATGCTTTAATTAGAACTTAAAACCAATAGGAACTTTAACTTTCAGTGAACACTGAAAATAGGCTATTGTAAACTGTAACACCAGCGTTCCTCAGATTGATACATTTATGAACACATTTTATTATTTCTGGAAATGTGCCTTACAGCACAATTCTTTACTGAGCACAAAACATCTTCATATAACTTAGCAAAACTCTAAGAATTTTGGTTACCACAAAAATTCTCAGGCTGTTTGCAGATATATACACTGTTATACATTAATATACTATTATTATTAAGATATTCATTTGTTACACTTGTTTACACACTCTTTAGCAATTATGCTAGATTACTTATAAAAACTTTTACTGAACATTACACAGAGTTAAGCTTAAGCATTTTTTCTTGAAAGATTTAACAGATAACATCAATTGCAATGACTTTAGGTAAACAGGCAGCTGATAACCAGAGGACATGTCCATTTCAGTTCAACTTAAATTAGCATTAATGCTTATTAATACCATCCGGAGGTAGAAAAATATTTTTCTTTACTAGACACATAAACATACAGATTGAGATGCAATGACTACAGTTAGCAGCACTTTTCATAAAAGAACACATACTCAGACCGAAACAAAGATACTGATATCTAATTGTAGAGGTCATTAGTGGCAAAGCGCCAATAGTGATGGGGCTGATTTCCACCCCCCCACCCCACCCCCACCTGGGGACCGGTGGCTCGCAGTGGCAAGCGGCAGAGGCAGACTGTTTTCTGTGAGCCCATTGTCTGGTATAGGGCGGGCCTCCTACTGGAGCGCCTCCGCCCTCCGCTCTCGGAGCAGCTTCTGCTTCCCCGGTGGGGGATGGTTGTGTCCTTCCCTTAAGTTCTTTAAAATGGTCCATCATCAGAGATAAACGGAGTAGAAGGAGTCTGACTCATTTTCTCAAAATAAAAAGCTACTGACAGCCCACCAAGTAATACAGACGAACAAAAAGCAAAACAAATGCCTTTGGTCATTCAGAACGAAGCAGAATCGGAAGTGGGACGACGGCGGCCCTACAGGTGGGCCTGGCAGCACTACAGATGGGCCCATCTAAAGCTATCTTTAGAGGCTTATTGTCTACCTCTCACTACTACACTGTAAGATCCATGAAGTCAGGGATCTTGGTTATAATTGCTGATATATTTCAAGCACTGAGATACACCTGGCATATATTAGATGAACAATAAATATGAATTGAATGAAAAAAAGAGTAAAATTTATGTCATTGTGTATATATTTAGTAATATAAGAAATTAAATATTGCACGGATAAATATGGTGAGATCAGAAATGGAGGTAAAGCAAATTAAGAAAATGCTATGCCACAGTGAATGTGAGGTGCCATTCTATGGGCTGTGGTTTCTACCCTATAGGTAAATGGAAGACCTGCTAAAACAGTTTTTAAATGGATGTGTATTTTATATAGATCATTATGGTGGCCTCTTGGAGAGAGAGATTAGGAAGACAATAAAGGTCACAAAATTATTGTAATACTTATTTTAAAGATGAGGGCCTGACTTAGGGAAATGGAGATGGAAAGAAAAGGAAGATTTAGAACACTCTATACCATAAGCCATTGTGGTAGGTAGGGCATGTTACTTGAGTGGATATAAAGAATGAGGGAAATAAAACAGTCTAAAATGCTATCAGTTTTTTTTTTTATTTGCATCAGGGGAGATAATAACTAATTAATGAGATAATTTAAATTATCAGTATAAAATCAGGAACAGATCCTGAGTGAACAATCATGTGCTCTGTTTGGACATTTTTCTGGAAGCTGACATAATAGTGCAATCAGCATTTTGTGAAGTTATACAGACAAAATATGCCACTTACTAGCTTTGTGACCAAGACAATATAGTTCTCTTATTTGCTCCTGTATTCCCACCTATGAAGAAAAGGGCAATGACAGATACCTCACAGAATTGTTATAAATATAAAATTAAATAAAATATGTGCATATCACAGAGACAAATATCACTACATATTTGTGTTTGGCAAATATGTCAAGTACTCCAAGTGGATATGTCTAGAAGAAATCAGGGTATTCCTATTAGAAATTTTAGGAGAAAGGAATGTATACCTGAGTCCTTAGGAACTAGATAAACCTTAACAGTGGATAAGGTTATGGAAACACAAAAGGCATAAGTAAAAGAGCAAGGAGGTACTCATGGGAATGATCATTTCATAAGCTTTAAGCAGAAACTCACAAAAGAAGACCAATATAGTACAGAGAGAATGAAGATTAGCTTAAGGTGCAAAGTGGGTTTCTTTTGTTCTGTTCTTGTTTTTACTAGACTACTTATTTAACTAGTTACTGTTAAATAAAGTTCCCCAAGTCTACGTGTTGAGAGTTAAATGTGCACTCTTCTATGTGCCTCACCTTTCATATAACTCCTTAAAACCTCCACCTGTTAGTGGTGGGACAAATGGCAGTCATTTTACTCGGTCCCATTCCCAGGGTAATTTCATTCACAGGGACATTTGTCCTGTGATATCCCACTTTCCATAAGGACATGTTAATGGAAATCAATATATTTTGCATTATTCTTCCAGTTACTTATAACACCATAACTATAATTAGTATAAGACTGAGGTTCTACCTTCATCACAATACATTCCCTGAATAGAAAAGAAAGCACCATGGCGCATAGCTGTCGGAATCTAGAATTAACATTTCAAAAAGGACAGTTTCTTTATGAAAGCCTGAAGGGGATTAAATTGAAGCAGTTTAAAGTTTACCGGGGAAAAGCCAACCAAAGTAAAGGGTCAGAAAATGATATGCTGGTGATAAAAATGTGTGTGCCTATTCCCCAGGACAAGATTAAAGATCTGAAAACTGAATGGGTTGTTCAGTGTGAAATATCTCAATTTGTCTACAATCCTGAGAAGCCTACATACTATCCATCATACCTGCTGTAAACTAGGGGAGGTCTGGATAATCAAATTACATTTAGGAAAAGAAATATTTTATCTTTCTATCCACTATATTTGAAATTGATATTCAAAAATGAATCTTTCACATGCTTGATATTATATTAGAGCTCATGATGAAACAAGGGAGGTCCAATAAACATGCCCTAGGTGCCTCAATTAGTCAGCAGTGCCGCATAGGGGAAGCATTTCAGTTCTTTCCTGCCACAACTCAGCATCATCAGCTAACACAGTCCTTTCTCCTTTCCTTTTTCTTTTTTTGGCTTATTTTTCTTTATTGAAGTATAGTTGATATACAATCTTACATTGGTTTCAAGTATACAACACAGTGGTTCAACAGTTACCCACATTATTAAATCCTCACCCCAACTAGTGCAGTTACTGTTTGTCAACATAGGAAGATGTTACAGAATCATTGGTTATATTCTTCACACTGTACTTCCATCCCCAACTTATACCATGATTGAGAATTTCTGTACCTCTTTATCACATACAACTTTGATTCCTCCAAAACTTAAGTACTAAATGACCAGAAGCCTCACTGATAATATAGTCATTAACACATATTTGTTATACGTACTATATACTGTATTCGTACAACAAAGCAAACTAATTAAATAAAATGTTTTTTCAAATCATTGCAAATTTCCAAAAAGTTTTCCAATATATATTTACTGAAAACATATGCATATATGCGTATAAGTTGACCTGCATATTTCAAAACTGTGTTAATTACATATATTTTTTTCATGTAAACTCCACTCAGATCAAGATATAAAGTATTTATAGAAGTTTCTTCATGCTTCTTCCAATTTAATACTGCTTTCACCAGAAATAACTGGTGTTTTCAATTCTATCACCACAAATTGGGTTTGCCTGGTATTGACCTTCATATAAATGAACTCAGATACTAAATACTTTTCTATCTAGTTCTTTTGGATGTCACTGTGTGTGTGAGATTTGTACAGATTAGGACATTTCAGATCTTTAGGTTAATCTTGCCCTGGGGAATAGACACACACATTTTTATCACCAACATACCAATCTCTCATTGGGTATGCTTATTTGAGTATCATGCTCTGTGTTGTGGATTGTCTTTCTACTCTCTTAGTGGTTTCTTTTGATAAATAGAAGACCTTGATTTTAATGTAGTCCATTTCCTCAATTTTCTTTTTATATTTCAAATTTGAGTTTAACAAATTTTTGTCTATTCCAAAGGATAATAAAATTTTCTTTTAAAAGTTTTATTAATTTTTCTCTTCACATTTTGAACTGCAATTTTTCTGGATTTTATATGTATATTGTGTGAGGTAAGGATCAAGAAATGCTTTTCCGGATTGTATTAAAGATGGTGGCATGAGAGGTGAGAGAGAGGCTTCCTCCTAAAACCGCATATAATATGAAAATAAAGCTACTACAACTACTCTTGAAAGAGCAATGGGAAAGAGGATGGCAACAAACTGCACACACCTGGAGACAAGAGCAGCTCTCATGGAAAAGGGTAAGGTACTAAAGCTGTGGTCCTGCAGGATCCAAGCCCTTCCCCAACCCCAGCTCACTGGCAGGAGGAACAGGAATGGAGCAGAGAGGGAGTGGAGAACTGGGACTGCTGAATACCTAACCCTGGAGATCTGCTCTGGGAGCACAAACCTACATTTCATGGTGCTTGCATGATACTCTTGTAATTAGGAGCTTGGAAAGCTAAGACAGGCAGAATTCCTGGAGAGACTAAGATTCCAGCTGCTTGTGAAAGCAGGGATCCATATCCAGCTGCTCTGGGACAAAAGAAAGGTGGGCAGTCTGAGAGACTTCCTAACAAAGAAGCCCTTAGTAAGAGGGCTGCTAAAGGGGCAAGGATTGCACAGAACTTACTGTTCAGGGGAAAGGACAGGTAGAAAAAATTGTCCTGGTGCACTGTGCCCAGCAGATTGGGAGTTTCACGATCTTCAGGTGCACCAGCTCCCTGGATGCCTACACAGCTCCAGGAACCCCTTCTGTGACAGGCAGACTAGTGAGCCTTTCTCCTGGCAAGACCCACTGAGCTTGCAAAACAGGAAACCCTCCCCTGGTGTTAGGCCAGCCAGAGGGAAGATCTGTCTACAGCAACTAAAAACGCAAAGCACAGAGGCTTATACCTGTGTGCTCAGCCCATTGGTTCAGGCAGTGGAGACAGGCATAGCAGCCAGGAACCAGGAAACAGCCCTTTTCTCCCCCGAGGCACCAATACCACTCCCCTACAATCCCCGACAATGCTTCAGGGAATGAGGAGCTCCAGAGAGTAGAGCTTCTGGGCACTAGAGGGCGTCATACACAAATATGAAAAGCCAAAGGAACCTCGTCCAGAGTAAAATTATGAATACAACTCCTGAGAAAGATTTAAATGATATGGACCTAATGACTCTCCCTGAAAGGGACTTCAAAATAAAAATCATTAACATGCTCATGGAGGTACAGAAAGATATTCAAGAACTCAGGAATGAAGTCAGGTCGGAGACCCAATCATTGAAGAACACAATGGATGGTATTAAAAGCAGATTGATATAGTGGAGGAGATGATAAATGAAATAGAAACTAGAGAAGAGGAATACAAAGAAGCTGAGGCACTGAGAGAAAAAAGGATCTCTAAGAATGAAAGAATATTGAGAGAACTGTGTGACTAATTCAAATGGAACAATATTCACATTATAGGGGCACCAGAAGAAGAAGAGAGAGAAAAAGGATTAAAAGTGTCTTTGAGGAGGTGATTGCTGAAAACTTCCCCAATCTGGGGAAGGAGATAGTCTCTCAGGCCATGGAGGTGCACAGATCTCCCAACACAAGAGACCCAAGGAAAACAACAGCAAGACATATAGTAATTAAAATGGCAAAGATCATGGATAAGGACAGACTATTAAAAGAAGCCAGAGAGAGAAATAAGATCACATACAAAGGAAAACCCATCAGGCTATCATCAGACTTCTCAGCAGAAACCTTACAGGCCAGAAGGGAGTGGCATGATGTATTTAATGCAATGAAGCAAAAGGCCTTGAACCAAGATTATTTTATCCAGCAAGATTATCATTTAAATTTGAAGGAGGGATTAAACAATTACCAGATAAGAGAAGCTGAGAGAATTTTCCTCCCACAAACCATCTCTACAGTGTATTTTGGAGGGACTGCTATAGATGGAAGTGTTCCTATGGCTGAATAGTTTTCACCAGAGGTAATAAAACCATAGTAAAGAAAATAGAACAGCTAATTGCTAAGAAAATGCAAAATTAAATTAACTATCTTCAAAGTCAATCAAGGATAGACAAACAGTACAGAATATGATACCTAATATATAAAGAATGGAGGAAGAAGAAAAAGGAGGAAGGAAACATACAAACAAACAAAGAGCCTTTATACTGTGTTTGTAATAGCATATTAAGTGAGTTGTTAGACTTTTACATACTAGGGAAGTTAACCTTGAACCTTTGGTAACCACGAATCTGAAGCCTGCAATGCCAATAAATACATACCTATCCATAATCACCTTAAATGTAAATGGACTGAATACACCAGTCCAAAGACATAGAGTCACGGAATGTATAAAAAAACATGACCCATCATATGCTGCCTTCAAGAGACTCACTTTAAACCAAAAGACATACACAGACTAAAAGTGAACGGATGGAAAAAGATATTTCAGGCAAACAAGGAGAAAAAAGCAGGTATTGCAGTACTTGCATCAGACAAAATAGACTTCAAACCGAAGAAAGTAGCAAGAGATAAAGGACATTACATAATGATAAAGGGGTCAGTCCCACAAGAAAATATAACCATTTTAAATATATATTCACCCAACACAGGAGGGCCAGCATATGTGAAACAAATACTAACAGAATTATGGAGGAAATAGAAAGCAATGCATTCATTTTATGAGACTTCAACACACTAATCACTCCAAAGGACAGATCAACCAGACAGAAAATAAATAAAGACACAGAGGCACTGAACAACACACTAGAACAGATGGACCTAACAGACATCTACAGAACTCTACACCCAAAGGCAACAGGATACACATTCTTCTCAAGAGCGCATGGAACATTCTCCAGAATAGACCACATACTAGTACACAAAAAGAACCTCAATAAATTAAAAAATATTGAAATTCTACCAACTTCTCAGATCACAAAGGCATAAAACTAGAAATAAATTTTAGAAAGAAATCAAAAAGGCTCACAAATACATGGAGACTTAACAACATTCTCCTAATTATTCAAGGGGTTAGTGACCAAATCAAAACAGAAATCAAAGAATATATGGAGACTAATGATACAAACAACACAAAGCCACAACTTCTGTGGGACGCAGCAAAGGCAGTTCTAAGAGGAAAGTATATTGCAATCCAGTGCTATTTAAAGAAGGAAGAACATTCCCAAATGAATAGTGTAAAGACACAGTCACTGAAATTGGAAAAAGAAGAACAAATGAGGCCCAAAGTCACCAGAAGGAGGGACATAATAAAGATCAGAGAAGAAATAAATAAAATTGAGAAAAATGAAACAATAGAAAAAAATCAATGAAACCAAGAGCTGGTTCTTTGAAAAAATAAACAAAATAGATAAACCCCTAGCAAGACTCATTAGGAGAAAAAGAGAATCTACACACATAAACAGAATCAGAAATGAGAAAGGAAACATAACAACGGACCCCACAAAAATACAAAGAATTATAAGAGAATATTACGAGCATCTATATGCTAACAAGTTGCAAAACCTAGAAGAAATGGACAACTTCTTAGAAAAATACAGCCTTATAAGACAGACCAAGCAAGAAACAGAAAAACTAAACACATGAATCACCAGCAACGAAATTGAGTCGGTAATCAAAAAACTACGCAAGAACAAAATCCCCGAACCAGATGGATTCACCTCTAAATTCTACCAGACATACAGAGAAGAAATAATACCCATTATCCTTAAAGGTTTTCAAAAAAGAGAAGAGGAGGGAATACTTCCAAACTCATTCTATGAAGCCAGCCTCACTCTCATACCAAAACCTGGCAAAGACCTCACCAAAAAAGAAAATTATAGACCAATATCCCTGATGAACGTAGATGCAAAAATACTCAACAAAATATTAGCAAACCGAATTCAAAAATACATCAAGAGGATCATACACCATGATCAAGTGGGATTCATCCCAGGGATGCAAGGATGGTACAACATTCGAAAATCCATCAACATCGTCCACCACATCAACAAAAAGAAGAACAAAAACCACATGATCATCTCCATAGATGCTGAAAAATCATTTGACAAAATTAAGCATCCATTCATGATTAAAACTCTGAACAAAATGGGTAGAGACGGCAAGTACCTCAACATCATAAAGGCCATATAGGACAAACCCACAGCTAACATCATACTTAACAGCAAGAACCTAAAAGCTTTTCATCTAATATCGGGAACAAGACAGGGATGCCCACTCTCTCCACTGTTATTCAACATAGTACTGGAGGTCCTAGCCATGACAATCAGACAAAACAAGGACATACAAGGCATCCAGATTGGTAAAGAAGAAGTCAAATTGTCACTATTTGCAGATAGCATGATATTGTACATGAAAAACCCTAAAGACTCCATTCCAAAACTACTAGAACTAATATCTTATTTCAGCATAGCTGCAGGATACAAAATTAACACACAGAAATCCATTGCTTTCCTATACACTAATGATGAACTAACAGAAAAAGAAGTCAGAAAAACAATTCAATTCACAACAGCATCAAAAAGAATAAAATACCTAGGAATAAACCTAACCAAGGAAGTGAAAGACCTGTACTCTGAAAACTACAAGACACTCCTAAGAGAAATTAAAGAAGACACTAACAAATGGAAATTCATTCCATGCTCTTGGCTAGGAGGGATAAATATTGTCAAAATGGGTATACTACCTAAAGCAATATACAGATTCAACGCAATCCCTATCAAACTACCAACAGCTTTCTTCAATGAACTGGAACAAATAACTCAAAAATTCATATGGAACCACAAAAGACCCCAAATAGCCAAAGCAATCCTGCGAAGGAGGAATAAAACAGGGGGAATTATGCTCCCTAACTTCAAACTCTACTACAAAGCCTCAGTAATCAAGACAATTTGGTATTGGCACAAAAACAGACCCACAGACCAATGTAACAGAATAGAAAATCCAAACATTAACCCAAACATATACAGTCAATTAATATTTGATAAAGGAGCCTTGGATATACAATGGGGAAATGACAGCCTCTTCAGCAGTTGATGTTGGGCAAACTGGACAGATACATGTAAGAGAATGAAACTGGGCTACTGTCTAACTCCATACACAAAGGTAAACTCAAGGTGGACCAAAGACCTGAATGTAAGTCATGAAACCATAAAACTCTTAGAAAAAAACATAGGCAAATATTTCTTGGACATAAACATGAGCGACTTCTTCATGAACATATCTCCCTGGCAAGGGAAGGAAAAGCAAAAATGAACAAGTGGGACTATATCAAGCTGAAACGCTTCTGTGCAGCAAAGGACACCATCAGTAGAACAAAAAGACATGCTACAGTATGGGAGAATATATTCATAAATGATGCATCTGATCAGGGTTGACATCCAAAATATATAAAGAACTCACGCACCTTAACAAACAAAAAGCAAATAATCTAGTTAAGAAATGGGCAGAGGACATGAATAGACCCTTCTCCAAAGAAGAAATTCAGATGGCAAACAGTCATATGAAAATATGCTCCACATTGCTAATAATCAGAGATATGCAGATTAAAACCACAATGAGATATCACCCCACACCAGTAAGGATGGCCAACATCCAAAACACAAACAACAACGAATGTTGGTGAGGATGTGAAGAAAAGGGAACCCTCCCACACTGTTGGTGGGAATGCAAATTAGTTCAACCATTGTGGAAAACAATATGGAGGCTCCTCAAAAAACTCAAAATAGAAATACCATTTGACCCAGGAATCCCACTCCTAGGAATTTACCTTAAGAATGCAGCAGCCCAGTTTCAAAAAGACAGATGCACCCCTATGTTTATTGCAGCGCTATCTACAATAGCCAAGAAATGGAAGCAACCTAAGTGTCCATCAGTAGATGAATGGATTAAGAAGATATGGTACATATACACAATGGAATATTATTCAGCCATAAGAACAAAACAAATCCTACCATTTGCAACAACATGGATGGGGCTAGAGGGTACTATGCTCAGTGAAATAAGCCAAGCTGAAAAAGACAAGTATCAAATGATTTCACTCATATGTGGAGTATAAGAACAAAGAAAAAAACTGAAGGAACAAACCAACAGCAGACTCACAGAACCCAAGAACGGACTAATAGTTACCAAAGGGAAAGGGACTGAGGAAGATGGGTGGGAAGGAAGGGATAAGGGGAAAAAGGGGGCATTACGATTAGCAGATGTAATGTTGGGCGGGCACGGGGAGGGCTGTACCACTCAGGAAAGACAAGTAATGATTCTATAGCATCTCACTACGCTGATGGACAGTGACTGTAATGGGGTTGGTGGGGGGACCTGATGAAGGGGGTAGTTTAATAACCATAATATTGCACATGTAATTGTAGATTAATGATACCAAAATAAATTATAAAACAAAAAACAAATGCTTTTCCTTTCAATATGAAACAGTAGTGTCATATTTTGAAAAGACCATCATTTCCCAGCATTCTGGAAACTAGACTGTTATTGTGATAATTTTATATGTATACTTGGAGAGTGCTTTAGGATAAGATTAGAATTTAAATTGATGAACTCTGACTAAGCTGACTGCCTTCATAATGTGAGTAAGCCTTATCCAAACTGTTGAAGGCCTGAATAGAACAGAAAGACCAGCCTCTTGAGTTAAAGAGAGTTCTCCAGTAGACAGCCTTTAGACTTTATTTGCAGCAGCAGCTCCCTAGGGTCTTGCATCTGCTGTTCCACATTGTAAATCTGTAATTTGCAGTCTCCATAATCATGTGAACCAAGACCTTATAACAAGTCATACACACACATTCAGTCTCCATAATCATGTGAACCTAGACCTTATAAGAAGTCATACACACACACACACACACACACATACATACATTGTATTGGTTGTGTTTTCCTGAAGAACCCTTACTAAGACAGTCATACATAAGGTAAGTATATATGTGTGATTTCTTCAGACACTCTACTCATCTATTTTTTTCATTCCAATGTCTGTTTTTATAGTTGTTTTCCATAAGACAGTTAAATCAAGCTAGTTCATCAAAACCAGAAATAGAAGCCTCTAACCAGATATTTCAATGAAACAATATTTGGAGGAATGGAAGTTGGTGTGAATGGGGAAAGAAAAAACGATATTATCTGAATTTTACCAAATCTTTGTTACTTATAATACTAATTAAATAAATAAAATTTGAGATTAATAAATCAAAAATCATCTTAATAAGTTAATTATTTAGAAATAATACGGAGCTATATGCCAGAAAAAAAAAAACTTCAAAAGCAAAGAAAGTGGGGATTTCCACTTTTGGTATGATAGCAGGAGGAATCAGTGGGTTTTCAGTGAAACTGGTACAAATGTGTAGCTCTGGAAGGAGAGGTTCCCTGCCTGGGGCAAGTTCTCTATAAATTTAAGACTGAAGAAAGGCAAGGCATAAAGTTGGGAGAAAAGGGGGGTCACCACCCTTTCATCCTCACTGTGGTCAGTACACATGGCTGGCTTGAATGCATTCCGCAGGCTGGCTGTAAGTTCTGCTTCCCAGCATGAGGTTAATCCTCTAGGCAGTAGGACCCAGTCTCTATTTGCTCCCCAACCTCCAAGTTCCCTGCTTCCAGGCTCAGGCTTAATTCTCTAGGAACACTGGAGCTCCATGGCTCTCTCTCTGCTCTCCCAGTGGTAGCAGCCCACCCCCTGCTCTGACACTCCAAGAGCAACTCTGTACGTGGGTCCCTGGTGACTGGCAGACACCTGACCAATTACATACGAAGAACACAGGCAGAGGAGAGAATGGCTTTTTCCTCTATACCCTTCCCCTGGGCAGGAACTCCTATGACTGATCAGTGGCTCTGTCACCAGGAAATATCCCATAAATATGTAAATATGCTCTTATTATATATATAATAGGTGCTATTAAGGCCAGGTGGGAATCCTGGTTGGAAAGTTCCATTTTCCCCACAAAATTATAGAAGGGCAACTACTTAAAGTCTTTGGAAATGGTTTGGGGTCATAAACTTACTCAGCAAAGAGGTCTCAATGAGATCAGGAAGAGTTTGTGGTGTTTGAACCAAGACCCACTTCCTCCCTTCCCTCTCCCAATCCAGCAAGATGATAACTCTAACCCAGACTGTTGCTGCTAATAACAGGGATTCCTTTCCCCCACTTCCAGTTAGAAGGCTATCATCCCAGAAAGGGCAGGATAACATTATTTCTTATCTGTTCTCAGTTATCTGATGCTGAAGATAATTCCTATGTGAGTGTGGCCAAGAGTTGGGGGCTCCATTCATGGGGTAGAGGTCCTAACTCTAGCATGAAACAAGTTGGAATACTGGGACCTTATCACCTTTGTCTTAGTAGTAATGATGGCTTTATACGAGAAAGGTAAGCTGAGAAGACCTGAAGTTACCATGTCCCATCACCTCTACCACCTGCCCTGAGGGCTCAGTTCCTGGAATGGGAATATCACTCGGAGAGAAATGCACCACTGTTCCCACCCCCAGCTCAAGAGCCCTGGGTTGGACAGTTTGCCTGAAGAGGAAGGAGGACATAAAGAATAAAACTCCTAATTTCTTCCTAGAGTAACTGACTCATTTGTAACAGTGTGTGGAAAAATTCAAGCCTAAAGGTGTTCTCAAAATAAGTAGAGATTTTGATGACAGGCAATGGCAGAAAACTGGTGGAATCATTTGCCATATAAACTGAACTGTAGGCCAGGTAGTTCACCTGTGAGAGCTGGGGACAGAGACAGATGGGAGAAGTCTTCTGGAGTCAGAACAAATCTCAAAACACTGACCTAGGTACTGTTGCTTCAGAACTCAGATATGATTATTTTGAAAAGCAGCCAATACCCCAGTGCATTTCTGAAAACAATAGATTAATCAAACAGTAATTAGTGGAGCTTAACAGCTGTTGGTCAAACAGTCAGTAGGTGCCCTGCACACACTGCTGTCTCTCCGTAGTAACTGTGGGCACACATAAGGCTGAGGAGCAACATTAAAAACCTAACACTGCAGGTGTCAAGGCATATAGAGGGTAATACACTGCACTAAAATAATCCAGTTAGCTATTAAATAATCAAATAGAAATAATCCCTGATGAGGATAGTACCCTCATTAGGTTGTTAATAAAAATTATCTAACATGTCCAGTTTCCAACAAAAATTATGAGACATACAAAGAAATAGGAAAATGTGACCCATACTGATGCTGGGGTTCTTGTTCACAAAGCCGAAGAATGAGCTTTATAAACACTCAAGGTAGGAGAGCAAGGTACAGGCCTTTACTTAGAGATAAAGTGAAAGGACAGAACTCCAGGCTCACGCCAGGAGGGGACAAGAGAGACTGGGGTGGTGCGTTGTCTAGGGGTTTTATAGGCAGATGAGGATTTTTCAGCAACATGAAAGAAAGCTTAGGGGAGTGGACTTATTAAGCGGTCCTAGGATATTTACAAGTAACTTGATGCAAGTAACCTCCTGCTCTGTTGATTTCTCCTGGAGATACTAGCCTCTTGGTCTGGGGCATATGAAACAAGGCCACCTGCTCAGCCTGACCCAAGGTGGACTGAGGCATTGTTTGCTAAAGAGTAAGTTAAGTGCAATCTTATCTTTAAGGTGGAATTGTTCTTGCCTTTTACTGTGTTATGACTGGGCTTGCATGCTAAATTAGTTTGTCTAGTTTGCAAAATCACCTCATTAGATCTGAAGGAGGAAACACAGCACATAGGCCTGTGCCTTTTAGCATGTTAAAATGAATCTTATACATGATTGTAAATAATTAGCATAAAATAAACATGTGCTACTCTTCTTTATCTGGGGTATACCAACTGATCTCACTGAAGAATGATACTAGAGCAGAAGATTTAACACAGAGTTTTAGTAGGGGGTTTTCTTGCATGTAGCTACATTGCTCTGACTTCAAATATCCTGCCTTGCTTTTTCTGGAGGCCCTCACCCTACTCTGACTACACCCATGGTCCCTGTCTCAATACCAGAGACTAGGCAAACAACAGAAACTGCCTATGAGGGTAGCCAGAAATCAGATATAACAGGCAAACTTTATAATATCCATTAAAATATAATCAAAGAATTAAATTCAGTCATGATTAACAGAAGAAGGTATGATAACAAGGTTGGATCAAATACAGAATAAAATAAAGAGATAGAAATAATTTTTTTCCAATACCAAATGGAAAAGCTGGAGTTGCAAAGAACAATAATTGAATGTAAGATTTGTCAGAGGGACTCAAAAGTAGATTTGAGACTGGCATAATAGAGAATTAATAAGCTTGAAGAGATATTAACAGATATGCAACCAAAGAATGGAAGGAAAAAGAAAGAAAAATGAACAGAGAGCCTGTGAGAGATGTGTAGCACCATTAAACACACCAACATACATGTAATAGGAGCATTGCAAATAAAGGAAAAAGAAAGGAGAAAAAGAAATTTAGAAAAAAATAAGTATTAAAAAAACCCAGAAATTCTTGGAAAACACCAACCTACACATCTAAGAAACTGAACAAACTCCAAGTAGAATAAATGAAAATACTCATACACAGAATTATCATAGTAAAAAAGCTAAATGCCAAAGACAAGGAGAAAATCTTGAAGCATCAAGGGAAAAATGAGTAGTCACTTACAAGAGAATCCTAATAAAATCTAAAGCTGACTTCTCATTAGAAACAATGGAGGCTAGAGTCTGTGGTATAATATCTTCAAAGTATTCAAATAAGAAAACTGTTAACCATTAAAGCTATAACACAGAAAAACCGTCTTCAAAAGTGAAAGTGAATCATGCTGTTGTATACTTGAAATAAAAATAATATTGTGTATCAACTATACTTCAATTAAAAAAAGTGAAGATGAAATAGGGACTTTCTCAGATAAATAAAAAGTGAAGGAATTTGTTGTTAGCAGAGCTGTGTTGCAATAAATAATAAAGTTCTTTAGGCAGAAAACAAGTTACCGCATATGGTCATTCAAATCCACAAAACAAAAACAAAAAGCACATGATAGGTATTTATAAACTATGATATAATTATACATTTTTCCCCTTTATTCTCTTAACTAGTTTACAAAGCAATTGTATAAAACAATATGTGTATAATGTATTGTTGGGCCTATAACATATAGAAATGTAATACAGTTGCCAAAAACAAGACACAGAAGGTGGCTGAGAGCACAGCTCTACTGGGCTATAGAAGTGACTCGAGGTTATAATTGGAAATCATGAGAACAAATGAAGAGGACCAGAGATGATAAATAGGAAGGTTAAAAAAACAAAAACTATAAATATATTCTTGTTCTCCTTTATTCCTTGAGTTTATTTAAAATTTATTCAATTTCACAAAGTAATAATCACAATTACTTTTTTGTTTTGTTGAATTTGTAACATTTACAGTTGTAATAAAAGTAACAATAATGTTACAAAAAGGGAGGAAGGAGAATAGAGTTATAAAGGAATAATGTTTTTATATATGATTAGATGTAATTTAATATAAATCTGAAGGTAATTCTTAAGAATTAAGGTATGCATGGTAATTCTTAGAGCTACCACAAAGGAAATAACTGAAAAAAAATAATGAAAAATCTTTAATGACATTAAAATTAAATTAGAAAATATTCATATAGTGCAAAAGAAAAGTTGAGAAGGAATAGATGAATAAAAGGCATAAGATGCATAGAAAATAAAACACAAAATGGCAAACATAAAACCAACTACTTCAATAATAAGTTAAGTGTGAATAGATTAAACAACTCTATCAAAGGCAGACATTGAACAAACTGAATAAAAAGGAAGATCCTACTGTTATAAGAAGTACACTTTAAAGACAAATAGATTAAATTAAAGGATGGAAAAATATATCATGCAAATAACAATCATATAAAATTGAAATGGTTATGCTAATATCAGACAAGATAGAGTATATATAAAGTTATCAAAGTAAAGAGGAACATTTTATAATGATAAAAGAACCAATCTATCAGTAAATATAAGAATTTAAACTGTTTATACCTAATGCTAATAACAGAACAACAAAATCATAAAGGAAGAGCCAACAGGAATGAAGGGAGAAATAGGAAATTCAGTAGAAATAGTTGGAGACCCAACTTTCAAAATGGATAGAACTAGGCAAAGGATCAACAAAGAAACGGGAGACTTCAAAAACATTATACATCAACTAGACCTAACAGATATCTATAGAAAATTTTACCCAACAATAATAGAATATATATACTTTCCTACTGTATGTAGAACATTCTCCAAAGTAGACCATATGTTAAGCCATAAAGCAAATCTTAAAAGTGTTTAAGTGATAGGAATAATGCAAAGTATGTTCTCCAACCACAGTTGAGTGAAATTAGAAATCAATAATTGAGTTGAGGGAAACTCATAAGTATGTGAAAATTAGACAGTACAGTCTTAAACAACTAATGGGCCAAAATGGAAATCAAAAGGGAAATTTGAAAACATTTTGAGATGAATGAAAATGAAGATATAGCATACCAAAACTAACGGGATCCAGCTAAATTTCATTAATTATAATTTTATCAATAGTAATAATAATTATGCCTGTATTTAAAAAAGAAATTTCAAATAAACAGTTTAGTCTGCATCAAGACCCTGAAAAAGAAGAGCAAGCAAGCTAATTAAAAATTTAAAAACCTTTTAATATAAGCAAAAGGAAGGAAATCATAAAGATTAGAGCAGAAATTAATAAAATAGAAAATAAATAAACAGCATAAAGATCAATGAAATTAAAAAGGTGGTTCTTGAAAAGAGCAACAAATTACAAGTCTTTAACTAGAAGGACAATGAAAAAAACATAAAGACTAAAAATTACTAGAAACAAAAATGAAATAGGGAACATTACAACCAACTTTAGAGAAATAAAAGGAATATAAAGAAATACTATGAACAAATGTAGGCTTATAAATTAGAAAACTTAAACGACATAGAAGAATGACTAGAAAGATACAAGTTATCCCAAAATGGACTCAAGAAGAAATAGATAATCTGAATGTACCTATAACAAGTAAATTAGTAACTGAAAAAACTGCACACAGAAATCAGGCCAAG
The DNA here is from genome assembly GCA_029783875.1 of Phataginus tricuspis. NCBI lineage: Eukaryota > Metazoa > Chordata > Mammalia > Pholidota > Manidae > Phataginus > Phataginus tricuspis. The sequence continues at coordinate 3,323,282 of JAQQAC010008864.1, forward strand.
ACAACTTCGCTGGTGAATTATACCAAACATTTTAAGAAGAATTAATATAAATTCTTCATAGACTCTTGAATAAAAATAGAAGAGGAGGCAACATTTCCCAATTTCCTTCTATAAGCCCAGTACTAAACTGACATCAAAACAAAATATATCACAGGAAAACTACAAATCAATATCTCTAAAAAGTATGGACAAAATCTCAACAAAACAGTAAGTATATGATACTAGCAACATATAAAATAAATAAATACCACAATGAAATGGGATTTATCCTAGGACTACAAGGTTGTTTTAATAAAAAAATGAATTAATTTAATATATTATATCAATATAATAAAAAGCAAAAATGTGATATCAATAGACACAGAAAAAGCATTTGACAAAAATCCAACACCTTCTCATGATAAAAACACTCAAAAACTAGGAATACAAAGAAATTTCTCTACCTAGTACAGAACATCTACAATAAAGCCCATAACTGTGAAACTTAATGGAGAAAGAATGATTGTTTTTCCCCTATGGTCAGAAGCAATACAATGATGTTTGTTCATACCATTTTTATTCAAAATTTTATGGGTGATTGTAGCCAGAGCAATAAGGTAAGAAAAAGAAATAAAGCATCCAGATTGGAATGGAGGGAGTAAAATTATCTCTGTATCTATGTCTTGTAGAGACATGATTTTGTATATAGAAAGGCCTAAGGAACCCACTAAAAAACTATTAAAACCAATAAATGAGTTCAGAATAGTTTTAGTATACAAGACAGAGATAAAAATTATATTTATTTTTATACTTTTATAATGAATAATCTTGAAATTAAGAAAAGAATTTCATTTACTATAGCATTAAAAAGAATAAAATACTTAAGAATAAATTTAACAAAAGAAATGTAAAACTCTTACTCCTAAATCTATAAAACATGGCTGGAAAAAATTAAAGATCTAAATAAATGTGAAAACATCTTATGTTCATGAATCAAAAGGCTTAATATTGTTAAGATGGTAATGCTTCCTGAATTTATCTATAGATTCAATGCACTCCCTATAAGAATTCCAATTGACTTCATTTTAGGAACTGACAAGCTGATTTTAAAGTTCACAAAGAATTGCAAGGGATTAAATATCAATAAAATAAAACAGTGATGATGTGGAGAAATTGGAATCCTTGAGAGTTGTTGGTGGAAATGTTAAAATCATATAGATTTTATGGAAAACCATAGAATTAGGTTTGGTTATTATGGGAAGATGATGGATTTTCTTCGATGTCTCAGAAATGTTCTAGATTTGACTTTGATGAGGGTTCCACATAGCCGTGAATATAATAAAAATTATTAAGTTGTACACTTTAAATAGTTTTATTGTATGGTATGTGAATTATATCTCAAACAAATGTATAAAAAAGGGAAAAGTACAACGAAAATGGTTGCCTCTAAAGAACGGACGTCAGCACTGGGGAACAACAATGCAGGGAACTGCTGTTTTAGTTTATAAGTCCTAGAGGAACTGATTGACTTTACTGTGATGTACATGTTTTATTTCACTAAAAAAAGAAAATATTTAAATGGGTAATAAAAACTTGGCTTACTAATGGCAAAGTTAATATAAGCAAAGGCAAAAAATATATATGCAGGAAGAAATGCCACAGTTCTATAACTTTATCTACTTTTGGAAACATAAATTTTGAAATTCAGAAATTTTCTTTTTTGTATTTTAAAGGTTAATGTGGCACACATACTATTCATTATGTAATAACCTCAAAATCACCAAATATAGTACTACATAATTAAACACATTAATATTTCTGTAGCCAAATATATGAATGTTGACATTAAATGTAATAGAATCTAAAAGGTGCCTATATCATAGATTAGGTTCAACTTTTCCCACCAAATGAATTAAGGCTAGTCTTTTTCACTTAGAAAAAAAACAAACTTTCCACCTTCTGTCTTTCTCTTTGAGGACTGCAAATCATAGATGAGGATTGCTGTTCTGTAAATCAACATGATCTAAATATATCTCATTTCATCTCATTTTAACATGTGTCCAATGTAGATTTTACATCTACTAGTAATTATAGAATATTTTAACTATTTTTATTGTTAGAATTTGTTACAAATGAAACAGATGCAGTGATAATTTTCATATAGACAGGTCATAGAGTCCCATTAAATTTAGAGTCATACCACTGAGGATGAGTTTTATGTGGGTTTCTTATATTATGCACCAGCTAGCAGAAATAAAAGTTATATTCAAATTTTATTGTGTCAGTATTAAACACATTCACTTTGTTTTTAAAGTAGTTTTTAAAACTTCTCATTAAAAGTCTCTATGGGACTTCTGGGAAGATGGCAGCATGAGGAAGGCGGCGGAAATCTCCTCCCAAAACCATATATATTTATGAAAATATAACAGATACAACTGTTTCTAAAAGAGAGACCAGAAGATACAGGACAGCACCCAGTCTGCATCTACACCTGAGAGGACTTGGCACCCCGCGAGGCAGGTAAGGTATGGACCTGCGACCCGGCGGTACCCGAGAGGGGAGGATTCAGAGCGGGGAGGGAGTGGAAGTGCAGGCCCACAAAATAACCAGCCCTGGTGATCTGCGCCAGGAGTATTGACACACATCGAGCGGTGTATTGGAGATTGGAGAGAAAGAGGATGCAGGATCTGAGCCGGGGAACACACCCGGGTCCTCGCAGCCAGCTCCCCAGGACAAAAGAAAAGCATGAACTTTTTTTAGTGGTCTTAAAGAGACAGGGCCCAATGGAGGAGCAGGATCGTCCCAACACACTCAGCCCAGCAGGCTGGGAATCCTGGGGAATTTTGGACCCCTTGGCTGGCGACTGGGAAAAAGTAGCCATACTGAGACTTCCTACAGAGATCAGCAGCATCAATTCATTCCCGCCCTGGCCAGAGCTACAAAGGGCCCTGCAGAATGGTGTGGCCATGGCTGCGGAATAGAGGAGCAACAGTGACAAATACAGCATCCTCACAGAATCTATTCCCAGCAGCGGGCATTTTTTTCTTCTCTTTTCTTTTTTTTCTATTTTCTTTCTTTTCTTTTCTTTCTTTTTTTTCTTTTTTACTTTTTAAAAGTCTTAAAGAACCCAGCTGACATACATGGCACCTACCAACAACCATTTCTATCGCCATGAAAAGAGAGAGGAATACAGTACAAACAAAATTTACCCAGACCCAGACAACACCAGTGAGAGAACGTAAAGGGATGTAAATGCACAATATTCCTGAAAAATAATTCATAACAAAAGTCATAACCATACTGATGGATCTACAGAGAAATATGCAAGAGATGAGGGAGGAAGTGAGGGAAGTGAGGAAAGACAATGCAGAAATGAGACAAGCGATCGATGGGCTTAGCAGCAGAGTGGGCGAGATACAAGAGACTTTTAATGGAATAGAAATAAGAGAAGAGGAATACAGAGAAGCTGAGACAGAAAGGGATAAAAGGATCTCTAGGATTGAAAGAATATTAAGAGAACTGTGTGATGAAACCAAATGGACCAATATTCACATTATAGGAGTACCAGAGGAAGAATAAAGAGAAAAAGGGATAGAAAGTGTTTTTGAAGAAATAATTGCTGAAAACTTCCCCATGTTGGGGAAGAAAATACTCTCACAGCCCACAGAAGCCCACAGATCTCCCAACACAAGGGACCCAAGGAAGATCACAACAAGACACATAATAATTAAAATAGCAAACATCAAAGATAAGGACAGAGTATTAAAGGCAGCTAGAGAGAGAAAAAAGATCACCTACAAAGGAAAACCCATCAGACTATCATCAGACTTCTCAACAGAAACCTTACAGACCAGAAGAGAATGGCATGATATATTTCACGTAATGAAACATAAGAGCATCGAACCAAGAATATTGTATCCACCACGATTATCATTTAAATATGACGGAGGGATTAAACAATTTCCAGACAAGCGAAAGCTGAGAGAGTTGGCCTGTCATAAACCACCTCTACAGGATATCTTAAAGGGACTGCTCTAGATGGAAGGACTTCTAAAGTTAAAAAGATGTCACCAGAGAAAATAAAATCATAGATAAAAAAAGGAAACCATCCAAATACTAACTAAATGCAAAGAATAAAACACCTAATAGATAAAGAATGGAGGAGGAAGAATAAGAAGGGAGAGAAATAAAGAAACATCAGACTGTGTTTATAATAACTTAACAAAAAAGTTAAGTTAGGTTGTTAGATAGTAAAGAAGCAACCCTTGAACCTTTGGTAACCACAAATCTAAAGCCAGCAAAGGCAATAAGTACATATCTATCGAAAATAACCCTAAATGTAAATGGACTGAATGCACCAATCAAAACACACAGAGTAATAGAATGGACAAAAAAGCAAGACCCATCTATATGCTGCTTACAAGAGACTCACCTCAAACCCAAAGATATACACAGACTAAAAGTGAAAGGATGGAAAAAGATATTTCATGCAAACAAGGAGAAAAACGCAGGTGTTGCAATACTTGACACAGATAAAATAGACTTCAAAATGAAGAAAGTAGCAAGAGATAAAGAAGGACATTACATAATGATAAAGGGGTTATCCAACAAGAGGATATAACCATTATTAACATATATGCACCCAACACAGGAGCACCGGCATATGTGAAACAAATGCTAACAGAATTAAAGGAGGAAATAGAAAGCATTGAATTCACATTAGGACATTTCAAAACACCACTCACACCAAAGGACTGATCAACCAGACAGAAAATAAGTAAAGACACAGAGGCACTGAATAACACACTAGAACAGATAGACCTAACAGATATCTACAGAACTCTGCACCCAAAAGCAGCAGGATACACATTCTTCTCAAGTGCACATGGAACATTTTCCAGAATAGACCACATACTAGGCCAAAAAAAAACCTCGGTAAATTCAAAAATATTGAAATCCTACCAACCAACTTCTCAGATCACAAAGGTATAAAACTAGAAATAAATTTTAGAAAGAAATCAAAAAGGCTCACAAATACATGGAGACTTAACAACATTCTCCTAATGAACCAATGGGTTAATGACCAAATCAAAACAGAAATCAAAGAATATATGGAGACTAATGACAACAACAACACAAAGCCACAACTTCTGTGGGACACAGCGAAGGCAGTTCTAAGAGGAAAGTACATTGCAATCCAGGCCTATTTAAAGAAGGAAGAACATTCCCAAATGAACAGTCTAAAGACACAATTATTGAAATTGGAAAAAGAAGAACAAATGAGGCCCAAAGTCACCAGAAGGAGAGACATAATAAAGATCAGAGAAGAAATAAATAAAATTGAGAAGAATAAAACAATAGGAAAAATCAATGAAACCAAGAGCTGGTTCTTTGAAAAAATAAACAAAATAAATAAGCCCCTAGCCACACTCATTAAGAGAAAAAGAGAATCTACACACATAAACAGAATCAGAAATGAGAAAGGAAAAACAACGATGGACCCCACAGAAATACAAAGAATTATAAGAGAATATTACGAGTATCTATATGCTAACAAGCTGCAAAACCTAGAAGAAATGGACAACTTCTTAGAAAAATACAGCCTTCCAAGACTGAACAAGCAGGAAACAGAAAAACTAAACAGGCCAATCACCAGCAAAAAAATTGGGTCAGTAATCAAAAAACTACCCAAGAACAAAACCCCTGGACCAGATGGATTCACCTCTGAATTCTACCAGAGACAAAGAGAAGAAATAACACCCATTCTCCTTAAAGTTTTCCAAAAAATAGAAGAGGAGGGAATACTTCCAAACTCATTCTATGAAGCCAGCCTCACTCTAACACCAAAATTGGGCAAAGACCTCACCAAAAAAAAAAAATTACAGACCAATATACCTGAAGAACATAGATGCAAAAATACTCAACAAAATATTAGCAAACCAGATTCAAACATACATTAAGAGGATTATACACCATGATCAAGTGGGATTCACCTTAGGGATACAAGGATAGTACAACATCCAAAAATCCATCAACATCATCCACCACATCAACAAAAAAATAACAAAAACCACATGATCATCTCCATAGATTCTGAAAAAGCATTTGACAAAATTCAGCATCCATTCATGATTAAAACTCTCAACAAAATGTGTATAGAGGGCAAGTACCTCAACATCATGAAGGCCATATATGACAAACCCACAGCTAACATCATACTTAACAGCAAGAAGCTAAAAAGCTTTTCATCTAAGATCGGGAACAAGACAGGGATGCCCACCCTCTCCACTGTTATTCAACATAGTACTGGAGGTCCGAGCCATGGCAATCAGACAAAATAAAGACATACAAGGCATCCAGATTGGTAAAGAAGAAGTCAAATTGTCACTATTTGCAGATGACATGATATTGTACATAATACACCCTAAAGACTCCACTCCAAAACTACTAGAACTAATATCTGATTTCAGCTAGGTTGCAGGATACAAAATTAACACACAGAAATCTGTTACTTTCCTATACCCTAACGATGAACTAACAGAAAGAGAAATCAGAAAAACAATTCCATTCACAATTGCATCAAAAAGAATAAAATACCAAGGAATAAACCTAACGAAGGAAGTGAAAGACCTGTACTCTGAAAACTACAAGACACTCCTAAGAGAAATTAAAGAGGACACTAACAAATGAAAATTCATCCCATGCTCTTGGCTAGGAAGAATAAATATTGTCAAAATGGCTATACTACCTAAAGCAATCTGCAGTTTCAATGCAATCCCTATCAAAATACCAACAGCATTCTTCAACGAACTGGAACAAATAGTTCTAAAATTCATATGTAACCACAAAAGACCCCGAATAGCCAAAGCAATCCTGAGAAGGAGGAATAAAACAGGGGGAATTACATTCCCTGACTTTAAGCTCTACTACAAAGCCACAGTAATCAAGACAATTTGGTATTGGCACAAGAACAGACCCACAGACCATTGCAACAGAATAGAAAATCCAAACATTAACCCAAACATATACAGTCAATTCATATTTGATAAAGGAGCCTTGGATATACAATGGGGAGATGACAGCCTCCTCAGCAGCTGGTGTTGGCCAAACTGGACAACTACATGTAAGAGAATGAAACTGGACTACTGTCTAACCCCACACACAAAAGTAAACACAAAATAGATCAAAGACCTGAATGTAAGTCATGAAACCATAAAACTCTTAGAAAAAACATAGACAAAAGTCTCTTGGACATAAACATGAGCGAATTCTTCATGAATATATCTCCCTGGGCAAGGGAAAGAAAAGCAAAAATGAACAAGTAGGACTATATCAAGATGAAAACTTTCTGTATAGCAAAGGACACCATCAGTAGAGCAAAAAGATATCCTACAGTTTGGGAGAATATATTCATAAATGATGTATCCGATAAGGGGTTGACATCCAAAATATATAAAGAACTCATGCACCTCAACAAACAAAAAGCAAATAATCCAATTAAGAAATGGGCAGAGGACTTGAATAGACACTTCTCCAAAGAAGAAATTCAGATGGCCAACAGGCATATGAAAATATGCTCCACATTGCTAATCATCAGAGAAATGCAGATTAAAACCACAGTGAGATATCACCTCACACCAGTTATGATGGCCACCATCCAAAACACAAACAACAACAAATTTTGGCAAGGATGTGACGAAAAAGGAACCCTCCTACACTGCTGGTGGGAATGCAAATTAGTTCAACCATTGTGGAAAGCAGTGTGGAGGTTCCTCAAAAAACTCAAAATAGAAATAACATTTGACCCAGGAATCCCACTCCTAGAAATTTACCCTAAGAATGCATCTACCCAATTTGAAAAAAAACAGATGCACCCCTATGTTTATCGCAGCACTATTTACAATAGCCAAGAAATGGAAGCAACCTAAGTGTCCATCAGTAGATGAATGGATAAAGACGATGTCTCACATATACACAATGGAATAATATTCAGCCATAAGAAGAAAACAAATCCTAACATTTGCAACAACATGGATGTAGCTAGAGGGTATTATGCTTAGTGAAATAAGCCAAGTGGAAAAAAACAAATATCAAATGATCTCACTCATATGTAGTATATAAGAACAAAGAAAAAAACTGAAGGAACAAAATAGCAGCAGACTCACAGAACCCCAAAATGGACTAACAGTCACCCAAGGGAAAGGGACTGGGGAGAATAGGTGGGAAGGGAGGGACAAGGGGGAAAAAGGGGCAGTACGATTAGCAGACATAATGTTGTGGGGGGCGTGGGGAGGGCTGTACAACTCAGAGAAGACAAGTAGTGATTCTATAGCATCTCACTACGCTGATGGACAGTGACTGTAATGGGGCTGGTGGGGGGG
>JAQQAC010008864.1:3331741-3734360 GCA_029783875.1 Phataginus tricuspis
TCTCACTACGCTGATGGACAGTGACTGTAATGGGGCTGGTGGGGGGGACCTGATGAAGGGGGTAGTTTAATCACCATAATATTGCACAAGTAATTGTAGATTAATGATACCAAAATAAATTATATAAAAAAAGTCTCTACCTCTATATCCTTTCTACCTTTAATTCAAATGTTCCCACCGTAAAACCTTTGGATTTGCTTTTAACTGATTTCCCCAGTTCTGTACTGTCCATCTTTCAGTCCAGTTATCTCCATTTAGTTGCCAAAATGTTTCCTGCCAATTCTTAAACAATTTTTTAAAACTCTACCAAACTGGTGAAGATCTCCTTTCTCGCATCTCTTTTATATTGGGTTTATCCAAGCCTTCCTACTGAGGAGCTAAAATTTGCTTGGACCTATAGAAGATTTTTAATATCTGAGGATCCAAAGTAAGACAATAAACATTTCAATGGTAAATTGGCGTCATGTGGAAAGTCAAGGATCATGGCATTTAGAGATGCTAGTCATTTGAATAAAACTTTTTATTGTTAGAATTTGTTACAAATGAAACAGATGCAGTGATACTTTTCATATACCAGGTCAAAGAGTCCCATTAAATTAAAGTCATACCACTTAGGATTAGTTTTATGTGAGTTTCTTATATTACTGCACCAGCTAGCAAAAATAAAAGTTATATTTAATTTTATTGTGTCAATATTAAATATATTCACTGTGTAATTTGTTTTTAAAGTAGTTTTTAAAAGGAACCCCAAATCTCTAGCCAAGGTTTCTGTGGTGCTTTCCTGTTTTTTTTCCTACAGATACTTGAACCATCTAGAAAAGACACTTCTGAAAGTGTCCTCCACAGCAAAGCCACTGTTTCACCTGAGGATGTGCACCCTGACATGGAATGCTAGCAAAAATAGTATTATCTTTACCACTGACAATGTAAAATCTCAGTTATGTTTGGAAAAATGAAGTGCTTTTGTGTGTGATATTAGCCCCAACTTTGTTTGCTGGTCTTATAGACTTCAATGCCCCAAATGTAAGAAAGGGATTAAATGGATTTGAATTCACAAATGTAACCTCTTAAGTAAATTCATTATTAATTAACAGGTGTTCCTTCAAGAAAATCGAGCATCAATGCCAGTGATTATGAGTTATAGTAACACAATCCCATCAGCACTTAAATAGGATTGGTTGCTTTACATGTTACATAAACTGTATGTTTTATCTATCATTAATTACCTTCTTCACCACTGTCAGAAAGGTTACTATATTTTTTATCCTCTCCTTTTTTTTTACTTTCCAATCTTCAGAATTATTTCCAAACTTTTGAAACTCTTATTACTTGTTAGAGAGCTATCTTTTCAATGTTATTTTTGATAAATTTTTTAAAAGGATATAATCTCTAGGACTTGTCTTACTTGGTATCATGATAAAGTAATAACAGTGTATTATATAGTCATATGTGTAGGAATAGACAAATTCACCAATAAAACACTATAGAGAATTCAGAGCAGATCCACACATATGTATGCACTTATTAAATAACTGATGTGGCATGGCAGAACTCTGCTGAATATAGAGACTTACTGTCCATACTATAAACATAGTTTGGTTTCCTAGGAAATACCATATGCAACAATCAATTCAGATTGTTGAAAGACAATTTTTTAAATATTAGACTAAAATATAGAAAGATATTTTAAAATCATGGTCTATTGATGAATGTTTAAGGAAGCCATTAAAAGCTATTTAATTAAAAGAAATTATAGGTAAAATTTTCTGCATAAAAGTTTAGTACTTCTGTTCATCTGATGATGAAATGAGAACCACAAAACAAGCTACAGACTAGAAAGCTTATTAAGAAAAACTGACAATACCTACAAATAATTCCTAAAATTCAGTAAGAAAAATACAAAAAAAAATTCAGACAAAGATATGAACTAAGGTTTTTCTTAGAAATAGAAACTGGAATGACCAATAAACATATGAATAGGCATCCAACCTTATTGGTAATTAGGAAAATACAACTTAAGACCATAATGAGATACAACTTTTCAACCAACAGGTACACAGAAATTAACATCAGAATAAATCAAGTTCCTTAAACAGTTCCTGGAACATAGTGGAATACAATTAGTAACTGTTGAGAGAATGAGTAAATAAATAGGAACTCTAATATAATTTCCATGAAAGTGTAAATAGCTATGACTATTTTGGAAAATAATTTGAATATCTAGTAAAGTTGAATATTACATGCCCCACGGCCCTAAGATCCAGGAATTTTGTATGTTTATATTGTATAAATGTACCAGGCATATATGCGAAATGTTATTGACATTGTTTGTAATAACATGAACAAACAAGAAAAAAATTTAGATGTTCATTAATAGGACATTATATAAATAATACAATTGTGAAATTATTAGGGTATAATGATCAAAACAAGCATGATGTAGCAATTAAAATAATGTAGCTACACAGAAAAAAATGTATCTTTAAAACATAATTTTGAATGAAAAAAGCAAGTTACATAAATTTACATATAGCCTGATTTTACTTTGATAAACATCAAAATCGTGCAAAATGAATAAGTATTGTGTAGTAACATATACATGTGTGGGAAAATAACTGTTTAGGAAAGAATTGAATGATAAACACAATTCAGAATACTGGTTTCCAATGTTGGCAGGGACTGGGATGGGATGGAAAGGAGCATACATTAGATTAATTAGTATCAGCAATATCTAAGTTCTTATGTTGGATATATGAACACGGGTGTTAACTTCATTGTTATGTTTTATGATTGTATTTGATGCATATATTATTTAATAGGAATATATTATAACATAATGAAATGATTTAATACATGGAAAACTCAGGACAAATATTTATCTAAAGTTTGATAATTGCAAGTAATTATTATGTATTGAAAGAATGTTGAAATTTAATTATTTACATTTTTCCTAAAATAGGGAAACTACAGTGAAAGTGTTTTGATATATGTAATTTTGTATATATTCAGAATTTGTAAATTTGTTTAATTTCTGCAATTCCAAGTGTTTTTGATTGTTTTTGCTAACATATCAATGCTTATTGGCAATGATTAAAATACACATGTCTAGAAAATGTTGTCAAATATATCCATTGATTTGACTTAACTTATGAAAATATAATAGTAACTGATATCCTTTCAAATGAGTCTTAAATTTGATTTATAATAATGAGGTATATAAGTTCCACTTGGCTCATTTGTGTTTGTTTGTTTTTCCTTTTTAAGGAAGAAAGGTAAAATAAAATGAATTAAATATCTGTCAATAAAATTTATGTAGTTTTTAGTAAAATGCATTCCAGTCTCATCATTTGTAAATGTATAATTTAAAAAAAGGAAAACTAATGCTAGAAAATATTGGGGTACCCAAAGCACTGAATGTGAGTTCATTTCATTAAACCATTTTGTACACATTAAATTTTGTACACATGTGTGGTAATTTTATTGCCTTTGACATTTTGTCCACTTAACTTCAATAATCGTTTAAGACATAGATCTTAAGGGATTTATTCAAGTGATTTAAATACTGTTAATTTGCAAATGGACACATTCTATGTCTCCTGAATGGTCAAAAATGTGTTCTTTCAATTTGAGCCATGAATTCTTAATTGCAGAAGACATGTAGAAAGACATTTGTCTTCTTTATATCACAGGCTATATTTTATTTATTATATGACCTAATGTTTCAGTCCAACATTTCTATCATTATTATTCTCTTTTATTGCTGTATTTAGATGTTTTTGTATCAGAGACAGATTTGTCTCTAAAATTGATCCACTATAATATCATAGTATTATTTTCAATGCTATCATCAAGAAATAAATGCATGCATAAAACGAGACATTAACAATAAATATTTTTTAATGATGATGCTATTTCTTATTTTTTACTTTTCTCACAATTGATTAATGTTCTGGGGTAGGTGAAAATGTTAAATTGAATAAGATGACTATGGTAACCAGAATGTTAAACATAAATCTTCATTTAGAAAATTATTTTTTTAAAAACATTTACCACTCTGCTGGGGTGTTTTGGAAATTTGTGTAGGAGAATATTGGGAGAGGCTATAGGCAAATTAGTAAGGCAGAGAGCCAAAGATACTCAATGGCAAAACATTTACATATTGTCCCTTGTTCTATATTACTGTCTCAGTAGAGGTTTCTTGCTTATAACTTTTTTAGTCTGCAATTTATATCCACATAGAATATATTTTTAAGTGTTTTTTATTGAAGTATAGTTGACATACAATATTATATTGGTTTCAAGTGTACAACATAGTGATTCAACAGTTACACATATTAAATCTTCACCCTAACTAGTGCAGTTAATATCTGTCAAAATAAAATATATTACAGAACCACTGACTATATTCTCCAAGCTGCATACCCATCCTTGTGACCAACTTTTATTATTATTGAGAATTTTTGTGCCCTTTATCCCACTCATCTATCCCACTCACCCACTACAGCTCTTCCCCCTTGGTAACCACCAGTCAGTTCTCAATGTCTGTTAGTCTATTGCTATTTTGTTAATTTTATTTATTTATTTATTTATTTAGATTTCACAAATAAGTGAACACATATGGTATTTGTCTTTCCTGCCTGGCTTATTTCACTTAGTATAGTACCTTCTAGATCCATTCATGTTATTGCAAATGGCAGGATTTCTTTCTTTTTTATGGCTGAATAATATTCCATTGTGTATATGTACAACTTCTTTATCCATTCATTGACTGGTGGACACTTTGGTTGCTTTCATTTCTTGGCTATTGTAAATAATGCAATAATAAACATAGAGGTGCATGTACATTTTTTAATCAGAGATTTTGTTTTCTCTGTGTAAATTCCTAGGAATGAAATTACTGGGTTATATGGCATTTCTATTTTAGGTTTCTTGAGGAACTTCCATTCTGCTTTCCATAGTGACTTCACAACTTTACATTCCCACAAACAGTGTAGGAAGGTTCCATTTTCTCCATATCCTTGTCAACACTTGTGGTTTCTTGTCTTTTGGATAGTGGCCATTCTTACTGGTATGATGTGATAGCTCATTGTGGTTTTGATTTGCATTTCCCTAATGACTAGTGATGTGGAGCATCTTTTCATGTGACTTTTGTCCATCTGTATTTCCTTTATGGAAAAATGTCTTTTCAGGTCCTCTGCCCATTTTTTAATCAGGTTATTTGTTTTTTTGGTGTTGAGGTATGAGTTTTTTTATACATTTTAGATGTTAACCCCCTATCAGATAAATCATTTGTGAATATATTCTTCTATACTGTAGGTTGCCTTTTGGTCTGTTGATGGTGTCCTTTGGTGTACAGAAACTTTTTAGTTTAATATAGTTCCGCTTGCTCTTTTTTTATTTTGTTTCCCTTGCCCAAGGAGATGCATCCAGGAAAACATTGCTCATGCAATTCAAAAGATTTTTGTCTTTGTTTTCTTCTAAGAGTTTTATGGTTTCATATCTTACATTTAGGTCTTTGATCCATTTTGAGTTTACTTTTGCATATGGAGTTAGATAGTACTCCAGTTTTATTCTCTTACATGTAGCTGTTCAAGTTTCCCAACACCAGTTATTGAACAGGCTGTCTTTTCTCCATTGTATTTTCATGACTCCTTTACTATATATACTAATTGGCCATATATGTATGTATAGATTTATATCTGGGCTCTCTATTCTGTTCTGTGGATCTATGGACCTGTTCTTGTGCCAATTCTATGCTGTTTGATTACTATAGTTTCATAGTATAGCTTGAAGTTAAGGAACATAATATCCCAGCTTTGTTCTTTCTCAAGATTGTTTTTGCTATTTGGGGTCTTTGTGGTTCCATATGAATTTTAGGATTATTTGCTCTAGCTCATTGAAAAATGCCATCAGTATTTTTTTGAGGGACTGCATTGAATCTATAAGTTGCTTTGTGAAGGATGGCAATTTTGACAGTATTAATTCTTTCTATCCATGAAGATGGGACAGATTTCCATTTATTGGTGTCCTTTAGTTTCCTTCATCAGTGTCTTATAGTTTTCAGAGTACAGTTTTTTTAGCTACTAGGTTAGATTTATTTCTAGGTACTTAATTCTTTTTGATGCATTGTAAATAGAATTGCTTCCCCAATTTCTCCTTCTACTAGTATATAGGAATGCAACAGACTTCTGTGTATTAATTTTTATCCTGCAACTTTACTGAATCCAGTTATTAGTTCTAACAGTTTCTGGTTGGGTCTCTAGGGTTTTCTCTATATAATAGCATGCCCTATGCAAACAGTGTTATTTCTTCCTCACCAATTTGGATGTCTTTTATCTCTTTATATTATTTGATTGTCATGTCTAGGATTTGCAGTCCTATGTTGAATAAAAGTGGAGAGAGTGGGCATCCTTGTCTTATTCCTGATCCTAGAGGAAAAGCTTTCAGTTTTTCACCATTGAGTATGATGTTAGCTGTGAGTTTTTTATATATGGACTTTATTATGTTTGGTATGTTCCCTCTATACCCATTTTGTTAATAGTTTTTATCATGAATGGATGTTTACTTAGTTAATGTTTTTTCAGCATCTATTGAGATGATCATATAGTTTTTATCCTTCCTTTTGTTAATCTGGTGTATCACTTTGATTTGTGAATATTGTGCCATCACTGAATCCCTGCAATAAATCCTATTTGGTTTTTATGTATTTTTTAATTGGGTTTGCTAATATTTTGTTAAGGGTTTTTGCACCTATGTTCATCAGGGTTATTGGGCTATAATTTTCTTTTTTTTGTAGTGTCTGTCTGGTTTTGGTATTAGAGTGATGCTGGCCTCATATAATGAGTTTGAAAGTATTCTATCCTTTTCCATTTTTTGGTATATTTAAGAAGGATAGCTAAGATCTCTTCCTTAAATGTTTGGTAGAATTCAGCTGTGAAGTCATGTTGTCCCACACTTTTGTTTTTTGGGTGTTTCTTGATTGCCAATTCAATTATATTACTGGTAATTGGACTGCTCAGATTTTCTGTTTCTTCCTGGGTCAATCTTGGAAGGTTCTTGTTTTAGAGAAATTTTTCCGTTTCTTCTAGGTTGTCCCATTTATTGTCATATAATTTTTCATAGAATTCTTTAGTAATTCTTTGTATTTCAGTTGTAACTTCTTTCTTTTTCTGATTTTTTTTAATTTGTCTACTCTCTCTCTTTTTCTTGTGAAGTTCAACTGGTGATTTGTCTATTGTGTTTATCTTCTCAAAGAACCTGCTCTTGGTTTCATTGATTTTTTCTATTGTTTTATCTTCTCTATTTTATTTATTCTCCTCTGACCTCTATTATGTGCTTCCTTCTACTAATTTTGGGTTTCACTTGTTCTTCTTTTTCTAGTTTACTTAGTTGTGAGTTTAGACTCTTTACTTTGGATTGTTCTTTTTTCCTGAGGTAGACCTCTATTTCTATGTACTTCCAACTTATAACCACTTTTGAACTGCAGTATTCTTGTTTTCATTTGTCTCCATGCATTGCTTAATTTGTTCTTTCATTTGTTCATCGATCCATTGACTATTTAGGAGCATGTTGTTTAGCTTACAAGTATGTGTTTTTTTGTTTTCTTCTAGATTGGTTCCTGTTTCATACCATTCTGATCTGAAGAGATACTTGATATACTTTCAATACTTTTTAATTTATTGAGGCTCTTTTGGTGTCCTAATATGTGATCTATTCTGGAGAACAGTCAATGTTCACTTGAGAAAAATGTGTATCCTGCTGCTTTGGGGTTCAATGTTCTGTATATATATATATTTAAGTACATCTGTTCTAATGTGATCTGTCCATTGATATAATTGAGGTGTTACCAATACCTAATATGGTTGTATTACTCTCTATTTCTCTCATTAGATCTGTTATTATTTGTTTCACATATTTAGGTGTTCCTATGTTGGGTGCATAGATATTTACAATCATTATATCCCTATATTATTACATAATGTCTTTTTGGTCTCTTGTTAATTTCTTTGTTTTGAAGTCTATTTCTCTTCTCTTTTCTCCTTTTTATTTTCATGAAACCTCTTTTTCCATCCCTTTACTTACAGCCTATATATATCTTTAGGTCTGAAATGAGTCTCTTGTAGGCTGCATATATTGTTTCTTTATCCTCTCTGCAACTCTATTCTTTTTAATTAGTGCATTTAGTCCATTTATATTTAAGCTAATTATTGATAGGTTTGTACTAGTTGCTATTTTATCAATTGTTTTCTGGTTGTTTTTGTAGTTATTATATATATTTTTCTTCCTCTCTTATATTCTTCTCATTATTTGATGGTTTTCTTTAGTGTTATGCTTGGAACTTTTTAAATTTGGGGGGTATCTATTGTAGGCTTTAGGTTTATGGTTACTATAGGGTCATTGATAGTTTCTTAAATGCATAGCAGTCTATATTAATTTGATAGTTACTCTATTTCAAACACAATCTAAAAGTACTACTGTTTTATTCTTCTTCCTTCATACTTTATGTGTAAGATATCATAAGCTACTGTTTTTTGTGTATCTTTTGACTGATTTTGTATATAGTTTATTTTACTATGTTTTTGAATTCAGACTTGCTTAGTAATTGATCTATTATTTTTCCTGTAGGTTTACTTTCACTGATGAAAATATTTAGGCTTAATAACATTTCCATCTACAGAAGTCCCTTTAATGTATCCTGTAAGACCTGTTTAGTGGTGGTGAAACCTTTTAACTTTTGTTTTTCTGGGACCCTTTTAATATCTCCTTCAATTCTGAATGATACCTTGCTGGGTAAATGATTTTTGGTTGTAGGTTCTTTCATTTCAATATATTAAATATTTCATGCCACTCCCTTCTGGCCTGTAAAGTGTCTGCTGAGAAGTCTGCTGAAAGTCTTATGGAGTTTCTCTTATAGGTAACTGTCTGTCTCTCTCTTCTGCTTTTAAGAACTTCTTTTTATCTTTAATCTTTGTTTTCCTGGGGTTCTTTTTTTTTTTCAGAAAGCTTTCTGCACTTACAGGACCTGAGTGTATATTTTGTTCCTCAGGTTGGGAATGTTTTTAGCTATTAGTTCTTCAAAGAAAATTTCTACTCCTTTTTCTCTCTTTTCTCCTGGTACCCTTATCATGCAAATATTGTTTCATTTGGATTGGTCTCCCAGATCTCTTAGCATCTTCTCATTTTTAGAAACTCTTTTTTGCTCTGTCCCTCATCTCGGTTGTTTTCCTGTTCTCTAATTTCCATCTCACTAATTCTCTCCTCTACCTCTAGGAGTCTACTATAATTCTCTCCATTGTATTTTTTATTTCATTTGTTGTATTCTTCAGCTCTGAATGGTTCCTTTTCAAACCTATCTTTGTGGAAATTCTCAATGAGATCATCAATTCTTTTCCTGAGGTCAGTGAGCATATTTATGACTGCTACTTTGAAACTTTTATCAAGAAGACTGATGATCTCCACTTTATTTAACCCTCTGATGTTTTTCTTTTGCTTGGAACATAACTCTGCCTCCTCATTTTGTCTCGGTTTCTGTATTTCTTCCTTAGTATTGGATAGATCTGCTATGCATCCTGGTCTAGAGAGTAATGGAATTATGAAGGATACATCCTGTGGTATCCAGAAGCTCTACTCTTTGCTCACCAGTACCTGGTTCTCTTTTGTGGAGTCACAGTTACTGTTGTTGGGCTGTGGGAAGGGCTATCTTTCTGCCTGTGAAAGGGCAGTGGATAATTACTGCCAGCAGAAGCTGACAACTTCCTCTGTGCCCTTTGTGTGCTGGGTGGCACTTCTGCTGGGATCATTGTAGGCTGGGATGCCCTCTACCTGTAGGCAGTAAGGTGGCACTGTTGGTTTGATGGGTTGGGCAGGACAGGTGTGCAGGGGAGTAACCTTGTAGGGATGGCCACCAGTGTGGGAGATGGAGCATATGGAGCTGACTCCTGCACATGTCTCATCAGCTGGGATGATTGAGAGCCAGGAAAGCTGGGAAAACCTCCTTCTGCCTGCAAGACAGCAAAGTCTGACCACTGTTGGGCCAAGCTGGTCAGTTAGATAGGTGGGTAAGTGCATATGCACAGAGGTACACTACAAGGCTAAGCCACTAGTGAGGGAGATGGAGTATTTGGAGTTGGCATTCATGAGTACACAACCAGCTGGGCTGAGGGAAGTCTGGGGAAGTGACTTCCACCTTCCGTTTACCCTCCAGAGAGAGCTCCCTCCAATCCCCAAACTTCTGACATACTTCCAGCTACTGGTAAATATTTCAAAACTCCCGCCTTTGTTTTGGGTCTTAGCAGGATCGACCAAGAAAAAGTACCTGTCCTCCACAAGTGATGCGAGTCTTAGCCTCCCAGACTGCTCCAGCTCTCCCTGATGTCCAGCCCCCTTAATCACCAAATCCCAGTGCAACGTGTACTCATGCTCCCAGAGCAGATCTCCAGGGCCAGGTATGCGGGATTCGTTTATCCCCACCCTACTTCATTTCTCTTCCTCCCACTAGTGAGCTGTGATATGTTTAGGGTTTGGGTCCTGATGGATCATGGCTTTGCCAATGTACTCTCTCTGTGTGGCCTTCTCTTCTTCCCAGGTTTAGGTGGTTTGTTTTTCAGTCTTTTGGTCGTTTTCAGAGTTAGTTGTTTTTGCTATATTTTCTTCCTTGGTGTGTTTGCGAGAAGTTTCCACCTTGCTTTCCTACTCCTCCATTTTTCCACTGCATATTGCATAGAAACACAAAGTATTTACAAACATTTTTAAGGGAGAAATAACGACTACTGTGTAAATCAAGCAAAATATTGTACTTTGTGTACTCAGCACGTTATCAAGAATTCTTCCCTACTTCTTGTTCCCTAGTAACAATATCACTCTTAGTATTTAAGCTGCCTAAACAACCACTTGCACCAGCAAATATTTGTAGTTCTATTCATACATAAAAATGCAAACCCTCAACTAATTTGTTATGTTTTCTAGTGTAATTTAACCTGAGTATTTACATATTGAAATGGGTCCTCTTTGACTCAGTTTATATTATATTGATTATTAGAGACGCATTATTTATGTGGGTCTTTTTGCTTTATCTACACATTTTACTCTGTGATGTGAAAAGGAATACTGGAATAATAAGGATGGAACCATTGCATTTGATACTATCCTAGACGATGATGACCAATGAAAATATTACTTTATTTCTTCAATGCTTACTGTGTTCTAGTATCCTAACAGATTCTGGGAAACTCAAGATTCACCAGTGTAAACATCTACCAAACCCTATGTTGAGTGATTTTTTTATAAATTCAATTTCATAAAAAATGCTTGTCAAGTACAGTTTATATTATTTTTAATCTGTCTTATAGTTCTATACTAAACATTGAGAGATATTAAAAATAACACATTATTGCAAAATCAAAAAAACCTAAGAGATACTGTTTGTTACTAAAAATAAAATATCAGATTCTGAAGAATGCCACGTAGAGAGGCATGGGTAAAGTAACAAGCGGCCTAGAGCTGACTGGATTTACTTTATAACAGAGGTGGCCCTATTTTTGGTTCTTGCTGCATGAATAACAGAAAGTTGATATGGGGACATGCTTGCAAGGTGGCAGGAATAAAAGAGGCTTCATGAAAGACAGGTTCATTAAAGAGAGAGAAACCTTGTATTGATTAAGAATATAGTGACTATTTTCCATAAGGTGAAAAGGATTGAAGTAATTTAATGAAAAATAAGATGAGAAGGAGTTAGAAATAAAAAGGAAGGCGTAAAATATTTAGAAGTGATTCCTAAAATTGTGACGAAGAGCAAGTCATAATATATAGATTTCATAATATATATGTTTCAATTATATGCACACATATATATGTATATTTCAATATGTAATATTGAAAATCAATATTGCCACTTTACTTAACAAACCAAAGTAATCATTGGCTCTCCTCTCTTCTAGTCTCCCAAATGTCTGTGGTCATACTTTAATAATTGCTGATATAACATTTATTGTAATTTGGTTATTTATATATATGCTTTTAAATGTCCACTTCTTGAGGATAAGTATGGAATGTGTTATTTCACATTAATCTAGCACACATCAAGCTGGTGCTTAATAAATGTTTGAACAAATAGTGAAATATAAACTCATTATTATTAGTAGTAGTAGTTTTAGTAAATTATAACATTCAGATTCAGGATTATGTATTCATTTTCCTCAGCCAAATTTATTAAATTTGCACCTTCTTTTATTTAAAGAGTAATATATTACTTAAGATAATGTATTGTTGTCCATTTCCACAGACTAATCAATGTTTGGTAGATGTCCTTAAATTATAATTTATTTTTATATAGTAATTGAGTCAAATAAGTTATGGAACTTTGAGCACTTAGAACTTTATCTTATATCAATAGTGATATGGAGAGAGAAAAGGAGTGGCAGAGGGAAGAATGAGAGGCATTTGAGTATATGTGTGAAAAACTTTTAATAATGTCAATCTTTTATTCTCCTGAGTTGAGCTGATATAAATAGAAATTCATTTACTCGAACATTCAATTTTCCATTCATTTACTACATAGTTATCTCCTTCTACTCCTATTTTCAGCATTATGTATTTTTTAAATTGAGGTTTAGTTTGTATGCAATATTATATTCATTTCAGGTGTTCAACACAGTGATTCAATAATTATATGCATTGCAAAATACTCACCACAATAAGTGTAGTTACCATCTGTCACCATACAAATTATTATTATGATATTATTGACTATATTCCCTATGCTGTACTTTTCATCCTGGGATTTACTTATTTTATAACTGGAAGTTTGTATCGCTTTTTCCTCTTCACCTATTTCACAATTATGTTGTGTTAAGAAATAGCTACAGCAGACAGTTTGTAACATTTGAAAAGTAAGTTTAACTATCTGAAAAACAACTTGATAATATCTATGCAAATTATAAATGTTTATAACTTTTGAGTCAGTGTTTTCACTTCTAGGAATTTATCCAACAGATAAACTCATACATTGTTGATGGATGGATGGTTGAATAGATAGATAGATATAGACATTATTGTGTCACAGTTCATAAGCATGATAACAGTTGTGACTTAAGTGTTCAATTATTTTAGACTGACTAAATGAATTTTTATATTTGTAAAATATAAAATGATATTTGGCTATTTAATTAATCTATATGACTCCATGTGGGAAAATATTCATTTTTATTATTTAGTTGAAAGTTAATCAAGTTGAAAACAGAGCACAGAATATTACCTATATAAATTATAATAATAAAAAAAAAGTCTGGAATGATATACATCAATGTAAGTTCACTATAATTTCTTCCAGGGAATAAAATATGGTGATCTAGGAAAACAGGAATAGGGAAGGGGAAATTTAATATCCCTTATTATGGTTTGCTTGTTTATAATAAACATGTATTTATTTTATGATTAAAATATCTGATATATTATGACAGAGTAAACTGGAAAGAATTTGTCAAGCCTTTATTAAATTGTAGTGTATTTTGCACAAAATATAAAAAACATATCTTTAAGACTCTACATTCTGTGCTCAAGTTGTCAAAAGTGAATAATATTTGTAATTTCAAGTGACACAATATGGATGAGAGACAGATGAAGTTAATGTGATATATGAGTTTAGGCAATGATTTCAAATTATCCTCTACTGGTTTGTTAAAAAAAAAAAGCACGGGGAATGAACAATGAAATTGACTGATTTGAAAGTGTCCTCATTCCTTGTCCTCTGGCTAGCCTGTGATGCAGATGCCTGACGACTGGCGGAATACCCAGAAGGCAGGCAGCAGAGAATGGACCAAAAAGCAAAAGCTAAAAGCCATTGGCACACTGGACAGTTGATAGTTGATGATTCTTTGAATATGGAAAATGCAAGATAAATGCTAAAAATCACTATTTAATATCTGTCCAGGCTGATGGGTTTTGCTGGAGCTGATTCACTGTGACCTATTAGATTCATATCATTGTAAACTATGGTATTCAAAAATTCCACCAAGTTTTATGTATGTATCGTACTTCATTAAAATTAATTCTGTTCTGGCAGCTGAAATGAAAGTTTTCTTCTCTCTAATGTAAATTCTTGTAAGACATGCATCATGATTTTTCAGAGATGTTAATGTAAATATTATTTGGGAAAATTCTGCATGTTAAATAACTTAAAATCTGTTTATGACGTGAAAGATGTATATGGCTCTACTGAAACCTGCCTAAGCAATCTGTGTAGTATAAAAGGCACTATGAAAACTTCCCCCAATTATTCACCTCAAGGAGCGTCGCCATTCTCTGGAGGTGCCGAAAGATCACGACACCCAAAGCTCTTCAGAGATGCTTGCCCATTACTCGATTATTCCTTAGAGGGATGGTAACTGCACCATAGATTACAGCTTAACTCTATTTTCCACAACATCATAGTTTATAAAATTACAGTCTATGCTATAGCATTTCTGTTTGATTTATGCCCAGCCTGAAGCATGAAATCTGCTTCCTTCCAGGAGGAAATTATGCTTTCTTGAATGGAAAAAGTAGATGACAGCCATAAAATAAGCCAGATTCCCTCCCCCTCCAATTACCTACGTTCTTTATTTCTCACAAAAACATGAAGAATTCGGGGGTTACTGATGTTTCTGTTTTTGCTAAATTGGAAGGGTTTAGTCTCTGATTTGTTGCATATATACATTTAATACTGTAGGCAATGTTTGTCTAGAAATTGATTAAATTTAAATCTAGAGGAGAAAATTTATAAATTCCAACTGTGTTACTTATCCCACATAGTGCCACTGTCCCTTTTATGAAACACTTCATCATTTTTTGATGTGTGCAACTTAGGGAATAACGATGTTTAAGACTGACCTTGACAGGTCACAGGTCAATTCAATTTCCATTTATAATTGCATAAGAAAATTTCCCATTGAAGCAAACTGAGAAGAGGAATGAGGAAGAACAATTTTAAAAAGTGTATCAGGACGTGTTATGGGAACACAAATGAAACATTTCCTTCAACCAGTCATAGAAAAATTGTATATTTTGATAGTAGAAAATTAGAAGAGTGACAATAAAAATGGTGTAAATTAGATAAGACCTGAAGGTACAGGTCATCTTATTTTTTAATAGTCAATACAGTTTTAATATGATGATTTAATGAAATAGTGTAATCTTTTAAATATTCTTGTTTGTTGTTAAAGGTCTAGTTGTGGTTAAGTAAAATGCAGTGAATGAAAGAGAATGGGATATTTTCCTATTTCAAGGCAGCCAAAGCACAATGCTATTTTCCTCCAGGTTCGCGTTCTATGCAAGCACACACAGTTGTCTTAAAGAGGAATATGAGTTACTTCATGTGAATTACATATAACGGGCTAGTTACCCCTTGAAGCTTCTGAGAGGATATAATCTTTATTTTTGCACCTTCTAGTTTGGGCAGTGAAAACTATAGGGTTCGCAACCAGTAACTAAATAAGGACTTCTATTTGAGGTTACAACTGGGTGGATGGTGTTTATAACGGTTCTTTCAATGGAAAAACTATCCTGTCTTGGTAACCAGGCTATGCAGTCACGCCCATCACACTGGAACTCCTAACTGGGTATCATCTACACAAAAGCAAAACAAATCCAGCTATTACATTCCAAAAGGCCAGTAAACATTCTGCATGATTTCTCTACTCTTCCTATAAAACTACAAAGACTTTCATGTGAATCAAATGGACATTTTTGCATTTTATAAGCTCACTTTCCAGCAAACTTGAGCAAACATTCTGACTGAGAAAGATTAGCTCGACTGGATAGGAATTGCATAGAAACACACCACTGGGAATTAGGCAATGTGTAGTTGCAAGAAAGGATTCTGGGTTTATATGTGAGAAACAGGAAATATGTTGCAGATCAGGAATTATTGCAAGATTCATGAAGCCTGCAACAAATACAATGAAAATATTATTTTAATGCACCTTTTATTATTTTGGTATCATTAATCTACAATAAAATGTGCAATATTATGGTTATTAAACTACCCCCTTCATCAGGTTCCCCCCACCAACCCCATTACAGTCACTGTCCATCAGCGTAGTGAGATGCTATAGAGTCATTACTTGTCTTCTCGGAGTTGTACAGCCCTCCCCGTGCCCCCCCAACATTACGTCCGCTAATTGTACTGCCCCTTTTTCCCCCTTGTCCTTCCCTTCCCACCCATCCTCCGTAGTTCCTTTCCCTTTGGTAACTATTAGTCCATTCTTGGGTTCTGTGAGTCTGCAGCTGTTTTGTTCCTTCAGTTTTTTTCTTTGTTCTTATACTCCACATATGAGTGAAATCATTTGATACTTGTCTTTTTCCACTTGGCTTATTTCACTGAGCAAAATACCCTCTAGCTCCATCCATGTTGTTGCAAATGGTAGGATTTGTTTTCTTCTTATGGCTGAATAATATTCCATTGTATATATGCACCACCTCTTTCTTATCCATTCATCTACTGATGGACACTTAGGTTGCTTCCATTTCTTGGCTATTGTAGATAGTGCTGCAATAAACATAGGGGTGCATCTGTCTTTTCCAAATTGGGCTGCTGGATTCTTAGGGTACATTCCTAGGAGAGGGATGCCTGGGTTAAATGGTATTTCTATTTTGAGTTTTTTGAGGAACCTCTATACTGCTTTCCACAATGGTTGAACTATTTGCATTCCCACCAGCAGTGTAGGAGGGTTCCCTTTGCTCCACATCCTCACCAACATTTGTTGTTGTTTGTCTTTTGGATGTTGGCCATCCTCACTGGTGTGAGGTGATATCTCATTGTGATTTTAATCTGCATTTCTCTGATGATTAGCGATGTGGAGCATCTTTTCATGTGCCTGTTGGCCATCTGAATTTCTTCTTTGGAGAAGGGTCTATTCATGTCCTCTGCCCATTTCTTAATTGAATTATTTGCTTTTTGTTTGTTAAGGTGGATGAGTTCTTTGTATATTTTGGATGTCAACCCCTTATCAGATACATCGTTTATGAATATATTTTCCCATACTGTAGGATGTCTTTTTTGTTCTTCTGATGGTGTCCTTTGCTGTACAGAAGCTTTTCAGCTTGATATAGTCCATTTGTTCATTTTTGCTTTTATTTCCCTTGCCCAGGGAGATATGTTCAAGAAGAAGTCACTCATGTTTATGTCCAAGAGATTTTTGCCTATTGTTTTTTTCTAAGAGTTTTATGGTTTCATGACTTACATTCAGGTCTTTGATCCATTTTGAGTTTACCTTTGTGTATGGGGCTAGACAGTAGTCCAGTTTCATTCTCTTACATGCAGTGGTCCAGGTTTTCCAACACCAGCTGCTGAAGAGGCTGTCATCTCCCCATTGTATATCTAAGGCTCCTTTATCAAATATTAATTGACTGTATATGCTTGGGTTAATTTTTGGATTTTCTATTCTGTTGCAATGGTTTGTGGGTCTGTTCTTGTGCCAATACCAAATTATCTTGATTACTGTGGCTTTGTAGTAGAGCTTGAAGTCAGGGAGCATAATTCCCCCTGTTTATGCCTCCTTCTCAGGATTGTTTTGGCTATTCAGGGTCTTTTGTGGTTCCATATGATTTCTAGAATTATTTGTTCCAGTTCACTGAAGAAAGCTGTTGGTAGTTTGATAGGGATTGGTTGAATCTGTAGATTGCTTTAGGTAGTATAGCCAGTTTGACAATATTTATTCTTCCTTGACAAGAGCATGGGATGCATTTCCATTTGTTAGGATCCTCTGTAATTTCTCTTAGGAGTGTCTTGTAATTTTCAGAGTACAGGTCTTTCACTTCCTTCATTAGGTTTATTCCTAAGTATTTTATTCTTTTTGAAGCAATTTTGAATGGAATTGTTTTCCTGATTTCTCTTTCTGCTAGTTCATCATTAGTGTATAGGAATGCATCAGATTTCTGTGTGTTAATTTTGTATCCTGCAACTATGCTGAATTCAGATATTAGTTCTAGGAGTTTTGGAGTGGAGTCTTTAGGGTTTTTTATGTACAGTATCATATCATCTGCAAATAGTGACAATTTGACTTCTTCTTTACCAATCTGGATGCCTTATATGTCTTTGTTTTGTCTGATTGCTGTGGCTAGGACCTCCAGTACTATGTTGTATAACAGGGGAGAGAGTGGGCATCCCTGTCTTGTTCTCGATCTTAGATGAAAAGCTTTCAGCTTCTCGCCGTTAAGTACGATGTTAGCTGTGGGTTTGTCATATATGGCCTTCATGATGTTGAGGTACTTGCCCTATATACACATTTTGTTGAGAGTTTTAATCATGAATGGATGCTGAATTTTGTCAAATGCTTTTTCAGCATCTATGGAGATGATCATGTGATTATTGTTCTTTTTGTTGATGTGGTGGGTGATGTTGATGGATTTTCTAATGTTGTACCATCCTTGCATCCCTGGGATGAATCCCACTTGATCATGGTGGATGATCTTTTTGATGTATTTTTGAATTTGGTTTGCTAATATTTTGTTGAGTATTTTTGCATCTACGTTCATCAGGGATATTGGTCTTTAATGTTCTTTTTTGGTGAGGTCTTTGCCAGGTTTTGGTAGTAGAGTGATGCTGGCTTCATAGAATGAGTTTGGAAGTACTCCCTCCTGTTCTATTTTTTGGAAAACTTTAAGGAGAATGGGTATTATTTCTTCTCTATATGTCTTGTAGATTTCAGAGGTGAATCCATCTGGTCCAGGGATTTTGTTCTTGGGTAGTTTTTGATTACCAATTCAATTTCATTGCTGGTGATTGGTCTGTTTAGTTTTTCTGTTTCATGCTTGGTCAGTCTTGGAAGGTTGTATTTTTCTAAGAAGTTGTCCATTTCTTCTAGGTTTTGCAGCTTGTTAACATATAGATTCTCATAATATTCTCTTATAATTCTTTGTATTTCTGTAGGGTCCGTCGTTATTTTTCCTTTCTCATTTCTGATTCTGTTTATGTGTGTAGATTCTCTTTTTCTCCTAATGAGTCTGGCTAGGGGTTTATCTATTTTGTTTATTTTTTCAAAGAACCACCTCTTGGTTTCATTGATTTTTCCTATTGTTTTATTTTTCTCAATTTTATTTATTTCTTCTCTGATCTATATTATGTCTCTCCTTCTGGTGACTCTGGGCCTCATTTGTTCTTCTTCCAATTTCAGTAATTGTGTCTTTAGACTATTCATTTGGGAATGTTCTTCCTTCTTTAAATAGACCTGGATTGCAATATACTTTCCTCTTAGAACTGCCTTTGGTGTGTCCCACAGAAGCTGTGGCTTTGTGTTGTTGTCATTAGTCTCCATATATTCTTTGATTTCTGTTTTGATTTGGTCGTTAACCCATTGATTCATTAGGAGAATGTTGTTAAGTCTCCATGTATTTGTGAGACGTTTTTTTTTCATTCTAAAATTTATTTCTAGTTTTATACCTTTGTGATCTGAGAAATTGGTTGGTAGAATTTCAATATTTTTAAATTTATTGAGGTTCTTTTTGTGGCCTAGTATGTGATCTATTCTGGAAAATGTTCCATGTGCATTTGAGAAGAATGTGTATCCTGTTGCTTTTGTGTGTAGAGTTCTGTAAATGTCTGTTAGGTCCATCTGTTCTAGTGTTTTTTCAGTGCCTGTGTGTCTTTATTTATTTTCTGTCTGGTTAATCTGTCCTTTGCAATGAGTGATGTTTTGAAGTCTCCTTAAATGACTGCATAGCTTTCTATTACCTCCTTTAATTCTGTTAATATTTGTTTCATATATGCCAGCACTCCTGTGATGGGGGCATATATATTTAAAATGGTTATATCCTCTGTTGGACTGACCCCTCTATCAACATGTAATGTCCTTCTTTATCTCTTGCAATTTTCTTTGTTTTGAAGTCTATTTTGTCTGATACAAGTACTGCAACACCTGCTTTTTCTCCTTGTTGTTTGCATGAAATATCTTTTTCCATCCCTTCACTTTTAGTCTGTGTATATCTTTGGGTTTGAGGTGAGTCTCTTGTAAGCAGCATATAGATGTGTCTTGCTTTTTTATCCATTCAGTAACTCTGTGTCTTTTGATTGGCGCATTCAGTCCATTTACATTTAGGGTGAATATCAATAGATATGTACTATTGCCATTGCTGGCTTTAGATTCATGGTTACC
Organism: Phataginus tricuspis; assembly: GCA_029783875.1. NCBI lineage: Eukaryota > Metazoa > Chordata > Mammalia > Pholidota > Manidae > Phataginus > Phataginus tricuspis. The sequence goes on from JAQQAC010008864.1 coordinate 3,351,868, forward strand.
AAAGGTTCAAGGGTAGCTTCTCTACTATCTAACAGTCTAACTTAACTTTCTTGTTAAGTTATTATAAACACAGTCTCATGATTCTTTATTTCTCTCCCTTCCTATTCTTCCTCCTCCATTCTTTATATACTAGGTGTTTTATTCTTTGCCTTTAGTTAGTATTTGGATGGTCTGCTTTCTTTGCTATGATTTTATTTTCTCTGGTGAGATCTTTTTAGCCTTAGGCATGTTTCCATCTGGAGCAGTCCGTTTACAATATCCTGAAGAGGTGGTTTATGGGAGGCAGTTCCCTCAGCTTTCGCTTGTCTGGAAATTGTTTAATCTTTCCCTCAAATTTAAATGATAATCATGCTGGACAGAATATTCTTGGTTCTAGGCCCTTCTGTTTCATTGTGTTAAATATATCATGCCATTCTCTTCTGGTCTGTAAGGTTTCTGTTGAGAAGTCTGATGATAGTCTGATGGGTTTTCCTTTGTAGGTGATCTTTTTTCTCTCTCTAGCTGCCTTTAATACTCTGTCCTTATCTTTGATCTTTTCCATATTAATTATTATGTGTCTTGGTGTTGGCTTCCTTGGGTCTCTTGTGTTGGGAGATCTGTGGAATTCCTTGGTTTGAGAGACTATTTCTTTCCACAGCTTGGGAAAGTTTTCAGCAATTATTTCTTCAGATGCTTTCTATCCCTTTTTCTCTCTCTTCTTCCACTGGTATTCCTATAATGCGAATATTGTTCCATTTCGATTGGTCACACAGTTCTCTTAAAATTCTTTCATTACTAGAGATCCTTTATCTCTCTCTGCCTCAGCTTCTCTGTATTGCTGTTCTCTGATTTCTATTCCATTAGCAGTCTCTTGAATCTTATCCAGTCTGCTCCTAAGCCTATTGATTGCTTGTCTCATCTCTGCATTGTCTTTCCTCACTTCCTCCCTTAGCTCTTGCATATTTCTCTGTTAATCCATCAGTATGGTTATGATTTTTATTCTGAATTCTTTTTCAGGAAGATTGTGCATGTCCATCCCATCAGGTTCCCTCTCTGGGGTAGTCTGGTCTGGGGTTGTCTGGGTAACTTTTTTTGCACCATATTTCTCTGTCTTTTCATGGCGATACAAGTGGTCACAAGAAGAAAAGAAGAAGAAAGGGAAAATAGATAGAAATAAATAAATAAATAAATAAACGCCTGCTGGCTGTAGTTTCTGGGAGGATCCTGTAGGTAGCGCTGCTGCTCCACTATTTGCAGCCATGCCACTCCCCTGGGCCCTTTGTGACTCTGGCCGGGAAGGGATTGAATGGGAGGCTGCTGATTTCTGTGGGAAGTCTCCATGTGACTGCTTTTCCCAGCCACAGTCCAAGGGGACCGAAATTCCCCAGGACTCCCAGCCTGCTTGGCTGAGTGCGCTGGGATGATCCTGCTCCTCCGTCAGGTCCCTGTCTCTTTAAGACCCCTAAAAAACACATGCTTTTCTTTTGTCCCAGGGAATTCGCTGGGTGGACCTGCCATCTTGGAATCTGCACCTCTGTCTCTCCAATCTCCGATACACCTCACGAAGTGTGTCAGTGCTCCCAGCACAGATCACCAGGACTGGTTATTTGGTGGGCCTGTGCTTCTACTCCCTCCCTGCTCTGAATCCTCTCCTCCCGCCAGTGCGCTGGGGTGGGGGAGTGCTCGGGTCCCGTTAGGACACGGCTCCACATCTTACCCACCTCGCGGGATGCCGAGTCCTCTCAGGTGTAGCTGCATGCTGGTGTCGTCCTGTAGCTTCTGGTCTCTCTTTTAGGAATAGTTGTATTTGCTGTATTTTCATAAATATATTTGGTTCTGGGAGGAGATTTCTGCTGCTCTGCTCATGCCACGATCTTCCTGGAACCTAATGCAGCTTTTATCTAACAGATTATAATCCTTTTTTTTCTTCTTCAAAAAAAAGACCATGTTGAGCCAAGAAAATGCAGAAGACCTACCTATTTTCTTTTCTCAAGGAAATGTTTCCCAGGTTTGTCCTTTTCTAACTGTTGTTTTAAAGTAGAAATCACACTATCCATTCCATCCTAGAAAGTAAGATGGGTAAATTTGAGGTGTCATTAGGATCTCATCTTTGGCACTAGGGTTTATTTCATTTGGAATTTAACATTTATTTCCTTCTAAGGAAAATGACACAAGAAAAGGCTGGGATGAATGTTTTAATATATATTGTTAAAATATAACCTTTAAAAGAACAAGGTTGATAAAATAGTTGACAAATACCTGGTTAACTTCCATCCTCTTTTGGGGGAAATAAAAATATATTTAAACATTTTTATTTCTGACATTTGCATACTTTTTGACATCAAAAGTTAGCAAATGATGTATGAAGGATCAATATTTCACCTGGCATATCTTATACACAAATGCACATTAGGACATAACATTGTTAGCCTATGTTGGGATGTATTTTCGCATAGGTCAGTGACATATTTTAGCCAACTTTATTTCAATAATTTTAGCATTAATGGCACAAAAGTATGAGCAATCAAGGTAGTTTTATGGGAATAAACAATAAACTAAGTAACCTGATAAAAAAATCCAATTTTAAAATCTGGAAGCACACATAAAATATGCAAGCAGCCAGCAGAATTATTGAAATAATCTTTTACTTGGAGACATGCCATTGTCCAAGCAAACAGGTTATGTGACTCGGAGTAGAGATACTGAATAAAGTTGTCAAAGAGGCTTAATATTTTCTTCAGTATGGCACTTTATTTGTTCATCCAGCTTTTATAAAACAAGTATCAAATCATCAATGGGGGCCTTGGTTTACCTGTTGTGACGCTGCTACAAAACTTTCCTTTCAATAATTCCTTTCAAATCATACATTTAAATGAAAATGGTAGAAACAGTACGTTTCCTACCCTTGGTTTCACAAATCTATTTCTCCTTCTTGGGGCTTATGAATTGTGTGGAAATGCTCTGCTATTGTAAAACCAGGTGGTTCAATTAAATACATAAATTGATGCAAACCAAAGGGATTTTTGCTGATGCTATGCTTTTTAAAGCAAAACTGAAATTATGATCTTGTAAACTAATAAAATATGGGCACAGAACTCCTCATGTATTTCAATGAAATCTCAATAAAGACAGACTTTTTGAAGATATACCATAGCTGGTAACACTTCTCTCCAATAAAAGAAAAGGAAAACACTAGAGAAAGCTATCCTGGCTGTAAAAGAGAAATGAAATTTTATGTTCCCCCACAGTGGTCCCACAGGAAAGGAGAGATTTGCAAGCTGCAGAGGCCCTAAGTCATCCGGGACACCCCTTACTGGGCTGTGATGAGGCCATGCGGCCACGCTCACCTGTGTCACTGAGGCCGTTGCAGCCCCTCACCCCATGACCGAGGAAGAAAAGGTCTTGAAGGCCAACCAAAACAAAACCCAGTGGGAGTCAGGCTCTCAGGGCCTTGGTAGAGTCATTTAGGGAAGAATGATAACCCTAATGCTTGCCGACTCTCATGCACAGATAGCACCAGAGTTTGCACAGACTGTACTTTTCAGGACACTGAAGTATCCTTGACACACTGTTTGATGTGCTAATTAATATAACTTTTATTCTAATGTAAACTACTTATAAACCGTTTTCATACAAGAGGGGCAGAGCAGCCTGAGGAGAGCTTTCTGACCAACAGTCAGCCCAGGCCCTCAGAGTCTTCTCTGAATAAACTCTATCCTTCTTAATGCAGTGGCTGCATGGATTTCACTCAAAATGGCAATATAAGAAATATACATAAACATATATTATATATAATTATGAAATATATATATACATATATATAACTATATAATATATAAGGTAACTAATATATATAATTATATATGTATATGTTTTTATGCATGATATATATATATATATATATATATATATATATATTTAGGTCTACCTGTATATGACTTTTATTAATATAATTCTGAAATTTTTGCATAAAATAATCATGATTATTCAAGTTGAAGAAAAAAGGTTTGGCTTTGTGTATGTGGTAGTTGTTGAAAAGATCAATTCTCTCTAGGTTAATGGGCACTACTTGACCTGGTAAAAGCCCTTAAATCAACAGGAGGAAGAACTCACTAAGTTCTTTACATTGTAGGTAAATAATAATTTTCACAATTGATACTTTCTAAAAACAATTATCTTAATGCTGATTATTTAAAATTTTTGCATATTAAAATTTCAGATGTGGCCCCTTTTTAGTGAAAAAACTAACAAAATAAACTTAAAGATGACAAAATATCTTTACATGTTTTTGAGCTGATGAAGGGTTCTAATAAAATATTTACAAACTGAGTTAATTTTTGCCTTAATTGTAGAATATGGCACATGCTCAGAAACCATAGTGATCGACAAAAATGTGAGAAGGGAGATGACTCCCGGTTGTATAGGAATGTGCAAAACGTATATATTTTTCAAAAGTATTTAAAAGCAGATATTTTGATGGCCTCATTGGTTCTTTACCCAATAAATCCTACGAAGAATGAAAGCCATGGAAATGCAATTATTGTACATGTAATTAAAAACAGTTCTGCAAGGAGGGAAAGTAGTGAAGCTAATATTCCTCCAACAGGATGGGAATAGACACTTTGAAGGAGCTTGTTGCATAAGGAATCACGTTCTGCCTAAATATGAATATGGATGCAGATTTACGCTGCAAAATCTGTCTTTTCTACATTTTACTTTTCTCTCTCTCCCAAGATATCAGTCTCTGGAGCTGGAGCCCAGAAAGTGTATGTGCTACACTATCTCTGCATATTGTGATAAAGAGAGGATGGACAGAGGAAAGCAAAAAGAGACCCCAAGCAAAATGATATACATATAAGAAATTATAAGATTGTCAGGAAGTCAAGTTGCAATATATTCAACAATAGGCTGCTTAAAAGCTGTTGTCTAGTAGGCAAATATTTATTGTGATAAAAAATGTGATGCATATAAGCTATGGAAGGGGGGAGGGTAACAAATGTTCCGTATATTTGACAAGCAAGCTCTGGTAAACACCTTGCAGGTAGGTAATATGTCTTCATATCATCTACAAAACATAGGCAACAAGAAAAACAGTTCTTCAATTTAAAACAAAATTCAAAACAACATAATACCATGTTTCTAATAGAGGTGATTTATTTTTTGGGAAAACAAGGCCACACTAACTGAATGCTCTTCAGAACACCAATGTAATAGTTAACATTCTCTTTGATGATGTCGCTAAGGATATTAATCACAAGGAATTAATTGGCAAATCCTAGTCATACAGTGAACCTTCATAGCCCCAAGTCCAATATACTCTCTTGCTTATGGTGGACAGCTTCCAAAATGTCTAACACACTGGCTCAGTGGGCACTCTGTATTCCAGCTAGGTCTAAAAGTGAAATGGGCAGAAACTTTCTCTCTATTTCTCTGGAGTAGAGCTCATTGAAAATTGAAAGTTAAGTTTCTCTTTGTATATAATTATGAGTAGCACTTTCTTTGGCATTCTTAATGTATGATGACACGTCTACTTGAGAATATTTGTCAGGACAGTAACTGACACATCCACCCTTTCCCCTCTTCACTTCTTTCATTGTCACGACAACCACTCAGTCCTTCACCACAGTTTTCAGGCAGCCTTGTGTGGCAATATAACACTTTCTTGGCTTTGAATCATTGCATTTGTTTTAAAATTCAAGGCCTTATAATGTTTGTGTTTATGTGATTTGAAACAGGCTGTCTGGGATTATCATTATTTAGGGTGATCCTGGGATGAGCAAAGAGCAAGCTCTTTTTATTCTATTTTTGTTTTTATTTTCTTGCCTTAGGCTTTCTTTCCAGCTGGAGGGAAATTTGGACTTCTGTATTTCAGTCTCCAGTTCTTTCCCAATTTCTTGTTTAACACTCTCTGCTATCTCAGCTCATGCTCTTAATTTTCTTACCTGGCATTCTATTTTAGTCCTTTAGAAACAAGCTGTGTTGAAACTACCTGATTGCAGTTCTGAATCCAGTGTTTCCACCATAGGATCCTCTCGGGAATGCCCCTCAGAGTCCATCTAATTACTAAGCAGTTCATCTCCGTCAACAGGATATTTCAGTTCCTATAGTGAATTTGCTGTTGCTCTGCTCTTTGTAATCACCAGTGAAGATGGGGAAAACAAAATCTAGGACTGCTGTTCTGCTCTTACTGCTTGCACATGGAAGCTGTCCCTTACTTTCTCTGTCCCTCAGAGAGATGCTCATGTAAACACCTTTCAGAGGATCTGCACAGTTCAATTGGATTATAGTTTAATAGTATCTCCATTATTTTCTGTTAATTGCACATGATGTTCCATGTGATGCCGTAACACAGCCAATGTAGCAATTTTCTCTCTTCCATACAGGTCATTACAGTGAAACTTAGTATGTGTAACAGGTACATTTCTTCTGATGGAGTTACTTTTAGGAAGCAGAGTCTATAAACTGTCATCAGCTTCTCTTGCATAAGTAGATTTTCTATTTTTACAGCAGTGTTATTTGGGTCAAAGTGTCTGTAAGATCGTGTTCTTCCTATCCTCCAGCTCTGTGACAATTCTGCTCTTTGTCCATGGTGCATAGGACCTCTTCGCACCAGAATACCTTAGAGAAGCCTGCTCAGAGCAGGCAAAAATAAAGCATAGCCAACCCGCTTCCACAGAACCCCGGCCACCACCAGGCCTGAGACTTCCGAAGTGGCTGCAACCATCCCTGAAAGCCAGGTGGGAGTTCATGTTAGCTAGTATGTTTAGTTATATTAATCATAAAAATTGACCTGTTATAACAATAATCTCACCGTTTTTATTCTGTATGTTTTAAATAGTATTGTTCTCAAGATAAAATACTAAAATTATGTTTTTCAAAATCCTTACTAACTCTGGGAAAAACCCCCATTAATGTATGAGAAAATCACATAAAATAGTTCACAACTAATAATGCAGAATATTTTGGACAGAATCTATGTGTTCAACATCTCTTATTATACAACTTTTATATTTAATTCTGACTTAATTAATGAAGCATGTATCATGCCTAACTATGTACCAGGTATGTGTTGGTCACATGAGACAGAGAAGCGAACAAAACAGACAAAGTTACTGCCCTCATGGCGATTACATTCCACACTATGGGCGGGACACAGAAAACAAGTCCGCAGGGAAAATATAAACAACATCAGGGTCAAGAACTGTGAAGTGTATGAGATTTTTACCCTGCTTGTCAGCTAGTAAGTTAGTCACCACAGTTTTATGGATGTTGACAAAAAGCATGAGACTTCTGGGTCAGAGGCCAAAGTATTTTTTACCCAAAGCGCTAGCAATTTTCTTTGCTAGATCTCTGAGCCTCCATTCCCACAGGAAGAAGTGAAGGGGGCAGGTGATACCTAAACACACAAAGTGTTTCGTTGCCAACGAGTAACCCTCAGCTCCAGAACCTGAATCTTCTATAACGAGCAGTAAGCATGCCTGACTTTGCTCCAGAGGTAGACTAGACATCTGTCTTCCAGAATTGTTGGCTATGTAAGCAGCATAGAAAAGAGTGCAGAACAGAAGTCAGTCTCTGTGCTTTTAAGATGCATAGAAATACAATGAAAAGATTTACGAAGAATTGTCTTTTAACTATCGAATGCTAAATGTTCTGGAGAAAAAACAAGCAATAAGTTTGGTGGGAAGAGGCTATTTGCAGTTTTAGAAAGGGTGGTCAAGGAAGGCCTCACTAAAAGTATATTTCACCTGAAGCTTGAAGAGAATGAGGCATAAGGAAACAGGATATATATCAAATCGACTACTCAAGAAGACCTCTTCTGCTTCCCCCACCTCCCAAGTTAGCACTGCCTTGTTTATTGCTATAAATTTGAGTAATTTATAACTAAAAGCATACAACATGCAATATTTAGTATCTGGCTTCCTTAATGTTATGTTTGTGAAATTCATCGTTCTTATTGTATATAGCTGCATTTCATTCATTCTGTTTGCTGAAGAGAATATAATTGTTATGAATATAGCACAGTTATTCATTCATTCTGCTGCAGATGGACTTTCGCTTTGATTCCAGTTTGAGACTGGTAGATTTAATTTTTATATTTTCTCTTGTACATATATTTAAAAAATTTTTTAAAGTAAGCATGTTCTTCCCCGGTAATAAATAAAAAAGTGTCAAGTTATAACATTGAGTTCATGACAGATACTTTTGAGTAAAAAGGCCATGGTGTTGGTCTTCCCCAAGAATACATGACACACTTAATACCAGAACAAGGTCTCGTCTGTGATAAATCAGCACAAAAAACATAACTTTAAGTACAAAACTAAATGGACAAATATTTACTAACAAATGTCGCCAGTCTTCTTATTTGGTTGTAACTGAGGAAACTAAAGGAATAGGAAGGGGAAAATTAAATTAGTTTAATACTATTGCTTATCAAAATAATAAATATTTGTATTTTGCTTTCCATATGTCAAAGACAGTGCTAAATATATGTTTTATCTGTTTTCATCCTTATATCTTCCTTCTTTCCATCCTAAGTGTAATCTTTATGAGACAATATTCATGACCTGTTGTCCTCGTCCATGGCACTCGGTTCCCTCTGATGTGACAGTGGTCTCTGCTTCCAATACCTCTGAAAGAAAGTGAGCATCTAAAATCCAACTCCTGACGGGGAGGCAGAGAGGTGGAAACGCCCAGGGCACACTTGGCAAGGGAAAGGAGAGTTTGCCCTTTTCTCGGATTCCAGAAGAAATTAGGCTAGATAGAGATAATAAGCTGAACTTTCTGGTCCTTCAAAAACTACGGATGTAATTTAGAATGTTGGGGAAGGGGAATATTGTCTGTCTTTGCGGCTGAACTAAAGGCAAACCTTCATTCTCTTTTGGAAAATATTTCTCATAAATAATTAAGAACAAATAAAGTAGTAACTATAGTGGCAAGAGAAGATCAAGGATTGAAAAGGTTAGTGGCATATGGATTTTTCTTCTATTTTCCTCAAAATTATTAAGAAATATTCCCTTTTCCACCTTAATAAGCAGTGTTTTCCTTTAGCATATGTACATTCCAGTCTTTCATGCAATCGTTATATTGATCAAGTAATTTGATCATATGTGTATAAATGTGCTGTACATGTGCTAGCTTTTGTGCCTAAACCGGTAAAGTATTCATAATTAATGCATTATGCTTCTTTTAAGAGATGCTACCATTTAAAATACTGTGAGGTTCTTGTCAACTTTTGAAACATGTATTGCCAAGGACTGCAAATTCTTGAAAAATAATTTAAATACAAAGTTATTAAACTAAACAATAGTGGGGCTGTTTATTCAGGTCACTCTTTGGCAATAATTAAAATATCCCAAACTCATGGAAAGTAAAATTTCATGTCCTACTAATTTATACTGAATTAACTACTTATGTAAAATTCAGCCTAAGAAAAAGAATAGTTAGCTAGCATGATCAAAGCAAATTATCAATAAAGATACCTGATGCTGCAGTTTTTATTGATTACTCCATATGCCCAGGAGATCCATCCTTTTAAAGCTCATGAAAAGAACAGTGTTTCTCACAGGAAAAATTCCATGTTCTTTTGTCTTCGAGTGAGTTGAACACATTTACCAGTTTGAACCTTTCTTCTTATTATTTTCCCTTTGATAGGCAGCGATTGATATTTATGACACATAGATATAAATATGTTAGTAGGGCATTTAAGTCATATTCCCAGAGAAGATAATGTTTCATAGCTGAAATGGAAAGAATCAGAGTAAGATTTTCATAGAAAAAAAAAAAAGGATGTGTACCTTGACCAGTATTCTTACTGGGTTTTTGGTTTGTTTTGCTTTTAATTAAAACATACTTAGCATCAGTTTAATAGGCTTGGCTTGTAGCACAGAAATAACATGACCCAAAGAATGATTTTGGTGAGGCAAAAGTCATGAGACTCTTATAATATTTGTTCTTTTGATCAAAATTACCTATTTATCTCAATCTTAGAAATTATCAGTTAGGATGTTTGTCATGATGGGATCTTCAGATAAAAAGATAATGTTAATGGAGGAAGTTTTGTTAGGCAACTTGTTCACTAGAAGCTTCATAGCTGGAGTATGACAATTTTTGGATGGACTAATTTCATAATCCATTTGTTTCAGCATAACTGTATGGGATATATCCTGTAAGTGCTATCTGTGTTTACACTGATTGTACAGTTGAAAATAAAACGAAACAAATGTCAAGTTGGTTTGTCTATGGTCGATGTCATGATCTTAAAAAAAAAAAATTCAGAAGCAATGACCTTGCAGTGATCACCAAGTGCTGACTAAACCACAGAAATGGTCTAATACCTACAGTTATTACGATTTCTCTCATCGAGCAAAATAAAACAGTTGAATCAGTAAGTGTTATACCCCACTTATGATGACTTGAGCCCAGGAGTTTACAAGCCAGTGGAAAGTAAGCCTATATTGTTTGTTTCTTTTCATATTACTTATTTTCTGCAGGATCAATTCTGGTTTATAGATTATATTTTGTACTTATGCTTTAGTTTCCTTGTTGTCCTTTTTTATCTTTTCCATGACCTTTTAATTCATTTTCATTTTACCCTTTTTATTCTTTATGACTTTTTCTGTTGTATTTCATGTTGACCATATCATCTTGTATATTACGTAGGACAGTGCAGTTTCTGAAAGTTTCTCTGGCTTTTAGGTATCTCCTCAAAGTCTTCAGTATACTGTTTCCTTCTCTTTGTTGTGATATATGTACTATAGACCTCATTTGATTCCTTTTGAATGAATAATAAGACAATATTTTTCAATGTAGAGGGTATATGGGTTGCCTTTGGCATCACTCTGTGTCTATTTTAGTGGTACAAACCCTCATCACAGATCCCCCAGTGGAGAGGAGGTGGGTAAGTCCAACTCTCAGTCCAAATCTAAGTTTCTAGCTAGAACTTACCAATGCATTTCTGCTCTGCTGGAACGGCATAGTCTTCTGTCCCCTCTACCTAATTCTGTAATTGTAAACAAAGAAAAAATAATTTGGACCTGCACAGCTGCCAGGATCCTTCCTATGTGCCTCCATCAGCAGTTCTTTACTTGTGAGCAGGATTCTGCATCACCTCCAGTTGTCACCTGGAAGTTCCTGTCTCTTAATGTTTGTAGACAACCAACCAAGGGCTGTAGGTTGGAAGGGAGTGCTAATGGCAGCTGTGCTCTGCATTTAAAAACAGAAACAGAAAACAACAAACAGCCCCATCTTGGTGAAGAGTGCTTTCCTGGGGTTCTGGTTGGGTCACAACTGCATCATGGCCATGGCCATGACTGCCGCGTGCAGCTGCCGCCCAGCACCAGACAGCATCTCACAATACTTAGGCACTGAATCTGCAATGTTTGTCATGAGAATGAATGAACACGTGGACCCTAAACCTTTTAAAGCATTTCCACCATTATAAAGATACGTGTTTTATAAACCCATGCCATGAGATGAAAGTTGGGTATGTGTTTCAACTTGCCTTCATTTGACTTAAAATTAGAAAACTAGAATCTCCCAGAATCTTTTTTCCCCCTTTACTATGTATTAAACTTTTAAAAAGCTGGTTAGTGGGTCCTCCTTAATTTTTTTAATTCCTTTTTTATTGAAATATAGTTGATATACAATATTATATTGGTTTCAGGCATACAACATTGTGATTTGACAATTATATACATTACTAAGTGCTCACCATTATAAATGAAGTTACTGTCAGTCAACACACATAGATATTACAATATTATTGACTATATTCCCTGTGCTGTATTTCCATCCCTGTGACTAATTTGCCTTATAATTGAAAGCTTGTACCTCTTTATCCCCTTAACCTATTTCTCCCAACTCCCCACTTTTCTCTCCTATGGCAACCACCAGTCTGTTCTCTGTATTTATGAGTCTATTTCTGTTTTATTTGTTTGTTTTGTTTCAAAGTAAGCCTATTGTTTATGTTATTGTTTGGAGAATGAGAAATCCAAGAACAGAAAGCTCTGCATCTAATGATATCTGGGGAACAGCTGAGATTCATCCAGGCCACACGGTGGTTCTGTGGCCATGTATACCCTTGTGTTTTCCATGATAAACTAAGATTTTAACGACCAGACTGCTGTCATTTTAAAGAAAAAGAAAAGAAGAAGAAGATAGAGGAGGAGGAGAAGGGAAGTACTAAGGGCTAAGTAGCTGGCTCTAGGAAGAATTACTAAATAATATTCACTGGAGTCCCTGTCATTAAAAAGTGAGAGTGTTTTGCCCTGGATGCAAGGATAAGAGACTGGTTTTGCCAGCTTTTCTTCTTTGTCAGTGACCTCAGTGGACAGTATGTATATTGTATGTGTGTGTGAAAAGAACTTAGTGTTAACAAAAAAATAGGGAATGATAAACTCTGGAAACAGAATCTGTGTGTTCTGAAACCTACTATCAGTTAGTACCTGAGTGACAGCATTCTTAATTGGAATGGCAGGAATGGGCAGTTATAATAATTAAAAGATTTAGTAAAAATAGAACAGTTCTTGACATATAGTAAGCACAGTTAGAAATAAACATACAATATGGAATATTGAGCTAACTTTTCCCCTGCCTTTATTCTTTCAGTTATAGTATTAAAAATTCAAACAAGAATAATTCTAAATAAGAACCTAGGTAGTTTTGGCTTTTATGGATTAATGGTCTCCATCTCTTTCTCTTTGTTTAGACAGGTATATATATATATATATATACACACATTAATCAAAGATCAATCCCTACTCTGATACTAATTCAGTCTTTCTTGAGTTTTGAGGGGAATCTCATTACTATACATGCTTTACTCAAACATATATTTTATGAGCTCATTACCACAGACTGAGTCTAGCCCCAACTATATAAAGATTTAACCTTCAAATGTTTTGGAAAATAAAGTTTGAGAAGTAACATATAAATGTAAATACACATATATATTTGAAAAAAATAAACTATCACATGTAAAAGAAATCCTTCAAAAAGCCTTACACACAACTGGATTACTTTAGGATATGCTGCTTAATTAGGTGACTTGACAGTATTAGTGATAAGCATTGGAATAATCAGAGCTTCAGTGGCAGAGAAAACCTCAAAGAACCTCAGTGACCATTCTCCTGCCTGGACTGACCCACCTAGGAGACACATTCTGCTTTCACCCATGATGGGTTTCAGAAGGCTTGTCTGAAAGTCATATGTATATGAGTGGTTAGATTGTTTTTAGTCATATATATGAACATATTTAGAACTTCTAATCATTATTCAAATGACCATTTGTTTAGCAACTATATGCATAATGTATACATGTTTATTCAAATAGTGCTTCTCAAACCATCTGTAGATACACACCTTTAAAGTTTCCAATCACCAATTGACATCTTTGTAAAAGTGAATCAATATCATTGATAATACTACCCCCATCCTCACCCTGAGCACAGTCATTTACATCTTATATTGAGCTGTTTATACATGTTTTACACTATTTATACTGTTTATACATGTTTTACAGTATTTATATGTCTACTATTCTCAATTTCGAATTCTATCACATCTGTTAATTTAAAGAGTTTAAGTGTTTTATACTAGAATATTGTCCATGAATATAATTACTGCAAATTGTGCTAATTCATTCATTTTATTTTAGTTTACCTACTGAGAATTAAAGTTTTAAAGCATGATATGCAAATATATGCAAACATGCAAATTAGCTATTTCATTTTCATCTAACACTCAAGGAAAAAACAACAAAGCTTAGTAATGTAACACTGTAAATAACACCACCAAGGAGTGTTAAACCATTCAGGATATATGGAAAGGTAGTTATTTTTAATTAACGTGGATTAATATTAGAGTTATATTGTCTCTTTAACTTGTCAAAGATATTAGCAGTATATCACTCCATTTAATTTAAGCAAACCAGTCCTTAATCTGGTTATTAGTCAATATTCAGTGATTGATTTATCATTAATATAACCTCAGCTTGAAAGATATTCTCAAATAAATGGTGTGATTAATCTGTCACTGTACTCAATTTAGATGTTTATAGAATAGCAGTTCTCCCACGTTTTGTTCTCAGGAACTTTTTAGATGTTTAAGGTGTATTGAAGACTTCAAAGAGCTTTGGTTATGTGGGTTATGTATACTGATATTTAGCACATTAAAGACTATTTCATTATTTCATATACTATTTTATTAGTTCATTTAAATTTAAAATAAGCCTATTACATGTTAATATAAAATATTATTTTATAGAAAAGTCATTATTTGCCTTTTTTCAAATACTTTTTAGTGTCTGAATTAGTAGAAGAGAACCAGAGTCTTATTACTGCTTTTGAAGTCATTCCACCACAAGAAATTATGTTACTTGTTGTAATCAAAGGCAATCCTATCTCATACACATATGCAGTTGGAAAAGGGAGGAGTATTTTAGTCGATGTTTCAGATAACTGTGGGTACTCTTCTTTGGTACTATACCAAAACTTGACAAGGAATGGAAACTAAAACCATGTCAATAAACTTTTTAGACCCTTTACACTAAAATCCACTGATCTATCTTTCACTCTGGAAGTTTTATCCATTTGTGATTGTGTAACATCATCACTGATCATTTGAAAATATTGCTTCACTTAGTTATACCAACAATCTGAATTTTGACACATTTCATCATACAATATCAACTACACTTGTTTATTAGTATTACCACCTCCACCGACCTCATCACAGAAGGCTCTCAGGATTGAGAAGCCACCAAGATCACACCAGTGGGCACAATTTCTAAATTTTTAATTTTCACTTCAAGTCTCAAATTTCATCACTGACAGCAAATATTATCAGTTATTATCTTTGAAATTATAGTCTACTTCATTCACTTTTGAGAAATGTCTGCCTGATACCTAAATCTAAATAATCATATGTATGACCACAATTCTGAATGCACACCGAAGTGGGAAAGTTGCAATGGAAAAGTGCTTGAGAGACCAAAGGTAAGACCCAAAGACACCATATGAGACATGGGGTTTATTGAGACTTACGTATGGGGAGTCCAGGAGGAGCTGGCTGGACAAGGTTGTGCACTGTTATTATGGACCGGGAGGGAACTTCTTAAATGGTATGAGGAGACAGAGACTACATGCTTTGCAAGAAAGGATCATTCTTGTGCAACCAGCTCCCCAAGGAACAAACCCTAGTCAGAGGGTTCTGTCTTCCAATAAGATATTTCCATCAATAAAGTGGGCCTAGATTTGGCCAGCCCCAGGCCACCAACATACCATATAGCTAGCAGATCACCCATAGGAATGGGCCCTGTGGACATGGTTATTCTGGGACAAAAGCTTACAAGTGGCAGTCCCCACACCAAGCTTGTCAAATTTTCTTCAAAAAAAAAAAAATAATAGTGATCCAAGGGAAAAACAACCAGTTTGCTACTTAAACTATTGTACTTGTGCTTTTCCCAGACTGTGGCATGCAGCAGAAGTACTTTGTGTTCTTCCTTTTTGTCAAAGAGACCCTAGTTTGTAAGGCTTAGTAAAATAGAAAGTAGACATTTCATAAAATTAATAAGTTTATCACTTTATTAAGGGCTTTCTTAAGTGTGACTGGCTTTTGTTTATCTTGTGAGTGCACACAGGGAAGAACCAAATGATTACTTGTGTAGTTGGGTACACCCACCTACACTGTGGTGTCAGCATTTTTCCCACCATTGTTTCTGCACCATCAGTCCAACTGTCAACACAGTGCAGAAGGTACATGATGTCTTTGTAAACTCGTGCTGAGCTCCTAGATTTCTTGAAAGCAACTCAAGGACCCTCTTGTCCTTGTAGGCCATGCTTGGAGAATGGCAGATAGAAAATAAAAAATAATGTCAGCATTTAACAAGAAAAAGGAAGAATTGCAAAAGCACTTTGCTTACTGAGAACTAAGAGGAGGGTAGCCAAAGAAGAAAATGTATTGTTTAAGTGTAGAAAAATGTGACACAATACCCTTGCAAATAACAGTAGCATGCCACAGTCATTCTCTCTGAGAAGCCCTACACCAACCCTCACAGCACTTATTAGTGTAACTGGGAAGGGAAGGTTGCCTCACTCTAATGAAATCATCCAAAGACAGAGCCCAGGTTATGCTTTCTCTGGAAAATTCCTCCTACCCTTCTTTTTTCTTCCTTTTCCAAGAAGAGGAGATTCTCTTATCTGCCACACAGATATGTTGCAAAGACTAAATAAATAACAACATATCTAAAATATTTCATGTTCCTTAGAAAAAGCATTATATTGGTACTTATAATCCTCTGACTCTCTGATAAATGAAACTCAAATTCAGACAACTTGCTAATGCTCAGTCTTGATCTGGCATTGCAGTGCACTAAGGGAAGGCTCTCCTAACATGCAAATGATGCTGTTCTGAGTTCAAATAGTAACAGCCCAAAACATATAAGCAAGAGTTAGTTACTGGGCTTAGTTAATGCAAGGAAATAAACCTGGAATTGGCAAAAAGGGACTCAAACTTTACTATCATCTGAACTTAAAGATAGTTCACTTCCTTTCAGAAGGGTGGACTAGGTCTAGGCATTTGTAATTTGTGTTAACATTTCTCCCCCTCAGGGAGAAAAAAAAAAACAGTCACTTCTTATCCAGCTGACATGGTACTAAGTGTTATCTAGTTCTCTATGCCCACATAAAAACAGAAATATGCATGGTTACCATTCAATTATATCTCTATTAATTTGGACTTGGTAGTAGAGTAGCTTCTTCACAAAATAAACAAGTATGAAAACAAATAACTAACAACAGAAATAAAGTGAGGCTATGCTTCCATTTTTCTGAAATTTTAATTGACATTTGAATCAACACACATTATTTAAATTTCAAAAGATATATAAGCATATTTAGTCCAAATCTTTTACTCAGTTCTTTCCCCCAAGCACTTACTTTATCCAGGAAGCAAGCAGTATTGGTATGGATTAGAAAAATGAAATTTTTGACATTTCTTTTCAGAATCTTCAAATGCCATGTGTGTAAGAAGAGAGGTCCTGCTGATCTTTAAAAATCCAGGTACCGTATCCTTTCCAAATTAAGTGAAATATCATCCTTCAACCTAGTGGATGTTTAAAAATATTGTTTTTGATATTTGTTTGTTAAAAAGAAAGTTTAATTGAGAAGTTTTTTATGAACGTATTTGGCAATTGTAAGTTTAATGATTTAATTGGTGTGTCAATTTGTGTCAGTAAAATTCGAAAAATCTTGTTCTAACTTAATATTTATTAAAATAGCTAAAGTATTTGTATGAAATTTTTAGATTTCATTTTAGGAAACTGTGGAAGCAGCTACATCACAAGCAGTTTTGAATGTACCTCTTTAGGATTACATTTTCTTATTTCCATGTCAGCTGTTCTTGCAAATTCCACAGAACCAAGGAAACATCTTTCAACCTTTATATCCTGAAGAAATAAATTATTACTAGTGAATAGATATTTGACATTGCTTAACCCACTTGCCACAGAAATAAATGCATTGAAAAACATTTAAAGTATTTTTTTTTATTTCATGGATAAATTACTTTGCACCACATGCAAAAGAAATCAGCATGCTCAAGGTCCTCCTAACTCTGATTTATTTCTGTAGAAGATGAAATGCACACATATAAATTGTGAACATTTTTTTCAAGTTGAATAAGCATTTAACAACCAACGAATAAAATACTAGTTGCACCTTAATTTCAGAAACAGAACCTTCCCACTGTTCTTTTATATACACAGTAAGGTTAAAGTGAAAGCAAGGAAAACACATAAGCTGTAACTTTCACCAAACAAAACAAATTCTGATAGCTGTGAATATCATTACAACTCTTCTAAAAGGACTTGGAATCAGATTTTGTTAAGAACTTTTCCTTCAGCACAACTTAATTTGGGAATACCAAAGCAGAGAAATTCTGTATGTTAGGCACCCAACATGATTTCATCTTTTTGTGCATAAGTAGGTGTTAGATTTAATTTTAAAGAAAGGTGTGGGATATTTAAACATTTCTAATGAAGCAGAAGAAAAAAGGAAAATGTTCACAAAAATGAGATCCAACTGATTGACATTTACCGTTTAAATGGATATTAACTCACTGTAGGACATATCACAAAATTAGGTGACTTTTATTTTAATTTCTCTTGCTTCTGCCTTTATGAAAAAAGAAAGCATGTTACTCCCTCACCTACGGATGCCTCTACACATGACAATCAAGTCTTGTTTCTCTCATCTTGTTATTATCCACCTAGCAGGCTTTTCTGGAAGAGGAAAAAGAGAAAAAGCCCAAGGTATGTTCTGTTTATATTTTCTTGGACAAAACAAAAACAAGCAAGAAAAGAAAAATCAACTAAATGATGAGAAAAGGCAAATGTACTCAATGAAGGTTGCTGCTGAAATATGCAGATTGTATAATGAGCTAATATTCCATGATTTGTTTTCCTCCTCTCATGGCAAAAGCTTTGAAAAATTTGTAAATTATTATGGCAAAATATTTGTCTCTTGTGGCCATCAGGGGTTGTTTACCTAGAAAAGTAAATTTTCTTAAAATATACCCTGCCTTTTTCCAAGTAGCTTTTCCTGTAAAATTGAACCACCACCTTTGCCCACCAAGACACTAGATTTAAATAATAACTGTATTTCTATATGTCAATACATTTATCTAAGCATGTTATTTCAGTTGTTTTCTTGTTGATCCATTCGGTTTAATGTTGTATCTGTAATTATGTCCTTTTCCAATACATCAATTCTCATGAGTACACTGTTCCCATTTAAGTCTTTCTAATTCAAGCTCATGACAAACTTGATATTAAAATTTTATTTTCTATTCATCAGAATATTTACAAATTTCAATTGATTGGTTTGGTAAAATATACTAATTTGCAAACAAAAGCAAGTCAGTGATTGTCTTCCTCTACAACTTATCTCCCTATTCTAGACCACAGACCCAACAGTTCTCCTACTACTCTGAATAATTAAGCCATTTTAATAGTGGCTCTGATGGAAATATGCCAACTTTCCAAATACAGGTAGTCAAATTATTAAAATTGAAGAGTTTGGACACCACAGAAGACAAGATCCCTGTGATACAGCTTCTCGTTGTATAGGCTGTCCTCGCTTCAGTGTAGGAATCTCGAGTTGAAGACTAGTCATCTCTGTGTTCCAGGCTGAGGGACTGTGCTATAATGATTGCCAGGCAAAGCCTTAGCATCAGTTTACATTTCTGGAACTGGTCAGTGGCCTACATAATACTCCCAGTATTAGGACACAAGATACATGTGTGAGAGATTTTGGCTATGGTGGGCCACAGCAAGCCTAGATATAATCACTGGGCTCATAAACGTCCTTTAGGGGCACCCGGGTGTAAGACTGTAGGATGACCCTCCTTCAGGGCAAGGATGTGTTTATTATATCTGTCACAGAAACTGTTACTATAAAAACATAAAAGAGGCCTGTTTCTTTACCCTTTAAAGTTTTATTCTGCTCATCTGTGTTCTGCACCTGAGAAATGCATGTAATAGCCACAAAAACTGAAAAAACCATTGCTGACCTGGCTAGACAATAATGACCATCCCTATTTCTAGCCATGCCATCATAGTCACCACCAACATAATCTACTCTATATCAGGTTTTATGTTAGATAATATAAATATATGATATTATATCATCCCAACAAACCAAAGCATAGACATTACCTCCAGTTTACAGATAAAGAAACTGATGTTTCAGTTGGTGTATCGATCAGTCCCTATAAAAGGACTATTTACAGAGTAGTGGGGAGGGTTACGGGAACTAATAAGGCATGGCCAAACACCAGGCAGGTGCAATAGCTGGAAGTCACCACACTGCCTAGCAATAAGGGCAAGGGGAGGGAATGATGCTGTTTGAACCTGGCGAGTGCTCAAACCTGGGAGGAGACTCCCATAGCAAAACAAGTTATGACTGAGAGGAACACTGCCACCGTCAGAAATGCAGTGAGCTTGGGCAGGAGTAGGCGAAACCAATACCCAGTATTTTGCTTCTTTCATGCTCCAGACTCCATCCTGGGCTTCCCATTGGCTAAACCCAACGGACAGCCAGTTGGTAAGGCAGCCTCGCGTTGCAGCCCTCGGAGCTCGGGCTCCAGGAGCCCAGAGAAGGGTGGGAAGAGGGCCAACAGGATAATCACCAGAGATGGTTCCACCATGGAAATTGACGGCGGAGGTGGAGTTCAAGTGAAGTGTTTTCTTCCATCTAAACCACACTCTTAACCTCCACATACATTTAAAGGTTCATTAGATTACAGATTTAGATTGGGCAATAATCTAAGAAATTAGAGGGAACCAGAGAAGAGAAAACCAGCATTCAATGTTCCCTCTGCTTTTTCATTCTAAGAAGTGGGGACATTTACTATGTTCATAACTCCTTTCCTTTGAAAAAGCCGTGGCAAAGGCAACAAGGTGATGATTAGAATGACAGATGGCTCCTGGCATTTAGAATTTTATAAACAGAACCTGCTATATTTTTACCTCATGAAGATTAAATTTAGATTTCTGAAATTAAAAAAGAAAGCATCTCAGCATGTGCCTTTCAGGGAAGAGCTGTTGATTCACACTTGCTGAGTAAAGCAGCTGAATCCCTATGGCCCCGTGGTTCATGAGGGAAGAGTGTGATGCTTCGGGAAATCTGTGTGAACTGCCCACAGTGTTCAAAAGCTAAGTGCTTAGGTTTTACTTATAAATTGGGCTCAGAGTGCTTTTATAGCACTGAAGTTCTTTGTTTTTATTTATAAATTTCTATATAGCCATGTCCCATATTTTACTATATCTACGACACGAACAATACTCTTTTATTCTGAAATATAAAGTACTAAATAGTTCTTCATATAAAATACTAAAATCATATTTCTGATTTGATTATTCTTGACAGAATTTGTTCTTTATAAATTAAGCAAATTTATTCATTCAATTAGTATTTATTGACCACCTACTGTGGTCCAGGCATTGTTCTAAGTCCTAGGAATCTAGCACTAAATCAAGCACAAATCCCTGTTCTTATTCTAATGGGGAGACAGACAATAATAAGATGCATAAATAAAATACATAGTAAATTATATTGTGATAAATGGTAAGGGAGAAGCCCAAACTGACCAAAATAGGGAAGAGCAATTAAAAGTGTCAAGTAAATTACTCACCAGTATTTGGGAAAAGAAAAAATAAGCAATAATTATGTAATAACTGTGCTCAAGATAGTTTATTATATATTTCTACATATTATTTAGCAAAAAATCACCTTTTTAATCCATCCTTTATTTAATCATAAAATTGGATCTGAAGACATTATGGGTACTAAACAATATGCTTATTTTGCTCCTTTGCTTTTCATAAACAACTTTTCTTTGTCTCCTTCAGATTTATGTCTTTTGGAATGTTCACTATGGCATTTGAAATGTGCATGCCATACAAAACAAATTTGCAAAAGCTATATCAATTAGCAGTTAGTAGGTAACTTATTTTTTTGACTAGGATAATGTTATAAATAGCAACCAATATTTCATTGTATAGTATCTTGTTTTTTAAAATTAGGATTTTAAATTATATTTTAGAAATAAATGTTTTTATTGTATTTTTTCTTTCATTTTTTTCTTTTATTTCTCCTTTCTCTTCTTTCTTTCTTGTTAGGATTAAGTAAGATTGTGTATGTAAATTATTAACACAAGTTTTAGCCTATATTAAGTGTTTAATGAGTGTTAGCTCTTATTGTGATGTTCTGAATTGGTAAGGGACAGTAGCATTTTGCTAATACTCTTCACAGTATTCCCAGGAAAGTGAAGTTTTGAAATCAGCCTTTTCAGCACAAATATAAACTCTGTGTTAACCATATCTGAAATTACAGGCAAAAAGCAGACCTGTGAGAAATGTATTTCTCAGGGGATTTATGCAAAATTGCAGAAAATGCATATTATAAATAATTTCAGCACCTCTTCTCTCTTGGAGAAGAAATGTAAATCTCACAGGAAAGCAAACTTAGTTCTTTCTTAGCCAATGCTCAGAAAGAATTGCATCCAAATAAAAATGCCAAGTACAGTAGTTATGTGCAATTAAATTTCAAGAATATTAGAATTAAATGATTCATCTGGGTATAATATAACCTCTACGCCTCACATGGTACACTTAAATAAATTCAATGACAACCAGCTAAATAGTGTATATATAACAAAGGAGAATCAACACTCTAGGGAGACCTAGGAGAGAGGACTCTGACTCAGGAACTTGAGTCATAGGGATCAGACCCAGGAATGCAGCCATGGGGAGTCAGTCAGAGCAGAAGATATCAGAGCCATGGCACCTGCCTGTGAGCGGGTCCACAGAAAAGCTGAACCAAGAACAGGTGAATCAGATATTGAAGAAGGGGAGGAGTTGGAGGCATAATGATGACAAGTAGATTCAAAGAAGACACTGGAGAGCACAGCTTCAATGGCAATAATGTTTAGAAGGAATTACATTGTTCTCCATAAGTTTCTGTGTAAGGTGATACCTTCAGATAAATTTGCTTTTCTCAGAAGGTTATATAAATAATTCCAGACACATGGAAATTGATTCCTATAGAACGGAAACCTAATATAAACAATTCTATGTCCTCATGTAAAAATACATTTTATATGTTAAAATATTTAACTGACAAATTTAATCATGCTCATTTTGAACCATTCATGGATTAAAAGATTCGTTAAGAAAAATCACCAAATGTTCTCAGTTCAGTGAAAGATCCTGCAGTAGAAGGTATGGTCACTATTTTCAAGGAATTTTCAACCTTGGGACACAGTGATCATGACAGGAGTTCTGGCAAAACCTCAGTGGCTGGGAAGACTTGACTTTGAACATAATCTCCACCACCTATTAACTTTGGAATCATGAACCTACTGCTTTACCTCTCTACATCTCACAATCTTTTTTTTTACCTCTCCAAATAGTGAAATTTCTTGCCTTAAATGTGATAATGCACTTTAAATTTTCACCAGTTGTCCAACACAGTGAGTGAACAGTATTATTTTCACTTATTGTTAATATTTGGAATAATAAAAGCATAAAAGAATAAAATTGTGTAATATCCTATGGTGCACACTTGCATTTACATAATCAAAGAAAAAAGTAATGCATGGATAACATACCTGTGGGGAGCACCCTCATGCCTGTGAATTTCACTGTGGTCTAAGGAGTTGAAAAGATGCCCAAAGGGGTATTGGCAATTGCACTACAGCCAACACCTATTTAATTCTCTCCCTTGACTGTTGTTTCTACAATGGTTGAAGAAGCATGAGAATCGAGCATGGATTATTTCCAAGCATCTTAATATCCTAAGGAAGATCTGAGATATCCAGCCACATCCCATTCTCCTCTATCTTTTCTGTGACTTTACTCATGGGGAGGGCAGTGTCTGCTGTGTAATGACCCTTTTCCATGAACCTAATGCATCTTCAAGAATACGTGATGCCCCAAGGAATGGCTCCTCTAGACACCCAGGCATCTGCTGTGTTCCCCCCTACTGTTTACTGTCCCTCCAGTCCTAGCATTTCTAGGAGCATTTCTGGGAACAGGCACTTAGGGCTCCCTGTTCCTCACTCATCCTTTTGGAATCAGGTTTAGGTTTGTATCTAGACTTTGTATAACCTTGGGAGCCCTTCCAGAATTCCGTTCTGGTTGCATGCCTCTTTAACTGGGAATTGCCTAGCTGTGGCTGCCTTCCCAACATCACCTGTCTGAAGGAGAAGAATCAGACAGTGAGGATGTAAGATGTGCATTCAAAGTCCTATTCTGCAAGGAATTTGTTTCGCCCGTAGCTACAACTGATATCTTGAGAAAGCCTCATACTAGGATTCCACTGTAAATTTTTAGTCACTCCTGTAATAATAGTAGCAAATATACTACATATATATTAATTAAGAAATTTCAACATTTTTCTTGGTATGCCAAGGACTTCCATGGCAGAAGGTTGCTGCTAATATGGAAACTTCTATAATGATTAATTTAAGGTAGTGAAATAATAATTGCCTAGCAGTAAGAATTCTGCTCTAGAGTTAGAACAGGAACGGCCCTGGAGAATCCAGCTGACAAACCTTCCATATATGTTTTTCACAAGTTTTTGTATTTCCCAAAGTACCAAGGTCTCTTGTTTAGTGAACATTCTGTAAATACAGGGATAATATATTATCTCAGATTGTTCACAGATCAAAAAAATAAATGTGGTTCAGAAGAACATCAGGGACAGATGTGATGTGTGGAAAAATTAACCTTAAATTTCCACTTTAGGCTAAAGATGAAATGCATTAAGTGCATCAGAAAGAGTACATATTGAAATTTAAAATTTAGCTTTTAGTAATTATTGAAGTTTATTTTTTATAGCTTCTTTTACTGCAAGTATGAAAGACAGAAGCAAAGACCTTCCCAATTCTGTGTTCTGGTCCCTAGTGAACCACAGTTGAAGAATTATTTGACTTGTAATATAGCAGAATTGTCAGTATAAACAATTTGTAACATTTACTAGGCTACTAGATATTTACCTAGCTTCTCCACTAGACAAATAACCATTCCAACACTTCCAGAGCTGGATCTTCAAAGGTTCCATGAACTTTGCTTTTTCTCCTGACTGTGACTGTCTCCTGCTTATCAAGATGCTTCATTAAGACAAACAACAAATAACCAGAGGCCACACCTAAAGCAACAAGGAACTGGTAAATCATCAAATCCTTACTGTTGGGTATAGGTTTGAGAAGAAACAATAACATGTATTTTCATGACTCTTTTCACTCAAGAAGCAATGTACCATGATGATCATGAATTCAGGTTTTGGACCAAATCGCTAGATTTGGAATTCCAGGTCAACCGCATGCTAGTTCTGTGACCTAAAGCAAGTTCTGTAACTATTCTATGCCTCAGTCTCCTCATCTATTAAGTAAAACTATTGAATATATCTCAGGGACTTGATATGGAGATTAAGTTTTAGTTTTTTTAGAATAATTTTGAGATTGAGGCTTTAAAATTAAATTTAGATTGAGACTTTCTACTTAAGTGGTGCCAAATAGTGTGAAAAAATATTCTACAAGTATAAATTAAGACATTATACAAATAATGTTTCTGTTTTTGATATTTAACCAGGACTAAGCTTACATATATTTTAGCAGGAGCTGGTTTAGGTGGGCTTGTGAGAACTGATTGTTAAACTTTCAGAAAAGTAAGTCAACTGATGTCACATTGACAGCTTGATACTGACCACAGTGAATTTCCTACTACAAAAAGCAGAAATTGGCCAGTAAATGCTACAAGTCATCCTTTTCCCCCAGAGTACTGGTTGTTAAACATTAACAACACATCACTAAGTACTGTTCTAGAGTTCTTCTTTTAACAGATATCACTAAGTACCTACTATGTTCCACATGCCTGCTATGTGTGGATGAACTGGTGGCTAAGGATAGCAGAAAATCCTCTGTTGTTTAAATAGATTTGTTGCAGCAGCAGTTAAAAGTAAGCAACTTTTGGAAATCTTAGTTGTGTTTAATAATTTTATTTTTCTTTTGTGACTTGCTAAGTCCTTAATATGTGGTCCAAAAAGATAGACATCTGTTTCTGAAATTCCCACTAGAATCAGTGGCTCATTCAACGCATATACACACCCTAAGCACAATGCCTGGCATATATCACGTACGTTAGCAAATACTCACTGAGTAAAAAAATAAACACAGGAAGATGGTGTCCTACAAAAGCTGGAGGGTCTAAAGTGACTTAAGGAGTACCTGTCATCAGTCTTTTTCCCCGGGTGATCATGCTTTATGTTGGTGAAATATTTTTCCATATTTCTCTGCATACAACCCATACCTCATTTATAAAATCTGCCTACATAATAACTAAAGTAAATTTAGAAACCTGAAGTGTTATATTGTATCAATGTAGCTTAACTTTGTAACAACAAAATAACTCAACATATGAAGGTTAGTGACAGCATTTTGCATGGATCACTTGAAATAATCTTCAAATAACACTAAGAGGCAGGTAGGTTCTGGTTCCTGTGTCACCTATGAAGGAACAAAAGCAAAGGACCTCACTTGCTCTAAATTATATTAGACAGGGTTCAGGTGTGCAACTAATATAGTTTTTATTATATTCCTGAAGCTTGATTTACTTTACATTTACCTATATGTTTTTGTTTGATATTAGGGATTTTGCTCTACATAAAGCAAATGAACCCCAGTAAGTAAGAAACTTTCATGAGTTGGTCTTTTCAGTTCACAGCAGATAATAACACAGAACATGTCCCTTACACAAGACAGTTCATAAAGTAACCCAGTTTTGTTTGAGCAGAGTCAATTCTTCAAAGCTGATTTAGAGGAAAACTTGCTGCAAGTTTAGTTTGTGCTGCTCAATTCTTGTCGCTGCCACAACAAAGAATTGAAAGGCGGAGACACAGTAGCGAAGCAGAGAGAAAGTTTTATTTAAATACACTCCAAGCTAGGAGCAGGCCAGAGTCTAAGCAAAGGCTCCAAGCTTTTGGGCGAGGGTTTATTTAACGTATCCAAGCCAGGAGATGCGTCTGATTGACACGGTAAGATCATTTGATGAACAGCTCTAGTTATACACCTCTTCCCAAAAAGCACACACGGAAATGCATGGCGGTGGGGAGCAGCACCACGGTTTGATTTTAGTGAGATTACGATGAGGAGTGGTTTGAACGGTTCTTAGTGCTGCTCGGTCGCGCCTATGCTGGGGTCAGGTTGGGAGTAGTTCAGCCCGGTCCCGGGGGGAAAGAAGTTCCCCCCCTGCAAAGTCTTTGTTGTCTTCATGTGGGATCCCCTCCCAGGGGAGAGCCTGGGCAGTTTTTGTCTTGCATCTTATCTTCCCCTTCCCTGGCTGCTCATGTCTATCTTCTACCTAACAAACTGATTTAGATTATTGGGAAATCAAGCAGGACATGTGCAGAACTGTTCCTTTGGGTTAGAAAACTGCTAAAATCTAGTTGGGCTGTTAAGTAACTTTGCCGGTAAATCTTATGGTGGAACTTACAAGTTTTGGGATGGTATAACTCTGGGGGGAAAATCCAGAGGCAAATATCTTTGAAACTGAAATCCATCAAAGGGAGAAATAAAGTTGAAGAAACCTGTTTATTTCTTACAAGCTGTCGTGCACTTCTGCTCTCCTGTGTCTCTCATGATCCGGCTGCAGAAGAGGCCCCACCCAACCTCTACAGTCCAGATATGCCCTCACTGGAAACACCTATTGATATGGAGATGCACTAAAGCCAGGCAACAGATTATGGAAATATTGCAATTTTACCCACAGCCCACCCCAAAAGAAATCTCACCTCAAAATCTACACATCTCCCATCTTCCACAATGGTGCCTGTGCAAGAAAACTGGACCACTGTATACAGACTAATGATATACAATAGCAACAGCAATAAAATCATGATAATCCTCAAGCCGGAGGATCTAGCTAGGTTCAAGGTCCTATGCACATTAAGTCCATAGCTCACCATTCCACAGGCAGGCAGTAGCTGAACAGGTAGGGACTTCGGAGCAATCATTACACAGAAGCTGCAGCTGGGGTGGGTCCATACCAGAGGGACTGTAGAAGAAAATAACCTTAAGGGAGATAAGATACATACTTTAATGACACCAGTATAGGCAAATATTGTCGGTCAGGTAGGATGCATACAAAAGAGTGGTCCTGTGATAGAACAGTGGCAGGAATGGGATCTCATCCTGGTCTAGTATACCAGACTTTCACTCCCCTCCCTGTGGGAGTTACAGATGGCTCAATATATAGGGCTATGGAAGGTATATGCACTGGCCATATAGAACAAAACTTACCCATAAGATGCTCTTACAACTTGGATATTTTGGGTACACTATCTTGATCTATTGGGGCCACTCGATTGTTATTCCAGGAATACACATGAGGCCAGCTTCCAGGGCTTTTCCCCAAGGTGCCAGAAGGGCCAGTCATCTCTGGCCCATGTGTTGAAATGTCCAGGGCCACATCCACTCAATGGAGTCTCCAGGGTTTAATGCAGTTGGGGCTGGCAGCAGGATGTTGCTCTGCTGGCCATATCCTGGCATCCATAACTCCTCTTTGGTTTGCACATACAGTTGTATAGGAGAGGCAGCAATGTGTGTTAGCATATCCACAGGGCTCTAGAGTCCATTTCAGGGCTTCTCTTTCAAATGTTATAGCATTGTCCATAAAAGAACTGCCCAGCCCTGTAGTCTATTGGTGTTTGACTTCAGGCCAGATTTCAATAAACCATTGTACCTCTCTATCATGCCTGCCCCAGTAGGGTTACATGGTACATGACACTTCCACTTGATTCCTAGTGGCTACACCCATTCTTGTAATGCATGTCTAATAAAGTGGGTGCCTTGATCGCTCTCAATCACATGCAGTCATAGGCTGCAAAGAGATGCCCCAGGCCCCTTTTGGTTGTTTGCAGCAACCATCAGTCCAGTAGCTGTGTCCCAACAAGTCATGGCATACCCATATCCTTCTGATATGGGCAGAGGCCCAATGTACTCTGTCTGCCACCTGACAAGGGGTATTGGCCCCCTTACTATAGTCCCATGTTGCTGTGGGACTCGGTGTGAGTCCCTCTGAGAGCACACAAGGCACTCTTCCCAGGCTTGGTTGGCTTCTTCAAAGTTTAGTGGAAAGACCCACCGACAGGCTGCCGCTCACACTGTCTTTTGCCCTGCATGCAACGAATGTTCATGTAACCATGGGCCACATCAGAGGCAGGCTTTCCTTCTAGCCAACACAATGGGCCAGAGTGTCTGCTTCATCATTCCCTGGGGATGCCAAAGGCAAATGGCCTGTCACATAAAATACAGTAACAGTCTTAGTCTGACCAGAGGTCCATAGGTCTTGCCACAACTCTTGCCCCCAAAGGCACTGGTGACCAACCATCCATTTGGCATGATACCTTTTCTGTAGTCAGTAGCAGTAGATGGCTCAGCTGTCTTGCAGACAACTATAGGGGAGGTCTACTGGTTGATCATGAACAATACTGCTACAATTCAGCCCAATGTCTGCCTTTCCCCTCTGTATCCTCCATCCATATTGTCTCTGTCTTGGGATGGAAAGCCACAGCCCTCTACTTCACAGGCTCCACATGAATGGAGCTGTCTGTATACCAAGCATCTTCAGGTATAGGGGCTTTTCCCTCCTGATAAAGACTCTCTGCTACTAATGATGCAAAAGCAAGTTCTTCCTGCTTTCTACTGGTATAAGTCAATGGCCCCAATAAGTGTTGGAGTTCTCCATTTAAGAAGCTAATAGAGAGGACACTGTGCTGCTGTAAATATGCACCCCATTTGGCCAGTGTAGGTGTCTGTGCCATGCCACTCCATGGTACACAGCAACCAGTTGCTTCTCTATCAGGGTGTACTGGACCTCTGCTCCTTTCCATAGTTGTGACCAGAATCAAATAGGTTGGCATGTCTGTTCAAGCTACTGCCAAAAGCCCCATCCATAACCATCCTCGATTCCATGAACATGTAGCTCGCAGGGCCTTGATGAGTCCATTCCCTTCAAGGACTGAACAGCCTTGACTGCCCACTTGGCAGCAGTAAAAGCAGCTGCACATGTCTCATCCAAGTCCCACCTGATGCCCTTTCATACCAACCAGTATAAGGGCTTCAGAATTTGTGCCAAATGCAAGATAAACCCTCTCCAGTAGCCCAAAATACCCAAAAGCCCTTGTAATACTTCCACAGTTGTAGGGGCAGGGAAAGCCTGGACCTTGTCTATGACAAAACAACCTCCAAGAATTTTACAGACAAACCAGGTCCCTGAACCTTGGTGTTATTCACAGCCTGTCCTTTCTCCTATAGATGTTGCAGCAGTCTAGGAACTGCCCCTTATAAATCTGAAGAGAATCAGACATGAGCATGATATTATCAATGTAGTGATACATCTGCACCGTCTGTTGTTTCATCCATGTGGCTGAGTCCTGGGCTACAAGTCCATGACAAGTGGTCGGACTGTGGAGGTGTCCCTGTGGAAGGACAGTGAATGTCCACTGCCAGACTTTCCACATGAAGGCAAATTGTTCCTGACCTTCCTATACTATGTCAATAAAGAAGAATGCATTGGCAGTGTCCACAACATTATTATACATCTCTAGTTCATGACTGAGGGTGTCCATAAAGCCTGCTATAGAGGGGACAGCAGCATGCAAAGGGGATTTGATGTTATTCAGTTCCCTGCAATCTACAGACATATGCTAGGAGCCATTTGGCTTTTCCACCCATCACACTGTGGAAGTAAAATAACTATGAGTAGCCTTTATGACGCCCAACTTCTCCAACTCTTATAGAATTTCTCCAATTTCCTTATATCCCCTGGGCAATTTATACTGCATAGTATTTGTCACCCACCAGGTATAGGCAGACCTACAGATGGGTGCTTAGCATGTCCCGTCAGAACTGCCTTTATCACACATACCCTCAGTCTGAACTCACCTGCAGTGGTCTGTAACCACAGGCCCCGTAGAATATCTATCCCCAAAATATATTCAGAGATGGGAAAAATGTACACAGTATACTCCTTTGGGGCGGGGGGTAGGTAAACAGCCTATCCCCAGTGGGATTTGGGCTTTCTTCACTCTAATTGCCTTACCCCCATAGCCATCTATCACAGCAGGGGTCCCAGGAAAAAAGTCAGGATTGCCATAAATCAGAGAGCATTTAGCTACTTTGTCCACCAGCACCAGGACACTTTGTATATTCACAGAGGACCAATGAATTGCTAATTCTGCATGTGGCCTCCGGTCCCCACCACATACCCCATGGTGGAGACCTTTACCCCCACTCAGTGGAACCATGACACCCAATCATCCTCCTGTGGGAGTGAGGGTCCGGGCAGAGCCTGAGTACTGTACCCCAGGAAGTGCAGAGACATAGGCCAGACATGGGGCTTTGGCTCCTGCTTCTGTGTCCTGGACCTCAGCAGCTGGACCTGCTGCACTGCCTTTAATTGGTGCCACAGTTTTAACAAGATCCTATGTTTTTCTTTTACTACCCATCAAGTTTTTCTTCCACTACTCTGGCTTTTATCAAATCAAGCCACATCTGCATCATCAAGACCTTCACAGAGTCCTTTGCACCTCTCCTGTCAGTCGTAGCTTGTACTTCCTTCCATGTCCTTACTGTTTCAACCTCCCCCAAATCTGCTAAAGTACAAGAAGCCTCACTTGTGGGTTGCCCTAGGTGGGGGGGCAAGAATAGTCACTAGGGACCCAAAGAGAGATGAGAGAGCTGTATGGAGAACCAGATTTCTCATTCCTATGGTGAACAACTCCTCTTCATGATATTTTTCATGTTCTGATCCCATAACACCTGCTGGAGCTCTGCATACATTTTCCAGCTAGCGAGTAAGTATGGTAAATCACCCTGAGCAGGCCAAACTGCCCTGATGGCTGCTGTCAGCCACTCCAGAAGCACCTGATTCCCTGAGGTTTGATGAGAAGTTTGCAACCACTGCCAGAGGGAAGGGCGAATCATCAGGGAAGCCAGTCTACTTATTTAAGAACCCGACATAACAATGTTTTCCACCCCCATATCCCAGAGACACAAAAACCAAGGAGGCAGAGGTTCCAACGGCTTCTGCTGAAACCGGACGCTCATGTCCACCAGCTCATCCTGGGGTGTAGGGGCGGAACATGGAGTGCTCCACAACCTGGGAAGGGGGTGGATCCTCCCCCTGAGGAGCCCCCTAGTTTCTGAATTTTTATTTTTTCAATTAAAACAGGCCAGCCTTTAATTCAGGAGAGGCTGGTAGCTCGGTGGGTGGCTTCGGCAACAGATCAGCCCTTGACTCCACCCCTCATCCTCTCCTGAGCTGTCCTCTACCATCTCTGGTGCTGAAGGCACCACTATTTCCACCCCATCCCCCATGGCCTCCAGCAACACAGATTCTCTGGTTGCCTCCTCCCTAGCTGCTAATGTTTCTTCCAGGAGTGCGACCCATGTTCTCAATAACTGTCTCTCTTTCTTAAGGGCATCTGTAAGTCATTACCCAGATCCTTCAAGTGATGCTGAAGTGTGTTTGTCTCCTGCTGAAGTCTCTCTCTCTCCTCAATAACACTTTCCACTATCTCGAGGAAAAGAGATCCTACAATCCAGGCTGCTACATGGCCACCCAGGGCTTCTAAGCAGTCTTCTATCTCACAGAGGGATAATTCCACAGCTTCCAGTGTCTCCACCTTCTGGCCCCACCCCTCTAGGAGGTGCTTTACCCTAGACCAATTCCCTACCAGGGGCTTCTCAATTGGAAATCCCACAGATAGGTGTTCCTGATTGAAGCTGCACCGTCTACTGCTGCAGCCACTTGGGCCTCTCCATCATCCACAGGTGGGGCTCTGGGCATCTCCCCACCACCTGTAGGGACAGCACACCCAACAGTCACACCTATGAAAATATATTTCGGGTTTAGAGATCCTGCTGACTACTTCCAGATGCAACTCCGGGGGCAAATCCCAGGGCAAATGCCCTTGAAACCAAAATCCGTCGAAGAGAGAAATAAAGTGTGAGAAACCTGTTTATTTATTTCAAGCAGTCATCCACTTCTGTTCTCCCATGTCTCTTGTGACCTGGCTGTAAAAGAATGGATCCCCACCCAACCTGTCCAGTCCAGATTTGCCCTCACTGGTCCTCATAATCACCTATTAATATGGAAATGGACTACTTCGCCCCTTGGAAACACCTATTGATATGGAGATGCACTAAGGCCAAGTGAGAGATTCTGGAAATATTTCAATTTTACCCATAGATGGGATGAATTAGGGAAGAGAATGATATAATAAAATATATAATGAAA
The DNA here is from genome assembly GCA_029783875.1 of Phataginus tricuspis. Taxonomy (NCBI): domain Eukaryota; kingdom Metazoa; phylum Chordata; class Mammalia; order Pholidota; family Manidae; genus Phataginus; species Phataginus tricuspis. The sequence goes on from JAQQAC010008864.1 coordinate 3,384,704, forward strand.
CATAATATTTTTCTACTCCAAGTCTTTAATAACTTTTTCAGTTTCTAGAGTAGTGAGAACTTATTTTTTTTGTTTGTTTTATAAATTAAATGATAATTTATTCAAGTAATTAATACTACTACTATTAACAGGTAAAGCTTAAATAAATAGTATGTAGCATTGCCAGTCACAGTTCACATATATGTATGTGTATATCTATCTATCTCTATATATATATCCAATAACCCTATTGGGTCAGTGTTTTTATCATAACCCATTTTAATAGGAGAATATTAACACTCCAAGAGATAAAATTACTTGCCCAGGCCAGTGAGTGGTAAATTTGGGTTATGTAATACATGCATAAAATTTCTAAATAGAAGCACACATTTTGGTATAATTTTTTCTTTGATTAAGGTACACAGTTATAAATCTTGAAGGTCACTGTCTATGAACATAAATAAGTTTGGAACTTGGGGATTGTAGGTTGTGGCAGGAGGGAGAGTGAGGGAAGAAAGATAAAAATCAAGGTTTATGATTACTTATGATCTGGCAAAAAAAATCACCTTTTTAATGTCATATTCCTTCACATACATTCTTCTGCTAGCCCCATTCAAACAAGGCCATATTCTCTCATTGTTTCTTATAAAGACACCCTTTAACCCTTTTAAACCTTATTCCCTTTATTCCCTGTAACTGGAATGCTTTTGCCTTTGACATCATTTATCTAAATCCTGCCCTTTCTTTGAAAGGTCTTTATTATGTACCACCCAATCCAGCACCCCCAGCCCTACCTTCCCAGGTGGCCGATCCTCCCTCTGCTGGTCTAGGGTGGCCTTCTGCTTTGGAGATGTCTCTTCTCACTGTCTGCTGTTGTTGGTAAGTGTTTGTAAAAACATGCCCTTACTAACTTTAACATTTGGAAGTAAGGGAACATGACTTATTGTCTTTTTCTCTCCCAAAGTAGACTTTAGTAAAGCCAAAGAAATATTTTCTAGCTATTAAAGCTGACCAGCAGTGACAAGGCTGAACTTCTCACACAAATTATATCAGAAAGAGTGAGATTGCCTTATGGCAGTGACATTTTAGGAGAGAATAACTCCATTACAACTCCAGTATTATGTGGCCATTTGACCTTTAAATAGGTTGAGGAAAGCAATTTTAATGAACTAGTTTAAGTAATTCTTTTAAAATGTATGTATTACTTATTTACATGAAACTGGAGCAATGGTTAAAAGAGAGGCAGCTTTGGAAACTAATTCACAGAGGATCAATAAAGATGTGGACATAAAGCTGAAAGAGTATAAAAAGAAAAAAAGATTAATTCTGTACCGTTAAAACTATTGTTGACTGCAAACATTTTTTAAAATTTTACTGTAACATTTTCTAACATCGAGCAGATGTAGTCCAAAATATCATGATAGGAATTCAGTATGAATACAAAATACATGTGAATAAATTGAAATATCTAATATTGGGCTACCTCATTACGGATTTTGAGTACCTTTCTTCTTTAATTTTAATTATTATAATCTGAAAATGAAAATAAATTAATCTGACATGTAATAAAGTCATAGATTACAGAGAACAGACTAGTGGTTACCATAGGTATGAGGCAGGGTGTGGGGTGTGAAATGGGTGAAGGGGATCAAAAGGGGCAAACTTCCAGTTATAAATAAGTAAGTCCTATGGATGCAATTTACAGCATGATGATTATAATTAACAATACTGTATTGTATATTTCAAAGTTGCTAAGAAAGTAATCATCATAAGAAAAATATTATAATTTGTTGGGTGATAGATGTCAACTAGACTTACTGTGGGGATTATTTTGCAATATACATAAACATTGAATCATTACGTTGTACACCTAAAACTAAGATATTGTTATATTCAATATGTCAGTTAAAAAAATTCAAGTCAGCAATGATCATTAAAAACATCAAATTAGGAAAGAACTGTAAATACATTTCATTACATTCAAAGTTGTTTTAACATATATATAATCAATTTATGTAAATATTAAATTTGGTCTTTGATCTATAGTTATTAGAAAAAACTTTGAAAGATGTGGAGTTTTGCTTTATATGTTTTCATGGATGGCAAAAGATTTTGTCTCACAGAAAAGAAATATACATTATGTTTGCCATTTGCCATTGTAGAACAATGAGGAAATAAATTATTAAGGTCCAAAATGATTAGAGACAACCTACGAAATCCATTCAGAGAACCAGAGATGAAACATTATGAAGGTGCATTATTAGTATAGCAATTGTAAATCTGAACTGCTTCATTTTTTGAAGAATATCATTCTATCAGTTACAAGAGGGAATTATGTTCTTTAAAGCAGACTGGTGTGGAAGATTACTAGATAATCTTACCAACCTTCAACTTGAAAGGGTGAATTCCTGTTACGAAAAGGCAAAGCCCACTATAAGTTCATAATCTATAAGAACTGTAATCTAAAAGCCAGTGGCATACCATTTTCTGCACCTCCCAGGTTCCTGTGTACTTGCCTGCAGTTATGTATCAGTGGACCTTTCTGTCTATATTCCTGTGTGTGTTAGTACTTGACTACTTAGGATGGCATTGCTTTTGCTGAACAGTAGATCTAAAGTTGTGGGCAATCTGTTCTGCATGCTTTCTTCTGAAAGTTGTTTTTCTTCTTTTTATTTTGTGACCTACAAAACCTCATCCCCATCATCTCCCTCATATCAGTGTTATTAGTGAATTTAAAAGGAAAGATTAAAAAGAAAATAAAACAACTTTTCATCTGTTGTCCTCTACCCAGTTGTTGGAAATGGAGCATTCTAGCTAAAATGACCCAAGTCAAAAATGTATGTGTGTGTTAAAAATCACCTTGAAGATAGACCATAGGATCATGAAACCCAAATTCTGATTAGTTTTAAATTCAGAATGACCAGTGCTCAGAGAAATTTTATTAAGAATCCAAGAAGTGTCTATATACTACATAGTATTCTAACATGGTCTACTATATATATGTGTGTGTGTTTATATGTGCCATTTTTTTAAAGTTAACACTCCTGCTAGATTTTTTTTTGCTATTATTAATGTACAATTACATGAGCAATATTATGGTTACTAGACTGCCCTTATTATCAGGTCCCCACCACATACCCCACTACAGTCACTTCCCATCAGCATAGTAAGATGCTATAGTCATTACTTGTCTTCTCTGTGTTATACTGCCTTCCCTGTATGCACTCACCCACGACATTATGTGTGCTAATCATAATACCCCTTTTCCCCCTTATCCTTCCCTTCCCACCCATTTTCCCTAGTTCCTCTCCCTTTGGTAACTGTAAGTCCATTCTTAGGTTCTGTGGCTGCTGCTGTTTTGTTCCTTCAGTTTTGTTTTAATACCCCAAAGATGAGTGAAATCATTTGATACTTGTGTTTCTCCGCCTAGTTTATTTCACTGAGCATAATACCCTCTAGCCTCATCCATGCTGTTGCAAATGGTAGGATTCATTTTTTTCTTATGGTTGAATAATATTCCATTGTGTATATATACCACATCTTTATCCATTCATCTACTGACAGACACTTAGGTTGTTTCCATTTCTTGGCTATTGTAAATAGATAAACATAGGGGTGCATATGTCTTTTTCAAACTGGGCTGCTGCATTCTTAGGGTAAATTCCTACAGGTGGAATTCCTAGGTCAAATGGTATTTCTATTTTGAGTTTTTTAAGGAACTTCCATACTGGTTTCCACAATGGTTGAACTATTTTACATTTCCACCAGCAGTGTAGGAGGGTTCCCCTTTCTCCACATCCTCACCAACATTTGTTGTTGTTTGTCCTTTGGATGTTGGCCATCCTTACTGGTGTGAGGTGATATCTCAATTAATCTGCATTTCTCTGATGATAATCAATGTGGAGCATCTTTTTATGTGCCTGTTGGCCATCTGAATTTCTTCTTTGGAGAAGTGGCTGTTCAGCTTCTCTGCCCATTTTTTAATTGGCTTATTTGCTTTTTGTTTATTGAGGTGTGTGAGCTCTTTATATAATTTGGATGTCAACCCCTTATCAGATATGTCATTTATGAATATATTCTCCCATACCATAGGATGTCTTTTTGTTCTGCTGATGGTGTCCTTTGCTATAAAGAATATTTTTAGTTTGATATAGTCCCACTTGTTCATTTTTGCTTTTGTTTCCCTTGCCCAGGGAGATATGTTCATGAAGGAGTTGCTTGTATTCATGTCCAAGAGATTTTTGCCTGTGTTTTTTTCTAAGAGTTTTATGGTTTCATGACTTATATTCAGGTGTTTGATCCATTTTGTGTTTACTTTTGTGTATGGAGTTAGACGATAATACAGTTTCATTCTCTTACATGTAACTGTCTAGCTTTGCCAACACCAGCTGTTGAAGAGGCTGTCATTTCCCCATTGTATACCCATGGCTCCTTTATCGTATGTTAATTGACCATATGTGCTTGGGTTTATATCTGGGCTCTCTGGTCTGTTCCATTAGTCTATGGGTCTGTTCTTGTGCCAGTACCAAATTGTCTTGATTACTGTGACTTTGTTGTAGAGCTTGAAGTCAGGGAGCATAATTCCCCCCACTTTATTCTTCCTTCTCAGGCTTGCTTTGGCTATTCGGGGTCTTTTGTGGTTCCATATGAATTTTAGAATTATTTGCTCTAGTTCAATGAAGAATGACTTTCTATTTTGATAGGGATTGCATTGCATCTGTAGATTGTTTTAGGCAGGATGGCCATTTTGACAATATTAATTCTTCCTATCCATGAGCACGGGATGTGTTTACATTTATTAGTATCTTCTTTAATTTCTCTCATGAGGGTCTTCTAGTTTTCAGGGTACAAGTGTTTCACTTCCTAGGTTAGGATTATTCCTAAGTATTTTATTCTTTTTGATGCAATTGTGAATGCAACTGTTTTCCTGATTTCTCTTTCTGCTAGTTCACTGTTAATGTAAAGAAATGCAACAGATTCCTGTGTATTAATTTTTTATCCCGCAACTTTACTGAATTCAGATATTAGATCTAGTAGTTTTGGAGTGGATTCTTTACAGTTTTTTATGTACAGTATCATGTCATCTGCAAACAGGGACAATTTGACTTCTTCCTTACCAACCTGGATGCCTTTTATTTATTTGTGTTGTCTGATTGCCGTGGCTAGGACTTCTAGAACTATGTTGAATAAAAGTGAGGAAAGTGGACATCCTTGTCTTGTTCCAGATCTTAAAGGAAAAGCTTTCAGCTTCTTCCTGTTAAGTATAATGTTGGCAATGGGTTTGTCATATATGGCCTTTATTATGTTGAGGTACTTGCCCCCTATACCCATTTTGTTGAGAGTTTTTATCATGAATGGATGTTGAATTTTGTCAAATGCTTTTCAGCATCTATGGAGATGATGATGTGGTTTTTGTCCTTCTTTTTGTTCATGCAGTGTATGATGTTGATGGATTTTCAAACGCTGTACCATCCTTGCATCCCTGAGATGAATTCCACTTGATCATGGTATATGATCCTTTTGATGTATTTTTGAATTCAGTTTGCTAATATTTGGTCGAGTATTTTTTCATCTACGCTCATCAGGCATACTGGTCTGTAATTTTCTTTTTTGGGTGTCTTTGCCTGGTTTTGGTATTAGTGTGATATTGGCCTCGTAGAATGTGTTTGGGAGTATTCCCTCCTTTTCTACTTTTGGAAAACCTTAAATAGGATGGGTTTTAGGTCTTCACTAAATATTTGACAAAAATTCAGCAGTGAAACCATCTGATCCAGGGGTTTTCTGCTTAGGTAGTTTTTAGATTACCAATTCAATTTCTTTGCTGGTAATTGGTCTATTAAGATTTTTTGTTTCTTCCTGGGTCAACCTAGGAAGGTTGTATTTTTCTAGAAAGTTCTCCATTTCTTCTAGGTTATCCAGTTTATTACAGTATAATTTTTCATAGTATTTCTCTCATAATTCTTTGTATTTTTGTGGTGTCCATAGTGATTTTTCTTTTCTCCTTTCTGATTCTGTTTATGTGTGTTGACTCTCTTTTTTTCTTGATAAGTCTGGCTAGGGGTTTATCCATTTTGTTTATTTTCTTGAAGAACCAGATCCTGCTTTCATTGTTTCTTTGTATTGTTTTATTCTTCTCAATTTTATTTACTTCTGCTTTAATCTTTATTATGTCCCTCCTTCTATTGACTTCGGGCCTCACATTTGTTCTTCCTTTTAGTTTCATTAATTGTGAGTTAAGACTGTTCATTTGGTATTGTTCTTCTTTCCTGAGGTAGGCCTGTATTCCAATATATTTCCCTCTTACCAGGGCCTTAGCTGCATCCCACAGATTTTTCAGTGTTGAATTATTGTTGTCATTTGTCTCCATATATTGCTTGATCTCTGTTTTTATTTGGTCATTCATCCACTGATTATTTAGGAGCATGTTATTAAACCTCCATGTGCTTGTGGGCTTTTTCATTTTCTTTGAGGAATTTATTTCCAGTTTCATACCTTTGTGATCTGAGAAGCTGGTTTGTTTCAATCTTTTTTAATTTACTGAGGCTCTTTTTGTGGCCTAGTATGTGATCTATTCTGGAAAATGTTCCATGTGCACTTCAGAAGATTGTGTATCCTGTTGCTTTTGGATGGAGTTTTTTGTAGATGTCCATTAGGTCTATCTATCTGTTCTAATACGTTGTTCAGTGCCTCTGTCTCTTTATTTCTGTCTGGTTCATCTGTCCTTAGGAGTGAGTGGTGTGTTGAAGTCTCCTAAAATAAATGCATTGCAGTCTATTTCCCCCTTTAATTCTGTTAGTATTTGTTTCACATATGTAGGTGATCCTGTGTTAGGTGCACAGATATTTATAATAGTTATATTCTCTTGTTGGACTGATGCCTTCATCATTATGTAATGTCCTTCCTTGTCTCTTCTGACTTTCTTTGTTTTAAAGTCTATTTTGTTTGATACAAATACTGCAACTCCTGTTTTTTTCTCCCTATTTGTTGCATGAAATATCATTTCCCATCCCTTTACTTTCAGTCTGTGTATGTCTTTGGGTTTGAAGTGAGTCTCTTGTAGGCAGCATATAGATGGCTCTTGTTTTTTTATCCATTCAGTGACTCTGTGCCTTTTAATTGGTACATTAGACCATTTACATTTACAGTGATTATCAATAGGTATGTACCTATTGCCATTGCAGGCTTTAGATTCGTGGTTACCAAAGGTTCAAGGGTAATTCCATTACTATCTAACAGTCTAATTTAACTCACTTTGTATGCTATTACAAACACAACCTAAAGGTTCTTTTTTTTTCCTCCTTTTTCTTCCTCATCCATTCTTTATATGTTAGGTATCATAATCTGTATTCTTTGTCTATCCCTTGGCTGACATCTATTTAGCCTAAGGAATGGTTCTTTCTATAGCAGTCCCTCCAAAATGAACTGTAGAAGTGGATTGTGGGATCTAAATTATCTCAGCTTTTGCTTATCTGTAAATTGTTTAATCCCTCCTTCAAATTTAAATGATAACCTTGCCAAGTAGAGTGTTCTTGGTTCGAGGCCCTTCTGCTTCATTGCATTAAATATATCATGTCACTCCCTTCTGGCCCGTAAGGTTTCTGTTGAGAAATCTGATGATAGCCTAATGGGTTTTCCTTTGTATGTGATCTTTTTTCTCTCTCTAGCTGCTTTTAAAAGTCTAACGTTATCCTTGATCTTTGCCATTTTAATTATTATATGTCTTGATGTTGTCTTCCTTGGGACCCTTATGTTGGGAGATCTGTGTGCCTCCATGGCTCAAGAGACAAACTCCTTCCCCAGATTGGGGAAGTTTTCAGCAATTACCTCCTCTATGACACTTTCTATCCCTTTTTCTCTTTCTTCTTCTCCTGGTACCCTTATTATGCGAATATTTTTCTATTTGGATTGGTCACACAGTTCTCTCAATATTCTTTCATTCTTAGTGATTCTTTTTTCTCTCTGCATCTCAGCTTCTTTCTATTCCTCTTCTCTAATTTCTATTCCATTTATTGTCTCTTCTACTACATCTAATCTGCTTTTAAATTCCTCCATTGTATGTTTCATTTCTGATATGGAATTTCTTAATAATTGAATCTCCATCTTAAATTCTTTTCCGAGTGTGAGAGCAAGAGAAACTCCATTTTAAAAAGGCCATCTTAAGAAAAAAGCTGGTTACTGGAAAAACCACCCATTGTTTGTTCCAGTAACCCTCACCCCAGATAGTTCCCTAGCAATGACCTCAAGGTCCAGACACTCAAGGTCCAGGTTCTCTTGTCCCTTAAAGATAAAATACCTTACATCAGCCAGCAGCTGGGCACCAGCCAGACTTAACCCATGGCCCCCCTCCACTGCACCTTGTAATGCATAAAAACCTAGCCTACTCTGGGCTCAAGGCCCTCACTTTGGAACCGCTGCGTTGGTGACAGGTGTGAGTCCATGCTCAAGCTTAAAATAAATGACCCTTTTGTGTTTGCATTGGAATCGGCTCCTTGGTGGTCTCTCATGGACTCGCGACTTGGGCACAACATTTGGGGGCTCGTCTTGGATCCCCAAGACCCTCAGGACTCCTGACCTGAAGGGTCTGAACCGGCCAGTAAGAACTTTATCTTTGTGTGAGTGATGCAAGCTTTATGTCTATTGTTCGTGTTGTGTGTTGCACTATGCTCTTTCACTTTCTGAAAGTCAAGTCTGAGGCTGAATCGGGACACCCCATTAGTAGGGCCAATGGGTCCATTAGTAGGGCCGATGGGCCCATTTGAGAGGGATGCCCATTTCAGAACCACCAAAGGCATTTTTTGTTTTGCTTTTTGTTTGTCTGTGATACTTAGCGGGCTGTTGATTGTTTTTTATTTTGAGAAAATGAGTCAGACTCCTTCTACTCCATTATCTCTGATGATGGACCATTTTAAAGAAGTTAAGGGAAGGACACAACCATCCCCCACCGGGGAAGCAGAAGCTACTCCAAGAGCAGAGGGTAGAGGCGCTCCAGTAGGAGGCCTGCCCTGTACCAGACAAAGGGCTCAGAGGGAGCAGTCTGCCTCCGCCTCTTGCCCCTGTGAGCCACTGGTCCCCCAGACACGGGGGGGATCAGCCCCATCACTACTGGCCTTTTGCCACTAGTGACCTCTACAATTGGATATCAGTAACTTGAATCTTCATAAATCTTTCAAGAAAAAAATGCTTAAGCTTAACTCTGTGTAATGTAAAATTTTTTATAAGTAATCTAGCATAATTGCTAAAGAGTGTGTAAACAAGTGTAACAAATGAATATCTTAATATTAATAATAGTATATTAATGTATAACAGTGTATATATCTGCAAACAGCCTAAGAATTTTGTGGTAACCAAAATTCTTAGAGTTTTTCTAAGTTATATGAAAATGTTTTGTGCTCAGTAAAAATTGTGCTGTAAGGCACATTTCCAGAAATGATAAAAAGTGTTCATAAATGTATCAATCTGAGGAATGCTGGTGTCACAGTTTACAATAGCCTATTTTTCAGTGTTCATTAAAAGTTAAAGTACCTAATGTTTTAAGTTCTAATTAAAACTACTTAATATAATAAAGAAGACATCTCTGCTTATAGAAAAGATGTGTGTTTTAACAAGAGAAAGTATAAGGGATAGAGATTCATTTTATTTAAGGTAAAAGAAGGTAACTGTTCTGAAGTGCAGCTGTTTATTTAAAGAGGGAGAACAGTGAGTGTAAAAAGAAAGTTGTAGAAAGTTTGTAGAAACATTGACATAGTTGTGCTATGTGAAATTAAAGCAAATGAGTCTCAATATCAAGTACACAGCAAAACAAGAATTTTGTTCTCTGTTAAAAAGATAGTTTTCTTAAACTGATCAGTCTGCTCTTAATGTTAAGAGATTGCAAAGAACTTCTGTTTTTATCCAAGCAGTTTCTCATACTTAAAGTCTCAATGAGTTGTCTGAGTATTTAAGAAAATAAAATCTTCATATTAAAAGGACTCTAAGCCAAGTGTTGTTAACAACTGAGTAACCTGTATTTGCATTTAAGCCTTTTTATTGTCATTCTGGTTAAATACCTATATTCCTATTTAAGCAAGTGCCAAAGAAACTTTCTTCTGACAACTTGCCAAAATCAAATTCAAAAAGGTACTTTTACCTGTAATTAACTCTGATATTTTCCAGAGGGCCCCTGGAACATGTCAGAGGAATTTTTTTCTCATTGGAGAAGGTATTTGGCTAATTTGGCTTTTTTATCTGATATATAATTACCTGGAAAGCACTGTCAAAGGGAATTATGCTAAACTTTGTTGCTAGATGTTTTGTATTGCAAAAATATCCAAATTTCCTTATGTCAATTGTCTTGTGTTAAGCTCTCATCAGATCTTTAGCCACTCCCATTTACAAGTCTTTTGTCATTTATAGTAACTGTTTTATTACTCCTGAATTAGTAAAGAACTAGATTTCAGCAGAACAAGTATTTACATAAGATTAAGTAAACTAAGTAAAATGATTTTGTGGCTTTTTGTCTCAAGTGTTACCGATAAAGTGTTTTAAGCTTTTTCTCTTAAGTTGACAACAGTTTAGTAAATGACAATACCTTTGTAAGCAAAATTGAGACATTTATCTTTCTCTCTACCTGATCCCTCCAGAATTTAACAACTCTCAGTGACTATTATATTTCATAGCAGTATATTTAATTGCATAATTTCAATAAGAATCTGCTTTCCTTGTAAGAAGACCGATTAAAAACACTGGTTATATTACCAAGGCTTTGACTAGAAGGTTATACCTGAGAGACATGTGTGTAAACTCATATTAACAGACAGCTTTAAAGAACTAAGACTTTATAAAGCCAACAGAGTCCCTTGGAGGAACTGGCCTGGTACCTTGCTTACAAGATTCCCAGCAGCCTTACCAGGCGAGTAACGAAGGCCACTTCCTGGCAGGTGCAGGAACCTCAGAATGTCTTGGGGACCTCAAGAGGAGAGGAATTCACCCAAATCTACAGGTACTGCAGGCAAAACCTGATGGCAAGACTGGCTTGGCTTTCTGGCCTTGAGAGGCCTTTAAAAGTCCAATCTGAAGTTCCTTATAAAAAGTTCCAGCAATGCAGATTTAAAAGAGCCTATGTAGCCAATTGCTCTTCTTGCTGCACTTATGCAAATAATCAAGCCAAGTGTTAATTATTTTCTTAATCTAGTTACTAGTAATAAAAATAAGAGTGATTTTAGAAAAAAGTGTTGTTTCAATAATGCAGCCTTATCTATGCTGAGTCCATGCATTTTTTAATCTTCTTGTCAAGTTTGTCCTTCCAGAATAGAAAATCCAACTCCAGATGTTACTACTTAACCTAATAACATGATTTATTCTGTCTCGCCTAGAAGCCTCGAAACTGCAAATAGTGATAGCAATAGAACCCAGGATGGAAACTCCCATCTTCCGAAGGCCTCCCGACCATTGATAGAGACCTAGCTGCACCCCTTATTGTGCCCCCTCTCAGCATGAAGCAGCCGGAGCAGTCGTCGCCCTCTTTCCCTAGCAGCAACTAGGGTCTCTGTCTGTGAAGAGAAGAAAGAGACAGAGACTGTAAATGTAGTCGGAGTAGGGAGAGGGCCTCCGGAAGAAGCAAGGCAGAATATTTGCAGTCGGGCAACTACCTACTGAAACTCCGTGTTAACTTTCTTCAGTGAGATCAGTTAAAGCTCCAAGGGCCAAAGGCGCTTAGCCTGGAATGTTTGAGTGTTCCGCAGATGGGGGAGGGTGTCTCGGCTTGGCCCATGACTTCACTGTGGGCATTCCTAGCAGGCAGACAGCGGCCCGGCCCACCTTGGGGGCAGGGCAGGTAGTTCAAGTCCACATCCTAAGCCTTTTCTTCACATTATCAAGGTATATGTAGCATGAGATACATCCTTCCTACTCTAATATCATTAGAATGCAAAAGGAAATATCTAAGCTGGTCTGTGCATACAGTGAGACAATGAATTTAACTGCTTCTGTATTATTTGAATTCAAATCAAAAGCTAGGCAGAATTGTGCTGCCATAAATTATCTGCTGTTAAAAAGAACATATGAGATGTGAACAGTTTCCAGGAATGTGTAGTTTTAATTTGTCTGGTTTTTCTGCTTTTGCTATGTATTTGTATTCCTATTCTCCTATCATGTGTACAGAGTGCAGTTGCTAATCTTTTAAAGCCAATGCATACTTGTGCTACTTTTCAAGAATTAACTTCAAGAAATAAGTGAATCATATGCTGATTCCCCACCTGCATTTGATGCAAGAATATAATCATGTATATTATGATTTTATCCATAATTATAGCTGTTGACTGTCCTCTCTTTTATATTTTATCTCCCTGTTTAGTCCCAAGAGATGGCTGGTTAGCCAAAGACGCGTAAGATTCCTCACAGGAGGAACAACCTAAGACAGGCACAGTCACAAGGGACCTCAGGTGAGCAACGTGGGGGCCAACTGAAGTGAGGCATAGAGCCTCACCCCCCAGATGAGAGAGACATTCCCTGTGACAGGCTGTGTCACAGGTCGAGCCCAGCTAAACATCTCTGTCATTTAAAAACTTTGGGCCCATGATTGGACCCAACGTACAAGAGAAGGGGGGAATGTGAGAGCAAGAGAAACTCCATTTTAAAAAGGCCACCTTAAGAAAAAAAGCTGGTTGCTGGAAAAACCACCCATTGTTTGTTCCACCCTCACCACAGATAGTTCCCTAGCAATGACCTCAAGGTCCAGACACTCAAGGTCCAGGTTCTCCTGTCCCTTAAAGATAAAATACGTTACATCAGCCAGCAGCTGGGCACCAGCCAGACTTAACCCATGGCCCCCTCTCCCTGCACCTTGTAATGCATAAAAACCTAGGCTACCCTGGGCTCGAGGCTCTCACTTTGGAACCGCTGCATTGGTGACAGGTGTGAGTCCAAGCTTGAGCTTGAAATAAATGATCCTTTTGTGTTTGCATGGGAACCGGCTCCTTGGTAGTCTCTCGGGGACTCGTGACTTGGGCACAACACTGAGTTCTTGAATATTTTTCTGTACCTCCATAAGCATGTTTATAATTTTTATTTTGAACTGTCTTTCAGGAAGATTGGTGAGTTCAGTTGCATTTAGCCCTTTTTCTGAGGTTTGTGAGATTTTGGTCTGACCCATGTTCTTTCGATGTTTCATTTTTCAGTGTGGTGCCCTCAATTGTCCAGAAGCTCCAGTCTCTGAAGTTGCTCAGCTTCTAGAATGAGGTTGGGGGTCATGGGAGAGTTGAGCTGGTGCCTGTGGGGAGGAAATATCTGTTTCCTTATTCCCATCTGCCTGCCTGTCTCCTGTATCAGAGCCAGTGGGCCGAGTACACAGGTGTAAGCCTCTGTGCTTGGTGTCTGTAGCTGTTGTAGGTGAGGCCTCCCTCTGGATGACCTGATGCCAGTACAATGACTGCCGGTTTGTGAGCTGGTGCCGGCAGGCCAGGAGGAAGGCACAGCAGGCTGCGTGTCACAATGGGAGGCCTCAGAGCTGAGTAGGCAAGGATGAGGATGGAGCACCCCAAGCTCCTCAAAGTTCCCAACGTGCTGGGCAGAGTGCACCCAGACAACCTTGTCCACCTATCCCTTCTCCCACGTAGCAAGCTCCATGCAAACCCCACCTCTTCAGTAGCCCTCTCGCTGCTAGGAAGCCTCTCAGAGTGCCTCCCTTTCCATTGTCCCAGAGCAGCTGTACGTGGATCCCTGTCCTCCACAAATGGCTGAAATGTCAGTCTTTCAAGCACTATGCCTGTCCCAGCTCTCCATCCTCTAGAGCACCACACAATGTGGGTTTCTGCTCGCAAAGCAGATCTCCAGGGCTAAGTTCAGCAGTCCCAGGCTTCCACCCTGGGTTTTGGGAGGAGTTCTCTGTCTCACCTCTCACGCTGACATCTTGAATCACCTGTGAGATTTTTACTGTGACTAATTGCAACTATGCCAAATAGCAAATGATATTTTGGTTGTTATAAGAAAAGTACCCTAGTAACAACAGCAAAACCCCAGAAAATATGATATTATAGTTCAGTTCAAAGCAACTTTAACAGTAAGAGCATGTTTTCCACCAGGTTCTGTTTCGACATTTGATGTAACGTACATTGAAAATATTTATATTGAAGCTATTCCCTCTAGAGCTATTTTAACACATTGATCTCCTAATTTTCTTTTCAATCCGGATGCCGATTAATGACAGGAAAACCTGCCATTACAATGGACTGGGGGAAAATGCACTGTGGGAATCTGTTTAGGATATTGAGGATATTTCACTGCCGAGCTTGTCAAAGCACAATCCACTCAAAAGTGGGCAGGCTGGAAATGTCTCTACCTTGTTCATGGATGATGCCATGCCGTTTTACTGACTCATATTAGAGCTACATACAGCCTTTTCATCCTGACAGTTTAAGCACCGGAAAGAAAAATAAAACTGCTGTATGAGAACCCCCCTCATAAATGGTTTCAATGTAAGACTTCCTAGCTGCAAGTTCACATTAAGAGCCCCAGAAGGTCTGATTTCTGGAAAATTAAAACTTTCTCCTGGCTTAACAGAAGGGGTTTCAAAGAAGAAGTAACAAATTTAACTTAGAAATAAAAGCATGGTGAGGTATTTTTAAGTAAATTAAAATCTGCACAGTAATTTTTTAGATTGCACAAAGGTGTCTTTATCTGCATAGTAACAATCAAAATATGATCACCTATGCATTTTTACCTACTTTCCACAGAAATGGTATTAGCCCATTGATTAAAATGTGCAAGATCTCTCGAGAGGAGTGCTTTTTTTCATTGCAGCCTGTAAGCCCAACTCATAATAAGAGACTACACACATTAATAGCTTTATCAAAAAAGGGAAACAGCATTTAGAGATGCAAAACATCATTTTGAGGTTTTCCAGGTACCATAATGATAGTTTTTCTTACCTCTGAATATTCATGACACCGCATAAAACTAATGATAAACATAAAAATTGATGTGAACGTTTGACTAATCTGCTCTTATTTGTTTGGAAGAGCTGTCGTAATTGCCTGGTTTGTAAATTAAACATCTGCTATGGGAATAAACAAAAACATAACTGAGCATATTCAAATAAATTGAATTCACTCTGGTTCCATAAATTTTATTATATGGGCTCATCAATTTTATTACACCTGAGCACAGCATTGCTGCCAAAGTCAATGCATTTTTAGGTGTCCTATTTGTAAGAATAAATGCTTTCTTCTTCTAATAAAATGCAGATCTTATTTAGATCATTTTAAAAGGAGTGTTTCAATAGCAGAACTCAACTGATTGAAGTCACTCACCAGATCGGTTCAGTGTGAACTGGGCTTCCACTACTGGTCTCCTAAGGGTTTCAGCTGACCACTAAAAATCATCTATATATTGCAGCAGCACATGTCAAGCAAGACAACAAGCATTCCACTTTAGCAAAATTGATCTGTCTGATGGTTGGAGTAGCCATATTTTTCTAGTTTCATATGGTAGAACAACTCTCCAGATCAAGAGCTGGGAAAGGAACTGACAAGTGGGCTTGCTAAAATGTGGGGAGTCATACCTCCGATGTAATTATATATATATTTTTCTTTACAGGTAATTCCTTAGTGCTTCAAATCTACTAAAGTAATTCACACCAATATTTCAATTTTTACAGTTATTATCAAGGCAGATTAAGTATTTCAAGCAACACATAAGTAAATAATGGATGGAAATAATAATTCACTCCTGCAGATGATAAATTCAATATTAGGATGGCTGCCCATGAGAGGAAAATGACATAAGGTAGCATAAGACAGAGTATGAAACGGCTGAGAAATCCCTAACCTTCAATATTGTATAGCATGTTGCACATCATTTTGAGAATATAAAATGTGAATGACAACAAAAAACATATTGTGTGATGATTCCACTTAAACTTTTATAGAAAGATGACATAAACATGTGGACATAGAAGATTCCATTTTTAAAACAAAAGCAAGATTTCCAGTTAGCAAGGGAACCCCAAACTTCACATTTACTCCCCTTGAGATCTCAGTACTGACTTACTTAATACCTACATCTTTAATAGCTGGGTCTCTCATGGCCCCTCATTTTCTCTTGGGTAAGAAGCAATTCTCTCATTTCTCAGTCAGGAACTCTGAAAGCTGAAGGAGACCTATGGAAGCTTGAGAGAGAATAATTCTACAGCCTGCAATTTATCAGAAACTGCAGTTAGTAAACATTTCGCCTAGGACTCCTCATTTTTGGGCTTCTTTTATAAACCGAAAAAGACTTTTTAGTCATGCAGGTAATGACAGAATTCTAATCAAGGATCCAGGCCAGTAATTCAGGGACTGAACCACACAATCGTAAGAAACGTAAGTAGAAGGTGAAAGAGGTAATCACCAAGATTTGCTCAGAAAAACAAAATTAAAGACAGACTATGAGCTCATGCAAGGACAGCGCCTTATTAGATCAAAGCTGTTTGCATAGTTAAGTGTCACTGACTCAGAACATTCTGAAATCCATATCACACCCAGCTAGAGAGAAATGAAAGAAATATTAACCCCAACTTTCATACTATTCAAAAGACTTTGATTTCATAGCAACAATAACCTTAGAGAGGAAATACATGTTTTAGTCCAGTAGATATGCTTCTAACAGAATCTGAAATTATTATTTAATTTTATGATTCATGGTGATAGTAGCAATTAGGAGCAAGTAGTTTCCATTATAATTGATGGAAAAAATGAACTTTTATTCTCTTACAGTGTTTTCAGTAGGACTTTAGCCTCCCAAATACAGACATAAGTCTTAATTGTGTTGAAGGGGAGACTATGACACCCAAAAACATGCAATTTTAGCATACTGATCATCTTAAATTAAAGTTACTTGAAAAACTGGTACAAGGACCCTCTGATCCCCCTCTGTTCCCCTGAGAGCAGGAAGTGGACCCCCCTGTGGAAGGTGCCCTCCCCGTGCCAGAGGGAGAGAGACACCCTATGGCCAGTGACAGGTGCTCAAGGACGAGAAGCTGTATAAACAAACCTTGGTTTTTCCTCGCTATTTACTACCCCAAGCCCAAATTCCTTTGTCTTGTCAGTTCTTCGCAAATTTATTGTTTCTTTGTCTAAAAAATATAAAAGTTACCTACCTTGGTCACTTCTTTGAACTTCATATCTTTATGGGTTTCTGTATATATACAAAATTAATTTTTTTCTCCTGTTAATCTGTCTTATGCCAATTTAATTATTAGACCAGCCAAATAACTTACAAGGGAAGATGCAAAATGTTTCCCACCTCTACACTACACATGTACCTGAGAAGCAGAAAAAAAATAGCATTGCCTATCATTGCCAAAAAAACAATTCTCTGATTTCAACATCATAGCTAACAAAGCATACTGATCATATACATTACCTTTTGGGCACTGGCTAAAACCCATCTATTTTTTAAAGTACAGTCATTTGATAGTGCATCTATTGGGTATTTTTGCAAACTTGTAAAAGTAATACATGTCAAAGTTCAGATTTATATTTTACATGGATTGACTAAAGTATAAAATATTATGCTCTATGTAAGGTGCTATAATAATTATACATTTTTATTCTTGGGGGAAAATACAAATTTAAGCAATTTTTAGCTATAGGTCTGTTCTGTTCTACCTGTTCACTAGGCTGTTCTAATCATTTAGATTCATAAGTGTTTTTCACTCTATAAAAGCACATGCAATCTGTTGATCACTCAATAATTATTTTTGAGTGTTTATTCTGCCGAGGCACTGTACAAGGAACTGTGAATAAAGGAGTCAAAATTGCAGAAAAGACACTTGCCCTTCTTCATAGGAGGAAGATCTTCATTAAACAATGGATTCCAATCATGCCACTACAACTATGAGAGTTTCTCTGAAAAGAAAGAGCTTCTCACATGCATTTGAATGACCTGGGGATCTTATTAAAATGCAGATTCTGGTTCAGTAAATGTGGGACAGAACCCTGAGTTTCTGTGTTTCCAGCAAACTTTCAAGTAATACAACTTCTGCAGGCTGTCTACAAACTACACTTTAAGTAGCAAGGAGCTTGGTTGCTGCAGAATGTACAGGGTGGCAACTGACTGAATTCAGGAAATTAGGAATAGTTTCTGTGAGAAGTGATGGATAAGTCTCTTTTATCTCCTGGGAGAAGCAGGAATTAAGTGGTAAGTGGGGAGGGATGGAGAATATTTCATGAGAGGGAATGGCAGCTGTGAAGACCCGTGGATAGAATCGTGGTGCCCTACAGGACCTGCAAAGCCAACTTGGCTCTAACAGATTGTTGAGGAGGGACAATGAGGTTGATGCCAATGACATTAGCAGGGATCATATCAGTAAGGGGATAAGGTGGGATGTTGAAGCATAGTGGTGAGAGTCTGAATGTAAGGGATTGGGAAGTTTGAGAAGATGTAGTTTTGAGATCAGGCATTAAAAGAAAAACTGAAGAATATTAAAAATTCTAAGAATTTATTTGAGCAAAAATTGATTCAAACCCAGCAGCATCCAATCTAGCAGAGAGAAAGCAGCTCCAAGATGCTGCACAAAATGAGAAACCTCTACAGGCAGAAGGAATAGAAACAAGGAAGGCAGAAGGGCACATTGGTCACTGCAAGGTCATTCTTTAGGAGATAACACGGGCCTATCAGATGTATTGCCTAACTGTGCTGATTACAAAAATAAATAGAATTACTCAGCTTCCTGCTCCAAACTTCTTGCCTTGTGTCTTTTTCATTTGTGCATTATAGAAATCTCTTTTAAGTAGCTCTGTATGCTGTTCTTACAGCTCTACAACTCTATATTGTCTGAATAAGGCCACACACACACACACACACACACACACACACACACACGATATCTATAAATTCTTTCATTTCTCAAGAGTTATGTAAGTAAGATGTGGCAGAAACAGCAACTTGTACAAATATCCATTTTTCAGTTATCTCTTTTTCAGAAATTGTCTTCAGTTACTTAAAATTAAGACTATCTTTCCTACTCCTCTCTGTTGCAGGGTGTGGTCAAGGACTAAAGATCTGGCCCGTGAGAGACACGTGAGCATGCTGTATGATAGCCTGCAGAACAGCTCCTTAACATGCTTTCTGGCTCTTCTTCCTCCTGCTTACTAGAATATGGAGGTGATACCTGAGCTGAAACGGTCCTCTAGAAGAATAATGCAGAAGTCATGTGCTGAAGATAGGGATCAAAGATGCCTGCATAAAAACAAAACAAAACAAAACAAAACAAACAAAAAAAAGATGCCTGTACCTCTGACTAAGTACCACTACACTAGCCCAGGAGAACACTCACCTTGCTTCTTTAATATGATCAATAAATAAGTTTCCACCTTATTTAACCCAGTTATTTTGGCATTTTGACTGATCTATAGATGAAGGATGATAGAAGATAGATAGGAATATAGATAGATCAATCTATATAAGTAGATAAATATATCAAAGGAAGATCTTAGTTTCATACAAATGAGAATTTATTTTATTGTCAAAATTTCTTGGAGATTTTGAGTACATTTGAACAAATAAATTTGCTCAAGTATATAAATATATCCACATTCCTATTGAATTATAGGAACTCAGTAATATTTTAGCACTTATGAAGGTCAAATTCATAATCCAAAAAGTACAAATTTAGGACTTATTTATTAATCAGGACAAATTTTGTTTCAAGGAAGAGAACTCTAGATAAATTTGTTCAGGGCAGGATAGGAGAGGGAGAAGATCCAATAAGATTATAGGTATCTTAGAATACAATGAACAGTTAAAAATAATAATCCAAGAATAAAACAAAAAGAACAAAAAGACAAACAGAATTCAGGAAGTGTATGTATGAACCAAGCTGTCAACAGCAGTTGTTCCTGGAGTATCACCTAAATGAAGTAAACTCAGGATGTGATGCCACATGGTTCAAGCTACCAAAAGAATGAACCGAATATAATATAATTCCAGCCTACAAATTGGTTTGCCTTTGGTTAAATGCCCAGCTCTGTTCCAACTGCTTCAAGAAATTCTCTTAGAAAAGAGCCTGAGCTCCAAGAAGGGACTAGCAGTTACCAAAGGGGAGGGGTGGGGAGGGTGGGTGGGGAGGGCGGGAGAAGGGGTGGAGGGGTATTATGATGGGCACACGTGGTGTGGGGGGATCATGGGGAAGACAGTGTAGCACAGAGAAGGCAAATAGTGACTCTGTGGCATCTTACTACACTGATGGACAGTGACTGTAATAGGGTATAGGGGGGACTCAATAATATGGGTGAATGTAGTAACCACATTGTTTTTCATTTGAAACCTTCATAAGAGTGTATATCAATAATTCCTTTAATAAAAAAAGTCTGAGGAGGTAAGAAATTATCACCTTCTTTAATATGCTAATATTTAGTAATTTATTAATGGTGACATTTATTATTTTCTAACTTGTGCTTGTAATTACTTATCAATCAATATCCATTCTCAATTTCTATGTCAATGATTTTGTAAGGACTTATATGCCAACATTAAATTTATTTTTGCTTAAATGCTTTACAATGACTGAAGAGAGGTATACCATGACTGAAGAAACGTAGCAGAATTCAAATATTAGATGAAGAGAACTATTGACACTCAACAATTTGATAAAATATTTTGACAAATGATCCAATACAGTCATGTCAGTTTCGTGAAGGTAAGGATTTCTGTTTGATAAAACCACTATATCCTTAGTGTGTAGATACATATAGAATGCATTCATATTTTTAAAATGAATGAGTTGTATATATAAAACACATTCACTAAAATTTACATGCAGCACAGAGTTAAATAGTAACCATCATCTAAAAGATAGCTATTGAAAGCTTAATATTGCCAGTACAGAGAAAGTATTAACGGTGTTAATCTCCCAAAGAAAGTTGCATATGACAGACCTTTGAGACTATTATCAACACTAGAAGTGCTCCAGAGAATTAAAAGTATTGAAAAGGTTATCATCTAGAGTTCTTATGCTTCATTAAGAACGAATTCAAACTAACTAGGGAATTTTGTTTAAGCAAATAATTTTACCTACGTAACTGTCATTAGCATTGATTATTACTCTCCTTGTGCTTTGCTAATTACTTTAGTGAAACTCTCACCTATACAAAAACATACAATAGAGGAATATGTGTAGTCTTTTGATAACTGACAGTAGGCCACTAGAAATAAAACTTAATAGGAAGGCCATGTTTTAAATAACAAATACATACAGAAAAACAATTCTAAAATAAATCCTCCAGAAAAAAGAAGCACTTTTCAAGGTGAGGTTTAATTTTCTTTATTTTTTTGATATCCTATCAACAAACTATATCCCAAGTGAGCGCACATAAAACAATGATGTGGTTTACTCAAACAAACATACACATACATACACACACACATATCTCAACTCTAACATAATCCAATGGCTCAACACATGAAAGGGGTTTTAGCTGTGATTTTAACATCATTGTCCATAATTTCTAGGTGCTTACTCTATAAAATATAACTTGTGTCTAATGCCATGCTTTAAAATCAAAATATGAAATCCCAAATTAAATTTTACAATATACAGTTTGAAGAGAATTAGAGTCACTGTAAACCAGCTTCCCATTCCAAGGCAGGAATACCCTTCAAAATACCTTTTTCAGTAACCAATTATTTACAGGTAGCAGCTTCCAGTATTGGACACTTCCATTTCTCAGAAAATTATTTTGGATTGTGAAATTAAAATCATCTTCCAGGATTTTCCACTCATTGATCCTGGTTTCATACATGAGTATGAATTGAAATGAACCTCTTCTTTGCCCCATGTGAGAGCCTTTTGAATTTGTGAAGATATACTTCATCTTTATCCTTTAGTCACATTTCACCAAATCTATGGCATGGTCTATGACATGATTGTCAAGTCCCTTCCATCTCTTCTGTCTTAAAGGACAAATTATTCCTGACTAAGGCTACCACACCACAAATGCTTAAGACTGTGTCTTCTTGAATCTTACAGGTTTTTGAGCATAACATACTTACACAGGGGGGTGAATCATCAGATTGTTTTTGAGGGAAGAAACCATTTGCCTTAGTCAACTCTGGCTTCTATAACAAAATACTATACTATAGAGTGGATGGCTTAAACAAAAGCATGTATTTGTCATAGTATTGGAGGCTGAGAAGTCCAAGATCAAAAGGCTGGCACATGTGGTTCTTGACGAGGGCCCTCTTTCTGGCTTGCGGATGGCTGCCGTTTTCACTGCTCTTATGACCTTTTCTTGGTGCATGCACGTGGAGAAAGAGAGCTCTCCTGTCTCTTTCTCTTCTTATAAAAGCACTAATTTCATCATTCCAGCACCACTCCCATGACTTAATCTAAATGTAATTATATCCCAAAGGCCCCACCCTCAAATTCCACCATATTGGGAGTTAGGGCTTTAACGTAAGAGTTTGGGTAGATAGAAACATTTAGCCTATAACGTCATTCCTATGTCAGTCTTCATACGGCTGGAGTGAAGACGAGCAGAAATAGATAATAAATAATGGAAGGAAGTTACATAATTTATATCGTCAATAAGTTTTCTTAGGCTGTGAACTACTTAAATACCTATGAGGAATATACCTTAAATGGATCACTTCCCAGAATAATGTGATAACACCTTAAACAAACTATTGTCAATAATGTGATAACTCCTTAAACAAACTGATTGTCAAGCTTGATTGAAGCAAAGAAAAAGAGTTATTTTTAAAGATCTCTATAATTACCAGTAAAGGGTCAGAATTTAATCATATCTTTTAATTCTTTTATAGTTGAAGGCCAGGGTAAGTCTGTAGGTCATACATAAAAATTTTTGTTTGTTAACATTAATTTCTCTCTGAACAAAAAAATAATGAGGACAGAACAGTTCTTCAGTTATTGTTGGTTTGTCACCATACCAACATAGACGATTGCTCAGTCCCACCATGAATTAAATTTGGCAGTCTCTGGGTGGTCAATGAATACTCTTTTATTCTCTTCCACAGGGAGGACAGGTTCAAGTTCTAAGTGACGAATCATTTTTAATCACTTGGATCAAAAACAAAAATATTCAAGACCTGCTTTGTCTTCAAGAAATTAATGAAAGTCACTTTCCTCTTACCATATTGATTTGTAGCTGTTAATACTTACTTCCAATTCAGTACTCCTAAGGATGTATTGGTAGTAGTAGTCCTCTACAAAGGGAATTCTCTAAAGTATAATAAGGAAGGAGTAAGCCATTATATGTGGTTTGCAAAGTATCAGAAAGTGATTCTAACAAATAACTTTCAACACCTCCACTTGAGCAATTCAGTACAGAATCATTGTATTTCAGACTGAAAAGCAGTCTGTTGCTACACAAAACTCAATAACCCTAAAGGTAGCCAAAGCATTATTCTCACTGTTATTGTAATTTTAGTCAGAAAAGACAGATACACTTCTAATTATTAGGCAATGGAAGTAAAATTCAGCGCATCATATACTTTGATAGAAAGATAGAAAGCATGCTAGTATCCAACCTGTATTAGATGAGAAATAGAGTTATCAATCAAAACAAGCCATAAAACTTGGTGTGCTGAAAAGTCTGTGTCTCTAAAATTGAACTTCAAAATAGAGTGTGCATGCCCTGAACAGTGATCAACGTGTTCATGGCAAAGGTTATCATCTGAATACACAGTCATAAGCGTCAGTTTCCATCAGCTCTGAGCAAGGGTTACTGTTTTTGGTGCTTTCCAAATGTGCAGTGGAAACAGCTTTTTTTGAAACAGCCCTGGAAAACTCACCTAATGCAACCGTATTGGCATTTTTCTGTCAAGACATGTAAAAATGATTTAGGATTTTTGTTTCTGGGAAGTATGTAGACTTGAGGGAGGACGTTTTCCCCCCTTAGCTATCCTCATAATGAATGCCTTAATCGTTAGGGAACCCATTTAAAATCTTTTACTTGCAATTTCCTGAAAATAGCCATGGTTCTATATTGAAAACCTTCTAGAGCAGTCTTTACCTTATGACAGGAAAAAAATAATATCCCTATGCTACTTTGTGTAGGGAAGTGGGAGGCTGAGACAGAATGAAGTTTGAAAGAATTTTTCTGAAACAGAAGTGAAGAAATGATACAGACATCATTGTCCTATGAAATTTGGAACCGTGTATATGCAGTCACTTGAACAAAATTGAAGGTGTCTTAACAAAACTGAAGGTCGTTTAGTTTTAATAGCAGTTAAAAAAAATCCAAACTGAAATTGAATGCTACTTCTTTTTCATATGAGATTATTTTTAAGGACATACTTCATTATCAACAATTTTGTTGCTGTGGGATAAAGTGACTTAGAAAAAAGATTTTCTGCCCTGTGCAGAAATCCTCAAGGCCTCCCCCTCGCTGCCCTTGTGTTACCATCACAGTTGACTCTATCTTGGCCCCTTTGGGCACGTCCTCCCTAGCAGGGTTACTATTGCCATATCTGTTGCTCTTCATACCTTGAACCTTCATCACAGTATTGCAGTCAGTTACACTTGACACTAGGTGTTAGTTAGATTTTAATGCACCCATCTAATGGTGGCTTACTTGCATTTTTCCTTACCCCTATTTCCTGGGATTATACTCCCAAATAAAATAGTAACATTTAAGTCTTTACCTCAGGCTCTCCTCTTTGGGGATGTTTCACACCAAAGTTGATCCTAAAAAGAGAACTTGAAAAATAGGTTATGGGAGTTTTGTCACTCACTTTTCTTCTAGTTCAATGGATTCAATTACTAGTGTGATATGATAAACCCTAGTAAGGCACCTGTATAACAGAAGATTGGAGATAATAATGCCATCATGCTTTTAGGAACCCAGCAGTATGAAGCATTTCACAAAATTCTTCCCAATAAAAATGACACATAATTGTGTCTCATGCCTCTACAACAGAGAAAGATCTGCAGCGCTTGAGGAACTTCTTTGGGTGGAGAGTCAACATACATGAAAGGATATTCTCATTTACTGGTTAACTCAGAAGACTCCAGTTGAAGTCTGCCTGGAAAAAGAGAACTATGCAACAGGTTTAGGCTACAAAATGAGATGTCCTATGCTTTTTCAGAATATGTGACCTCACAAATGCAATGATGATAAAGATATCTGTGGTATACAACAGACTTGTGGACTCTCAGTCAGTCCCTGATAGAAAAGTCAGTGCAGATCCCTAAGGTTCAGAAACAAGGCCATGCTTGCTTCTGAGTTAATTGCTTTTCATTTGAAAAAGAAGCCCTGCATGTTTTGGGACCCCAGTACATGTATAAGAAACAGCTGAAATAGAAGAGTTTGGAAAGACCTTAAAATAGAAATAAGCCAATCTGAAGAAAGGATATGTGGCAGTGACTAGCCATTTTTTTGTGCCACTCTTGTGGGCCATTCAGTGGGCACGTGAGTGGAATGGCCATGGTGGGAGGACGGATGTCATGCGTGTGCCCAACAGCATGGCCTCCCGCTCACCAAGTCTAATTACTTCCACAGCAAAATGTTTCTTCCACCAACAGAGATTGACAGTGAACTTTTAATATGTTCCTCGTGACTAAAAGGTACAGGACTCCTTCCATTATAAAAGGGGAAGTGACTGTCATAATCTCATCCCATATATATCCTGGAAATCTGATTGCCTTCTCTGACGGAAGCACCTCCATTTCTGCCAAAACAAAAAACAGAGAAAAAGTTGAGAAAAATAAAAGTGAACAGTTCCTCCACAACCTGTGGAACAAAATTAACCAAGCCAGAATTCTATATTTAGTGAAAATATCCTTCAACAATGAAGGTGAAATACAAATATTTTCAGATAAAATAAAACCAAAAACAAATTCATTATTAGTACATGCTACAGAAAGGTATTCAACTGAAAGAAAAGGAATTTGGAGGAAAACTCAGATGTTCAAAAAAATATATAAACACAAAAGCAAATTTTTCCTGTTATATTTTATGAAATACATATAACTAAAGTAACAGTTATATCTTATTGAGGATATATAACATATGTAGATGTAATTCTATAACAGCTATGGTATAAAAAATGGAGGTAGATGTGGAAATGCACCTATATGATTGTAAGATTTGTACATTTTACAAATGGTCCAATGGAATATTTAACACTGTGTAATGTGCTCTTTATAGCAAACCACTAAAACACAATGCAAAAACTTATAACTAAAAAAGAAAATAAACATTTCATTTAGGATGTTGACATGATGACTCTGTCAATGCTGTCTGGATGACGCCAAAACAATGGCAAAAAATTCTGTCAATTAATTTAAATTTTTAATTCAAAAGCTACTATACATGAAAACTTCTAAGTATTTATTGTTTCCTAGCGAGGAAAGAACATGAATAAAACTTAAAATGAGAATCTATCAGCTGTGTCTGTCCTGGCTAGCTGCATTGAGGTATTTCTTATTACCTTAATTATTTGAAATCATTCAATGGCTAGAAGACAACCTAAAATTATTTGGTTATACTAAGAAACAGGAAAACATGACTCGTTCCCAAAAGAAAAAATAAACAATGAAAAAATGACTTCAAGATGATGTAATATTGTCCATTGTAATGTGTTTATACATTGTTACATGATTACAAAATTATAAAATGGTTTCTGTAAACCATTTTGAAACATATTTACAAAAGGACTAATAGTCAATAGGAAGTCTTCGTGCTACAGCAATATAAAAAGCAGTCTCTAAATTCAGATATATAGCACTAATCAATATTTTTAAATGTCTGTCACCAAAAGCAGAGAGAGTAGTTGTTGTCTGACTGGGGTGGAAGTGGGGTAAATAAAGTGGTATGATACATCTTTTGCAGGGGTAATGAAAATGTTTTATGTCTTGGCAGTGTTGGTGGTCAGGTCAGCACGTGCATCAGCTGGTGCTCTTTCCTCTGGGTACTTAAGAGGAGGACATTTTAGTATGTAAACTATAATGCCAAATTTTCTATTTATTAAAACATGTGGAGCAAGTCTTATTCTATTCCTAGGAAGTCAAATAATCATAGTCAATAGTTACTGGTCAAAATACCATTGGATTTAAACTTATATTTGAAGAAATACCCTTTATGAAGAAAATTACTTCTTTAAATTAGGTAATTTGGAAACACAAAAATTGTTAATGTAATAACTTTGCCCAGAATACCTTTTCTTTTCCTGAAAAGGTGGACAGCTTATCAAGTGGCACCCAGAGAACAGAGTAGAGGACACGGAATAAAATTAAAGTAGTATATTTCTTGTTAATGAACCACCACAAATTGGGTATAAAATATAGTCTTCAGAAAGATAATACAGGTAGTTGAGAAAATGAAACACAGAAACATCATAAAGAGTTGCAGGTTCAACTTTGCATCTTTACTGTCAACAAATATAGTTCCAGCTTGATTGTAATGGTTTCATCATTACTTTCCTATGTTTCTCTCAGGATTAATGTGAGAGCATGGTTTTAAATTCTAAACTAATTGGATGTCCTAGTGTATTAAATTGTTCCCTCATTTTGCTAGTTAATATCTATATTGTTAAATTCCTGTGGCATCTTTGCTTTTCTAAGTAGTTTATTTGGACTTTGAAAATAAATAAAAGTAGATTATTTGGACTTTTAAAAGAAATAAAAGTAACCAATTGATTTGATGAATTGTGCCCTTCAACTTGATTATATCTGGTGAGTACAGGCATGTCTCAGAAATATTGCAGGTACAGTCCCGGACCACTGCAGTAAAGCCGGTATTGCAATAAAGCCGGTTAAACATGTTTTGAAAAAAATGTGTGTACCTTAATTAAAAAAATAAAAGACTTCAGTAAATGGTGTTCAAAAAACTGGATACTAACATACAAAAGAATGAAACTGGATCACTGTTTTATACCATATACAAAAATTAACTCAAAATTGATTAAAGATGTGAATGTAAGACCTGAAACTATAAAATTCCTAGAAGAAAACATAGGTCATAAGCTCCTTGACAACAGTCTTAGCAACGTTTTTTGGATCTGTCTCTAAAGGCAAGGGAAACTAAAGCAAAAGTAAACAAATGGAAATTCATCAAACTATAAATCTTCTGCAAAGCAAAGGACGCCATTAACAAAATTAAAAGGCAACCTTCTAAATGGGAGATAATGGCAAATCATATATCCAATAATAGATTAAGATTCACAATATATAAAAAGCTCATACCTCTCAATAACAAAAACAAACAATCCAACTAAAAAATGGGCAGAGGACCTAATAGAGATTTTTCCAAAGAAGACATACAGATGGCCAACAGGCACATGCGAAGATGCTCAATGTCACTAATCATCAGGAAAATACAAATTAAAACCACAATGAGATATCACCTCACATCTGTTAGAATTACTAATATAAAAAAGACAAGAAATAACAAGTGTTGGCAAGAATGCGGAGTAAGGGAAATCCTCATACACTGTTGGTGGGAATGTAAATTGGAATAGCCACTATACAAAACACATGGAAGCTCTTCAAAAAATTAAAAACTGAACTACCATATAATACAGTAGCTCTATTACTGGGCATCTATCAAAAGAGAATGAAAACACTAATTTCAAAAGATATATGCACCCCTATGACACTATAGCATGATTTGAAATAGCCAAGATATGGAAGCAACTTAAATGTCCCTCAACAGATGAATGGATAAAGAAGATGTGATATTTCTATGCAAAGGAATATTAGCCATAAAAAATGAAATGTTGCCATTTGTGGTAACATGATGGATCTAGAGGATATTAAACTAATTGAAATGAGTCAGACAGAGAAAGACAAATACCATATGATTTCACTTATATGTGGAATCTAAAAAACAAAATGAACAAATAAACAAAACAGAAATGGACTCATAAACATAGAGAACAGACTGGTTGTTGTCATAGGGGACAGAGGTGGGGGAATTGGTGAAATAGGGGAAGGGGAAAAAGGAAAAAATACTTTATTGCTAAAAGATATTAACCATCATCTGAGCTTTCAGTGAGTCATACTCACTGATCACCAGGGCAATATAATAATAATAATAAAAGTTTGAAATTTTATAAGAATTACCAAAATATGACACTAAAAAGTGAACAAGTGCTGTTGGAAAAATAATGCTAATAGAGTTGCTCAACACAGGGTTGCCACAAACTTTCAATTTGTAAAAAAACAAAGAATAAAACAATACAATATCTGAGAGTACAATAAAGTAAAGCACAGCATAGTGAGGTACACCTGTGCCTATGAACTGTGACATGTGTAAGCCACTGCCACATGCTGAAGAGCCTGGGAAGGAAATACATACATACTGCCTGTTAAGGGTTCTACATATGGAAAAGTAGAGATGGAAAAAAAAGTAATACAAGTATCAAAACAAGACCAAATAGAATTAATTGCCAAATAAATTATCTAGATGTCTAATCAAGACAATAATTGTTAAAAAGATCAATTAAGGTTAAAAACTTCCCAGTTTGCAACCACGAAAACAAAATGAAGCTTCAGCTTTACCTTGAGAGATAGTATGACAAACAGAAGAAAAACAAAGCTAATTTGCAATTTCTTTTTCATTTTCCCAAGGAAAAATAGGAAAACAATGTTTTTTAAAACATTTTTTATGGTAACTATTAATTAAGGACTTAAATACAAGCTTGCATTTTATAACAATATTTATTTTATTTTTAAAATAGGAAAAGGACATTTTCAATAGAGTTTATTGCCCTCAGAGCCAAAAAAGAAACCCAAACTGCACTATTTCTCTTCTGAAGGCATTTTCATAAAAATCAGATGCAATATGCTACTGGGAAGAGAAACAGATTTGTATGCATGAGTTCACACTTCATTGGCTTCTTTCCCATGGAAAAAACAACCCAAATGTATTCTATGGCTATCAGCATTATAAGTTAAATGAAAAATTATTTCTGACTATAATTTTAATTACTATATATGATCTGTGTATAGTAGGCAATATGAAAATGAATCCAAAGGGAATCCACATATTAAAATAAAATGTACTGGGTAATATAGGGGTGTTAGTTTTAAATGAACTAATCTATTTGGATAGAAGTTTCACTATAGATACACTTAAAACTTGGTAGCTTTGTAAGGACTTATAGTCCTGTATCTAAATTTGTATTAGTATGTTGGCTGTCCACCATGAAAATAACTATTTATTATAATTTTAGTAATTATATATATTTCCATTCAGAATTATAGGTCTCATATGATAGTAAACATAAATCTATCTCATTGTCTTTAGATAATATTCCAGAAAAATGTCGATATAAGTATTTCTCTTATAATACCATAAAAAGTATTTATTTATAAAAAATGTTCTGCAAAAATCATGGATTGAAAATAATAAGGCTAATGAGAAAACAAAGATTAGAGACAAATTGCTTAATAAAAGACATAAATCATATTACATATACAAATCACATATTACATAAATCACATATACATACACACATACACATGAAAACAAATACATATGAATATATATTCATATGTATATATATATATATATACACTCTGCTTATTAGAATATATATCTTAATAAAAAAGAGTACCACAGTTACATATTCATAGGTAACTGCACCCATTATCACTGTCAGCTAATCCTTTCAGCCTTAAACCTTGGGCTGTGCCTACCTCTTTGAGACATTTTGTCCAGGGCACATTTGTTCCTTGATAGAATTCAATTCTATCAAAATTAAAAAATTTATTTCAGAGTGTAGATTTCTTCATCATTCTTTTTTACAGAATAAAGTTTGCTGACCCCCCCTTATAAATGATGCCTGAGCTTCTTGTTTCTCTCAACATATTATGTCATGAACTGACAATCATTAAAAAATATCATTTTCAATATTTAAATCTCCTCTTTAGATGGTTTCTTTAAGATTATATCAAATCCAGTCCTTCTTCCTAGTGCATAAACTTTCTCCACCAACTCCCTGTCTCTGGAACCTACTCAGTTGGGCTATATAACTTTAAACACATGAGACAGTGGGTGCTGGAAATTAATTATTTATTTCCACCAAAAAGAGATCACAGAAAAATTACGTTGAAAGTTGGTAGAGTTATTTTTATTAGATATTAATCCAATAAAAACAAACAAAAATACAAATTGGTGAATACTTTTATATAATTAGGCTTTCTTTTTTCAGTTCCAGGGATCATAAATATTCCCAGGAATAATGAAATCCACCTTTTTCCTAGACAGAGATTGGAGAGGAAGACACTTTTGCCTACAAAATTAATCCAACTTGTCTTTACAAATTACAATTACAAAACTTAAATCACTAGATACATAATCTACAGCCGAGTAGGGGACACGGAGTGGGCTATGCTGTTTAGTATGAATATGGCAGGTGTGGTGGGTAGTTTTACGTGTCAATTTGGCTAGCTCTAGTGTCCAGTTATTTAATCAAACACTAAGTGTTGTAAAGATATGTGGTGGGTATGATTATCATGTATAATCAGTTAATCTGCTTACTTCTCATCTGTTGATCTTGTTGTCTCTGTCTCTCTGTCTCTTTCTATCACTTCCATATTGCAACCTGGGTATAATTTCTCTGTCTCTGTCTCTCAATTTCTCTGTGTAGATTAGATATAGATAAATATATAGATATACATAGAAATATAGATATCTTTGTCTTGGTCTCTTTATCTTCCTCTCTCTCTCTCTCTCTCTCTCTCTCTCTATATATATATATATATATATATATATATATATATACCTCACTATATATAGATGTATAAAGATTCAAAGAATGATATATAGATAGATAGATAGATAGATAGACAGATAGATAGATAGATGATATCCAATTGGTTGTGTTTCTCTGGAAAACACTGACTGATACAGCAAGACTTTATTATTTTGTTCTAAGAGGGGCTACAAAAAAGGAAGCATGGAGTAGAGAAGGAAGAGGAGAGAGAAAAAGGGAGATAAGATGAATGAATAATACCAAGAAGCTGTGCGCAAAATTGCAGAAATAGCCAAAGACTTTAAGGAACATAATGTTGAATATTCAACTTTAAGTTATTTGTATTTTTCCATTGGATATCTCAGCCTCCCTGAAGCATTTAATAAGGTCTACTATGAACATAATACATGAGGTCAGTGAGAATCAAGGAATAACAAGCTGAAAAAATCAAAAACAAACAAAAAATACCAAATGGAACTGAGTTTTCCAAGAAAACCTTTAAACCGAATTAGGCTGTGAATCTAAAGTCACCATGATCATTTACATTTCCACTTCAAGTGGATCCTTCTTGCTAATCATTTTAAATCCCTTTTTGATGCCCCTACCCAGCAATAATTTTTAGAAACTTAGGGGAAGCTTTGGAATTTCTCCAATTGTGAAATGAGTGCTGGAACTAATACTATCTACGTCTTGAAAGGCATAGCTCCAGGAAGAGGGATTGCCTGCCCAGGCAAGTTTCTTATGAACTTGCTGAGACGGATGGAAGGGAAGGGCAAGAATTTAGGAAGTAAAAGGTCTCTTCTCACCCCCGAGTCTCTCCTGACATGTGTCAGTCGGGACCATTCTCACTTGGCCCCCAAGCACTCTCTTCCTGGCCACAGGCTCCACACTCCCTCCCACACTGGGAGGGACTCTGCGAGCAGTTCCCTGGTGACTGGCAGGTGGCTGGCCAATTACTTACCAGGAACAGAGGGGCGGTGAGAATGGATGCTTCCTCTCCATCCCTACCCTGGACTGGCAATCCCTTGAGTGACCAGTGGCTCTGCCCACAGTAAGACATCCATAGTTGTGCAAACAGGATACATATTAAGGCCAGGAGGGAATCTTGGTCAGGAAGTTCAATTTTCCCCACATAGTACAATGCGACCTCAGCTGAAAATTGAGGTTAAAAAGGTAGCTGAGAACAGTCTCTACCAAAAGTTACTTCTAAGATTATATACTGACACACATAAAAATTACATTTCAGTATAATGTGTACAGTATCTCAGTCATATACCCAGTACTATGGAAGCAGAGAGGGGATTGGCTCTCTGTCTGCTTGGGGTTCCTGCATGAGCATCTGAAGATGAAAACTTGCCGGGGCTTCTATTTCTTTCAGAAAGTACAAGATTAATGAAGTCAAGCACTCTTGACACCCGGGTTCTTGGAGCAGAGGTCTCTCTGTGAGAGTTTTGTACTTAATGTATTAAACAGTCATATTCCTTTTCTTTCCCCCATTCTAGACATGGGATACTACACAGGCTGGGAGTACAGCCCCTCCCCCACCACACACACACATACACACATTTTCTTAATAAAGAAACAGTTTCACTAAAAATAACTCTTCTTGTAACAATTTTGCTTTGTCCTTATAATTCACAAGAATGTTAAAGATTAGGGTCAGGTTTTAATGGAATTTGCTATAGTTCTGCTCCCCAATCTTCAACTTAATAGGCATTTTATTTTATTTTTGTCAGAGATTCGGGAGTCCCTGATTGCACAGATCACAAATCCAATGCCATCTACAGGAGCAATATGTTGTTCTTGTTTTGTAATGCCACTTATTTTACCAGCTTTCATATTGCACATTAACCTTATGTGAGATGCTTTATCTAGGACCTTGGAAATATAATTTTTGATAGAATATTTTTAGAAGTGAGCTTTAAATAACTGGCTTACACTTTACTATATTTCCCAGTTCAAGCTTATAGCTGAGATACCACTTCATGTTTAGTATTTTTTAAATTCCAATAGAATTCTCAAAATATCCAGTGTTGTCCATTTTGAAAATTAACTACTTTTATCCCACGGTAGCATCAAAGAAGATGTGACAGAGAGCTGGATTTTAATCCCTTTAAGCTGAGAATGTCACACATAAATAAGAAACAAGTTTGTTTACATGGAAAAAACTAGGTCTGATCTAAGAAAAGAGGCCAATTCTCTGTGTTAAGAGATAAAATACCAGGTTATAAAGGAGAAATGCATAAGAATACACCTATAAATAACATAGTTGATACAGTTATACTAAGAAGTTATAATACTGCTTTTCCCGGAAACTTAATTGCTTAAAATTTCTTTCTAAAAATGTGCGAATTGAGCTTTTTTGTACCTATAAACTAAATACCAGCATGAAAAAAAAATTATACTCAAGCTGCAATATGGAAGAGTGAACAGGTACCTAGCTAGGGTGTTAGGAAGAGTTATGAGTAGGAAGCTGGTAGATAAAATCTATGAAAAATTCTTTTTCCTTATTTTAATAAATTTTTCAATTTTGAAAAGAGTAACTTAAACCAATTACATGTTGCCTGAGCCCTATCTAAGCATCAGTTACTTATTTCTTATGTAGTAATATTAGCTAATTATTTTTAAATGGTAGCTTCTGATGGGCTTCAGGAAAATGTAAAATAACTTTATTTCATCTCTTTTAAACATTCCCCTGAATGCATTTTTCCCAAAGTTAATTTCCACAGTTTAATTCAGACTGTTTATTAATTTATTAGTACAGCTCACAATAATGTTAGTTTTAACATATTCACGTCTTCTCTGTTCCAAGCATATGCATTGACTTCTACTCAGTTATGATATACAGTGTAATTATATAGTACATAGATTTATTTGTTTAAATCCTTTCTTTTTCTGGAGAAGACTTAAGGTTGCTGACATAAATTCTCATAATACAATATGTTAAAATAAAATCTAATCATATAAATGAAGTGGATTAAAAGGAAAATGAAAAAAAGTCAGAATATGGTAAAGTCAAAGGTGAGATTAGTATAAAATTTAGTCAATGAACTTGCTAAATGTGGGAGAAAAACATTTTTGTTTGCAATCCAGAAGCCCAACAAATATGAAAAGGTCAAATCACAAATCACAACACTTATAATAAAAAAAAAAAACTAGATACACAAAAGTAGCCTAAAAATTCCATATGCTGAAGCTAGTGAAAATGACTTATGAGTTCTAAAAACGAGACGAGCACTCCATGGTGCTCTAAATGTTCCTCAGAACCTTCCTTACAGTGAACAGGGACATGAGATTTTCAAAGGAAGTTTCCGATAATATCCTTCCAGGTAGGCTGAAAGCATAATAAGAGTAGTCCTTTTAACAAACAGAATGATACAGCCCAATTTCTGGATCAGATTCAGATGAAGGAAGTATATACTCTTTCTCCCATCAATAAAATGAGAAACTCCAAACAGAAATTCCCCGTGAATACAGACAGGTAAAGCTCCCAAAGAAACAGTCTCTTTCAGTTCAAAGAACTTGGAAGGCCCGCATCTGTACGTACGTGAGAGGAAATACTTCTGCTTTCTTTCTTTTTGCGCTCTCAGCACTGCCTCAAAGCGGGTCCTCGGGAGCTGCGCTCCTGTCGGTGGGGCAACAGCAATGATGGTGGCGGTGGCAGTAGCGACGCAATCGCTTAGGCTCCTAAAATACTGCTGTAGCCTCCTTCTGACAAGAGAGACTGAGCAAAGGGTTCCTCATCGACCCGGTGGTCAAAGTATATGAGGGATACGCTCCATTACTTGTTCACTCTCTTTTCTTTAATCATTTTCTTCAAAACAGAGCTAATTGCAGAAAGCTTAAACAGCACAAGGGCAAAAACTTCAGCTTTCTAGCCAGCGCACCAAAATCAGTCCCCTGGAAGCTAATGTATTTGAGGGAATTAGAGAGAGGAGAGAGTGTCATAAAGGGATCATTTAAATCCCTGTGTAAAAGTCCTGGACTCATTCCTGATCTGTGTAGGTGAGGGAATGATGCAAACCAACAGAGCAAAAGGCTTTTAATGCGTGGAAAATACAGTACAGACGGCCACCCAAGGGCCATTTTGACTCCTAGGACTACAGGATTTTGATCAAAACTGAGATTGGAATCACAGGCCACAGAAGCTGAATCTGGACTTGTGGTCTGTAGCTAAGTGCCAAAAGACAGGAAGTATACATTCTCCACGTGACTTTAATAATACTGAGTCATAACATAATGATCAAAATTTCTAGGATATAATCCAAAATTATTCAACATGAAAAAAGGAGCAGGAAAATATCAAAAACTCTTAGGAGAAAAGATAATCAATGGACAACCACCACAAATAATCAAGGTATTGAGTTTATTAGACAAACACTTTAGAGTAGATATTTTATTCATGCTTCATGAAATAAGGGTTAGACTTCTTGAATGGAAAATAGGATTTATAAGAAAAGAAACAGAAACTATAAAATGTAGCGAAGGACATTTTAGGAATTAAATTAAAATAAAATCTTCAACAGAAAGTTTCAATAGCAGAGTGAAAATGACAAAAGTCATTGAATTTACAAATGGATTAATAGAAATTATCCAATGTACATAACAGAAAAATAGCCATGAAGCAAAGAGCCTAAGGGGTAGGAGAAAGAGTGCAGTGTATATATATATATATATTGGAAAAAATGGAAGGGACAAACAGGAAACCAGTAATAAAATAGGAGACCTAAATCAAGTACGGTGCAAACAGATCAACTAAAAAAAGAAGAAAGTAAGATTAGATGGCCAAAACAAGTCACAAGATATTTTATTTAATTTTATTTATACAAGAAACTATGTAAAATGAAACAAGATTATAAGAAAAAAGAATGGAAAAAAATGTGTTGTGCAAATACTAGTCAAGAGCTGAGATGGCCATTTTACTATAATAAAAGTAAATTTCAGAAGAGAGAAGAAAGGAATTAAAAGGGTCATTTAATAATGATTAAAAGGGTAAAATAAGTAAGAAGTCACAGTAATTTTAAATGTGCGTGCATGAAACTTAGAGCTGCAAAATACAGGAAGCAAAAACTGACAAAATTGAAAGAATAGAAAAATCCATCATTGGTATATACAACACCATGAATGACTCTCAAAAGTGTTAATTGAAAGAAGCCAGACTTGAAAACTGACATGTTGCATGACTCTGTTTATATGACATCCTGGAAAAAACAAAACTGTGAGGTAAGTTGTTAGCAGGTGTAAGAGCGAGGCAGTTTGTGGGACTGGTTGCGGTGACAGTTGCACTTGATCTGCATCCTGATTGTGGTGAGAGTTACATTAAGTGAAGAGTGGCATTAAATGGGCCTGCAGAGGTAGGCATGGTCTGGACTACATCAGTCCTGCAGATATGATAAACGTTTAGGTACTGATATAAAAGCAATGGGGAGCAATTTAAGACTTTCAGTTAAATTAGTAACATGTTCAAATTTTTACTTTTGAAACAAGTGGATTCAAATGGGGGAAAACTGAATAAGGAGACTTTGCAAGAAATAAAAATAGAATAGAAATGGTGTATTTGATATAAAGAGAATATGACACAATCAAGATATGTTTAGGAAGTGAAATCAAAGAGGCTTTATGGTGGATTAGATATGGGGTAGGGAAAAAGCTGTGAAGAATGGCTGTTAGGATTCTGCTTGAACCACATGGTGAATGGAATCTATTGACTCTATTTTATTCACATAAGAACCAGAATTGATGGGTTAGATCATGATATTGATTCTGGACATAAAGAGTTCAGAGTACCTTTAAAGCATGAAATTTTGTAGGTCATGCATTTTGGGGTTCAAAGCTTAGTGAATAGATCAGGATTTTTGAAAAGACATTTGGAAAGTATTGAAG
Source organism: Phataginus tricuspis (assembly GCA_029783875.1). Classification (NCBI taxonomy): domain Eukaryota; kingdom Metazoa; phylum Chordata; class Mammalia; order Pholidota; family Manidae; genus Phataginus; species Phataginus tricuspis. The sequence continues at coordinate 3,422,240 of JAQQAC010008864.1, forward strand.
ATAGAGGTTTCATTACAAAGAGAATACAATTAACGGTATAGACTACCTTCAAGAATTCAAGTAGAAAAATACCAAAAATATCGAGGTTTTATTAATAGGTGGCCACTGGTGACACTTGTGATAGGTACTAGTGGACTGTGTTTATTTCTCTGTGAAATAGGGCCAAGAATGAATAGGAGGAAGGAGATTCATATTTATCTGGCACATAGAAATGTGTCCAGGTAGAATGAAAAGCCCAGTATATTGGTGATTATAATTAATTTATATTGTTACCAATCTTCCCTACTGTTTATTACGATTGACTTCCTAAAGATTGTTGAGGGAGGAACAAAATACGTTTTGGTTGCTTCCCATACACTGATAAGAGCATATCAAGGATACAATATTTTTTCCAAAGAGCAGAGGTTAGAAAAAGCTGTCTCATAACAGGGACCCAGCAAGCAGATGGTATTTGTTTGCTGTCAGAATATTTATCTTATTACATCCATTTTTAATTCCTGAGAGAGGGGAAATGCATTAACTATTCATATATGGCCATGACTGCCTGGCCTGACCGACAATTTTATGTTACCTTCCTCCTCCCTGTAGTCATTTGAGCATACAATTCCTTCCATGCAATAGGCTTGCCATGATATTTTCTTGTCTATACAATTAAATCATATATAACCCATAAAAAAGAAATGCCATTAAGTAGGTTAATATTATCCTTCTGTGATAAATTAATGTACTTGAGTAAATAGATGAGATTATTCATCCCAAACAAGTTAAATATTAGGGTTGTCAATAAAAATAATAACTATAACTTTAGAATAAAATGTAAGTTCTCCCCATCACTCTGCTTATGCTCTTGTGTAATCAATCCCCTTCTCTTGAGTTGGAACCTATGAATATGATGGTATATCATTGCATTATAATATATGGCAAAAAGATTTTGAAGATGTAGTTTAGGTCCCTGACCAGTTGACTTTTAGTTAATCAAATAGGTAATTATCTATGGTGGGCTTGACCTAATCAGGTGAGCCTTTGAAAAACACTCAAAGTGAAAGTGGTTTTCCCACTGGCTTTAAAGTAGGAAGCTCCTATGTCATGAGAGGGCTACATGGCTAGGACCTGATGGCATCCTCTAGGAGCTGAGAGTGGCCTTCAGTCCTACAACCCTAAGGAACTAAATTCTGCTGACAACCTGAATGAACTTAGAAAAGGATTCAAGTTCCTGATAAAAATGCAGCCCAGTTAACAATATGATTTAGCCTGTGAGACTGAGCAAAGAACACAGTTACACTGCGCCTGGACTTCTGACCTACAGAAACTGTCTTATAAGAAATGGATGTTGTTTTAAGTCACTAAATTTGTGATAATTTCTTACATTGCAATAGAAAAGCAATATGTGTATGAAGGTAACACTTATTTTGCAATAATTAATTTGTAATATTCATCTCATCAGAATTATCATCTCTCTCTTCTCCACATAGAAACAAAATATCTTTCAAATATTAGTACCTATCTGGAACTTAATAAAACTCAGGAAAAATAGAGCAATATGTACAGATCACTTTTTTTCCCCAAAGAAATGAATCTTTGTAGTGTCTCATGCAGGGGCCTCCGGGAAGGAAATGTATAATCTCATAATGTAAGATTAGCTACTTCCTCCTATAAAAGAATGCCAATGAAAAAGTTGGCGGTGCTTTTTAGCACTAAAATGGTAACATCTGGGTAATATGAGAAGTAACAACATGAAGGCAGCATTCAAATCTTTATGTCCTGGAATTATCTCTCAGCCTGTTCTGAAAAGGCAGTCGTGGTGAGAGTTTTTCATTGCCAAAAGAGAAAAATCAAGAAGCAGTAGTTTTAATGTACCCACTGGGACTTTCCAGTCACCACTTTCCCATGCATTATAGGACTTCATAGTTTCTAAGTGCAACATGAAAACCCCTTTCAACCTCTCAGTATAAAAAGTAGCAGGAATTCTTTACAAATATCATGCACTGTGGTAAAATAAATATTATCAATATTCCTTTGTTAAACTTCTTATTGTGTTTTCACTAATAAATTATTATTAGTTATTCCTGAACTTGATTTTGAAACAATTCCTTCCATAATTTTAAAAAATCTTTGGTTTATGTATTCATATAAGAAGACAAGAAAATATGTTGTTGTGACATATTTGATTATAGTTCTTGGAATTGAAAATAGTTTTGAATTTCTAACTTGTTAGTTAAAAGATAGATTACATATTTGTGTCATGCTGTGCATCAGGGAAGAGAATGGGGTGGTTTAGAGCAAACCTCATGAACAAGCTTTCATTTCTATGGAAGGAATATTTATTTATAATAATTACTTTGGAGGTAAACACCTGATCTTCTTTTTTAAAATGTGTATTAGTCCACTTTATTTAATCCAAAATTGCATTGGCATTGTTCAGCTGTTTTACATTATTATGCCGTCTTACTCTATCTCAGTGGCTTAGAACTGGATATCAGCCTGAAAGCAACCCCTTTGTGGGGCGTGCGTATTTTCACAGTATATAAGAGCAGGGGCTGAGACAGACCATGCAATAGTATGTAAAGCTGCTGCTCAGACATGGTGTATGTTACACCGACTGATTTCCCATTGGCCAAATAAATCATACAGTTAAGTCAGATTCCAATGAGGCAGGAACAGGTATTCTTTTCACAGAAGAGTAAGTCTTATGGCAATGGGCAGGGATGCATAATCTTACCGAGGGGGGGCATGATTAATTGCAAAAATAATACAATCAAGCTCAGAAATGATGTGAACTGTTGTTATAATACATTGTACCTTTAATTATATGACCTCTTCAATGAAAATTGAAATATCATTCACTTAATTAGTTCACTATCACATTCAGAGACATACATTTACAGTTAGAAGTCAATATTTTAAAACTTTCAATCATAAAGTATCAAGGAGAATTCAGGCATAAACCAATGTTAAATAACTTCTACTCAGGCATGATAAAGAAAAAAATTAACTCAGAAATGAAAATGTTATTTTCAGGAAAAATTAACAAGTTTCAAAGGCACAATGTGAATATTCACCAATTTTAAATTTACTTAAAAAATCAGATTTCACTTTAAATCATGGTTTAATATGATGTAATTTCTAACAATACATTTATTTGGCCCTTTAACTCAGAAAATAAAAATAAAAAATAAATGCTAAACAACTATTTGATGACTGAAAGGAAAGAAAGGACATGAACTCCACAGTCCAAGCAGGTTTATTGCTGAACCTGAGGGACCCCCCTGTCCTGGCCAGCAGAACAAAGGAAAGAGGGTCTCTAACAGGCCAAGAGGCTTTTTATGGCCAGGGTTTTGGTGGGCTTTTTGAGGGGAGGGGTCAGGGAAAGGTGGGCTTGTGGCTTGCTTAAGCCTAAGATGACAACGAGGTCTTTCTGAGATGATGGGCAGGCTTATTCAAAAATGTAGTGCTCATGTCCAGATTCTATCATTCCTGGCTCTAACAGGGTATAAGAAGATGGGTCAGTTTTCTGATATTTTGAAGCAGAAAAGCCATTTGGAGGTGATCTTGAGTAGTTACCTGGGAGATGGCTGCCATTCAATTCTGTAAAAATCTCTGCAATAGGTTACTTAAGGACAGGAAAAGAAGGAGGAGGGTGATAAAGGTGAATGGGGCCAGGAGGAGTAGCAGGTGAGCGTTATAGAAGCTGAGAGTGAATGACTTGGACTTGGGCCGGGGAGAGAAAGGTTAGAGCCCAGTGGCTGAGAAGGTCAAAGAGCTTGTGTGAGGAGCGTACTTATAGCAGCTGATGGAGGGCTTCAGGGATAAGGAGTGTAGCTGATCCTGGGACCTGTAAGCAGAGAGGCCAACCTTTTATCACAAGGTTGAGTTGTTTGCACAAATAGGCAACATGCTGGAGGGAGTCCCCAGCTGCTTGTGTGAGTAGCTTTAATGCTTCTCCCATTTTGCTTGTTAAGAAAAGAAAGATTTGATAGGTTTAGGTAGAGTTAAAGGTGCCATGAGGAGAGCTCACTTAAGGGACCAGAAAAAGCAGGAATTAAGTCTGTCTCTGGCACCCTTTCTTGGGGATCCCCGTGGGAGGTCTCATAAAAGGGTTTTGTAATAAGTGAGGAATTTTGCATCCAGAGTCTAAAATAGCTAAGAAACCCTAGGAAGGAAAGATGATCTCACTTTTTGGTGGGGAAAGGGAGATTTTTAATAGCTTGTTTTCAGAAGGTGGGTATGCAGCGAGTGATAGGGGTGAGGTCAAGACCAAGGTAAGTGACCTTTTGCTGTACTAGCTGGGCTTGTGTTCTGAAACACAGTGTCCCTTTTCCCCAGGAATCTAAAGAGGGAGATAGTGTGGGATAGAGAATCATTTTCTGAGGGGCTGCAAAGCAAGAGGTCATTGACATACTGGAGCAGGCGGCTAGGGGCAAGATTGAGAGACTGGAGGTCCTTTCGTAGTGCTTGGCCAGAGAAATGGGAGCACATAAGTTAAAACTCCTGCCCTGCCTTAAGATAAACTGCTGGGCTACTGTCTGACTGCCAGAGAATATGTTAGGAATCTTACTTCTCAACTCTCTGCTTTTTAAAATAGAATCTTAGCCTTAAGATGGAATCCCTCCTGTTCTTACTATACTGTTTATATCTCAGCATTTTCATCACAGGCAGGAAAAGTTAATCCTGATGCTTGTCCAGTGTCTCTGTCTGACCTCATTCACCCCTCAAGGAATGTGGACCCTTGAAATCTTTCAAGGAAAAGTGGGTGTCAGTCACTCTTCTGCAACTGCTTCCTGCTGAGTGGGGCGTTGTCCCTGCCTGTGGGTCCCGCAGTTCCTTGCCGTCTGTCAGGGAGAGGAGGGGTCGTGGAGCAGTAGTAGCAGAGGCAGACATGGACGAGGGCACATGAAAGGGGGATGCAACTAAGTTGCAGGGTTGCTGATGTGCGTCTTTATTAGCATTGGGGTGGATTGAAATCCTCATCTGAGCAACATCTGGAGTAGGATTTTTTGTTCTGGAGGAAACAATTTGACAAGGATATTAAGAATGAATGGTTCAATATGAAGACTAGAAATAGTAAAACTCTAATTGAAATGATGGGAGAAAACTGAAACATTTGGATAGTAATAGCCAGATATTTTGAGGAAACTAGAATCCAGGATCGAGTCTATTTTACAGTGAACAGTATTAATATCTAATAATTATAAGGCTACACTATTGAAACACAACTATTCTTTCTCTCTAAAATTACTCTCACTTTTATTTATATAAAATAAGTTTAGCTTTAAAATAGTTGGGCTGCTTATTTACATAAGTGTAGCAAGAACAGCCATTGATGGCACAGGCTCTTTTAAATGTGCTTTGCTGGAACTTTTTATAAGGAATTTCAGATGGATCTTTTAAAGGCTTCTCAAGGCCAGAAAGCCAAGCCAGACTTGCCATCAGGTTTTGCCTGCAGTATCTGTAGATTTGGTTGAATTCCTTCCTTCTCGAGGTCCCCAAGATATTTTGGGATTCCTGCACCTGCCAGGAAGCGACCTTCCTTACTCACCTGGTAAGGCTGCTGGGAACCCTGTAAGCAAGGTACCAGGCCAGGTCTTCCAAGAGGCTTTGTTGGCTCCATAAAGTCAATCTTAGTTCCTTAAAACTGTCTGTTCATATCCGAGTCTATGCACATATCTCAAATATGACATTGCAGTCAAAGACTTGGTAATATAACCAGTGTTTTCAACTGATATTGTTACAAGGAGAGCAGATTCTTACTGAACTTATGCAAATAAAAATATTGCCATAAAATATGAGAATTTCTACATTCTGGAGGGATCAGGTAAAGAGAGAGATATGAATATTTCAATTCTGCTTTAAAGGTATAATTTACTAAACTGTTGTAAGCTAGCTTAAGAGAAAAGGTTAACACAGACACTTGCTTTTCTATTTAAGAGATTAGCAACATTTGCATAAAAATTAAAATAATCTTACTTAATTTTATGTAATTAACTTTTACACTGCTTGAATATAATTCCTTACTGGTTCAGGAGTAAAACAGTAACTATCAATGACAAAAGATTTAGAAATGGTAGTGGTTGAAGATTTGATGAGCACTTACCATAAGACAGTTGATATATGGATGTTTGGGTATTTCTGTAACATTTCAAAACTTAGCTTTTAGCTCTTTTAATATTAAGATTTAATTTTCTTAAATACTTAGACAACTCATTGAGCCCTTAAGCATGAGAAATCATTTTGATAAAACAATTAGAAAAACTCTTCATAATTTTTCCTTATTAAGAGCAGACTAATAGTTCAAGAAAATTTTGTCCTTTTAACAAACAGAAAACAAAATTCTAATTTTGCTGTGTACTTCATATCAAGACTCATTTGCTTTAATCTCACATAGCATTACCATATCAAACTCTTCCACAAACTTTCCACAACTTTCTTTTCACATTCAGAGTTCTAGCTCTTTAAATAAATAGCTGTACTTTAGAAAAGTTACATTCTTTTACCCTCAATAAAATGAATTTCCATTTCTTACACCTTCTATTACAAAAACACACATCTTTTCTGTCATGCAGAAATGTTTTCTTTTTTATTTCAAGCAGTTTTAATTAGAATTTACAACCAGTAGGAACTTTAAGTTCACCTGTTCCTAACAACCATGCTGGATTGCTCACAAAACCTTCACCAAACATTAGACAAAGTCAAGCCTCTCTTTAAGCGTTTTTTTTAAAGATTTAACAGATTACATCAAGTTAAATGACTTCAGGCAAACCTAGGCAGCTGATAACTGTAAGGACATCTCTGTTTTAGTTAAATATAAATTAGTATTAATGCTGAATATCTTCTATCAGAATTTCTGGAAGTTTTGGAATGCCCAATTTTTACAAGCACTTGTGTTTAAATCAATTAATTTTTAGCAGTACCATCCGAAGGTAGAAAGATATCTTCCATTTACACATTTAAACAGACAAACATATAGATCCAGACAGACATAATGACCACAGTGATTTTAGGCTGTAATTCCCATGAGGGCTGGCAACAGTTTGATAGGACCCAGCTTGCAAATGGAGGTTTAACTAACATTTCTCTCTAGCTGTATCTGGCCACAAATGTAGTGTAACCCACATTTCTTGGTCATAGGGTCTCCAGCCTGATGATTATTAAGGCAAATTCGCAAGACACAAAACAAGCTTAGATTTAAGGCTACACACTTAGAAAGTGCCAGCGACCTTAGAGAGAGAGGTGTGTGCTGATAGGTTGGGGGTTCTCCTTTTAAGGATTGTTCAGGAACATGACAAAAGGCTAGGAATGTAGACTTGTTAAGAGGTCTCTCTTATCTTTGATGTGACCTTAATTTCTTATTAGTCCTCAGGGTAATTCTGCAAAATTAACATAAGAAATTTATTGCTCTTGTCCCCTCCCAGGACAGCAGGTTCCTTCTGGGAGCATATTTATCAACACCACCTTCCCTCCCCCCATGTGGTGGAGGATATCTCTTCCCAGAGGGGGGCTGGGACAGTGGGGGATTACTAGAAAGGAGTGAGGGAAAGTAATATGTCCCAAGGAACAATATAAAGGAGAGGTTTGGGCTGGTGTTTCTATTTAGCCTTTCATCCCAACAACTGAGATAGAGGAGAGGTGTAAAGGTCTCGAATACTAAGTAAGCACAGGGGAGCTGGTCCCTGTGATGACCAGGAAAGAAACCAGGCTTCCTGCCATGCCACCACCATTATTACCCGTGGATCCACTGGTGTCATTGTGGAGGGGGCCTTGGGATCTGGTCCTCATCATTCAGTCACTGAAGACAAGGCCATGAGTGCCACCAGGTCCTCTCTAAGTGTGTCTGATCTCCTGGAGGGGAGAGAACTCAACGGAGGGGCTGACTTCCCCAGAGAGCAATCCACTCTCCAGTGACCCCGCTGTCTGCAGTACAAACACAGCTTTGTAGGAGGCCTGGGATTAAGGCAAGCTCTTGCCCAGAGGCCCTGACTGCCACAGTGAAAACAGTGGCCAGGCAGGTGTGGGGTGGAGCCTTTTGCAGGCTTGTCAGCAGGAGGTAGAGTTAGGGAAGCCAGAATCTGACATTTGGCTTTAGCCTGTTTCGCTGTCAGGAGCTTTTTGTTCGTCATCCTGGTTGTTGAAAACTTTAAAGGCAAGATTTGTAAGCTTTTTCTGGGGTATTTGGGGTCAATTTTCTAATTTTTGGAGCTTCTTAGGAATATCTGAGTAAGACTGGGAAATGAAGTGTAGGTGTAGGAGAAGAGGGCCCTCAGGGGAGTCAGGACTGGTGTTTGTGTACCTCTGAAAGGCGGTTTGTAAAGAGGGCTGTGTTTTCATTTGCCCCCTGGGTCACTTCCCTGAGGCTCTCATAGTTGACCTATTTTATTTTTATTTCTTTCTGTCCCCGCCAGGAGACAAGTGATCATGTGATCATGACTTGCGCTACAGGGTCACCGAGTTGGTGTGTCCACTCAAGGTCTTGGGGCCAGTCCGGGGGACTGCTCGAGCTGCTGTGGCATGGTTGGCAGGGTGCTGATGGTGCCACTCATGAGCATGGTTTTAGGCTGCATGGCAAGTGCGTTCCCTCTCATCATCTGGGAGGGTGGACGAGGGGATGGGGTAAATGTCCCCCCAGGTGAGGGCATACATTTGAGTAACACGGATAAACTCTTTCCTGATCTTTTGTTCCATATGCTCCAGATCCTTAATTGAAAAGGAGACGTAAACACAAATGGGCTTTTCAATGTCTGCTACCTCACGGAGAGGTAGGATAGGGCAAGAAGTGGTCTGGGGAGGTACTGGGTGGGAAGCGAGAGTGCCAGAGACTGTCTGGGTGGGTTTGGAGAGGGGGCTGGGTAGAAGGGGCACACCTGCTGGCGGATATCGGAAAGGAGGGAGGGGAAGTGTGTTCATGGGAACCCAAGGTGGGAGGGATTTGGACTTGCCAGCGGATAGGAGGAGGGGAAAGAACAATGGGAGATTTGCTCTCAGAGGGTGAAGAAAGCTTGCCTATGGGTAACCTCTGACCATTGCCTGTCCTCTGGAGAAAATTATCAAGATCTTGGAGAATTTGGAAATCAAAAGTGCCCTCAACTGGCCAGCGTGACCCATTGTCAAGTTTATATTGAGGCCATTTGGAAGTAGAGTAAAAGACCAATTTTTTTGGTTTAATGTCTCCTTTTAATCCCAATTGGGAAAGATTACTTAGGAGTGAGCTGAGGGGGTGTCTCCCAATGTCCTTGAGGGAGAATTGCCCATTGTGGGTGGGTGAGAAAGAGTGGCCGAGGTTTGGAAAACAGGCCGCCAGGACATCTCCCTGAGATCAGTTTCCCAACTGGAGTCCATAGGCTCCCGCAGCCAGATGAGATTGTCCTGCACACCAAAGGGAAGCGAGTGCAGGAGGGCCCCTTATGGTGTTCTCAACCAGAGAACAGGAAGGAAGGGAAAGGATGAAAGGAAAAGGGAACCAGACCAGCTTTCCCTCAGCGCCAAGAGAAAGCCGATGAGAAAATCTTACCCTCCTGGGAATTGCAGCCAATGGTGGATGTGCAGACTGAGGTCTGGCAAGATGGTCCCTGGACTGGAGTTCATGAGGGGGTGTTGGGTGAGGGAGGGAAAGGAAATGGGGCGAGATGCAGGAGGTGCTCAGGATCCAGGCATTAGCCCAGGAGGAGCTGCTTTCTAGGTTGCAAAAGAGCTCCTGCTCTAAACTTCCCATTCCCAGGTTTCGGTACCAGATGAAAGGAAAGAAAGGACATGAACTCCACAGTCCAAGCAGGTTTATTGCTGAACCTGAGAGGGACCTCTCTGTCCTGGTGAGCAGAACAAAGGAAAATGAGCCTCTAACAGGCCTAGAGGCTTTTTATGGCCAGAGTTTTGGCGGGCTCTTTGAGGGGAGGGTTCAGGAAAAGAGGTGGGCTTGTGGCTGGCTGACCTGACGTCTGGAGAATACTCGTAGCCTAAATAAGATGACTCCTAGGTCTCTCTGAGATGGTGGGTGAGCTTATTCAAAAAGGCAGTACTCATATCTGGATTCTATCAATGACCACTTTAATTTCAGGCTAACTAACCATAAATAGAATGCAATCTTCAGAAGCACACAGGGAACCCCTCTAGGTAGACCCTCAGAAATACACTGCCCCATGGTTAATTTAATTTTGAATTCTCAACATCTGATGATTTTATGTTTAATAAACAAGGCCTGTTCTATCTTCTATCAAGTATTTTTAAAAACCCTGTTTAAGTCATGTATTCAACAGCATTATATAAAAACTCACTTGTAAATTTGCACTGAATTTGTTTTAATTTAAAATAAAGGAATGTATCTCTTTGGCTTGACAAATAATTTGTTAAATTCAGCCCCTTTGAATTATTTTCCCCTTATAATATGATATTTATTCCTACAACATTTAAAAAATATCTTTTAATACTGTTAAAATGTACATGTATGTCTGTGTGAGTATGTTCCTGCAATAATGCATACCAAACTGTTTATTTTGGTTGTTTGAAAGTGGGTGAGAAGTGGGATAAAGCATTTAAAAATAAAAGTTTCTGTATTGATTTCACTTATTTTTTATTACATTCATTTTTAATAAATAGATTCATAACATTTATTTTTAATAAATATGTCAAATTAAATGTTTAGTTCAGAAAGGGAATTCTGTGCATACTTCTTTTTGTCCTTCATACTTTTATTCTGAATTTTACTTCAGCATAGATCCTTGTGCAAATATTAAAATTTCCAAATTATGAAGTACATGGCTGTTATTCAATAATAATCCTAGATTCAGAATCCAAGGATGTTAAAAGATAAGTGTAGGAACATTTTGATTTTATTAAAAAGTTTAGCCTCAAAGGGTCTCACTCAGTCTCAGTATTGTGAAGCCATCAATGTTATTTCAAGGATGCTATACTCATTTCTGAATGTGAGACACTGCAGAAGAGAAAGGGCTATCTAATCAATTCTCTATGAAAAGTACATGTATTTCTCAACTTTTTTTTCATGCTTATCTGGGTATTTTTTTTTATTAACTAGCTAAATCATTTGGGATGTTCAAATTATTCTATTTGTTTAAAATGTATGACTATTTTGACTAAAGCTGTATTACTTAAGGAATGTAATTGGGTTTTATTTTTTTGTGAAGAAAATTTACTCTGTTATCTTTACATAGTTTTAACAGTCTTTGTTAGGGATGTATTCAAATTTGTGTGAAGAACTAGAGACCTCCTGGAAAGTGAGGGAGGCTAACCTGGTGCCTTCTTTCCCACAAATTCAAGACTAAGCTCTCTTCCGTGGACACAGCTGATCTCTCTCAAAGCCAGTATCTGCCATGAGTAATGGGTCTCAAGGTAGGAAAGGCACACCCAAAGCACAAAGTTGATAAGTCATGTCTTGAAGTCTATCAGGCAAACATCGAATCTTTCCCAAATGCATTATCATGAAAAATTGTTTAAAAAGGAGAGGTTAGAGGGAAGATCAAAGATTTTTTTTAAAAGAGCTACAGTTTGGGAAACTCAGCTCAATTGTGACATTGGCCCAACTTTGGCAAAGTGTAACACTGGTAGAAGATGGTCCCGCCTTGTACCTTGCAGGCCAGGGTTGACTGTGTTAGTTACTGCGCCAGGAAACTGACTGTGAGGCTCACATCCCATCTCCCTTCTTTGGATATCACTTGGAAGGCTCCAGACGCTACTCCAGCAGACGCAGCAGTCCCTGTGAAGGGGGACTTCGCCTGGCTCTATCACCGGGGTGATGCCAGGTTCCGGTGTGACAGCAAAGCAGCACTGAGCTGATCAGTTTGGAGCAACCAGCTTGAGGAATGAATCTGAAGTTCTTTAGGTTAAGGGAGCAAGTGAGTTCAGTGTCAATCATCAAGTTCATAGAACATAAGAACAAGACAACAGTATGAACATAGGGGATTTTAAGACATCAACATCAAGAGAGTGGGTTAAGAGGACACAAGAACAGGAAACTAGACTTCCTGACAAATTGCTCCGTATTATATGGGCTACACTTTGGGAGCATCATTGTTCATAACCTGGGAAGCCTTATCTGTGCTTTATATCTCAAGAGTTTAAGAGGAACACTTTAATTAAATAATCATGATTTCATTTAATTTTCAAAACAACCTCATTATGTAGGAACTATAATCCCTGTTTTATACCTTGAAGAAACAAAATTTTGAAAGATTGTATCACCTAAAGCCACCATGGCAGCAGCAAGAGAACAGCTATGATTTAAAACTAAGTTTATCTGACATAAAAGCCCTTTCTAGAATCTCATGATAAAGAAAATAAATTTTATTACAACCATATTTCAAATATTGAAACGCAAACTTTGATAAGAAGAATGGCTTGCTTTAGAGTCCAGCCTTTATTAAGCAGAAAAGACAAAACAAGAGCATGGGTTTTCCCATCTCTGACATTGCATCTCGTTGGTTCCTGGAATCATTTCTTAAATTGTCATTTACATAACAACAAAGAACCTTAGGAATATAGTGCACACTTTATTTAAGGTCATTTCCCTCATAATCTTAGATTTTTTGAAATCCAGAAGTTTCCTAAGAGTGAACACTGGAACATTCATTGTTTACTGTCATAAATTTATCACCAAGCATGTTTTTTAGACTAAAGGAGTAAAAGCTTTTGGCTAAAATTAGGCCTCCATGTTTGCACTGAAGTTCAGTCTTACAGCATGCTAAGCGTAAACTTTATCATGTCACCAGTGTTTTCTTATGTTCTTGAAGCAGAGAAAGAAAGTCATTAATCATGTTGGGGTGTGACAATTTATCTTTGAAGACTTCAAGTGGCGTAGATTTTATCAAAGATTAATAAACCTTGAATGCAATTTTGGTTGAATTAGCAAAATGTCCAAAGTAATTTTTATTTAATATTAATCTTTATGAAAATATAAATTTCACAAAAAGTTAAGGAACCTAGCAAAATGGTTAAGACTTCAAAATATTCTCAGGTTTAAATTTTTGAGAATGTAGAATTAATACCTATAGATAAAATACTTTTAATCCTGACTTTTGAAGGATTTTTTTTAAGGAATGCTAATTAGTTTCAAGCTATGAGATGTATTTGTACTTAATACGGTATTAGTGCATGTAGTTTCTTTGTTTATTTTTTTTAATGACTGGTTTTCCCAACTAATACATAGTCTTTTCTACCAATTTTTATAACAAGGAAATAAATTAAATATGAAAGAAATTTTTTAGTACACTTTTTGCTTTCAATGTATAGTTTCCAATTAGAAATCACTCCTCTTATCTATCAATATCTAACATCTATTTTTTAACAGCTTTATCAATTGCAATTGTGATAAATTAATTTCTAGAAAGAAGACCTTAGTTCATACTCTGGCTGGCAGCCAAATATTTAGATAAGGTCTAATCACATTGCTCTAATAAAGATGTTGCAGCATTTAGACAATGAGATATAATTTGCTTTGACAAAATAAGACCGCCAAGTCACAGTGGAGTATAGTCAGTTTAGGAATATCAACTAATGTACTCTGTTTATCCTTTCAGCAAACATTAATTAAAGCTTACTATAAAGCAGACGTGTTCTTAACACTTGTAAAATTAAAAAAACAATAAGACATGGTCCTGTCTTCACAAAACACATAGTCTAGTGAGAAGGCAGACATATGAAAGGTTAATTACAAAGTAAAGTAAAAGTAGATGTGGGTGAATTGGCAGACAGGTATTAAAGGTGTGCCTTGTGTGGTAAGGAACTGGAACTTCACCAGTGGAAAGCAGTAACTTGAGAGAATGGTTTAGCAGGACTGAAACAGGGGGATAGCTGTGACGATTGTTCCAGTCCAAAATATCTGATTCAGGGCAGTGATACAGAGACTTAGGGCATCTGATTGATTTGAAGAGGTGCATTAGAGGGCAGATCAACACATTTAGAGATCGAATATTTAAGAAAAAGAAAGAGAAGACACATTTAAGAATGATTCTGCTTTACTTGATTTTTTGTGCCTTCAGTGAGGTAGGGTTACATTTCATATAATGTTGAGATCTTAAGTATGCTGTTTGATGAGCTTTGAGGAAGGTATACATCTGTATAACCCACACCTTAATAAAAATATAATGTATTCCCATCTCCCCAGAAATTTCCCTCTATGCCTTTTCTTTGTATCTCTCACCTGCCATCAGGAGCTACTGTTCTGCTTTCTATATACTTGGGTTAGTTTGGTTTGTTTTTCAACTTTTTTACGTGTGTCTAGCTTCTGTTCTCAGCATGTTTTTGAGATTAGCTCCTGTTATTGAGTGTTCAAATAATTCACTCCTTTTTATGGTTGAGTAGTATTCCCATAGTAATATAAATATCCCAAAATTTATATATCCATTATTCTGTTGATGGACATTTAGGCCACTAATAATTTTTTTGCTCTTTCCTCTAAGACTTCCACTTTGATTCATGGGTTCTTTAGAATTATGTTTCTTAGTCTCCATGTCTTTGAAGATTTTCTTTTTGTGTTAACTCTGTTGAATACTGTGTGATCCCATTGAGGTCAGAGAACAAACTTATGATTTCAATTCTTTTAAATTCATCAAGTTTTGGGTTATGGCCCAGGATATAGTCTGTATTGGAATTTTTTCCATTAATTCTTAAAAAATATATATGTGTTCTACTGATGCTGAATTTTCTATGAACATTGGTCACATTCTTTCATCGATGGCCAGTTGTTCTATTCATTGTTGAGAGGAGGGTGATAATGTTGATTCGTCTATTTCACCTTTCAGTTACATCACTTTTTAAAATATATTTTAAAATGTTTAATTGTGTGGAAGTTGTGTCACTTCTGCTTCACATATCTTACACTTAAGTTGTTTGTTACAAATACATTTAGGATTGCCATGTCCCCGTGATAAATTTACCTTTTTTAATTATATACTATCTCTTGTCTCTAGTAACTTTATTTGGTCTGAACTTTATCCAATAGAGCTACTCTTGCTTCTATATAATAATATAAAATAATATAATAATATAAAACATTTCTTTTACAAATATTTAGAACATAGTAGACATCATTATAATTTTTGCTTCAACCATCAAAGGTAATTTAGAAAACTCAAGAGAAGAAGAAAATTCTTTTATTCTTCCATTTATTTGCTTATTATCTTCTTTTCTTCCTGATATTCCAAGATTTATTTATATATATAATTTTTCCTTTCTGTTTAGATAATTTAATTTCAATTTAGTAATATCTATTTTTCCATCTATCTCTCATTTTTCGTCCATTTCCACTATCCTACTGCTGTAACCTTCTATTGAGCTTTATATTCTAGCTACATATTTCAGCTATAGAGTTCTCATTTCTTTCTTCTTAATATATTCTGTTTTTGCAGAGACTCTCCATTTCTTTGTTGAAGTTTGCTGATTTTTCATTTGTTAAAAGTGTTTGTAATTTCTCACTGAAAGATTTTTATCATACCACTTTAAAAAATATGTCAGATTTCTAATATATCTGTATTCTTGGTGTTACCATCTAAGGCTTATCTTTTCTCATCCACTTTGAGACCTTCTCGGTTCTTGGTATAACAAGTTATTTTCTATTGAAAAAATGACATTTTTGTATTATTTGTATTATTGTATGAAACTTTGGGTCTCAAATACATTTTCAGTTTTAGCTGTTTTCCTCTGACACTGCTCTGACAGGGGAAAACAGGGTACCACTGTGTTAATTTTAAAAGGCAATAGAAGCCCAGATTCCCACTTGGCTTCCATTGACACCTGAAAAGAGGTGGGTTTTCTTATTGCTGGGCAGGGTTGGGAGCTCAAGTACCACAAGTGGTTTCTACTGACACTACGGTGGAGATGGCCTCCTAACCACTGGGCGATGGTGGAAGTGCCGACCCTCCACTAGGCCATCTCCAACACCATCCCAGTGAAGAAGGGAAGGTGTGCTAAATGGGACTGGAAGCCTAAGTCACAGTTGTTCTCCACTGACTAATAGGGCTCAGGGGCAGGGAACTGATGGAGGCCTTGTTACTGGCCAAAAGGGCTGAAACTCCCAGGCCCCTACTTGACCTTCTCCTAAACAACCATGCCAGTGCTTTGGAGTGTCCCTGTGCGGTCTGGTGAGGGTGCAAGTCCAGGCTCCCATCCTGGGTTTTGCTGGCATGGATGGGTGTGGGGTCAGAAGCTGTTCTGTAGGTTTTGGCAAAAGATTTTATTTCTTGCTGCATTGCCCTATTCCTGGTCCTTTGACGAAAGAATAGTGTTTGTCGGGACTTTTGTTTTCTGGGTCTGTGGACCCTCCTGAGTTGTCATTTTCTTCAACTCCTTGCCTAGGACTTATGAGACAAAAAAGAAAACCCAGAGGAATTCACCACTGTTTCCCTAGAGAGCCTTTCCTCCTTTTTCTACCTTTCAGAATCTACTTGTATTTCTCCTACATATAGTGAGAGATTTTAGTTGTACTTACCTTTCTTAAAGCAGAAGTTCTAGTTTATTCATTTTTATATCTTTCATGCTCCTTCTGAGATTTCCACATCTATTCAATTATTTACATATTTTCCTGTATATTTGTTAATTTATTTATACTAGATGTTTTAAATTTTTTGTCAGCTAATCTCAGTGCCCGGATCACCTGGAGGATAACCTCTGTTAATTTTATTCTTGATGTGTCACATTATTTGGATTGTTCTGTTTCCTATGCTTTAAAAAAAAATGTACTGGATATTTTATATAGAAGAACAAAGATGAGGCAGTTATAGAAACACTTTGTGTTTTTTTCATCAGAAGGTACGAGCGCATTTCTTTGTCTTGTACCTAAGCTGAGCTGCCAAGTATTCAGTTTGTCCGACCCATAGCACTAAAACTGACCTTACTTCTGGTTAACCTAACCCTAACATTCCATGCTGCTACTGCTGCTAGGAGACCATAGTCTCATTGGCTTTAACAGTAGTTTAGCCTAAATCCAGGAGTCTTGTTGGGCCAACATATAACTTTTGGGTGAAGCATTTCTAGACACTTGGAAATTGGGTGAGACTGTCCACATTCTTGCTCCTGTTCACTTCCATGTTTATTGATTTTTCTCAGCAAAATTAGGATAAGTAGATATAAGAGTAATACCAACCAAAATTTTGAGCATACTGCAAACTTCAATCTTTCCCATCTGCCCACATCATCACCAGTAGCTTGGTTGGCCTCTTTTGGGCCCAGAAAAGTGATTATTTCTGGCATGCCTTCTCATCCATCTGTCCGACAGACATGGAATTTGCTCCCACTTGTGCTGTGAAGGGATTATAGGTCTGGAAACCAGTTCACCAGACTTTCTTTAACAAAGAGAGTAATAAAGGTCCTCCACAGTCTTTCGCATCCTAATAATTATCATTAATGGTTGTATTACTTCATTTTGTTTCATTCATTTATTTATTTATTTTACACATTATTTTGCTTGTTAAGATCCAGTTTCTGAACAAAGACATTTAACTTGAGGTACCTGAGTTTTTCAGGTAAAGAAACACCTGACACTGGTAGACATGCCATTCTATTCTTAAACAAAGCATAGGTATAGGAAGCTATGGGAAGGCTCACTAAAGAGCTGCTAATAAGGATATGAGTTATGGAATATTTTTACAGGCTTTTTGTTTTTAACAGAGGGTACTTTGTAACTTTAGCAAAATGACTCTACACCATAAATAGAACTTAGACTTTTTAACACCTTAGATAATAGAAAGAATATGATAGAAGTGCTCTTCATCTATTTGCAAACACCTACAAACTTTACCTTCATAAAGAATTCCTTCCCTCCCACTTTTTACTACTCCTGTCTAGTATCATGTGACTGTTCAGTAGATTCTCTTGTCTTTCTCCTTTAGTGTCAAGTCTCCATCAGTTTCCTCTCTCCCTCTTTCTCTCTACATTATCTTTAAAATCTACTTCTTTTCTGGTTATTTTCCATAGTCCTTTAAATGTCTTCAAATTTCTCTACTTTATATAAGGAAGTTTCACCTCTTCATAATGATTGAGAAATTTCCTATCAGATCAACCTGTAAGTACATGAAAACAAAACTCTGGGTGATACAGTGGAAATGAATACGAACAGGTTGATATTATAGGGGGATTAATTTTTAGAAAAGAGAAGGGGCATGGCGTATGCTTTCCACTTAGTGCATTTGTTTTTTCACAACTACTGACCTGTGAGCTGCCCGAGTCATGATGGCTACAAGAGGACAGCTGGGACTCAGAAACCTATGTTTTACTATTATGGAGATCTAAAACTACAGGCTTCATTGCAGACATTCAAACTAGAAACTGAAGTCTGAATCTCAGAAGCAAAACTGAATCTCAGAAATAAAATATCCAGTGAGAGTGACCCAAATGCCATGTCTAAACTTTGTGCCAGTATCTCAACCATGTAATGTAACTGGCTGAGGGGGGACATAGCCTTTGAGCTGTTGTTTGCAGGAGACCGGGGCAGTTTCCAGTTTTATTCCATCCAAGTTAACTGCTTACTTAAAAGAAAAAAAGATTGTTCTTTAACAAAACATGACAGAATGTAGATTCTAAAATGCATTAGCCACAGTATATAAGATACAATTCAAAATTACTTAAAATTTGTAGAAATAGGAAACAATAAATAATTCTCAAAAAGAAAAGGAGACCAATGCCAAAATGACCCAGATGTTGGCATTGCACACAGAATTTTAAGGTGACCATGAAACCTTGCACAGTGGCAAAAAAAAAATTGAATTGATTATAGCAAATAAAAATATAATAAATTGAATAAGAAATGTATAAACAATGCAGGTTTAAAAACTTATGGAAATTATAAATTTTAAAAATCACTCAATGGACTTGACAGCAGAAGATCAATCAATATAAGTTATGTAATCTTAAGTAGAAAGAAAAAATATTTAAAAATACGGAGCCTTGAGGACTTGTGCAACAATAGTAAAAGGTCTTATATTTGTGTAGTTAAAGTTCCAGAAATAAGATGGAGAATATGGAGTAGAAAAAAAATATTCAAAGAAATAGTGGCCAACAATTTCCCAAAATTAGGAAGCATGTAGATTTACTAATTCAATGAGCACATGAAGATAAGTACAAAGAAAATGAAAACTAAGAACATGATTTTCAAATTGTTAAATATCAAAGATAAAAATGAAAAAATTGAAACAATTTAATTACTTCTCTTCAGAAAGAGTGAAGGACAAAAGACAATGAGGCATTCTAATGGTGCTGGAAAAAGTTAATTTCCACATAGTAAGCTCTCTCCAGAGAAAATAGCCTTTGAGTAACAAGCAAAATAGAAATATTTTCAGATTAAAAGGCTAAAAATTTCTACATTACTACAAATTCTAAAAATCTGAACCATGAAGAAGGAATGAGGAGCATCGAAAATGGTGAATACCTTAGCAAAATTAAAGATAATTTTCCTCCTACTCTATTTGTAATGTACAGGTGGATTTAAAACAAAAATTATAACTTTGTTGGGTTTATAATATATGTACTTAGAATTCATGACAACTGTAGTGTAAGGACAGGGGTGTTAAATGGACCTATAAAACCATAAAATTTCTGAAGTGCCTAGATTCATGACTTGGGAGTGCCTTTGACCCAAGGTATTTACCCAAGGGAAATGAAAACATATGTGCATAAAGAAATTGCAGCTGGATATTCATAGCAGCTTTATTTGTTAATTGATAATTAAATATACATCAACAGGTGAGTAATGTCCATCATTAGGTGAAAAGATAAGTTATGTCATATTCATAAAAAGGAATGCTACCCAGGCAATAAAAAGGACACACTATTGATACATACAACAACATGGATGAATTTCAAAATGATTACACCAAATCAATAAGCTAGTTAAGAAAAAAAGCATATACAATATTGTATTTAAATATTCTAGAAAATGCGAACTAACATAGCTGTAAAAAGCTGTTGAGTAGTTTCCAGGAGACAGTGTGGGGATGGGGATGGGAAGGATGGTTTACAAATGGGCAAAAGGAAACTTTGGGGAATGATTGATTTGCTCATTAGCTTGATTATGGTTGTTTTCACAGATTTATTCTTATGTAAACACTTTGCACTATATATTTTAAGTATATTCTGTTTATTACACATCATTTATATATTAAGAAAGCACTAAAATTGTTTTAAAAGTTAAACTGATAAATATCAATTCCTTCAGCAACCACCAATAAATGATGCAAAGGTGTATGGTTAAAGCTAAGAGTTAAATGAACTAAATAGCCCTCAAGCATTCCAAAAAATAAGAAAGGAGTAGGAAAGAAAAAAATTACAGGTATAAGCAGACAGCATATAATAAAAGGATAGATCAAAATCCATAGCAATAGTGGCATTAAATATTGATAAACAAACATTTCAATAAAGGCAAAGATGATCAGAAAGAATAAAAAGGCAAGTAACAATTATATGTTGTCAAAAAGATACTCAATATATAAAACAAAGATGAAGGGAAAGTAAACAGAAAATAGGTATAGTTTGTAAACAGCATATGAAGAAAGATATCAGTTAAAATGGACTTCAGAAATAAATGCACTCTGTTGGAAGAATGCTAATTATGCATGTTGCAGGCAGAGATATATGAGAAACCTCTGTACCTTCCTTAATTTTTCTGTGAACCTAAAACTGCCCTAAAAATATTGTCTTTAATTAAAAAAAGGTATAGAGGGACATTTCCTAAGGAAACAGTCAATTCAGTAGGAAGACATAATAATCATAATTGTGTATATACCCATACACACCTTCAAAATATATTAAGCAATAAGCAAAGGAGGAAATATATGATGTCACAATCATAGTAGTTAGCTTTAATACTCTTCTCCCATAAATTGCAAAATATATTAGACTAAAAAAAAATCTCCGCAAAAATATAGATGATCCAAAGGACATTGTCAATCACCTCAATTTAAATGGTATTTATAAGATATTATTCCCAACAAATGCAGAGGACACATCTTTTAAAGGGCACATAATAACCTCACCAAGATAGACAATATGATCACCTATAAAGCAAATCTCAATGAAATTGAAATACTTGAAATCACATAAAGAATGTTAACTGAACAAAAGTTAAAAGTCAATAACAATAAGATGTACAGGAATTTTCTAAGTATTGGTAACTAAAGAACACAATTTTAAATAGTCCATGAGTCTGAGAAAAAAAAATTGCAAGGGAAGTTAGGAAATACAGTGAACTGAAATATAATGAAAATATATTTGATATGATGTATCAAAAATGTTGGGGTGCACCAAAAGCAATGACTAAAGGGGAATTAGCTGCCTTATTGGAAAAAGAAATAAGTTTAAAATCAATGACCTAAGGTTTTGCTACAAGAAATGCAAAAAAAAAAAAAAAAAATAGTAGAAAGAAAGAACTAATAAAGGTAAGAGCAGCAATCGATTAAAGAAAAAGAATAGAGGTGAATAAAACCAAATTGTTTTTTAATAAATTGATAACCCTCAAGGTAAACAGCTCAATTTTTTAAATAACCATATCAAGGATAATAAGATATATGTTATCCATAATTGGCTTCATTATCAAAAACATTTCAAGAAGAAAAACTCCAGCCTGAGATAATCCCCATGATAAATATTCTAAAATTTAGATAAGTAATAAAATAATTTTCGGCATACTTTTTCAGAAAATAGAGGGAGAAATGCTTCCTAACTCTTTTAATAAGGCTTACATAACTCTAATAACAAAACCTGACACACAAATGCACTTAAGAAAATAGAGATCAATATCCTACATGAATATAACTTTATGAAAATATTAGCAGAAATATCCAAAATATTTAAAAGGGATCATATATTAACACCAAGTGAGATTCATCACAGGGATAAAGGGTTTGTTTAAGATTTAAAAATCAATGTAAATTAACATGTTAACAAAGTATAAAACATTTCAATAGATGCAACAATAAAATTCTTACAAATGAGGAATCTCAGAAGTAAACTAAATATAGCAAAGGTCACCTTCAAAAACCCCTACAGATAAAATCATACTTAGTGGTAAAATAGTGCATGTTTTCCCCCTAAGATCAGGAACAAGGCAAAGACTCTCACTCTTACCATTTCCACTCAACATCATAATGCAGTTCTAGAAATTATAAAAAGGCAAGGAAAAGAAATTACAATCAGAAACATTGAAAAGAAAAACTTAAGATAGTCTTTGTTTGCAGATTTCATGATAATTTACATAAAACATCCAAGGCATTTATAAAATAAAAGTTAGAATTAATAAGTGAATTTAAAGTTCACAGAATAGAAGTCTAACAGATTTACATCAATTTGACTTAAAAAAAACTGGGGAAGAAGACAAGTGAGAATATTTGATATCTTAATCTGGATGATAACTGAGTGTTTACACATGTCAAAACTCATCAAGCTGCACAGTAATATTTATATAATTAAAAATAATACCAAACAACTGGGAAACAAAAAATTAAAGCTATTTATTTTTCAAAAGTGTCAAAAATTTAGTACAATGTATTTAACACTCTGCACTGAAAACTGTAAAACATTATCAAGATAAAGGAAAGAAGACAGAAATGGGAAGATATTACTTATTTATGAATTGGAAGACTACACATCATTAAGAGGGCAATTATCCCCAAACTGAGCTATAAATTTAAAGCTTTGCAATTATAATCCCAGAAGCTTTTTTTTTAATTGACGAGCTGAAACTAATATTAGTATGGAAATGCAAAAGACCTAGCTTTCCAAAGCAACCAAAGTTTGAGAACTCAGGCTACCTCACTTCAAGACTTATTATAGAATTTTGGTAAACAAGATAGTATGCTGCAAGCAAATATAACCAAATACATCAGTGGAACAGAATACAGACTCCAGAGAGCTTAGAGTTAGTAACATGTATGTGCAACCATGTATATAAAAGCCCCTTCCTAAGGCAAGGGCTATGGATTAGTACTTAAATCATTTGATAAATTTACTACACAATCTACTTCCTCTAGTTCTCCATGCCGGCACCCTCACAGGGTTTCCCCATCGTCTCTCACCTCCACTCCTCATCGTCTCTCTGACCCCTTTCTCTACAGCCATCCCGAATAGAGTGATGGTTGTCAGCAATCATCTTATTTCCCAAAACGCCATTGAGTATCTCTTGCATTCATGTACCTTTAGTGATAGTTCAAATCCTAAATCGAGTTTCCAACTTTCTTAATTTTTAATTTAGATTATCTGGTTGCTTACTGGATAGCTTCATTGAATTTTTCATAGGTATCTCTATCTAAAGATGTGTAAAATAATTCTTCCCTAAACCTGCTCCTATGTATTTCCTGTTATCAGTGAATGATTCTCATGTTTACCAAGCTGGCCAAATTCTAAACTAAGTAGTAACCCTTCCCCCTTCTTCCACATTCCCAAACATAGTCACTGAGTTTGATGTTTTCCTATGCCTTTCCTACTTCACAATTCTATTTCTCTCTAATAGTATTGTCTCAGTATTAGTCAAGCACAATTTTCCTGTTGTCCAGTTAGTTCAGATGTCTCATAAATAGCATGACTATTTCAGATCTTGGCTTTCTACAGTCCAATCTCAAAATTGAAGCCAACATGATCATTCTAAATGCAAATCTGATGATGTGACAATTCTCTGGAAAACTGTTAATGTTTTCATTAACCTCAGAATCAAGTCTTGCTTCTCAACCTGCCATATGAGGTTTCCTCGAGCTTCCTCTATTTACATCTCTAGTCTCATCTCTATTCTCACATGCCTCTACTAAGGCTGAAAAATGTCTTTCCCTTGTGAAGTTGTTTACACCCTAATGATCAGAACCTGTGAATATGTTACATCACATGGTCTAATAGACTGAATGTGTCCCTCCAAAATTCATTGTCGAAGCCCTAACCCTCAATGTGATCATATTTGGAGATGGGGTTTTAGGGAGGTAATTTGAGTTAAATTAGGTCATGAGGATGGGGCCTTTATAATGGGATTGGTGGCATTATAAGAAGAGATTATTTTCTCTCCTTCTGTATGCATGCACCAAAGAAAGAGAAAACAGGAAAAGTGCTCTCACCTGAAACCAAATTGCCAGCGCCTTGATCTTGGACATTCCAGTCTCCAAAACTGTGAGATAATAAATTTCTGTTGTTTAAGCCACCTAGTCTATGATATTTTGTTATGGTTGCCAGAGATGACAGTATGTATGACAAATAATAATATGTATGACTAAAAGGACTTTGCAGAAGTGATCAAGTTTACAGACCTTGAGATGAGGAGACTATCCTGTATTATCTGGATGAATGCAACCTAATCATATGAGGACTGCAAAGCAGAGACCTTTTCCAGCTGAAGTCAGAGAGAATGAGACCAACGAGAAAGCAGGGACTTGACCCTTGTAGCTGGCTTTGAAGATGAAGGGGAACCTTGAACCATGGTGAGTAGCCCCTAGGAGAGGAGCGCAACTCCAAGATGACAGGCGCCAAGCCAGGGACACTTCGGTATTACAGCCTCAGGGAACTGAATTCTGAAACAATCTACATAAGCCTGGAAGTTGATCCTCCTCAAAGATCCCTGTAAGAAACGCAGCCCTGCTGACATCTTGATTTTAACCCCATGAGACCTGGTGTCAGACTTCTGACCTATAAAATTGTGAGATGACAAATTGAGTTGTTTTAAACCACTCTGTTTGTAGTCATTTGTTACATCAGCAACAGAAAATGAATACACTAGTCCAGAATTAAAGCGTCAGCAATTCAAGAACCTCCTACACTTCTTAGTCTCCAGAGGTTGTCATGCGCCCCCTCTCTCTCTGGAGCACACTTGCATCCTTTATCTGTACCCCCGTCATTTCCTAGATATTTTCTATTGACATTTAAAGTCATTTTCATCTCCTATTTGCAACAAAGTTCATCTTTAATGATCCTTTCTGATACCTGGGCTTTCCCCAGTCAGAGCAGTTGTCACATAGTTGATAAATTTCCCCTATTCCTGCCTGTCTTTTCACTAGCCTGAGGCCACATGACGTAGAGAGAGTGCATCATTTATTTTTTACCTCCTTCATCCATCGTAATTCCTGACACATGGTAGGCTCTCAGTGAATATTTTTTGAGTGAATAAATAAAAGTTTTTACAAAGTAAATTAACTCTGTTTAGAATTTACTATTTGATCAATGTCATACATGTCTTGAGACTTCTAAGGTCAATTACTCTATAAGATCAAATGGAAAATAAGAGGGAGCTATTTATATATGACATCCTTTGATTTCCCTATCTATTTATCTAGCCAAAGATCCTAAGTCCTGTTATCCCAGTCTCAGGATTGTTGTTGCTCACAATTAGAAATTAACATGTTTTCAGACTTTACATTTCTTTGGATATTAGGTTTAGCTATTTTAACATGCATAACATTATCATTACAAGTCTGTATCAGCTGAGTGAATATTTTGCCTTTTTGGCACCTATTTGCATATTTATTTGTTTAAATGATGTCCTAGAATTTTACAATTTAATCTCCTCAGCCTCCCAACCACACCTGCCTGTATACAAGTGAAAGACCCCAATAAGAGGGATGACATTGAAAAACCATAGCTTGGAATGACTCTGGATAGGCAGCTGTACATCTGGAGGCACTAATGTTTTCTGTTAGCCGCAATACACTCTAACATCACAAAGTCCTCAATTTATCAAGGAAATGGGACAAAATGGGTAAGTATTTGGAGGCATTATTATGGCATATTATTTAGAAGTATATTATGTCTGGTATTTTTTGCTTGTTTGTTTAAAGTGACCTATGAATTTAGTCTCCATTACTTCCAGAAAGAAGGGCTGGCGGGAGGAATAGTAAATGCAACAGAGTACAAAGTCCATAGTTAACCCCAAGCTGCATTTATATGTGTCCAATAAATGTCATAAAATAACATTGGGTCTATCAGAAATAATTGTCAGAAATAGTTGAAATATTTAGAGAAGAACTTCAGTTATTGTATAGTGTATGCCCAGATGTATCATACAAACCCCAATAGTCAGAACATCAGATGGTTCTATGACACACATCTCTATTTACAGGCAAAATTTTATGTGCATGTGTAAATTTTACAGGAAGGGAATTCATAGCTTTCATTAAGTTCTCACAGGAGACAGTGGTTGAAAAAGGTTAATTACTTCATTTAAAACCACTTTGTAAAATACACAACCCTTACCCTATTTCAAAGGATTCATAATACACTAGTATAAATGAAGTACTATTAAAATATAAATTTTCATAATGACCTTTAACATAATTAATAATTCTTAGTTATCCCTTATGAATTCTAAGCAAAATAAATACCATTCAGTAGAATTTTTTAGGTTTACTTATTTCTCATTATTTTCTTTACTGTGCATTGAGATAATTAATAACCTAATCTTATCCTAAAATATAAAATGATGTCCTCACTCCACCTTTTGTCAAGTAATGTATCTTTGCAATGATTTTCAAAGCTAAAGATGAATTTTAGAAAATAAATTCCTTGTTACTGTGGTGAAAGTTTCACTGATGCTTTGACCCCTAATTTAGGGACTTTGTGCCTTTAGGCACAAGATTTATGAAAATCTTCATCAGCATATCCTTTTGAGAGTTGAGCCTCATTTGCTGCTTTCACAGACCACATGAAATAAAAGTTTCCTTATTAGTAGCAACCATATAGGAACAGTGGATATTTTTAAGACTCTGAATCTGCTCTATTTCAATGTGCAGCAAAATAAAATGGAGTGTATATGAAGGTAAGTGGATTAAAAGTAGGGTTTCAAATTTAGCAATTGCAAAAAATATCTCAACAAACCCTTGAATTACAATTATTAAACACAGGTCACTTCTCATTAAGAATAAACAAAATAATTTTGTAGTAAAAGAAAAGAAATTTGACTAAAATATATGAAGTGTTTTGAAAGTCAAAGAAATATGGGTCAAGAAGCTGCCTAAATGAATCTGACTGGGTCATAATAATTATTTGTTATGAAGCCAAACCAATGAACTGTATAAACTTGTAATCAGAAAGCTCTGATTAGAGATCCAGCTCTAGAACTTTTCATGTAGAATTAACATATCTAACCCTTAGTTTATTTATAAATATTATCTACACCTCATAGCAATGTTTTTACTGAAATTTAAATTAGAGAATTAATATTATAATATATTTTAAAGTGTAAATATGTAAGTTCCTGTCATTGTCACTGAGACAGGGACCATGGGTTTAGTCAGAGTAGGGGGAGGGCCTCCGGAAAAAGCAAGGCAGAATATTTGCAGTAGGAGCAATGTAACTACATGCAGGGAAACCCCCTTCCAAAACTCTGTGTTAAACATTAAGCTCCAGGGTCATTCTTCAGTAAGATCAGGTGGTGTTCCCCAGATAAAGAAGAGTACCCCATGTTGTTATTATGCTAACCACTTGTAAGATTCACTTTAGCATGCTAAAAGGCCCAGGCCTATGTGCTGTCTTTCCTCTTTCAAATATGATAAAGTGATTTTACAAACTGGGAAACTAATTTAGCATGCAGACCCAGTTGTAAACACATAGTAAAAGGCAGGAAAGATTCCACCTTAAAGATAAGACTGCATTTTAACACCCAAGAAGTTTGGGAAGCAGGATTCTTAACTTACTCTTTAGCAAACAGACAATACCTCAGCCCACCTTGGGGGCTGCGCAGGCCGCCTTTTGATATGCTCCTAGACCAAGACGCCAGTATCCCAGAGAGAGAGATGGGGTGAGAAATTCCTTGTGTTAAGTTAATTCTGGGTGTTCAGACACCACTTAGCAGGTCCGCACCCCTAAACCTTTTTTTCATGTTCTCGAAAAATCCTCATCTGCCTATAAAACCCCTAGACAAACGCAGCACACCGGACTCTCTTGTCCCCTCCTGACGTGAGCCGGGAGCTCTGTCCTATCACTTTATTTCTAAATAAAAGCCTGTACCTTGCTCTCCTACCTTGCCTGTTTGCTAAGCTCATTCTTCGGCTTTGTGAACAAGAACCCCGGCATCATCACTTCCATCTCCTTTAGAGAGGATTCTCTTCTCCCATGAGTATGCTGTTTTTAAGCTTTTATATTTTAACTGTTTACTCTGTCTCCTCATCTACCCTATAAACTCTTTGGAGTTAGTTCATCTATTTATTTTATCCAGTGCTGTGCTTAACACATGAAAGGGGCTGAAATGATTTATATTCCTAATGGCCACATAAGTACACCTACTACACTGTCACTTACTTTATTAATTTGCCATTAGCAAGATGATATTTCTCTAGTTTGATGTGAGTTTTTCGTTTAACTTTAATTGGGGGAAAGGTGTCTTACGTCTCGAATGTACATAAAAACAGAATTTAAGAATATGTCCTTCTCACTCAGATTACATATTCCCTACAAATACTTCAATTCTAAGCTAACAATAAATTTCAGAGAAAGGAAAAAAGAATCTAAAATTATACAAATACTGTCTTTACCCCTTCATCATGGATAGCACTATGATCATACTCATAGTGTTAGGCAGAAAAATAGATATAAGTGGGTGGAGAGAGAATAGGTCAGTAAATCCCACTAAAAGGGGCTCAAAAAGTTAACCAGATTAAACTAGAGAAGTCATAAAGGACTCACAGAGTTAACGAATTAATTATTTGAAGTTCCAAAGCCAGGAATAACTTAAAATGTACAGATATTCCCCAGATAAAGAAAGTACCTGAGCTCAGTCCATGTCTTCATTGTATTGATTAGATCATGCCATTGTAAAATGTATCTAGCCTGCAAAAAAAGCCCAGTTTATTCTTTAACTTAACGTATATGCTGTTTTTCCCTCTTCCTCCAGCCGCTAATCAAGTAACTTTGTAACCAGGGCAGGAGACAGACCTCAAAGTGTAAATAAACCTGTGTGGAGAAAGAATGCTGAAGTGCCAAACCAACATAGTCACCTAAATAACTCTATTCTTAAGAAAAAACTTCAAAGGAATTATGAATCACTTGTATACATTATGCCTCATGCTGACACTTACCCAAAAAAGCCTCATACAACCCCAGACCCTACACCCTTAGGTGCACCTCCTCTCTTTCTCTGAGTGTGTCACTCTCTCTGTTCTACTTCAGATAAGTAGGGAGGGGCTACTGAGAGCTCTGATTTGGGCTTGCAAGCTCCTGTCACCTGGATGACCCAGGTGGAACTGCAGCTATACGAATATGCTCCTTAGTAGCCTGCCTGAAAATCTCCTTTCTTGGTCTTTGGGAAGTGCTCAGAACATAATCTCTCTCCATCCAGTGTTCTGCAGCTCCCCCAAATCCTGAGGTGGAAGGGACTTAGTTCCCATGCCATGCAGGTTCAAGCAGACACTGGATGCCAGGTAACACTGGCTTTATGGGTTGGCAGGAGATTCTTCCATATGCCAAGCAGCAGTTCAATAAGCTTCCCTATCCTCCTTCCATTTTTACTTCCTCTCTGCTTTATTCAAATAAACCTGCCTTTATCTACCTTGACTCTAGCCTGCTCCTCGTTTACAGTGTATTTGAATAAAACTTTCATTCTGTTTCACAACTGTGTCTCTGTCCTTCAGTTCTTTGTTGAAGCAGGGACAAGAACCAAGGAAAATAAACTCAATCTCCCAACAATAGTAACTACTATTTATCACTGTTATGTGAGTTTCAAGACATGTACTAATGTCTTTCATGCATTATATCATTGGGTCCTCATAACAACCCAGGAGTAATCATGAGTCTCAATTTCAAAGATGAAGAAACAGAAGATTTAGAGAGACTGGCTTGTTTAACAACAAAATAATGATAAGGCAAATATTCATGTCTAAACATGATTAACACATATTCACAGCTTAATGAGTAATTCACAATTATTTTCCCAAGAATTTTTCAGTCTGTTAAATCAGAATTCCTAGAAATATCAAGAGGAGATCACTAGATTACCTTTTCAGCCACATACAGATTTCTAAACGACTCAACAAGCCAGGAAAATGCCTGTGTTAGAGTAGGTGAATAGCCAGATGTGAGCAGGGAGGGGAAAAGGGAACTTCATTCAACTGGTTATTTATATTCAATCATTAAGTGTAAGCTTTTCTTTTGGGAGGTGGAGAGTAAGTATATAGGTAACAGACTGACCACAACCAGCTAGATCCAATATGGAGGAGAATTTGACCCAACTTCATCCCAACATACATTATACACTAACTACATAGTAAAAACTCACACCCTTCAATAACATTGTAAAAATCATGTCTCCCGGCACAGAGACAGTTCTGATGAGAAGCAAATATAGCCAAAAACTCCCCCCCACCCAACATGATGGTAAAGCAAGCCTGAACTCCAAGACAACATTTGTTCCCATTGAAATCTAATCCCACTTAGTGAATATTCATTTTCTTTTACTTAAAAAAGGGTCCCTATTTTTACCTCAGTACAACTCCCTCTGGGTCTGCCCATACCCAGCTCTGGTATGTACCATTGCCTTTCTTTAAACTCTTATTCTTCAAATAAATTCAATACTTAATCACTTTCTGCATCTGTTCTTGAATTCTTTCTCATAATGAGACCAAGACCTGTGTAATTCTGGTGGGAAGAGGGTAAAATAAACTGGGAGAAACCCATTTATTGCTTACCAGCACTTGTACTCTTCTGCTCACTCATGTCTCTGGCAACCTGCCTTCAAAAATGGGCCCCATCCAACCTCTCTGGTCCAGGTAGGCCCTTGCTCCCCCCATGTAGTCACCTATTGATATGGACATGGACTACTTTTCTCCACCCCTTGGAAACACCTATTTAAATGGGAATTCACCCCCTCCATGATAGGCAGGCTACTGCACCATTCTCCTGGCCAGTCCCACGTGGCTCACAAACTGGCAAAACCTACCCTGGCATTAGGACAGCCAGAGGGAAGTTCTGCCTAGAGCAACTACAAACACAAAGCACAGAGGCTTATACCTGTGTGCCCAGCCCTCTGGTTCAGGCAGTGGAGACAGGCATAGCAGCAGGGAAGCAGGAAACAGCTTGTTCATCCCCTCAGGCACCAATACCACTCCTCTGCAAACACTGACATTGCTTCAGGGGCTAAGCGGCTCCAGAGTAGACCTTCTCAGAACTAGAGGATGCCATACACAAATATGAAATGCCAAAGGAACCTGGTTCAGAGAAAAATTATTAATACAACTCCTGAGAAAGATTTAAATGAAATCAACCTCATGACCCTCCCCAAAAGGGGGTTCAAAATAAAAATCATTAACATGCTCATGGAGGTACGAAAAGATATTCAAGAACTCAGGAATGAACTCCGGTTGGAGATCTAATCGTTGATGAGCACAATGGAGGGTATTAAAAGCAGATTGGATATGGTGGAGGAGATTATAAATGAAATAGAAACTAGAGAAGAGGAATACAAAGAAGCTGAGGCACTAAGAGGAAAAAGGATCTCTAAGAATGAAAGAATATTGAGAGAACTGTGTGACCAATCCAAATGAAACAATATTTGCAATATAAGGATACCAGAAGAAAAAAAGAGAGAAAAAGGGATAGAAAGTGTCTTTGAGGAGGTGATTGCTGAAAAATTCCCCAATCTGGGGAAGGAGATAGTCTCTCAGGCCATGGAGGTGTGCAGATCTCTCAACACAAGAGACCCAAGGAAGACATCACCAAGACATATAATAATTAAAATGGCAAAGATCAAGGGTAAGGACACACTATTAAGAGCAGCTGGAGAGAGAAATAAGATCACATACAAAGGAAAGCCATCAGGCTATCATCAGAGTTCTCAACAGAAACGCTACAGACCAGAAGGGAATGACATGATGTATTTAATGCAATGAAGCAGAAGGACCTCGAACCAAGATTACTTTATCTGGCAAGATTATCATTTAAATTTGAAGGAGAGATTAAACAATACCCAGACAAGCAAAAGCTGGGAGAACTTACCTCCCACAAAACATCTCTACAGTGTATTTTGGAGGGACTGCTAGAGATGGAAGTGCTCCTATGGTTCAATAGCTGTCACCACAGTAAAGAAAGTAGAACAGCTAATTACTAAGCAAATACAAAATTAAATTAACTATCCCCCAAAGTCAATCAAGGGATAGACAAAGAGTACAGAATATGATACCTAATGTATAAAGAATTGAGGAGGAAGAAAAAGGAGGAGAAAAAAAAAGAACCTCTAGATTATGTTTGTAATAGCATATTAAGTTAGTTAAGTTAGACTCTTAGATAGTAAGGAAGTTAACCTTGAACCTTTGGTAACCACGAATCTAAAGTCTCCAGTGGCAATAAGTACATACTATCCATAATCACCCTAAAAGTAAATGGACTGAATGCACCAATCAAATGACATAGAGTCACTGAATAGATAAAAAAACAAGACCCATCTCTATGCTGCCAGCAAGAGACTCACTTTAAACCCAAAGAATACACAGACTAAAAGTTGAGATGGAAAAAGAAATTTCATGCAACTAATGGGAAGAAAAAAGCAGTAGTTGCAGTACTTGTATCAGACAAAATAGACTTCAAAACAAAGAAAGTCACAAGAGACAAAGAAGGACATTACATAATGATAAAAGGGTCAATCCAACAAGAAGACATAACCATTATAAATATCCATGCGCCCAACACAGGAGCACCTACATATGTGAAACAAATACTAACAGAATTAAAGGGGAAAATAGAATGCAATGCATTCATTCTAGGAGATTTCAACACACCACTCATTCTGAAGGACAGATCAACCAGACAGAAAATAAGTAACGGGACAGAGGCACTGAACAACACAATAGAACACATGGACCTAACAGACATCTACAGAAAACTCCACCCAAAAGCGGCAGGATACACATTCTTCTCAAGTGCACATGGAACATTTTCAAGAATAGATCATGTATTAGGCCACAAAAAGAGTCTTGGTAAATTCAAAAAGATTGACATTTGTACCAACCAGTTTCTCAGACCACAAAGGTATGAAACAAGAAATAAACTATGCAAAGAAAATGAAAAATCCCACACACACATGGAGGCTTCACAACGTGCTCCTAAATAACCAATGGATCAATGACCAAATAAAAACAGAGATCAAGTAATATTTGGAGACAAATGACAACAATAATTCAACACTGCAAAATCCGGACGCAGCAAAGGCTATGCTAAGAGGAAAGTATATTGCAATACAGGCCTACCTCGGGAAAGAAGAACAATCCCATATGAGCAGTCTAAACTCACAATTAACAAAAGTAGAAAAAGAAGAACAAATGAGACCCAAAGTCAGTAGAAGGAGGGACATAATAAAGATTAGAGCATAAATAAATAAAATCGAGAAGAATAAAACAATAGAAAGGATCAATGAAAGCAAGAGTTGATTCCTCAAGAAAACAAACAAAATAGATAAACCCCAGCCAGACTTATCAAGAAAAAAAACCAGAGTCTACTCACAAAAACAGAATCAGAAATGAGAAAGGAGAATCACTACCGACACCACACAAATACAAAGAACTCAGACAATACTATAAAAAATTACAAGCTAACACACTGGATAACCTGGAAGAAATGGACAACTTTCTAGAAAAATACAACCTTCCAAGGCTGACCCAGAAAGAAACAGAAAATCTGAACAGATCAATTACCAGCAACAAAATTGAACTGGCAATCAAAAACCTACCTAAGAACAAAATGCCTGTACCAGATGGCTTCACCACTGAATTTTATCAAATATTTAGTGAAGACCTAATACCCATCCTCCTTAAAGTTTTCCAAAGAGTAGAAATGAGGGAATACTTCCAAACTCATTCTATGAAGCTAGCATCACTCTAATTCCAAAACTGGGCAAAGACACCACAAAAAAAGAAAATTACAGACCAATATCCCTGATGAACATAGATGCAAAAATACTCAATAAAATATTAGCAAACTGAAATCAAAAATACATCAAAAGGATCATCGATCATGATCAAATAGGATTCATCCCAGGGATGCAAGGATGGTACAACATTCAAAAATCCATCAACATCATCCACCACATCAACAAAAAGAAGGACAAGAACCACATGATCATCTCCATAGATGCTGAAAAAGCATTTGACAATATTCAACATCCATTCATGATAAAAACTCTCAACCAAATGATTATAGAGGGCAAATACCTCAACATAACAAAGACCATATATGACAAACCCACAGCCAACATTATACTTAACAACAAGAAGCTGAAAGCGTTTCCTTTATGATCGGGAACAAAACATGGATGCCCACTCTCCCCACTTCTATTCAACATAGTAGTGGAGGTCCTAGCCACGGCAATCAGAAAACACAAAGAAATAAAAGGCATCCAGATAAAATGAACTCATGGGACTAAATCAAACTAAAAACTTTCTGTATGGCAAAGGACACCATGAATAGTAGAAAAAGGCATCCTACAGTATGGGATAATATATTTGTAAATGACATATCTGACAAGGGGTTAACATCCAAAATATATAAAGAACTTACATACCTCAACACCCAAAAAGCAAATAATCCAATTAAAAAATGGGTACAGGATATGAAGAGACAGTTCTCCAAAGAAGAAATTCAGAGGGCCAACAGACACATGAAAAGATTCTCCACATCACTAATCATCAGGGAAATGCAAATTAAAACCACAGTGAGCTATCACCTCACACCAGTAAGGATGGCCACCATCCAAAAGACTAAAACAACAAATGCTGGTGAGGATGCGGAGAAAGGGGAACCCTCCTACACTGCTGGTGGGAATGTAAGCTAGTTCAATCACTGTGGAAAGCAATATGGAGGTTCCTCAAAAAACTAAAAATGCAAATACCATTTGACCCAGGAATCCCACTCCTTGTAATTTACCCAAAGAATACAACTTCTCAGATTCAAAAAGACATATGCACCCCTATGTTTATTGCAGCACTTTTTACAGTAGCCAAGATATGGAAGCAACCTAAGTGTTCATAAGTAGATGAATGGATAAAGAAAAGGTGGTATATATACACAATGGAATATTATTCAGCCATAAGAAAGAAACAAATCCTGTCATTTGCAACAACATGGATGGAGCTGGAGGATATTATGCTCAGTGAAATAAGCCAGGTGGAGAAAGACAAGTGCCAAATGATTTCCCTCATTTGTGGAGTATAACAATGAAGTAAAACTGAAGGAACAAAATAGCAGCAGACTCAGAGACTCCAAGAAGGAACTAGTGGTTACCGAAGGGGAGGGGTGTGGGAGGGTGAAGGGGATTGAGGGGTATTATGTTTAGTACACATGGTGTGGGTGGTCTCCAGGCAAACAGTGTAGTACAGAGAAGGCAAATAGTGAGTCTATGGCATCTTACTACACTGATGGACAGTGACTGCATTGGGGTATGGGTAGGAACTTGATAATATGGGTAAATGTAATAACCAGATTG
Source organism: Phataginus tricuspis (assembly GCA_029783875.1). Taxonomy (NCBI): domain Eukaryota; kingdom Metazoa; phylum Chordata; class Mammalia; order Pholidota; family Manidae; genus Phataginus; species Phataginus tricuspis. Next base: position 3,457,596 of record JAQQAC010008864.1, read on the forward strand.
TTTTTTCATGTGAAACCTTCATTAGAGTATATATCAATAACACCTTAATAAAAAATTAAAAAATTAAAAAATTAAAAAAAACATAAGTACATAACTAAATAGGAAAAATACTAAAATATAGCCCCTATAAATTGTACAAGCATATGCCTACAGAACCAGAAGTAAATTTTTCCCAAAGATGTGGAGGAAGATAATGCTGCTCTGATAGGAAGTTAGTCTCAGCCCCATCATTCACACTACCCTAACCAGTAAGTGTCAGACTGAAGCCAGTAAAACCTTGTTTATGACCCATCAGGGAAGCTATGTATGTATAAAAGTTTGCCTGGACAGATGCTATGAAGCTATAAAATATTGAGCCCTAGATTTGGGGTGGAGTAGAGGAAATGAGTAAGGATTGATTTTAAATTAGAAGCATAATTTATTTAAGTAAACATGAATTCAAAATGTGTCTATCATATTTGCTTTTTGAGTAGTTTTCTTGGATTCTAGCGTGAATTCCAGGGAAATGGTGGCATCTTGAGCGTATGTATGATTCACACTCTTTCACTGCTAAAAGAAATCACCTAGAAAATGCACAAAGTTTGGAAAATAATATGTTCTGTATTGGAAACCTAAGATGAGAACAAGCCAGAAACGCTGATGAATTTGGCAGCTTAAATGCAGATGGAATCAGTTTAAAGAAGAAAACAAAATTCTGACACAAAGGATACTTCTCACAAGTCAGACCAAGCCTTGCAGGGAGAAAGGCCAAACAGTAGCCCAAGAAACCCCAGGACAATGTGAAGGAAGGAAGGTAAATGAAGTCTTAAGACCTACAAATAAATTTTCATTCCAGTCTTTTTATTTACTGTGTGACAGCAGAATTTAGGAATGCCTGTGACATCAAAGAGAAGGGCTCAGTCACTACTAGGAAAGAAATTACTATGGCAAACACAGTAGGAAAAGCAAAAACTTCCCAAGGCTGTGTGAAACAGGAAAGGAAGGTTCTAGGCTATTACCTTCAGGGCTATTGGAACAGGGTGGAGAAACCAACCTAAACTCCTGTTAAAATGAAAGGTAGGAGAGGTTTTAAGAGCTAGGATGAGGGCGTCTGAGGCCATCTGGGTTTAATTGACCTTGCCCAAAGAAAAGTAAACGTCCTCCTATCTTCACGACAGGAAGTAGTTTTTACAATTTAGAGCAAGGCACCCACTGAAGATAGGCTCTTATCCTCCCACAAGGACCAGGAAATGGAGGTGCTTAATGAATCCATTTCAAAGAAATGGGCTCTGGAGAAAGGCATTCCTGAGTTTTTAAACTGGCCAGAGGCTATTTAAATATTTACATCTCAAAGAAGCCAAGACAATTTACAATGGGAACTTTCCTGATATTTGTTCTAAGTGAGGAAGAGGCTTTGCTAAAGTTTAGTCAAACTGAAAGAAACATTAAAGCCCATTTTGGTCACAGGTCAAGGAAACAAAAAATAAAGTTGATAATATAAAAGCAAAAAGCACTTCTTAGTCTGTTATGTTAGGTTTTTCTTTTCTGCTTTGTTTCCCTCAAATACTATTTTTCAGTATTCAACCCTAAAATATTTTTCTTTTCTTCTTTTCTTTATATGTGTATAATTTCCTAAACTGATATCAGCCCCCATGAGTTTAATTATTTTTCATATGCTGACAGTTTTCAAATTGTTACTGGAGATGGGTCCTTGGTCTTGCCCCAAGAAAGAATTCAAGAACAGAGGAAAAAGTGGTTGAGTTTTAGGAACTTACTGGAAAATATGAAGTTAAAGAAAAATAAGAGCAAATGCCCAAGAGTTGAGTGTGGGCAGACCCAGAGGTGGTTGCCTTGAGGAAACAATAGGGAGTTTTTTTTATACAAAGAGAGATGAACATTTATTAAGTGGAAATAGGTTTCAAAGAGAACAGGGGGAGACTTCTCAGAGTTCAGACTTACTCCACCCCCTTGCCAGGTTGGGGAGTTTTAGGATATTGGTCTTCATTGGAATTGTCATGGCAGGGGAGGCATGATTTTTCCTATGTTAATGAGAATATAATGTATTTGGGACTGAAGTTTGGGTCAACTTTTCCTTTATGTTGGAACTAGTTGATTTTGGTAATTTATTGGGTAGCTAAGCAGACATGAGCAAGTCTCACCCTGTCGTGGAGAAGATCCTCTCTGTTCCCACCTACCCCTTATTTTCAGATGGGAGAATATCCCCCAAGCCCCTCATGTTTATGGTTCAGTCTCCTGACTTATCAAGGCCTAATGAGATGTAGAAAGCCCAATAGGACTTCCAGACTGTTGGGGGAGGGCGTTGTATATTTTCCTCAGTTCTTGTCCCTGCCGTGACAAAGAACTGAATGGCAGAGACACAGTAGCGAAGCAGAGTAAAAGTCTTATTTAAAGTTACTTAAAGAGAGAAAAGGTGCTTTAGGCAACCTCAGTGAGGAGAGGTGCCCTGAAAGGTTGGAGAAAAAGTTTAAGATTAGAAGGTTATGCACTTAGAAAGTGTAGGCAACCTCAGAGAGAGAAGTGCCCCAAAAGATTGGGTGTTCCCCCTTTTAAGGATTCTTCAGGAATGTGACTAAGAGCTGGGGGTGCATACTTGTTAAACAGTCTTTGAATACTTAGTATTCACTTAACACAAGGAACTTCCTGCTCTGATTTCTCCCTGGGGTACTGGTGATGCCGGGGTTCTTGTTCACAAAGCCGAAGAATGAGCTTAGCAAACAGTCAAGGTAGGAGAGCAAGGTACAGGCTTTTATTCAGAGATAGAGTGATAGGACAGAGCTCCGGGCTCACGCCAGGAGGGGACAAGAGAGTCCCAAGGTGGTACGTTGTCTAGGGGTTTTATAGGCAGTTGAGAGACAAAGGGCTAGGGATGTGCACCTGTTAAGTGGTTCCAAATACTTTTGAAGAAATACTAAGTTTCTTCTTAGTCTTCCTCGTTATTTACAAGAACTTTACTGATCTGATTTCCTCCCAGGATAGCAGCTTCCTGGTCTGGAAGCATATCACTCAAGGCTGCCTGCTTTGCTCCAAAGGTGGGCTGAGTCATTGTTTTACTTCTTTTAACTAATATTTCAAGATGAAATCCTTCCTGCCTTATGTTGTTTTGGGCTTGTTTGCTACATTGCCCAAGTTGCAACAAATCATTTGTTTAGGGCTGGAGGAAGGAAGGCAGCACTTGGGTAAAGTTAGAAAAATAAGTTGGGCTCCTGTGCAAACCTCACCATGGTTATCTTGTTGTTTTTTTCAGAGGCCCTCACCCTACTCTGTCTAAGCCCACAGTCCCTGTCTCACTGGCATCTTGGTCTGGGAGCATATCAAACAAGACTGCCTGCCCAGCCCCCAAGGTGGGGTAAGGTATTGTTTGTTTGCTAAAAAGTAAGTTAAGAATCTTACTTCTTAACTTCCTGCCTTTTACTATGTTGTTTACAGCTAATCCTACATGCTAAATTAGTTGCTTAGGTTGCAAACTACTTGATTAGGGCCAAAGGAGAAAAAAAGAACCATATAGGTAAAGTTAAAAAATAAGCTAAGCCTGCAATGGCTATGCTGAGGTACCCTCCTTTATCTGAGGAATATTCAAACATTCCAGACCAAATTGCTCCTGGCTTTTGAGCTTTAACTAATTAACTCTGGGTCATTTTAGTGGGCCTCCTTGGCCTTACTCTCTTTCTACCCCACTCATATATATTTTCCTGCCTAACAAGACCAGCAACTTGGGTTGGCACCTTGGCACCGGTACACTAAGACCCAAAAAGTGACCCAGAGTTACCTCAGGATTCATTAATTGTAATAAATTTACATTGCGGTTTTGGCCCCCCACAGTGGATTTTTCTTAGATACTTATAGGTGGGCATCTGTTCACTGAGAAGGTTATATAACCTGAAATTGTCAATCAACATGTCAATTAAATGATGTAAGATATGAAAATGAACTTACCACTATTTTAAAAATCAATCCTAACCCTAATAAAAGGGCGGCTTATGGTTTCCAGTCTGCTCTCCACCCTTCTTGAGAGTGTACTTTGCTTAATAAACTCCTCAAAACTATCCTGTCTGTCTCTTGATTGCATTATTTCTTTTGAGAAGACAAGAACTGAGGAAACACAATGTGTTTCCCTGGCAGTCTAAACTCACTCCACATACACCAAAAGAAGAGCTTACACAGAATGTGTAGGTTGTAAGCAAACAGTTGGCCAAAGTCCCCTCACTCTTTCCATGCTCATGTCTGGCCATCTACCTACTCTAACAAAACTATGATATTTATACTTAAAAGAAAAATGTGTTTTGCTCCAAGCTTCTATATCTTTTGTCTTTGCTGAAAAAAGAAAAGAAATTTAAAGGGTACTTGGGGAAAAAAAAACAAATTAACAATTAAAAACAAGAATTAAAGTAACAAAGAGTTGTATTAGAAAACTGCTATTTAGTAATATTAAGGTGTCAATTTTTATTAAGAGATTTATTATAAAAAGTAATTTGAAGAGAATAAGCTGGACATATATTTGCAGATTATTCTAACAAAACTGGATAGAAAGAGAATACTAGAAGGTAAAAAAAGGAAATATTATGTGCCTAAATTATACTAAGTAGAATTGGTGTTGTAATTAGTGAAAGGAAAAGAAGGTATGCAAACTCAACAGTCCAAGCAGGCTTATTGCTAAACCTGAGAGGGACCCCTCTGTTCTCGAGAGAAGAACAAAGAAGGTGTCTCTTACAGGCTAAGAGGCTTCTTATAGCCAGGTTTTTGGCAGGCTTTTTGAGAGGAGGGGTCAGGGGAAAGGTGGGCTTGTGGCTTGCTGACATGTCCTCTGGAGAATGCTTGTAGCCTAGGTAAGATGAAACCTAGGTCTCTCTGAGATGGTGGGTGGGCTTATTCAAAAAGGTGATAATCCTGTCCAGATTCTATCACTCCAGGAAAATGGGTCACTGTTCTGTTCTTGACTACTTCCTGCTGATAAGGGGTGATGAAGGGGGTTTTCTTTTATTTTGAAGCAGGAAACCCATTTGGAGGTGTTCTTGAGAAGTTGTCTGGGAAATGGCTGCCATTTGATAATATAAAAATCTTTGGAACAGGTTACTTACACAGGGAAGGAAGAGGAGGGTGATAAAGGCAAATGGGGCCAGGATAGGTAGAAGTAACTAAGGGTTGTAGAAGCTGAGAGTGTAAGACTTGAACTTGGGCCAGGGAGAGAATGGTTAGAGTCCAGTGGCTGAGAGGGTCACAAAGGTTGTGTGAGGAGTGTACCTGTAGGGGCTGGTGGAAGGCAAATTTTGGGCTTTGGGATGAGGAGTCCAGCTGACACCAGGACCTGTAAGCAGAGAGGCCAGCCTTTTATCACAGGTCGAGTTGTTTGGACAAATAGGCAAAAGGCTGGAGGGAGTCCACAGCTGATTGTGTGGGTAGCCCTAATGCTTGTCCCTTTTTCCTGGTTAGGAAAAGAAAGGTTTATTAGGGTTAGGTGGAGTCAAAGCAGGTGCCTTGAGGAGTGCTCACTCAAGGACCCATAAGAAGCAGTGATTAAGTCTCTCTTGGGCACCCTTTCTTGGGGATCCCTGTGGGAGGCAATGAGTGAGGAATTTTGGGTCCAGAGTCTAAAATAGCTAAAAAACCTTAGAAAGTAAAGATGATCTTGCTTTGAGGTAGGGAAAGGGAGATTATTAATAGCTTGTTTTCGAAAGGTGGGTATGCAGCGAGTGATAGGGGTGAGGTCAAGACCAAGGTAAGTGACCTTTTACTGTACTAGTTGAACTTTGTGTTGAGACATGTTATCCCTTTTTTCCCATGAATCTAAGGAGGGAGATAGTGTGGGATAGAAATTCATGTTTTGAGGGGCTGCAAAGGAAGAGGTCATTGACATACTGGAGAAGGCAGCAGGGAAAAGATTGAGAGATTGGAGGTCCTTTTATAGTGCTTGGCCAAAGAGGTGAGGACATATCAGTTAAGATGGCCTGCTCTGCCTTAAGATAGACTGTTGGGCTATTGTCTGACTGCCAGAGAATATGTTAGGAATCTTACTTCTCAACTCTCTGCTTTTTAAAATGTAATCTTAGCCTTAAGTTGGAGTCACTCCTGTTCTTACTATACTATTTATATCTCAGCATTTTCATCACAGGCAGGAAAAGTTAATCATGATACTTGTCCCATGTCTCTGCCTGACCTCATTCACCCCTCAAGGAATGTGGACCCTTGAAATCTTTCAAGGAAAAGTGGGTGTCAGTCACTCTTCTGCAACTGCTTCCTGCTGAGTGGGGCGTTGTCCCTGCCTGTGGGTCCCGCAGTTCCTTGCCGTCTGTCAGGGAGAGGAGGGGTCGTGGAGCAGTAGTAGCAGAGGCAGACATGGACGAGGGCACATGAAAGGGGGATGCAACTAAGTTGCAGGGTTGCTGATGTGCGTCTTTATTAGCATTGGGGTGGATTGAAATCCTCATCTGAGCAACATCTGGAGTAGGATTTTTTTGTTCTGGAAGAAACAATTTAACAAGGATATTAAGAATGAATGGTTCAATATGAAGACTAGAAATAGTAAAACTCTAATTGAAATGATGGGAGAAAACTGAAACATTTGGATAGTAATAGCCAGATATTTTGAGGAAACTAGAATCCAGGATCGAGTCTATTTTACAATGAACAGTATTAGTATCCAATAGTGATAAGGCTACACTACTGAAACACAACTATTCTTTCTCTCTAGAATTACGCTCACTTTTATTAATATAAAATAAGTTTAGCTTTAAGACAGTTGGCCTGATTATTTATATAAGTGCAGCAAGAACAGCCATTGATGGCACAGGCTCTTTTAAATGTGCTTTGCTGGAACTTTTATAAGGAATTTCAGATGGATCTTTTAAAGTCCTCTCAAGGCCAGAAAACCAAGCCAGACTTGCCATCAGGTTGAATTCCTCCCTTCTCAAGGTCCTCAAAATATTCTGGGGTTCCAGCATCTGCCAGGAAGTGACCTTTCTTACTCACCTTGTAAGGCTGCTGGGAACCCTCTGAGAAAGGTACCAGGCCGGTTCATCCAAGGGGCTTTATTGTCTCCATAAAGTTAATCTTAGTTCCTTAAAACTGTCTGTTCATATCTGAGTTTATGTATGTGCATAAAATATGACATTCCAGTCAAAGCCTTGGTAATATAACCAGTGTTTTCAATTGATCCTGTCGCAAGGAAAGCAGATTCTTATTGAGCTTATGGAAATAAAAATATTGCCATAAAATATGAAAATAGTCACTGAAAGTTTCTAAATTCTGGAGGGATCAGGTAGAAAGAGAAAGAAAATGTTTCAATTCTACTTTAAAGGTATAATTTGCTAAACTATTGTAAGCTAGCTTAATAGAAAAAGGTTAAACAGACACTTGTTTTTCTATTTAAGAGATTAGCAACATTTGCAAAAAAATTAAAAACATCTTACTTAATTTTATGTGACTAATTTTTGCTCTGCTTGAATATAGTTCTTTACTAGTTCAGGAGTAAAACAGTAACTATAAATGACAAAAGACTTAAAAATGGCAGTGGTTAAACATTTGATGAGAGCTTAATATAAGACAGTGATATAAGAGTGTTTGGGTATTTCGATAACATACCAAATTAGCTTTTAGCTCTTTTAATATTAAGATCCCACTTTCTTAAGTACCTAGACAACTCATTGAGCCCTTAAGCATGAGAAATCATTTTGATAAAAGAAATAGAAAAACCTTTCACAATTTTTCAATATTAAGTGCAGACTAATAGTTCAAGAAAACTTTGTCCTTTTAACAAACAGAAAACAAAATTCTAATTTTGCTGTGTACTTCGTATCAGGACTCATTCGCTTTAATCTCACATAGCATGACCATATCAAATCCTTCCACAAACTTTCTGCAACTTTCTTTTTACATTCAGAATTGTCCCTTTTTAAATAAACAGCTGTACTTTAGAACAAAGTTACATTCTTTTACCCTCAATAAAATGAATATCCATTCCTTACACCTTCTCTTATCAAAACACGCATCTTTCCTATCATGCAGAAATGTTTTCTTCATTATTTCAAGTAGTTTTAATTAGAACTTAAAATCATTAAGAACTTTAAATTTTATTGAACACTGAGAATTAAACTATTGTAAACTGTAACACTAGCATTCCTTAGATTGGCAAATTTATGAATATATTTCATAATTTCTAGAAATGTGCTTTACAGCACAATCCCTCAATAAGCACAAAATATGTTTACTAATAAACCCAAATCTGTTTTTAGCCCTTCCACAATAAGGAAGCCAAAAGTGGATTCAGTAATTAATGTTTCATTATTGTATTTTATTTGGGATTAACATAATTCATTAATTTGAGTTATTACTTAACTTAGCAAAACTTTAAGGTTTAGTACCATCCAGAGGTAGAAAAGTATCATCCATTTACACATTTAGATATACAAACATATATATTGAGATGTAATGAGCACAGTTATTCTAGGCTGTAACTCCATGATTGCTGGCAGCAGTGTGGTAGGAACCAGCAAATGGAGGTTTAACTCACATTTCTCTCCAGCCATATTTGGCTGCAATTGAAATGTAATCCACATTTCTTTGGTCATACAGTCTCCAGCCTGATGGTTAAGACAAATTCAAAGGACACAAAACAAGCTTAACTCTCTCATTACCTTCTAGTGGGCTTTACTGGCCTTATTGTCTTTCCACCCTGCTCATATCCATTCTTCTGCCTACAGAATGGGTAGGTATGAGGATTTGAGCTTTAAGAAGGCGGTTGATAATGGGCTGGAGGCCAAGATGGCCGTTGGAGCTCAGAGGGTATTGGTTAACTGCAACAGCTCAGGTAGAGTTTTCCAGGGCTATTTTGAGGGGTTGGTGGTGCAAGGCTATAGAAGGTTTATTTGTGTCTCAAACAATAGGGTCAACTTGTGATTTAATAAGCTGTATTGCCTCAGAGGGGAGGGCCTCTTTAGAGGGTATGACTGGGAGATTGAGGGAGGGTTCTGAAGGAAGTAAAGGAATGTTTAAGGATGTCCCCATATGGTGGAAAATATCTCTTCCCGGAAGGGGTGTGGGGCAGTAGGGGATTATCAGAAAGGAGTGAGGGAACGTAATATGGCCCAAGGAACAATGTAAAAGAGGGTTTTTGGCTGGTGTTTCTATTTAGCCTTTCCTCCCAAGAACCAAGATAGAGGAGGAGAGCAAAAGCACCGAGTATTCATTAAGCACAAGAGACTGGCCCCCATGTCAAGCAGGAAAAAAACCTGACTTCCTGCCACCACCATTGTTACCCATGGATCTACTTGTGTTGTTGTGGAAGGAACCTTGGGATCCAAGCCCTGTCAGTCAGTCGCCGAAGACAAGGCCATGAGTGCTGCCAGGTCCTCTCTAGATGTGTCTGGTTGCCTGGAGCGGAGCGAGCTCAGGGGAGGGGCTGACTTCCCCAGAGGACAGTCCACTTTCCAGTGACCCCACTGTCCTCAGTTCCGATGGGGCTTTGTAGGAGGCCTGGGATTAGGGCAAGCTCTTGCCCAGAGGCCATGACTGCCACAGCAAAAACAGCTGCCAGGTGGGCGTGGGGTGGAATCTGTTGCAGGCTTGTCAGCAGGAGGTCAAATTAATGGGGCCAGAATCTGATATTCAGCTTTAGCCTCTTTTTCTTTCTGAGTTTTTTTGTTCCTCATCCCAGTTGTTGAAAACTTTAAAGGCAAGGTGTACACACTCTTTTTAGAGTGTTTACAGTCCATTTTGCAATTTTTGAGCTTTTTATGAATATCTGGATAATACTGGGAAATGAAGTGGATTTATAGGGGAATAAGACCCTCAGGGGAGTTAGGGCTGCTGTGTGTGTACTTGATTACGGTCTTTGGAAGATGGTTGATAAAGAGGGCTAGGTTTTCATTTGCCTCCTGGGTAACTTCCCTGAGGCGCTCATAGTTGGCCTGTTTATTTTTATTTCTTTCTATCCCTGCCAGGAGGCAAGTGATCATGTGATCATGACTTGGCCTGCCAGGGTCACTGAGTTGGTGTGTCCACTCGGGATTTTGGGGCGGCTCAGCCCCAGGGACCCTCAGGCTGCTGTAGCATGACTAGCAGTGTATTGGCAGTGCTACTCATCAGCACGATTTCTCGCTTCATAACAAATATGTTCCTTCTCGTCATCTGGGAGGGTGGACGTGGGATGAGGTAAATGTCCCCCAGGTGAGGGCATACATTTGAGTAACACGGATAAACTCTTTCCTGATCTTTTGTTCACTATGCTCCAGATCCTTAATTGAAAAGGAGACGTGAACACAAACGGGCCTTTCAATGCCTGCTACCTCGTGGAGGGGTAGGATATGGCGAGAAGTGGTCTGGGGAAGTACTGGGTGGGAAGCAAGAGTACGAGAGCATGTCTGAGGCTGGGGTGGAGCGGGGCAGGGTGGGTCTGGAGAGAGGGTCTTGATTTAAAGAGCAGACCCATCAGCAGAAAAGAGGAGGGGGAAGGGTGTTCAGGGGGAGCTGACGCTGGGGAGGGATTTGGAGTTTAATGGGGCTGTTAGGAAGGAGGAGGAGGATGATAAAGTACATAAGCCAGACCAAGCTAGTCAACAGAGGAGGGAAGAGGGGGGTAAAGGCATGATGTCAGCGCAGGGGTAGGGGATTTTGTTCGGTAAAGAGAACTTTAGAGGATTTTTGTTCAGCTCTCACCTGAGGTCTTAGATTCAGCAACAGGCATAGAGTATGCAAAGGGCATAAGGGAGTGTTTTGGCCAGGCAAGACTCCCAGAGATCTGGGGACAATAGGAAGTTAAGGTCCCTGCGATACTACCAAACTACTTAGGACAGATCATCTGGTTGCCTGGGCTGAGGCAAGCAGCTATGAGAAAAAAGAAAAAAAAACTGCTGTGCTGAGAAAGAGGTTTTGGCCTTAGGCTGTTTCTCCTGTGGGCTGCAGGCGAGACCAGGGAGGTGGGTTCTCAGTGGGAGGTCAGAGCTAAGGGGAACTCAGGGAGGGTGAAGTCTTGAATTTAGGGAACCTCTGACCATGTTCCTGTCCTCTGGAGGAAGCTATTAAGATCTCGGAGAATTTGGAAATCGAAATTGCCCTCAGCTGGCAAGTCTGACCCATTATCAAGTTTGTATTGGGCCACATGGAAGTGGAGTAAAACATCAACTTTTTTTTTTTTTGGTTTTATGTCTCCTTTTAATCCCATTTGGGAATAATTATGTAGGAGAGAGCTGAGGGAGTGTCTCCCAATGTTTTTGAGGGAGAATTGCCTATCATGGGAGGGAGAGAAAGGATGGCCAAGGTTTGGGAAACAGGCCACCTGGCCGTCTCCCTGCCATCGGCTTCCCAGCTGGAGTCTGCAGGCATTGTAAAACTTAAGCAGTTTCAGAAACCTAATATCTAACTGGTTCTCTTCTCACTTAATTAGCATAACAGCATTGGTAATTAGAAGAAAAATTTGTCTTTGGATGTTTGCAAGTATATATAAGCATTTTAGAAATTTCATTGTGATTTTTTTAAATTCTAATGTTGGCTAAGTTTAAATTTCATAATTCTTATTAGGAATAAAATGCAATAATAAATAATGATTTTTGTAATAATTTAAATTGTATGAAAGAAAGTTAAGAACATTAAAAATAACGGCTTTAGCCTGAATGCCTAAAAAAGACACATTAAAAGTGCCTACAAAATTTAAATGCAGCTAGGCAGCATAACAGAAAATTAGATTTTATTGTAACATTAAACATTTAGAATTGTATGGTGTATGAACATTTTTAACAACTAGAAAATTAACATTTTTGAATTCTACTTAATTTTTACTTCTTAAATTTCATTTAAATTATGAGTCTTCCAGGAAGTCTTATGTGGGTATTCTTTACATTGTTTGAGGGCAAATTAAAAGCAAGATGCCAACTCTGCCATCTTAAAATTTCATGAAAATCTCTGTCATGTACAACAATAACAATGATTAATCATCTACTTTCAGACACAATAGAGTAAGAAGAAAAGAAAATTTAGAAAAGAAAGCAATACTCAAATCATATTTTATGCTTACTAATTAAATGTTAAAATATTATTCTTTGTAAAAGAGCTTTAAGATGATTACTTATAGTTTCACATTACAGTACCTAAGAAGTTAAACAAAAATTTGTTTAAATAACTGCTTGAGGCCATCAGCAGTTTTCGGTAGTTGAAAGAAAAGGATTTTTACCAAGCTATGAATCTTAGGAACAAACTTCTTTCTAGAAAACATGCTAAAAAAAAAATAATTTTTCTAGAAATAAATTCTTCTCTGTGCAAAAAGGAGTTAGTGATATTAAACATTCCAGTTAAAAGTAGATATCCTGTCATTGTTGTAATTAGTGACCATAGGAACAATGGAACAATGGAACATTTTGATAAATTACTGTTTCTGCAAAATAAATTTTGTTTGCAAAACTTTTTAATAATTGATAAAATCATTGTGGATAAAATGAGAGTTCCTGTGGCCAGGATTCTCACCTGGCCCTGGTTGATTGGCTCACTGTGCACCTGTGGGCAATACATGGCTGTTGACTCTATATAAAGAACTACATCCAGTGCTCTGGGTGCGACACGGTGGTATGGCTGCAAGGCTGCAGGTAAGCAGAGGCTGGAGTGGTGGCAGCACCAAGGACAGAGGCCCAGAGGATGGCTGTGTGGACAGAGGGGCCCAGAGGCAGAGACTGGCTTGCTGCATACAGACTCACTCTGAGTGAATGGGATTTTAGTGACTGACCTGCCACCGTGGAAATAAAGTTGGGTATAACCCTTTCACCCCCAAGAACATTTTGCTGTCAATTTCTTTGGTCACACTGAATCTAGAGTGAAATTGCTTGGAGGTGAAACCCATTGACAAGACAATTGGCAAAAGTTGGCAGGGTTCATTGTTGAACAAGGAAAAAGACAGGCTGCCCTTATGGGAGGGGTGCTTCAACGGGCTGACCCTGTGAATGGAGAGACAGTGGATTGTCCCCCAAAGGGTATGTGGTCTGAGGTGGCTTGCCTCCTGGAGGACTGGGCCCCACTCCAGGACTGGAGGCAAGTGTAGGTGACACCTGAGGCTGTAGGAGTGGCCCTTGGTAAAATAAGTAGATCTTTTGAGAAGCAGAGTGCCCATGAGGCAGCAGGGACTGGGTAGGCTGCTTCTCACAGTATTAAAAAAGTCTACAGAAGAGACCCAAGAAATGGTGGCATGAGAATGCAAGCTGCAAACGTCTGTGGATTGCCTGAGGAAGGAGATGGCATTGATGCGAGAAGAGGCAGCATGAGAGCACTGGCAGCAAGGTGCCATTGGAGATGAGATGGCAGTGCTGCCAGGTGCTCTGAAGGAGGAAGAAGCCATCAAGGAAAAAGACAAACTCCTGAGGGAAGCACAGGTGGAGGTGGCACGAAAACGTCAGCTGCAAAGCATTGAGGTGCAGGTAAGAGACCTTCTGAAGACTGAGCTAGCATTGTTGTGAGGCACTGTAGCAGAGGAGGCACTTGGAGTGGAGAGAAAGGTGCTATCAGCCCCAGAAGTGAAGGAGCTGGGGAAGGATGAAGGGGTAGTGCTGGAGGCACTGGCCTCTCCTGTATTGAAAGCATGCCTAGTGGTTGTAAAGAAAATAAAGACCCAGCAGCTGAAAGTTCCCCAAGGAGAGGAGCAGCCCCCTCCCCAGGTCGTGGAGCACTCTATGGTCTGCCCTCATACTCAGGCTGAGCCAGCAGCTGTGGGACTTAGGGGTGGATGGAATTGTTCTTTCCAGATAAGAGATGGGAAAGCTATCTTTCCTGACAGTACAGCCTGCCTTAAGGCAGCAATTACAAAATGGGAGGTGACACGTACCGTAGCTGAAGCAATGAGAACCCGGAAATAAATAAGACCTCTTACTTACAGGAGGAATTTGAGGGGCCCCGGGAGGGTTACGAGGACCCAGATGTGGGTTGATTTGATACGGGCAGGAGTAGATGGAAGGAAGTTAGATGGGAAGCCAAATAGGATCTTACTGGAGCTATGGCAACAACTGAAACCAGTGCAGCAGTTCAAGCCATTAAGATGAAAGAGGCAGAGGTCAGAGACAGAGCCATGCGTCCAGCCTGTGTGTCTGCAAGACTTTTTGCTGGAGAGGCTGGAGAACAATGTTCGAGCTTCCTTGCACAGGGACCATTGCAGAGGACTAAGGGCACATAGATTGAGAGGAGAGAATCCTGGAGGGGTGGGGTGTGGATAAAATGAGTTCCTGTGGCCAGGATTCTCACCTGGCCCTGGTTGATTGGCTCACTATGCACCTGTGGGCACTGCATGGCTGTTGACTCTATATAAAGAGCTTCACTCAGTGCTCTGGGCATGACACGATGGCATGGCTGCAAGGCTGCAGGAGAGCAGAGGCCGGAGTGGTGGCAGCACCGAGGACAGAGGCCCAGAGGATGGCTGTGTGGGACAACTGTGCAGAGAGGTCCAGAGGACGGCTGTGCAGACAGAGGAGGCCAGAGGCACAGACCGGCTTGCTGCATACAGACTTGCTCTGAGTGAATGAGATTTTAGTGATTGAACTGGACTGTGGAAGTAAAGTTGGGTATAACCCTTTCACCCCAAGAATGTTTTGCTGTCAATTTCTTTGGTCACACTGAATCTAGAGCGAACTTGCCTGGGGCTGAAACCCACTGGCAAGACAATCATAATAAAGTAAAATTCCAAAATGAGTTATGTGTCTTTGAATGAATTATCGGTATTAATCTGCCCTGGTGATATCCAGCTTCAGCTTCAGTTGGGGTTAACTATTTATTTTAGCACCTAACCATTCATTACTCAACTAAAATGTGTATTTTATCCACATCTTAAGATTTGTGAAGTACTTAGAATACCACCTCGCACATAGTCAATAAATGTTATATATTTAGTATCACTATTAATGGAGCAAATTAAAGCAATTATGTATACACTTTATCACTTATCTACATAAAGAGATTTTTTAAATCATGCAGTAGTCATTAGTGTTGAGGAAGTTTTAGGAACAAAAAATCCATCTTGCACATTGATGATGTAAATATAAACTGTTCTAACTTGGAAATCTTATTATATGAATTAGAAGAAATTAGCACTAGTTGGACATTATCTAACTTGGAAAACTTGTTATATGGATTAGAAGAAATTGTCACTACACTTCAGCCAAGGTAACTCCACTTCTAGGAATTTATCATCAGGGAAAAAAGTCAGATAAATTATCTGTAGGGAAAATGGAAGTTCCCAAGGCCAGGATCCTCACCTGACCATAATCTAATGGATGATGTAATCGGCCTACTGCATAGGCTAATACTTACACAGCCATTGGCAATAAGCCTATATTGCTGTGTTGCTATATAAAGAAATCCACACAGTGCTTAGAGCAGAGCAGAGACTGGAGGTGAAGGCAGAGACAGAGACAGAGATGGAGATGGAATTTCCAGATGCAGACATGATTCTAGCACTTAGACTGCCACCATGAAAATAAAGTTTGGTGTAAGACATTTTTACCCTCAACATTCTGTTGTCATTTATCAGTCTTAGCGAATCCAGACTGAATTTGCCCAGAGCTGGGAACCCCCTCTAGCCCAGAGCTACATTATGTTAAAAAGAAAAATACAGGCCCAACATGGCATCACTTTGGCTAGTCCAAGTCACTAAACTAGGCTTAATACCTAACCTAACTGCAGTTTTAACCTCCACCAGAAATGTAGTCAGTAATTTTCTAGACAGCAATGAAGATAATTTGTCACATGTGCCCTCTCCAATCCCCAAAGGAAGATGAAGTAATCCACTGTCTTGCCAATGGGTTTTAGCCCCAGGCAAGTTTTCACTATGGATTCAGTGAGACCAAGGAATGACAATGGAATGTTCTTGGGGTGAAAGGGTTTATTACCCAGCTTGTTCTCCTGCCAATGGGTTGAGCACTAGAATTACATCTACATCCAACAGTCTGCAGGTCTGTAATCCCCCTTCCTCTCTGCCTCCGCTCAGAGCATTGGGAAGAGCTCTTTGTATAGTGACTCAGTCAATAATAGCTTATTGCCTACAGGTGTGGAAGTAGTAGTGTAGCAGCAGGCCAGTTACATCATCAAGTCGTTTAGGTTCAGGTGAGGGTCCTGGCCATAGGAACCTTCAGTTTATCCACACTTCACCCCACCAGGATTCTTACCTCACAATCTTACACACTCTCAATCTTCCACAATGGTCCCTGTGTGAGAAACCTGGAGCACTGTAACCAGATTCCACAACAGCAACAGAGGGTAACAACAACATAGAGATAATAACAAAAATTAAGATACAACAAAATTTTGATACAGGTAACAAAGATTATAATAATCCTCAAGACTGAGGAGGTTATTTCAGCTATATTCAAAACCAGTTCTACTCAGATGTGTTCATGACTCACACTTAGTAGTGGTACGAATAGGGAGCTTCATGAACCCAGCAAGTAGCAGTTTTTCTGCCAGGGTGTGTGCCAATTTGCAAAGTCTTTAAGGGCAATAAGACATATTTTAATGACATCAACATAGACAAATCTTGTCCATCAGGTAGGATTCATGCAAGAGAGTGGTCCTGTGATAGGACTGTAGCAGGAAGGGGATCCCATCCAGGTCTGGTATATCATACCTTAACACCTCTCCCCATGGGGGTTACTGATGGGTCTATATATAGTGCTACTGGAGGTGCATGCACTGGCCATAATGATAAAACAAAACTCTCTGGTAAGATGAGCCCACCTTCTGGCTGTTCAGGATATACTACTGTGATCATTGTGGGGCTCTCTCTGTTACTCCAGGAACACACAGGAGGCCAGCTTCCAGGCCTTGTCCCAAAGTTGCCAGGAGGGCCAACCATTGTTGGTCAATGTATCAAAATGTCCAAGGCCACATCCAATGAATGGAGTCTCCAGAGTTTAGTATAGTTGGTGCCGGGCAGCAAGCTATTATTCTGGTGGCCGAACTTTGGCTTCAATGATTCTTCCTCGGTTTGTACTTGAAGTTGTATAGGGGAGGCACCAATATGCATTAGCATCTATACGGGGATCAGGGCTCCCTTTGAGGTTTCTCGTCCAAATGTCATAGCATTGTCCATAATCAGATTGACCATCCCTGCAGACTATTGGTGTCTGACTTTAGTCTGGGTTTTAACAAGCCATTGTACCTCTCTATCATGTATACTGCAGTAGGATTGTATGGCACATCAAATATCCATTTGATTCCCAACTGTCACACCCATTCTTGTAGTGCATGTCCAGTAAAGAAGGGGCCTTGATCACTCCCCATTACCTGTGGTCGGCCATAGGCTGCAAAGAAATGCTCCAGGCCTCTTTTGGTTATCTGTTGGTCTGTACACACATAGGAGAAGCAACTAGAAGTCCAGTAGCTGTGTCCACACAAATCATGGCATATTGGTACCCTTCTGACACTGGCAGAGGCCAAGTGTAGTCTATCTGCCACCTGAAGAAGGGTATTGGCCCCTTAGCTACTGTCCCATGTTGCTGTGGAAATTGGTGTAAGTACCTTTTGGAGCACATGACACACTCCTGCCAGGCTTTGCTATCTTCCTTAAAGGTCAAAGGCAAGCTCCATCAACGGACTACAGCCAACATTGTCTTTTGCCCCATGTGCAACAAATACTGATGTAATCATTGGGCCACATCAGAGGCAGGCTTTCCTTCTAGACAATGTACCTGGGCCAGTGCGTCTGCTTCATCATTTCCTGGGAATTCCAGTGTCAAATGACCTGTCACATGATATACTGTAACTGTTTCAGTCTGACCACAGGCCCATAAGTCTTGGCACAATTCTTGCCTTCAAAGGGGCTGGTGAACAACTAACCAGTTGGCATGGTACCAGGTTGGTAGCCACAGGGTCAAGCCCCAGTAGAGTAGCCACAGGGTCTAGCTCTGATAGACAGCCCAGCTGTCAGTGCAGACAACTATAGGGAGGGGCTCCTGGCTCATCACAAGCCACATGGCCCACAACTCCACCCATTGACTGTTCTTCGCCTCCCTCACCATCTTCCATCCATATTGTCTCAGTCTTAGGATGTAAAGCTACAGCCCTTCATTTTGGAGGCTGCCCATGGCTGCAGCTATCTGTGTACCATGCATCTTCAGATATATGGGCTCTTTCCTCCTGATAAGTAAGGACTCTCTGATACTAATGGTTCTACAGTATATTCTTCCTGATTTTCAGTAGTATATGTCACTGACCCCAATAAGCATGATAATTCTTCACTCAAGGGCTACAAGAGAGGGCACTACATTGCTGTAGGTATACACTCCATTTGGCCAGTGTGTTTGTGCCACAACACTTCTTCGCTTTTGGGTCCAGTATCATACCCACCCCATGATGGGATAGGTGGTTATTACCTTTATCGGGGCCATTCCAGTGATGGGTTCAATAGCCAGCAAGGCATGATACATGGCAGCCAATTGTTTTCTGTCAAGGTGTATTGTAACTCTGCTCCTTTCCAGTGTTGTGATCACAAAGCAATAGGTTGGTGAGTTTGTTCAAGCCACTGCCAGAGACCCCAACCATAACTGTCTTCAGTCACATGAACATCCAGCTCACAGGGCCTTCATTGGTCTATCACACTAAAGGCCTGCACGGCCTATACTGCCCATTTTGCTGTAGTAAAGGCAGATGCACATTTCTCATTCTTGTCCCACCTGATGCCCTTTAATACCAACCAGTATAAGGGCTTCAGAATTTGTGCCAAGTGTGGGATAAATACTTTCCAGTATCCTAAAAGACCTAAAACTCCTGTATCAATGCTACAGTTGTAGGGGTAGGAAAGACCTGGACTTTATTTATGATTGCTTCTGGTATAACTAGTCTTACCTGACCAGATGACCCCCAAGAATTTGACAGACAAACCAGGTCCCTGAACCTTGGTGCTGTTCACAGCCCATCCTTTCCCCTGTAGATGTTGCAGCAGTCTAGGTGCTGCACCTTCTGGATCTGAAAAAGAATCAGACGTGATGATGACATCATGAATATAATGATACAGCCACACCATTGGCAGTTTCTCCCATGTAGCCAAGTCCTGGGCTACAAGTCCATGACAGAGAGTGGGGCTGTCCCTGTGGAAGGATGGTGAAAATCCATTGCCATCCTTCCCATATGAAAACAAACTGTTTCTGACTTTCGTGCTCAATGTCAAGGGAAAAGAAGGCACTAGCAACATCTACAACATAATGATATGTTCCTAGTTCTTGACTGAGGGTATCCATCAGGTCTGCAATAGAGTGGATGGCAGAAATGCATAGGGGGTATGACTTTATTAAATTCCCTGTAATCCATTGGTCAGATTAGGAATCATCTGGCTTTTTTACTGACCACACTGGGGAAATAAAAGGACTATGGGTAGGCTTTATAATACTCACCTTTTTCTAGTTCCTGGAGGGTTTCTCGAATTTCTTTATGCCCTCCAGGCAATTTGAATTGTTTGGTGTTAGTCACCCACTGAGTCACAAGCAAAGCTATGGGCAGGTGCTTAGTCTGCTCAGAACTGCCTTCACCACACACACTGTCAGTCTGAACTCACCTGCAGTAGTCTACAACCATAGACCCTGCAGAATATCAATCTCCAAAATATATTCAGGGATGGGAGAGATATACACAGTATATTCCTTTGAGGATAGATGCCCTATTCCCAAAGGGATTTGGGCTTGTTTCACTCTGATAACCTTACCCCCACATCTATCTATAATAATAGGGGTCCTGGGATACCACTCAGGGTTTCCACAGACCAGTGAGCATTCATCCCCTTTGACCACCAGAGCCAGGACACATCTCCCCCTTGTCCCTCAGGGCAGGTACCTCGACCTTCCCTTCAGTAAAACCATGTTCCCAATCATCTTCCTTTGTGGGTTCAAGTGAGGTTGGCTCACTCTCCAGCAGGAAGTCTTGCAAACACATAGGCCAGACTTGTGGCTGTGTCTCTGGCCTCTGGCTCTTTGTTCTTAATGGCTGGGACTGCTGCTCTGGTTTCAGCTGTTGCCACAGCTCCAGTAAGATTCTATGTGACTTCCCACCTAATTTCCTTCTGTCTGCTCCTGCCCGTATTAAATCAATCAACATCTGAGTCATTGTAACCTTCATGGGCCATTTAAATTCTTCCTCAGAGAAGCATACCTTACTTCTTTCTGTGCTCTCATTGCTTCAGCCTCTCCTAAGTCTGCTACTGTATGGGTAACTTCACTTATAAGTTAGGGGCAAGAATAGCCACTAGAGACCCATAGAGGGATGTAGGAGCCATTTGAAGCATAACATTTCTCATTCCTGCAGTAAAAGGCTCCTCATGTGGACCATAATTCCCTGAACTATAAATGGCATTTTTCATTCCTAGCTCCTATAACACCTGTTGCAGCTCAGCATATGTCTGCTATCTAGCATGAGAGGATGGCAAATCACCCTGATTGGCCCACACAGCATGAAGTACAGTCATAAGCTAGTCGAGAAGGGAGTGATTTCCTGGGGTCTGATGTGCATTTTGTAATTGCTGCCTCAAGGCAGGATGCACTGTCAGGGAAGCTGGCTTTAACACCTCTGATCCAGACAGAAAAATTCCATACACCCTATATCCCACAGACACAGGATCCAAACTGATACTGACTCTGAGGGCTTCTCCAGAAATGGGGAACCCAAATCCATCACCACAGCCTGAGTACAGGTGTGAAGCATAGAGTACTCCATGACCTGAGGAAGGGCCTGCACCTCTCCTGGAGAAAACCTCGGTTGCTGTGCCTTTATTTTCTTTACAACCACAGGGCAGGCTTTCAATAGAGGAGGGGTTGGTGCCTCTGGCACTACCCCTTCATCCTTCCCTAGCTCCTCCATTTCCATGACAGATGGCACCTTTCTCTCCACTCCCCTGAGTGCCTCCTCTGCTACATCCTTTATCTTTTCTACACTGCCTTGCAGCAGTGCTAACTCAGTCTTCAATAGCTCTCTTACCTTCACCTCAATGCCTTGCAGCTGGTACTCTCATGCTGCCTCTCCCTGTGCTTCCCTCAGGAGTATGCCCTTCTCCTCCATGGCCTTTGCCTCATTCAGAGCACCTGGAAGTCTGCTGTGTCTTTCTGTAATGAATATTTTCCTCTTCCACCAGACCTTCAACTCATGTTTTCACACTGCCTCTTCTTGTGCTGTTTGCAGGGGTCTGTCCTTTTCCTTCATAGCCTTTACCTCTTCCACATTACCTCATAGCAATGCCATTTTAGTTACCAACAAATTTTTTACCTCTTCAACAGCTCCTCATAGACAGCATTCTTGTGCTGCTCCTCTCATATGAATGCCATTTCATTCTTCAGTGAATTCACAGCCGTTCACGGCTCTTATTCTTGTGCTGCCTTTTGTTGTGTCTCTTTCAGGAGTATGTTCTTCTCATCTGTAGATTTTTTTAATACTGTGAGAAGCATCCAACCCACAGTTCTTGCTGCCTTATGGGCACTCTGTTTCTCAAAGGACCTTCTTACTATATCAAATGCTACCCCTACTGCCTCAGGTATCACCTCCACCTGCCTCTAGTCCTGGGGTGGGTCCCAGCCCTCTGTGAGGCAAGCCATCTCAGACTACATACCCATTTTGGGACAGTTGACTGTCTCCCCATTCATAGGGGAATTCTGCTGAAGCACTCCTCCTATAAGGACAGCCTGATCTTTTCCTTGGTCAACAATGAATCCTGCTGATGTCACCAATTGTCTTTCCAAGGGGCTTCAACCCTGGATAAGTTCACTATGGATTCAGTGAGACCGAGGAATGACAATGGAATTGCCGAAGTCCAGCTCCAGCTGGGGTGAGGTATCGAAGGGGAGTGAGATGGTGTCGGCGAATGAGGAGACACCCACCCTGACTAAGGTGCAAGCATCTCCCAGCATAAGGCTATTAGTCGTTTATTTTATACAAGTTAACAATCACTAGAATTCTGAGTGGGGAACTTAACAGACATCCATTAACTAATTCTAAACTCAATTTCCGGCAGTCTCCAGTCTCCTGGGGTGCGGAGTCTTATATGGTATTGAAGCAATAGCAAGGGCAATTAGGTCCTAAAGGCTGTCTTGGTTTGTTTGTTCTGTCCTTGATTACTTATCAACTCCCCCTAAACATTTCTAGTCCAGTAAGCATTCTACTGATTAACACACCTTTCCTTTTGTTTCTCACTTAACAAACACCAGCTGGGCCTATTTCTTTTAATTCTTTTCTATATATAAAAAAAAACTTAAACTGCACTAACCATTGTTCTATTAATCAAAAACCACCTATTCATGTATAGATCATGAACCCTAGTATATGAAATAGGACTGGGAAACAGAGTCCATCAATTAATTTTTTCCATGCTACATTAACCTTTAGAAAAGTACCATTTTCTACCCAAAATCTCTACAGCTACATTAGGGGGTCCTTCTATAGTGGGAAAAGGAAGCTTATTACTAATTCTTTTCTGGGCAATTGGTGAGTCAGGAGGGGGTCCTCCCCGCAGTCCTGGTTCCCATATCTCTTTACGCTATAATTTCTTATAAAACTCCTCTGCTGTAATATTAGGGCAGAAAGGGGCAACCTTGTCTAGGTTCCAAAGAGGGAGTTTCTTCTGAGTAAGCGGGAAAGGTAGGGTGAACTTTCCTTGAGCTTTGGCTACCTGCCTTAAGTATTTGGAGTAAAACTGAAAAAAAAGGGGGGTAAATTCTTGTTATATTTCTGAGAATTATGGTCTACTTTTTGTTAGAGCTCCAAGTAATGAAGTGCGTGGGAAAGTTAATAATATAGCGGGAAATAACAATGGCCAGCTGGGAGGCTTCCAGATCTTCTGAAGGCATCCTTGAGCCTGGACTTTGTCAAGCAGCACGAGTAGCTTGGCCCCCGACATGGAATGTTCTTGGGGTGAAAGGGTTTCTTACCTGGCTTGTATTCCCAGCGATAGGTCAAGCAGTATAATTACATCTGCATCCAACAGCCTGCAGGTCTGTAATCTTACTTTGTCTCTGTTTCTTCCCAGAGCATTGGTCAGAGATCTTTATATAGTGACTCAGTCAATAATAGCTTACTGTCTACACGTGTGGAATTAGTAGCCTAGCAGCAGGCCAGTTACATCATCAAGTAGTTTAGGTTCAGGTGAGGGTCCTGGACATAGGAGTCTTCACTTATCCACATCCATCTAGTAGGACCCTTTGGTCTCCAAATGACTGAGATGCCAACAAAAATAAGTTTGTTCTTAAGTTTCTTGCCCTTACTTTCAAAACTTTTCCCGCTCTGTAGCCCTTTGGAGCATCTCTCCTATTGCTCTCTACTTGCTGCCTTATTCATGAATTGCTTAATAAAGCCAATTAGATCTTTAAATTAATTTTCTTGGTTGAATTTTGTTTTTTAAGTGAGTAAAAGTAAATGCCATTGAAAGTTTACCTCATGAGCTATATATCAAAATATAGCTTAGCTAAGTCAAGTTATATCCATATAATCAAGTACCAATTTTCCATTAAAAATGAGAATTTAGGAAGCATATTTGTTGATGTAAAAATGTCTTAAAATACTGTTAAGTGAAAAGTCACATTTCTATATGTATTACCATATCTTATTTTTAAACAAATATGAATATGCATAGTCACAATGATTATAAAAACATTATATAAAGAAAGAGATAGCAAGTGAAGAATAGACTCTGACATTCAGAAAACAGACTTATTTGTAATAACATATTAGTATTATTAGGTACTACCCTGGAATTCTCATGAGGGCCATGGTGTCCTCCTGTTGAACCCAGACAATCTCAGTGAACATTAACATGAGACGAGATTATTTTGCAAATCTGATGAAGTGAGAACAAACAACTAACTAACTAAATAAACAAACAATACTGCTTCTTAGCCTTGTCTAAGCAAACCAAGGTCTATGCAAACCACGATACTAAATGCCCTGTCTTAGTGATGGAAATTTCTTTACAGCTTTAGCCTCACAAATTTTCACCTTCCTTTTAGATAAAATTAACCAAGATACCTGGTCATAGAATTAACCTGCTTTCTCAGAGCATCCAATCTAGAGCAAATCCCAGTTTGCTTGAAACCCCCCAAAATAACTTGTTCTAATCCTACAATAAGACTTTTCTAACACCCTTTTATTTATTGAGACACCCCACGGTTTCCCATGGTGTGTATTCTCCCTTGTTGCAATGAGTAATGAACTCAAATTTGTAAACTACAGGTACGTCCCGTGTGGTCTTTGCTAGAGATCAATGACAATTTCACAATACATATTATAAAATACTATATTTGACCATTGAATGAAGTTGGGGCTAGGGCACCAACCCTCATGAAGCTGAAAATCTGTGTATAATTTTTGACTTCCCCAAAACGTAGCTATTAATAGCCTACTGTTGACCAGAAGCCTTACCAATAATATTAATAGTCAGTTAACACATATGTTGTATGTTATATGTATTATATACTATATTCTTACAATGAAGCTAGAGAAAAGATTTTCTCAAACTGTTTCAAATCTCCAAAAAATTTTTAAATACATTTATTGAAAAAATTTGTTTATAAGAGGATCCACACAGTTCAAACCTGTGTTATTCAAAGGTCAGCTGTATATTATATAACATATGTTAACATAGTTTTGAAGTAATTATTTACAAAAGTAATATAACATGCACTGTTTTTAATTAATTTTTTCTTAATAAATAAGTATTTTTTTTTAATTAGAAAGTCTAATATGTCTATATTGGATTTTTTGTAAAGAAGTTGTTATGGACAATAATTTGGCACGGTATGGTAGACCCACAGGAGAAATTTCTTTTAAGCCTCCTTGCTTTCAATAGCTGTGTTTTTAAAAGACATTGTGAATCATATTGCTGATGGTATCTCTCTCTATTTTATATTCCATTTATAACAAAGTGTGTAGTTGCCATACATTTTGTCTACTGAAAGCATCATTAGTTTCAAATCCTTATTTTCTTGTGCCCCAATTCTTAAATCATGTAAAAAATACTTTTATCATAACTCTGTTTTATAAGCAACCTTACATCATCAACTTGGTTGGAAAATTGATTATAAATAAAATAAAATAAATATTTTTCTTTAGTTGAGAGTATGAAAATGGGATTATTCATCAAAGTGGGCTTTTGGTCATACAAGTATTATCTCAAAGCCAACCATAGGCCTTTTTAAAATGTAGAAGTCAAATAAGGAAAGTTTATTAAAAGAAGTTAACAATAATAACCTGATTATTTTACAAATAATCAGGACAGGACACATGCATGTACATATGCAAATACATATATTTATTTATTCAAGATAAATTTTTATGATGACTTCTATTTACTTGTAAAAGTTCGGTTATTTTAAGTACTTTGGATGTTTTTCTTAAAACATTTTTCTTAAGAAACCTTTTTCTTAAAACTAGTTTTTTACTGTTTAAAATTAACAGAATGTAGTTATAGACAATAAACTAAATAAATAAATACTTTAGTATTTAGAAAAAAATCTGAGTCTTGACTTTTTCTCCTTCAGGGAAATTGTTAAGATTCAATCTGAAATTGTGCTACCCCTCTAGGCAGAATCATGTTAAAATAGAACCGATGAGATTTAGGAGACAAATCAAAGAGTAATTCCATTTAAATTTTTCTTTCTTATATAATTCCATTTAATCATTTTAAATAAAAAAAATCTCAGGTGGCAGTGCATTCATGGACTATAGAGTCAGATTGCTTCAGTATGAATCCACGTCCCTCTGCTCACTAGTTATGTGGCCCTGGGCAAGTTACTCTTTGTGCCTCCGTTTTCCCACCTATTAATTGGAAATGGTAATAGTAATATCGATCTCCTTGGGTTGTTACACATATCAAATGAGTGAATATCTCTAAAACACTAAGAACAGTGACAATTGGAGTCTTATGGGCCACTACCATGTCATGTTGCTTTTTTCATTTCTACCTTTTACATGAAAACAGGAGGGAAAAAAAGAGATGTGAAAGCATTAAGTGTACTTACTTGAAATAACTCCCTTCAGACTAAATGGCTGAAACCGTTGGGATCGAAGATGGCAGCACACTTGACTTCAAAAGAACCTCTAACTTCATTATAATGTATTTTACATAATAAATGACACTGCTACCAGAACAATGGCAGTGATAATCACCATGTTAATGACCAGAAGAAACTATAAGAGGACAAAAGAGGTATGTTCAAGTTTCTACATTTTCTCTGTCCATCCCAATTAAAAAACATGAATATTCCTCCCCTTACTTTCAATGCCAAATCCCTTCATTAAATTGCCCTATATCTATAACTTTCCAAATCTCAAAACCTAAGAAGCTCGTTTGTGAGCCATGTCCCACTTTTTCCTTCACAGGCCATCGAATAAAGCCTGTACTGCTTGGAACTCACTTTCAATTTTGTATATTCGCTTTGAGACACTGAACAGGAAAAGACCCAGTCTAATGGGGACTGATTTAATCATAACAGTCTGTTATAATGTTGCCATTTTATATTTGTGTTTTATCTGTGATAAAAATTATATAAACAGAAGAAATTTTGCTATTATTAATAGCACAAAAGTTAAATTACATAAAAATTTATTAATATACATTAAATATTAGTTAACTTCTATAAGCAAAAACAAAATTATAATTCTGATTCTCTGGTTGGCATTTCTAAGGTGATTTGTAATATGATTTTCCCATTGAATTCAAAATTAAATTTCTTGCCTTCTGTCAAATGGAACATAATATTTAGAATGACTGTCAGAGCTATAGAATAGTTTTAGTAAATACAGAGATTATAATAAATAGGTCCACAGTAATTTTTATCATTTAATAAGAAAATGTAAGTCACTAGTAGAACTTACAACAGATCAAACCCATCACTCATGGATTTAAATATTGTATTACTATGTAAAATAGGTGCTATAAAAGCCATCTGTTGAAATTCAGAATCAGGACAGTGGTTGTGACAGAAAGAAAAAATTCTGTTAGAGATAACATTTAATCTTTGATAGTATTAAGTTGACTTCAGTTTGTCTATCTTTTGGAAGCACTGTGAAAGATTATAAAAGACTTTTTAACTTTTAATTTTAGTTGATCTATTCTAAATAAGACCTTTCCTTTAAATACTACTAAGATAGTTCTTCACAATATTTAAGGGCTACGAAAATGCTTCTAGATGGTAACATAATAGATTTATATGTAAATTAAATATTGTTAGGTATATTTGATAGGAAGCTTTATCAAAGATACAGATATGTTTGAGCATATGGAGATAAGTGTTGTTTGAAAATACACAAAGTACTTTTCTAACAATATTTTAACAGTAGTATATCTTTCTCCACATGATCCATGGTTAATTACATAATTCAGACATGGAAATTTGATTTTTCTGTGTTTAAATCCATCCTTACATGTTGACATGTTATTTCAATGTAAATACTAGGCAATAATTATCAAATTTTTAGCAAAATATATAAAGTAAGAAATTAGATTTTTTATGTTTCAGCACAGTTAGAAAATATTAATATGCTGATATTGTTTTAATACTATAAGCATATAATATATGCATCTTTATAGTATAACTGACCAGTTCTGGACATATATCTGATTTTTAGGAGAATTTTATTGCTCTTTATTGTTAAGTTATTTGGTGAAAACATTTAAGATGTATTACATTATTTCTGTCTCAGTTCTTGATAAAATACTGCTTTTATAAGGCTATCATTCTTTCTGGATGATTTTATGAGTAGACTTTCATTAATGTATTTCTTCAATAAATATATATACTCTGCCATGAAACAGACTAGGAACTCAGTAATGAATTAGGCCCCTTCCTTGTCTTCAAGACAGGTTCATGAAATCAAATCTACAAAAGTTATTAGCTAAAATGATACATGATGAACCTTGAGCACATTATGTTAGTGAAATAAGCTAGTCTCACGCACACACACATACACAAGTACTATTTGATACCACTTAGATGAGGTATGTAAAATCAAAATCATAGAAAGAAAGTAGAATGGCTTCCAGGGGCTGGGAGGAAGGGAAAATGTGATGTTATTGTTTAATGAATATAGAGTTTCAGTTTTATAAATCGAGTGATGGAAATGTATGGTAGTGATGGTTGCACAACAGTGCAAATGTATTTAATGCCACCAAATTGTGCACTTTAAATGGTTAAGATGTTAAATTTTTAAATTGTGTATTTTACTACAATAAAAAAGTAAGTTATTAGCTACTTTAAAAATGCATTCTTTTTTTAATGGCTTAGCTTGTCAATTCCAATGAAAACACATCTAACTGAGAAAAACTAACATACTATATTAATTGATTCACTTATAAATAACCATAACATACAATTTGCACAAATATTAGGGATTTTCTGTCACACTGTAAATTAGAGATTTTATGCAGTGAAAAGTTTAAGGTATCTGAAATTCTGCTGTTAACTCCTATGTTCTTGGTTGTAAAAAAAACTTTAAGAAGGATTTCATGAATATCTGAAAAATAATTTAGTGGCATTCATTATAATTAGATACCTGAGAGTTTGCCGTCCCCTTCTCTAGAATTCCTCTTAATAGATATTTGTTCTTAGAATCTATAGGTTTCATTTCACCATGTATTTCCTCTTGAGTCTGGAATTTAGTATTTTCCAAAAACATTTTACTTACTAATGCATATGTGGCATTTTCTGATGAGGATGTTAATGACTGTCCACTGGAAATTTAATTAGCTCAATGCATTTCCTCTGGTGTGTCACCAATACTACAACTAAATAAGTAATTTTACCAGGCAATGATTTTTTCTGTTCTTAAAAAATGCTTTCATGTAAATAAGTGTTCTGGGTTTCTGCTAACTTCACATAAGTAAAACAATTCTCTACCCTGAGAATAATTAGTTGAATTTAAATCATAAAAGGATGACCAAATATATGACTGTTTAAATTACAGCACAATTCTCTCTAATTTACAGACCCAATTGATTTTTCAAGTAAATCTTAAGTGTAATCACATATTTTAAAAATAGCAATTTTATCAATGAAAGAGTAAAGACTTTCACTCCTGGGAAAGTGGATTAACCAAACTCTTCCCTGTTCCTACAGGTAAACACAACAAAACTCCATTCTAATTGAGAGCAAACATAACCAAGTATCTGAATGGTGGAAAGAATTAGGTAGACTAGCAAGGAAGCTCAAAATTCATGTAAGGACATGATGGTGGATCCTCTGGGCTCTTTTTTTTCATTTTTGCTTCATTATCTCATGCTAAACATGGTGAAAACTCAAAAACACCAATGGGCAGAAACAGAAAAAGAGTTCCAACAGAGGTCGGCTCTCCGTAGCCACAGGCCCCGGAAATGGCAGCAAAACCAAGACAGAAAGCTTTTAGTTGATCGCTGCTCTCCTCTAGCCAAATACCACAGAGAAGCTGTGGGCCCATCCTCTCTATGCTAGAAACCTGGACTTCCAGCCACCAGGCTATAAGGGGCAGGCCTATCCCCTCACTTGGTGTCAAAAATCATGTTAAAGATGTGAACCAGGACTTTTAATCCCCAAAGGTGATAAGGAGGCCTAGCCCAACATACAGTGTCAGTGAAGACCACATGGAGAGCTAGGACTTTCATCCTCACCTGGAAGTTACAAGGTGCCCATCTCCACTAGAACGATGTCATAGGAGGCCTAGAGAAGTCAGAGTTTTACCACTACCAGGTAGAAATGAGGCTGACCTCTGCCTTCTTGCCAGTGGTGAGCAGTGAAGGCCACCTTGGAGGAAAAATTTGGCATTTGACCTGTTATCTGCCAAGGAAGTACCACTGGAATTATAATGGAGAGTCTGAAAATCTCACCTCTGCCCAATGGTCAAAAGAAGCCCCTTACTCCCTATCAGGTGTCCAGAACTTGAATGGGAAACCTGGACCTCTACACCTGCTTGGCAGTAACTAGGCAGTCTCTGTTCCTTCTTCTGATGGAGGGGGTTGGAGGAAGCCAGCTCAAATGAAAGGTGAAAATAATATCCAAAGTCTCATAACATAAAACCTAAAATATTGAGGTTTCAATAGAAAAATCATGTCAGTTCAAAAACCAGGAAAATCTCAAACTGAACCAAAAAAGACAATAGATGTCAATGCAGAGAAGATTGAGGTCCTCAAATGAATCTAGAATGAAAGGATGAACAGGTGAATAAATGGATGGATGAATAAATAAATGTCAACATAATTTAACCTTCTTATAATTTAAATAACATCCAGACAGGCACAGATTTTGCTTTTCTCTAAAGAGAATGTGAGGACTTTCCCCTGTAGCATCCTAAAGTTTTAGGTATGGGAAGCCCCTAAATTAACTTCTTGTATCCAGGGGGAATGACTGTCAGGAAAGTAAACTGTGTTTCTTTTTATCAGAAGCTACTTTTATGATGGAAAAATAATACAGTTTTATAGACTCACAGTTAATATGTATCTTCTTGGGATTCTTAAGAATTTTCTTCCAGATAAATTGATTAGGTTTCTTAACTCAACAGAAGATATAACTTGCTCTGAAGTATGTAATGATAAGCATAGAAAAACAATGGCATCATTTTAAGATTTAATAGGAAATTTTCCAAAGATTAGTTTAAAAATGTAAACCCATATAGTTTCTCAAGTGCTAATTGTTGGCTGCTGGCAGTGTCCAAATCCATGCTAGCTATTACTATATTGTGGAGCTCCCACAGATGCCACCTGGGACAACTGGAAACCTCCTCTTTACTTGATCCCCAAACTAAACTCTTCTAGAGCTCTCATTCTCAAACCCTAGCCCACCTCCGAAAATCAGTTGGGGGTTTGCTAAAACACAGATCCAGAGCCACATCTCTAAGGTTCTCATTCCGGAAGTCTGGGGTGGGGCCTAACAATTTGTATTTCTAAGTTGCCCCAGGATGCTGATAGCACTTGTCCTGGGACCCCACGTTTAGGAGCTCTGCTCTAGAGGAGGAGTTCCTAAGTGTGGAACCACATTTACTCAAGATTAGGCAAATATTCCATACCATAACTAATGATATTGCCCATAAAATCTATTAAAATAGATAAGTGTGAAAATTCTGTTTGGCATACTTTATTATTGGGAAAGGATCATTTTAAATACTGTCATTTTAAATTGTGCCTCATCCATGAAAACCAGGGAACAGAAAATCACCAGACTCAAGTACTGGGGACTTTAAATTACCCACAGAAACAGCATTCCTTAAATGTCCAACATCTTTGGTGTGATTGCTGTTGGTCTATAGGCTATGTCATATCTTAGTAAGAAAATATATTACTTAATTCTATTAATTTTTATAAAGCAATAAAGTATATGCATCAACTTAGATTATTATATCATAGTAAATCTGCTGAACCATTTTCTTTTCCTGTCCATTTATTTCAAGTTACTACTACAGTCCAGACATTCTGGTGGATAGTTCACCAATAGATTATGAATTAGAACATACTTCATAATCGTATAATTCTGGAAAAAGCTGCTCAAAAGCATTTTACTCTATTCTACTCAGTAATACCTTCTTATAATGGTGGGCTTATTCAGTATACTAATCAGAATACATTTTCCAGATCACAAAACAGGTAGTTCATCATATTAGTTCTCAAAGCAATTTTATTTTTCAATTTACTAATAATAACACTGTGGGTAAAATTGCAATATTTCCAGAATCTCTCTCCTGGCCTTAGTTCATCTCCATATCAATAGGTGATTGCAAGGGGGAGTGAGGGCATATCTGGACTTGGGTGGTGTAGTGGGGTAACTTTTGCAGCCAGGTCATGAGAGACATGGGTGAGCAGAAGTAGACAACTTCTTGTAGGCAATAAATGGGTTTCCTTTGATTGATTTTGACTTCAAAGGTTATTTGCCTTGGGCTGGGAACATATTTTCCTCCTGGAGTTACAAACTCTTTCTTAAAAAGATTAATCCATAAGTATATACTATAATTAGGCAGCCTTCATTTGGACACAGACATTTGTTTTTGCCTGTAGGCAAAAACATTTAATGCTGGACAAAGAATTCCCGTGAAGTCTTTCATTATAAACCCAGACATGGCAATGTCCCAAAGCTTATAAAGTATCTTTCTAAAGTATTGGCAGGAGGGTATGATTTAGGTGCTTTTGTTTTGATTCCTTGTTGTATTTTTCCATCCTTCTTTTGTTTTCTTTCTTTTCATTAGAGGCTACAAGACTTTGCAAACAATTCGGGGGCTTGTCTGACACTGTAAAGCAATCAGTGGTGACAGGCAATTACATCCTGTTTTAAAGGGAATTGTTTATGAAGACATATTTACACTTGAAATAGGTAGAAGAGAGCTGGACCTAAAATTAGTAGAAGGGACATTTACCTTCCAACAGCGCCATCCTCCTCTTGGGCAAACCCTGAATCCAGGCCCGGGTAGATGTAAATAAAAAAACTCATTTGCATGTTTTGCAAAATCTTAACCTAGGATTATTTGAGGCCAGATAATTGTTGCAAGGACAGTTAGATTTTAATAAGCCAGGAAAGGTAAATCTCTGCATAGATTCCTCTCACCTTTCTGTAAGTAGTAGGCTTCAAAATCACTGCACCCTATTTGACTTTCTGTATTTGAACAAGTTCCATCATTTTGAATGATTTGAAGCCATTTTAAGAGTACATATGGTCTCTGATCTTAAGATTTTAAGTAACTTAAGATCGTTCCACTCTCAATTTTCCAGCTTTATAATGGTACAAAAGCATTATATATTCAGTAGAAATTGTACTTCAGATTATGAATTTTCATCTTTTCCTGAGCTATAATATGTGGTACCAGGCTTTCCCATGATGCTGGGCAGCAGTGAGGTGCAGCTCCCACTCTGCCATGCAGTCACGAGAGTAAACGACTGGTGTTTGTATCTAGCCATTCTGTGTCCACACAACCATTCTCTTTTTCACTGTCAGCATGATAGTCAATAACTTACATGAGATATTCAATTCTTTATTATGAAATGGGCTTTTCTAGTCTCAAATACTCCTGACCAAGCTAGATTTTCAGGACTGTTTTAGTTTAAGGCCTGCAAGAGCCATGGAATGGGTGAATCTTCTCTCCTGTGGCCCTACTCCAGACTATTTAGATTCTTACCAGCCACTTAACATGGGGAGACAGTGCTGCCTCTTGCAGTCTTATTTATTTATTTATTTTTATTAAGGTATTATTGATATACACTCTTATGACGGTTTCACATGAAAAAACAATGTGGTTATTACATTTTCCCATATTATCAAGTTCCCACTCATACCCCAATTCAGTCACTGTCTATCAGTGTAGTAAGATGACACAGATTCACTATTTGCCTTCTCTGTGCTACACTGTTTTCCCCGTGATCCCCCACACCATGTGTACTAAACATAATACCACACAATCCCCTTCACCCTCCCTCCCCACCCGCCCTCTCACACCCCTCCCCTTTGGTAACCACTAGTTCCTTCTTGGAGTCTCTGAGTCTGCTACTATTTTGTTCCTTCAGTTTTGCTGCATTGTTATACTCCACAAATGAGGGAAATCATTTGGCACTTGTCTTTCTCCACCTGGCTTATTTCACTGAGCATAATGTCCTCCAGCTCCATCCATGTTGTTGCAAATGACAGGATTTGTTTCTTTCTTATGGCTGAATAGTATTCCATTGTGTATATGTACCACCTCTTCTTTATCCATTCATTTACTTATGGACTCTTAGGTTGCTTCCATATCTTGGCTATTGTAAAAAGTGCTGCAATAAACATATGGGTGCATTTGTATTTTTGAATCTGAGAAGTTGTATTCTTTGGGTAAATTACAAGGAGTGGGATTCCCGGGTCAAATGGTATTTGCATTTTTAGTTTTTTGAGGAACCTCCATATTGCTTTCCACAATGGTTGAACTAGCTTACATTGCCACCAGCAGTGTAGGAGGGTTCCCCTTTCTCTGCATGCTCACTAGCATTTGTTGTTCTTAGTCTTTTGGATGGTGGCCATCCTTACTGGTGTGAGGTGAAAGCTCACTGTGGTTTTAATTTGCATTTCCCTGATGATTAGTGATGTGGAGCATCTTTTCCTGTGTCTGTTGGCCATCTGTATTTCTTCTTTGGAGAACTGTCTCTTCATATCCTCTGCCCATTTTTTAATTGGGTTATTTGCGTTTTGGGTGTAGAGGCATGTAAGTTCTTTATATATATTGGATGTTAACCCCTTGTCGGATATGTCATTTACAAATATATTCTCCCATACTGTAGGATGCCTTTTTGTTCTGTTAATGGTGTCCTTTGCTGTAGAGAAACTTTTTAGTTTGATGAAGTCCCTTGAGTTCATTTTTGCTTTTGTTTCCCTTGCTCGAGGAGATGCGTTCAGGAAGAAGTCACTCATGCTTATATTCAGGAGATTTTTGCCTATGTTGTCTTCTAAGAGTTTTATGGTTTCATGACTTTCATTCAGGTCCTTGATCCATTTCAAGTTTAATTTTGTGTATGGGGTTAAACAGTAATCCAGTTTCATTCTCTTGCATGTAGCTGTCCAGTTTTGCCAATACCAGCTGTTGAAGAGGCTGTCATTTCCTCATTATATGTCCATGGCTCCTTTACCATATATTAATTGACCATATATGGTTGGGTTTATATCAGGGCTCTCTAGTCTATATGGGAGAATATATATGTAAATGACATATCTGATAAGGGGTTAACATCCAAAATATATAAAGAACTTCCATTGGTCTATGGATCCATTCTTTTGCCAGTACCAAATTGTCTTGAGTACTGTTGCTTTGTAGTAAAGCTTGAAGTTGGGGAGCATAATCCCCCCAGCTTTATTCTTCTTTCTCTGGATTGCTTTGGCTATTCAGGGTCTTTTGTGGTTTATATGAATTTTAGAACTATTTGCTCTAGTTCATTGAAGAATGCTATTGGTATTTATATAGGAATTGCAATGAATCTGTAGATTGCTTTAGGCAGGGTGACCATTTTGAAAATATTAATTCTTCCTACCTATGAGCACAGGATGTGTTTCCATTTATTGCTATCTTCTTTAATTTCTCTCATAAGTGTCTTGTAGTTTTCAGAGTATAGGTCTTTCACATCCTTGCTTACGTTTACTCCTAGGTATTTTATTCTTTTTGATGCAACTTTAAATGGAATTGTTTTCTTCCAAGTTATCCAGTGTGTTAGCATATAATTTTTCATAGTATTGTCTAATAGTTCTTTGTATTTCTGTGCTGTCTGTAGTGATTTTCCCTTTCTCATTTCTGACTCTGTTTATGTGAGTAGACTCTCTTTTTTTCTTGATAACTCTAGCTAGGGGTTTATCTATTTTGTTTATTTTCTCGAAGAACCAGCTCTTGCTTTCGTTAATTTTTTCTATTGTTTTATTCTTCTCGATTTTATTTACTTCTGCTCTAATCTTTATTATATCCCTCCTTCTACTGACTTTGGGTCTCATTTGTTCTTCTTTTTCTAGTTTTGTTAATTGTGAGTTTAGACCGCTCATATGGGAATGTTCTTCTTTCCTGAGGCAGGCCTGTACTGCAATATACTTTCATCTTAGCACCGACTTCACTGCATCCCACAGATTTAGCAGTGTTGAATTATTGTTGTCATTTGTCTCCATATATTGCTTGATCTCTGTTTTTATTTGGTCATTGATCCATTGATTATTTAGGAGCATGTTATTAAGCCTCCATGTGTCTGTGGTATTTTTCATTTTCTTTGCGTAATTCATTTCTAGTATCATTCCTTTGTAGTCTGAGAAACTGGTTGGTACATTTTCAATCTTTCGAATTTACCAGGCTCCTTTTGTGCCCTAGTATGTGATCTATTCTTGAAAATGTTCCATGTGCAGTTGAGAAGAATGTGTATTCTGCTGCTTTTGGGTGTAGAGTTCTGTAAATGTCTGTTAGGTCCATCTGTTCTAATGTGGTGTTCAGTGCCTCTGTCTCCTTACTTATTTTCTGTCTGGTTGATCTGTCCTTCAGAGTGATGTGTTGAAGTCTCCTTGAATGAATGCACTGCATTCTATTTCCTCCTTTAATTCTGTTAGTATTTGTTTCACATATGTAGGTGCTCCTGTGTTGGGTGCATAGATATTTATAATGGTTATATCCTCTTGTTGGGTTGACCCTTTTATCATTATGTAATGTCCTTCTTTGTCTCTTGTGATTTTCTTTGTTTTGAAGTCTATTTTGTCTGATATAAGTACTGCAACTCCTGCTTTTTTCTCCCTATTAGGTGCATGAAATTTCTTTTTCCATCCCTTCACTTTTAGTCTGTGTATGTGTTTGGGTTTAAAGTGAGTCTCTTGAAGGCAGGATATAGATGGGTCTTGTTTTTTTATCCATTCAGTGACTCTATGTCTTTTGACTGGTGCATTCAGTCCATTTACATTTAGGGTGATTATGGATAGGTATGTACTTATTGGCATTGCAGGCTTTAGATTTGTGGTTACCAAAGGTTCAAGGTTAACTCCCTTACTATCTAAGAGTCTAACAACTCAATATGCTATTACAAACACAATCTAAAGGTTCTTTTTTTATTTTGTTTTTTCCCTCCTCCTTTTTCTTCCTCTTCCATTCTTTATATATTAGGTATCATATTCTGTACTGTTTATCTATCCCTTGATTGACTTTGGGGAGAGTTAATTTAATTTTGCAATTTCTTAGTAATTAGCTATTCTACTTTCTTTACTGTGGTTTTATTACCTCTGGTAACACATATTAAACTGTAGGAACACTTCCATCTATAGCAGTCCCTCCAAAATTCACTGTAGAAATGGTTTGTGGGAGGTAAATTCTCTCAGCTTTTGCTTATCTGGGAATTGTTTAATCCCTCCTTCAAATGTAAATGATAATATTGCCAGATAAAGTAATCTTGGTTCAAGACCCTTCTGCTTCATTGCATTAAATACATCATGCCACTCCCTTTTGGCCTGTAAAGTTTCTGCTGAGAAGTCTGATGATAGCCTGATGGGTTTTCCTTTGCATGTGATCTTATTTTTCTCTCTGGCTGCTTTTAATAGTCTGTCCTTATCCTTGATCTTTGCCATTTTAATTACTATATGTCTTGGTGTTGTCTTCCTTGGGTCCCTTGTGTTGGGAGATCTGCACAGTTCCATGGCCTGAGAGACTATCTTCTTCCACAGATTAGGGAAGTTTCAGCAATCACCTCCTCAAAAACACTTTCTATCCCTTTTACTCTCTCTTCTTTTTCTGGTAGCCCTATAATGAGAATATTGTTCTGTTTGGATTGGTCAAACATTTCTCTCAATATTCTTTCATTCTTAGAGATCCTTTTTTCTTTCTGTGCCTCAGCTTCTTTGTATTCCTCTTTTTCTATTTTCTAATTCATTTATCATGTCCTCTGCCATATCCAGTCTTCTTTTAATACCATCCATTGTGCTCTTCAATGATTGGATCTCTGACCATGTTTCATTCCTGAGTTCTTGAATATCTGTACCTCCATGAGCATGTTAATGATTTATTTGAACTCCCTTTCTGGGAGAGTCATGAGGTCAATCTTTCTCAGGAGTTGTATTAATAATTTTACTCTGGACCAGGTTCCTTTGGCATTTCATATTTGTGTATGGCGTCCTCTAGTGTCCAGGAGCTCTACTCTGTGGAGCTGCTCAGCCCCTGAAGCAGTGTTGGGTGTCTCAGGGGAGTGGTATTGGTGCCTCGGGGGAGGAAAGAGCTGTTTCCTGGTTCCTGGCTGCGATGCCTGACTCCACTGCCTGAGCCAATGGACCGAGCACACAGGTATAAGTCTCTGTGCTTTGCGTTTTTAGTTGCTGTAGACAGATCTTCCCTCTGGCTGGCCCAACACCAGGGTAGAGTTTTCCGGTTTCCAAGCCCAGTGGGGCTGGCCAGGAGAAAGGCACAGTAGTCTGCCTGCCACGGAAGGGGTTCTTGTAGCTGTGTAGGGAGCCGGACCACCTGAAGATCATGAAAGCTCCCAACCTGCTGGGCAGAGTGCACCTGGACAATTTTGTCTACCTTTCCTTTCTCCTGAGCAGTAAGCTCTGTGCATTCCTTGCCCCTTTAGCAGCCCTCTTGCTTTTAGGAAGTCTCGACTGCCCATCTTTTGTCCCAGAGCAGCTGGATATGGATCCCTGCTTTTCACAAGCAAGTGGAATCTTAGTCTCTCCAGGAATTCTGCCTGTCTTAGCTTTCCAACCCGCTAATTGCAAGAG
This sequence comes from Phataginus tricuspis, assembly GCA_029783875.1. NCBI lineage: Eukaryota > Metazoa > Chordata > Mammalia > Pholidota > Manidae > Phataginus > Phataginus tricuspis. Next base: position 3,495,710 of record JAQQAC010008864.1, read on the forward strand.
TATCATGCAAGCACCATGAAATGTAGGTTTGTGCTCCCAGAGCAGATCTCCAGAGTTAAGTATTTGACAGTCCCGGATCTCCACTCCCTCCCTGCTCCATTCCTCTTCTTCCTGCTGGTGAGCTGGGGTGGAGGAAGGGCTTGGATCCCACAGGACCACAACTTTAATACGTTACCCTTTTCCGTGAGGTCTGCTCTTGCCTCCAGGTGTAAGCAGTTTGTTGCCATCCTCTTTCATGTTGCTCTTTCAAGAGTAGTTGTATTAGTTAAATTTTCATATTATATGCGGTTTTAGGAGGAAGCCTCTGTCTCCCCTCTCACGCCACCATCTTTAATCCAATATCTCTTGCAGTCTTATTTGTAATATTTCTACTGCTTGTACATCAGACTCTACCATACCTGTAAAGTTCCCTTTCATAGTCCAGCATTCCACCTTGTCCCTGTTCCAGGATCACTGTCCTAAGTCAAACCCTCTCCTTTTGAGAGTGGGGACTGGGGATGCAAGGCATTCAATTCTCCCTAGAGTTGGGGGTTTTATATTAGCAACCAGTGAGCCAAATATAGCATCACTTGCTTTAAGTTTGTCATGATAAGCATTCTGTCTTTTAGTTGCATTGGAAGCATTTATGTGTTCATGGCCCTTCCAGTCTGTAGCAAGAGCCACCCCTCATTCTGCCTCACTTGGCCAGATTCACACATTTAAGTCATCTTCATGGGTCCTTTAAGCATTTAAATTAAGATTTCCTATGCTAGCAATTACAGTGGCCAACATGCAATATAGTAATCCTTGCAAAAATGCCTGAAGCTATGACTAGAACAATTTGTGATCTGCAGTGAACAGTAATACTATTTGTTACCCAACTTCTTTTTAGTAAGGATGGGACAAAGGTCGGAGAATGCTATGGATGGAGGATGGTGAGTGACATATATATTATAAGCAAAATGTTAACAGCTCTGCTTATTCTTTTATTCTTTACTCTGCAATGTATGTGTGGAAAAATATTTTTTCTTGGATGTCAAATATATAGCCCTCAACATACACAAATATGTTTTTAACCACAATCATCCACAACATACCCAAACAGGTATTACAGAAAGAATAGAAATAATGGCAAAAGATTTCCAACTGGAAAAAAGCAATAAACTTAGTTGTTATGAAAGTTTATAACGTTGCAGAAGAGAAACCACCTGACATGGGGAGTTTTGTCCTTAAACTGACATCATAACTAATTGCTAATATATTGTTGGGCAGCTGCTTCTGGGGAAGTCATTTCCTCTGTAAACTATGTGAAACCTCAACCTGAATGGGGGAGGTTTCTTGACTCTGATTGAGAAAGAATTCTTGAACAGGTCTGACAAGTGTAGATAAGGAAGGAATTCACTAAAGTGAGAGGAGTAGTGAATAGCAGCAAGCAGCCTTGTAGGCAGTAAAGATCACGGGAGAACAGAGGAGGAAAGGAAGTTCTTTGAACTCCTGCTTAGCATAGGGAGTATCCCTTGCCAACTCCTGAAGTCCAGTGGACCTGTCATCCAGTGTCCTCTTGAATATGCACAGTGTGGGAACTAAGCTCCCTACCACCCCAGGCTTTGGGGGAGCCAGAGAGCACTGGATGGAGTGATATTATGATCTGAGAACTTCCCAAAGCAAAGAAAGTAGATTTTGGGGCAGGCTACTTAAGAACATGATCAAACAGCTGTATTCCTGTCCAGGTCATCCAGGTGATGGGAACTTCCAAGCCCAAATCAGAGATTTCAGTAGCCTCTCCCTACTTGTCTGAAGTAGGAAAGACAGAGTGAAGACCTGTGCTTAAGTCTAGAAATTTGAGTGAAGTAAAGTAACAAAGACACCACTGAAAGAGAAAGGGACAGGATGCACTAAATTGAGCAGCAAGAAGGCTTTATTTAAGGCAAAGTACTCACTCAGAGAAAGGGGAGTGTGGGCAGCCTCAGAGACGAGGTGCGCCTAAGGGCATAGGATTCATGTCTTTTAAGGATTTTCAAACATGGGGTAAAGGGCCAAGAAAGCATAGGCTTGACATGTGGCCTCATGAGTCTATCTCCAGTGGGAAAAATTGTGTCATTTTCCATAGTCAGTCCTCTAGTTATTCTGTAAGATAAACTTAATACAAGGAATTTATTGATCCTGTTCTTCTCCAAGACAGTGGTTATCTTCAAGGAGTGGATACCTTTAGGACTGCTTGCCCTGCATTAAGATAGGGTCGGTTGTTGGTTAGTTACCATAAAGTACATCAAGAATCTTACCTAACTCCCTGGTTTCTAAAGTGCAATCTTAGCTTTTAGATGGTGTCCCTCCCTTTCTTACGTCATTATTTATATCTTGGCATTTTTTTAAATCATAGACAGGAACAATTAATCCTGATGCTTGTCTTTTGTCCCTGCTGTACCTCAAATATACTGGGATTTCATCTCACATGCCCACTCACCACATCATGGCATGCATACAAGGAAGTGCACATATGCATTATAATTTTCTTCCTTTGATCTATTTTGAAGTAGGATGTGGCAATTCTATTTTCTAAGAGGGTCACTGTTGGGGTTTCTGGCCTCTCCCCTGCCGGTCCTGCTCACCGTCAGGACTACTAGCTCTTTCAGTGACCCTCCGAGCCAGCGGAGGGAAAGGAAGGGAGGGAAAGGCACGCCCTGACAAGGCGAAGCAAGGGAGGCAATCTCATTCCGCAGCCTCCGCTGTCCCCCGGAGACAATCAGACGCGACAGGGAGCTCAGTCAAAGCAGGAACTCATTTATTGCAGCTCAGAACATGGAATATATAGGGTGTGGTCTCTTCTGATTGGTTGCACCTTATGCTAACAAGGCGACCTTCAAATTTCCAATCACGCACAGAGTTGTGCGCATGCACAGTTGTCTCTGACATAAGCAGTGGACCTAAGTGAGAACGCTCGGCAGGAAGCTGTGGCAGCAGCATAAATTCAAAAGGTTCTCAGCGGTCATCTTCATGGCGCAGCTGAAATTCAAGGTAGTTCCCCACAAGTCACAGCAATATATCTGGACTCATATGCTCCTTCAGGAAATTGCCACTTGCTATCATGAATGGGAATCTATTTCCCTTCCCTATTTCAATGCAAGGCTCTCTAACTTTGTGATAAAGAGAATGGGACAGAAGAGATGTTTTGTAATTATGAGTCCAAGTCTTAAGGCCTACATGGCAATTGCCTAGAGTTCCCTTTCTTTCTTTCTGTGTCTCTCTCACACACATGAACCTTTGTATAATTTCCCTCTCTGCTTTAGGTATCTTTCAGTCAAAACCGCACACTCTGGAGCAGAGAAAGAAGCGATCCTTGTCCCCAGTCTAAATTCTTGACATGAAAAATCCATGATTGTAATAAATGATTGTTTTGCACCACTAAGTTGGGGGTAATTTTTTATAGCAGAGTTAATGAGAGTTGCCACTTGTATATATATTTCAACTATTTCTGTGTTTTAAAAGCCAATGTAAAAAACTGAAAAGAAAGGCAAGAGTTTAAATGGCCACAGATGGTGACTCTACGGTTGAACTCATGGCAGCCTGAGGCTCTAACAGACAATAGAAATCACTCAGCCTGAAGCCTTTTCAGTTCACACATTCTGGTTAAAACTGCTTTGATAAGTGTTTATCTGGGCTTCAAGTAATGTCAGACCAGAGAAATGTGCTGTGGTTGATTTTCAAGAATTGCTTGCTGCTGGAATTTCTATAAAGTTCGAACAGAACTTCATTCCATAACAGAAAGGTTTATTTGAGGCTGGAAAAATGTTCAGCCAAACCCTACATCTCAAACCACAGTCTACAAATACTTCTCAGAGTTGATAAATGGATCACAAAAACATGAGTTCAGTTTTCTAAGAAAATATTTGCTTTTTCTTTCACTCAGGATGCCTGGCCCCCTTGTACATCTTAATCTAACTCATGGTTTAAAGTCTAATTAAAATTCTCAGACTATCAATAAGTAGACACAAATGAAAGGTATCATTCCAGGTATGTTAACATCTATATTCTGGGCTCCTATGGTTTGGGAACACCTCCCATTCCTTGGTTCTTCAATGATTAGAAAAGAGCAGGAATATATGGTAAAGCCATATCCTTTATTTTAATGAGGAATCTCCAATGCATATTCACTGCTGGTCTAATGAATTCACTTTATAAAATCCTATTCCTACATCTCACTCTTAAATAGATAACCCAAAGATCTTATTTAATTGTTATTTCCCTCCCCCAAAAAGAACTCCAGAATCCTTTTAATCATTTTATTCTGATAAAAATATATATCCTTGATAAAACATTCTTCATTAATTTAGCATAAAAGGTATCTAATTCCTTTATTTTATTAGTTAGAGTAAAAAGTACAGTGTTTCAGGTTTGGGAAACTAGACGTCATTATGTAATTATATCACTGCAATAAATAGGAAATTCTGAAGAGAGAGTATATTTGCCAAAAACAGAGAAAAAAGAAAAAGCTTGTGGCTCAGCTTTATATACTTACATTTGCTATCTATGTAGTCGTCCAGACCTAAAGGTACAGTAAGAGGTCAAAGATGGACTCATAGTTTTGATATTTCTCACTACAGAAATAGTAGCTGGGATCATTACAGTGAGTTAATTGAGTGAATGTAGAGCAAAAATAATATTACTTATTTATGTATTAACTCATGACATATTTCCAATTGTCCTCAATTCAGTTAAACGTGTTATTATCACTTAATTCTATGCATGTTTTTTTCTGTCTATATGTATCAAACTACTATTACTATTCCAACCATTCCCAAGTTTCAGACATGACAGAAATGAGTTATTCATGGCAAAATATTTGTTACAAGATAAAATCTACAGTGAAGCTAAGAAAACCTTAATAAGGACCCTCAATCTTTCTCATTATTTTGAACTTTTGCTAAAATGCCCAAAGGAGAAAAAGATGTCCTTTATGTTGAACATATATTCTTTGCAAGGCATTATTCTAAGCACTGGGGATGAGTAAAGAATAAAATAGATTAAAAATCCCTGCCCTCATGAAACATATTTTACTGGTAATGGAGGGGAATGGAGACATAATAAACAACTATTTAAAATATGTAGCATCAGATATTGCTATGTACTGCAGAGAAAAGTAAGTTCTGGAGGAACAGTAAGGGAATACTTGCTTGGAAAGTAGGAACTACAATTTTAAATAAAGAGAACAGTTTGAGCCTCACTGAGAAATAGCTACTGCACAGACCTGAAGCACAGGAGATATACCTGGAAGGAGAATATTCAGGCAGAGGGACAAAGAGTGAAAGGCCCCCCAGAAAGGCAAATGACTGGCATGCTGGAAGAATAACAAGAAAAGGACATTACAGGTAGAGGGAAGTGAACCAGGGAAGTCAGAAGGGAGATGGGAAGGGTCAGTCACATTGCGGCCATTGTAAGTAAGGACCTTGATTTTTTCTTTTTGTAAGATGTGAATAATTTGGAAGAATATGAGCAGAGGAGGGACATAAGCTGCCTTATATTCTGAAAGGATCCTTCTGGCTGAAGTGTTGAGACTGAATTTTGTGGGGTAAAATTGAGACAGAGACTATTGTCACAATCTGGGCATGATTAAAAGTAATTAGGCAGTTATTTGTCACGACAGAGTAAAAAGATAACTAGAGGGATTTCATGATAGGTATTAGGAGGAGGATTGATATGAGAACTTAATAATAGAAAAGAATATTAAAATATTTCGGAATGTATTTAGCATAAAGCTGAAACCGATGGTCCATAGTCAATATAAATTGCAGTCATTTCATGGAGTTGGGTTAGAATATTATTTATGCCTCAACTAGATTATAAATGCCTTGACTTTACAATAAGCGCTCTGTAAATATTTATGAATTTGAATTTCATTTTGAAGATGAAGCATATTATCATGTGGATACAGTAGCCCTGTTGACCACTTGTTCCTTCTCCTATTGCCCTATAATTATTCATCTCATTTAAAATTTTAAAATAATGTGTAATTAGAACTTCTCATGAAAATGCTATTGAACATAAACACTCATTAATAATTAGAATTTGTAGAGCTATAAATACTGACCCAACAATCAACTGGATATTATTAGTACAAAATACACACCGTGGAAGAAGATTTCTTTTTTACTCTATCATGAAATGATTTGGGGAAAAATCAAAATACTACAAAAATTCTAATACAATACAAAAAAGTATTGGGAAAAAGTATTTGGAGCTGAATCTTTAATAAGAATCATTAGTATTTATCAAATATTTTAGCTGCCATTTAGAAAATGGATTTTAAAAATCTACCTTAAGGAGTTAAAATTTTAGGTATAGAGAGAGAGGGGGAGGGAGACAGAAAGAGAAAGAGAGAGAGAAAGAGGAGGGAGGGAACGGAAGAAACAGAAAATGGTATAGAGATTTTCCAGATGAGGCATGTCCCTGTGTCCCTGGGCCCAAATGATTTTTGGATTACCCATGTTTGGATGATTTCTATCATCCAAAATCTCCACTGATGTCAATAATATGATTTTAGGTGTATGCTAACCTGAATACTGAGCAATACGTTTGGGTGCATGTAACTCAGGGATGAACCACCTTTGTGTGCCTGTTTGCCTGCATATTATAGAAATGTGAGAAAACAAAGGAGCATAGTGGAAATAAAAAAAGGTATCTAAATAATTGGAGAAATCCTCCAAACAAAAGTATTTCCATGCAGTCCATCAACTAGAAAACCACTATGAAGTAACAAGTACCTCTTTTGAAATGTAAATAACCCCTGAGACCATTAAGCACTGGCTTTGGGGTAAATATATCTGTGCTTGAATTCTGTCTTTGCCATTTACCACTCATGTGACCTTGGGAAAGTAGCTATTATTTGTCAATTGATTTTTACAGGCTCACTCCCTCTAATACACTGAAAAATACCTGCTGTGGTTGACTGACTTCAAATAGGCTCTTCCCTCTAAACTATGCATTCTTTTTGAAATACTGATACCCATTCTTCCTCCTCTCTCCCTACCCCCACCCCACCCCACCCCCCAATGCATACACAAGCAGGAGTCTTTCTGTGATGGTTATATCATTTTATCACCTATTTCTGGATAGAAATCTTTCATTCATTTACATATTCATTTAATCAGCTAAAATTTATTGAGCATCTACCACATAATTTCTATAGAATTTTAGAACGTTGAAACACTTAAAAAAAATAAAGTGGGATACAGTACCTAGGGAGGGTTAATTGTAAATTAATCAGTTATAAACAATCTTCTTGAGAAACTGACTCTTGCAAATAGACTTGAAGAAGGCAAAGGAGCTTAAGGAATGGGCCAAGAGTCTGGTGTAGCTAGAGAAGAGGGAGGAATAGGTGTGATTTAGACCTTGTAGGGCCAGGTCAATGCGTGGGTAAAACAGTGTTCTCACACTGGGGCCTGCGCCCAGAAAGGCATTGAGCTTGGGAGTGAATTCTCCATGACCACCTTCTTAAAATTATTAATAACTCTGTCCTTGAATTTATGGTTTGCAGGTATATGCTGCTGGAACAATGTAGCATTTGCAAGAGCTTGGAGGCCCAGGTGTGCATGATCCTGCATTCTGGGGCATCTTTGACTGGCATCCCCATTCCCCCACATCTGGGGGCCTGGCAGGCTCAGGGTTGGATGTGCACTCTGGTGTCTCAAGTTGGAGAAAAGCTGTGGCCCTAGCAATACCATGTGCCGTCCATGTGATGCCGGGGTTCTTGTTCACGAAGCCGAAGAATGAGCTTAGCAAACACCCAAGGTAGGAGAGCGAGGTACAGGTTTTTATTTAAAGATAAAGTGAAAGGACAGAGCTCCTGGCTCATGCCAGGAGAGGACAAGAGAGCCCAGGGTTGTGCGTTGTCTAGGGGGTTTTATAGGCAAATGAGGATTTTTCAAGGACATGAAAAAAAGGCTTAGGGGTGTGGACTTGTACCACCTGCCATGCCCTCAAGGTGGGCTGGGTTGTTCTCTGCTTGCTAGGGCTGTTTACAGTGAAGTCACAGGTTATACTGAGATACCCTTATTTATTTGTGAAACACTCAATCATTCTAGGCCAAGTTGCTCCTGGCCTTTAGACCTGTAACTGACCTCACTGAAGATGCCTATATTCTTAGTCTGGTATATTGATCCTAGAGAATTAGTGTGACCTTGACTTTGCATAATGCTTAACACAGAGTTTCAAAAGGTACTTCTTTGCCCATTGTTATATCACTGATTGTAAATATCCCGCCCTGCTTTTTCCGGAGGCCCTCACCCTACTCTGACTACACCCATGGTCCCTGTCTCACATGGAAGCCTCGGTAGAGGAAGCCTCTACTCAATCCCAGATCCAGATACCTATGGCATCTTGGTATGGAGTTTGCAGGACACTTGGCCATTCATCATCAGTGGCAGGTTGGGGAAGTGGGCTTATGGGAAGTGGAGATGCCAAGTTAGACTTTCCTACTCCCACCTAGTGCACAGCCTCTGGGCCTGTAGCTGGTGGGGAGGAGGGAAAGGGAACCAGGAGCTTCAGAACACTCAATACGGGGCAGGGCTCCTGGGCCTCAGCAGAGGCCTCCTTTACCCAAGTGAATATTACATTAAGAAACAGTTTAAAAACAGCATGACAGGTTTGTTATGTCCGAATTGCAGTGTCCTCAGAGACCAGAGACCACCAGGAGACTGAGTCACGCGTGCAAGAGCAAACGGCGTTTATTACGGGCTTAAGCTCGGACTCCCAGCATTTCCACCTAGGTAGTGGAGGTGAGCTGAGAGTCCCAGACAAAGGCGGGCAGGATTTTTATGGGCTTTGGGAAGCGGGAGTTACAGGAAACTGGGACATAGACACACCAACCCAATCATAATTACACAACATTATTGACAACAGTTCTAGCCATACATGTCGTTTAGAGCATTCGTTACTTTTGGCGGGATCCAATCACAATATTTAAGGTATCTTTGAAATTAACCAATTACAGAGGGAGCCTAGGGTCTTGTTTGGCGACTAACAGGTTAACTTTTGCTTTTTGCGACAGGGCCTTATCTATATCTCTTGCCTGCAGACCTCATCCGTCCTCAGGAATGTAGGGAGAGGCTTTCGGCCTCTACTGATTGGATGGCAGTAGGGTGGTTACATGCTTTGGGCAATATGTAACTACTTGATAGTTTCGGGGAGACTGAAACTTAGGCCTTCTAGGTTCTGAGGCTTCCTGAAGCCAGTCATGGCATTAGTTTGGTCCTTTCAGGTTAAGGGAGACTATGAAAGAAAGAAACCCTATATTTAAGGACTTCTAACAGAGCTTAGAAATGCAGGAAAATTGGCCCTGGGTTTCATTTTGCACGGAGTCCCACAGATTATATAGATAGTCCTGCAGAGAGGTAAGGGAGAATCAGATTATTCAAAATTTTATAAACTCTTTATCTTAAAGGGATTTCCTTCAAGTTTTTGAGTAGAGTAGGTACATGGAATAATCTGTTTGGAAGTTTAAAAAGATTCGGTGTTGTTTTGAGATAACCTAGCAATGGGTTAGGAAGTCATTTCCAATCCAGGTATGATGATTATGAAAACTCAGAGCAGATAACAGTAGAGTAGGTAAGAAGTTATCAGAATCAAGATATAATTTGGTGAGGTTGAGGTAATTTACTAAATGTTCTAACTCAATGCAATTCTTAGTATCTACCCATGACAAGAACAAAAAAATAAAATTTCTTTTTACATGTCACTTTGGAAAAAGGAGGTGAAAAGGCTTTATTAAAGTGTATAAGGCAGGTGAATCAGAAAGCTGCACTCTGTCTTTGGCAAAGTCCAATAGGCCAAATAAAGGAATAATTTCCTGAAACTAATAGAAAATACGCAGAAAGAAGTATAATAGAAAGCAATTACTACCCATGGAAGAGACTCTCCAGTCTAACTTACCAAAAGCAAGCAGCATGTGTGCATTAGGGTGGAGAATAAGAGCACCATCCCCTCTGCATGTACCAAACTGAGCTTGGCCAGCTGAGGTATTCTCCTTTCTGCTCTTCCCACACTCCTGCTTGCTGCACCCTAACTGTTCACCAGCACACCACAGGAGCATAATAAAAATATAAAGCAAATCACTTCACTCTCTTGTTTAAATCCCTTCTGAAGTGTTAACATGGTCAACAGTGACCTGGCCTGTGTCTGTTGCTACATCTCCATCTACAGCATTTTCTCTTGCATCTACTCAGCCCATTGCCCCATTCAGCTTTTTCTTGCCTCAGGGTCTTTGCACATGCTATTCACTCTGTATCTAATCTTCTTCCTATAGTGATTTGCCTGGCTAAATCTCCATCACACGTCAGGTCAAAAACTGTCATTTCCTCAGAGAGGCCTTCCAAGACTTTCTGAAAGAAACTAGTAGCCTTTGTTATATTCTCTCCATTACTTTTGCTTAATTACATTTATTATAATTTATAATTGTATAATCATTTATTTAGCTTCTGTCCCCTAGGGATACTGTTGACATTGTGAGTACAGGAACTATGTCTGTTTCATCCACCATTCTTTATCCAATACCTCTTGTCAGAAAAAGCATAAAACCTGAATGTGATTTATTCCCACCAGGAGGTTTAAACACTTTAACAGTAAGGTATTAACAAAGGGCCACGTGGTGAAAATACGCTAGGCAGCTGCTCAGGCTGAGAGCTGGTGTAGCGGGGAGAGTTGATAAGGAGCAGGCTGTACCTATTTGGGAAAAGAAAAAAAAGTTTTAAACCTGCCAATAAAATTAAGACAAATGTAAGGGAAAGCCTAATATGGATAGAAGTTGCTTAGGTGACCTCCGGGAAAGAATGTGAACCCTGTAGTACTCAGCCAATGAAGACCCAGGGGAGAGACTCGTGTGCTAGGGAATAAATTACTTGCCCTCCGGACACTCGATCTTGCAAGACCGTCATTAAAGCCTCGCTCGGTTGTTCTCTTTGTTTCTGTGTCCACTTATCGAGTTTGGACCAGTGAGTGTGTTTCTCACACTATCTCAGCATCTGATATAGAGAAGAAGCCCAGTTAATGGCTACTGAATGAATTACAACCTAGTATTAACATGACCTCCTTCAAAAGCTCCTTTCTAATACCAAACCCAATGAGTCATCTCTCACTTGATGCAGGTCACTGAATAGAACATTGTAATAACGTGGCTGGCCCTCAGTAAGATGCAGCAGCTTCCCTTGGGCCTCAAGAAAGGCGAGTAGGTAGGAAGATAAATTTCTGTATCTTCCCTCTCTGTAACTCCAGGGCGAGGGAGTGGGGGTGGGGAGGGGAATAAACCTTTGAAGCCAAAATCAAAGGAAGAAACAAAGTGGAAGAAACCCATTTATTGCTTACAAGCACTCACCTACTCCTGCTTGCCTGTGTCTCTTGCTACCCGGCTCCAAAGACCCCACCAAACCTCTCCAGTCCAGGTGGGGCTCACTTTTCACCCCCCCTTGTAATCACCTATTGATATGAAGATGGACTACTTGTCTCCACCCCTTGGAAACACATACTGATATAGAGATGCACTAAGGCCAGACTAGAGACTCTGGAAATATTACAATTTTACCCACACTCTCCTTCCCATATACCTCTACATAAGCCTATGCATACGTGTCCATCTTTAACACAGAGGGGGGAAATTAAAATCAGTAGGCTATGATTCCTCAAAGTTAATTCAAAGTTTGAGCTGGCTAAAGAAAATTGACCATATAAAAGAATCAATGTAATATTCCCTTACTATGACTACTTACCATCTCTATTTCATCCCTGGCAGTTGAAGAGAAAACAGAAAAAAACAGCAAATCTTTCAAAAAGATCATCCTTGTATGCTTAAGTCAGACCCTGGTCCAACTCTCTTGACCTTGGGCTCATTCTCATGACCTTGGGCAGTCTCCTATCTCTGAGGGTACTTCCCTCCTCAAAGCCCACAGGGTATCTTTCATTCCTCCATTTCAGAAGAGCTTTACACCCCCATTCCTGAGTTCACAACAGTAGTTTTTGTTAGAGAAAATAATACTCACTAAGGGGCGTTTTGGAAATTTGTGCAAGCATTTTCACTTGTCACTTAACTGTCACTGAGTGGACAGAAGCTGAGGATGCTGGACTTTTTGCAATATACAGTGTGGAAATAGTTGAAATAACTGTCCCAGTCTAGCAGATTTTCTGATGTCCTACTGGATATTCAGATAGGCATGTAGGTGAAAGAGTCTTTAGAGAAGTTACATATTCAGCTAAATGGAAGAACACTGTATAAAAAATTGGTGACTATTTATATTTGAATGTATAAAACAAAAGAAAACAGTTTGTCAGCAATGTTTTGGTATGCAATCAAATTTTAAATGAGGTTAATATCAAGGATTGGTGAACTGTTCACTTTTTAAATTTTTAATTAAATTTAGATTTCTGTCTCATAAAGGAAGACAAAAAGTGAAGAACAGGAATTGTTCAATCAAACAGGTGTCTGTGGCAGGGCAGAGGATTGGGAAGATCCAGGCTGATTAATTTTTATATCATACGTACACATGCAAATACACACATACACACATACATAGACACACTCACATGAAAGATTTCTAAATTAATATTACTCTTTATGTTTTCAACCAATTATTCTCTTGCATTAGGTGAACATACATAAAATCTCTCTGCTGTCCTTGTATGATTTGAAGCAATTGTAAATGAATGTAAAATGTATTTTACACGTAATTGCAATCTTCCTATCAATAGCAATGGATGAAAAGTGTTTGTGTGTGAAATTTGAAGTGCTTTGTCAGAGAAAATCACCTTTTTGTAGAGCAATTTTCACACCTCAATTATCCTTCTCACATTAACTGATTTCTGTAAGAGAAACACCAAATTCACTTGCTAATTCAATGAAGATAGAAAGGGTGGGGTAGGGAAGGCAGCAAGAAGAAAAAGAACAAGGGGCATGTGGGAACTTACTAAGTTATTTCTCTGGTTTCACCCACCAGACAGAGGCGAGAAAAGAGCTTAATATTATGAATTTCCTCACAGTCCATTCTGCTCCAGATCACTGTGACCTGTTTAAGCTAGAAAGTGCATGTCTCATAGTTGACACAGCTGACTGCCTTTACTGGCTTTCTCAAGCAGGCGATCTGAGCACCGAGGCAACAGCAAGGTCACCTGTGTGTTTCGAACTTCTGTTGCACATTGTGCTGTTGAGAGGGCAGGAACTGGAAATTGAAAAAAACGACATAAAGCAGCAGGACTTCAATGTTCTCACTCCATAGAGCTGCCAGCCATATGGCGATCCCAATGCCCCGGAGTGTACACATGTGTGCATACACTAGCACATTCATTTCATGGGACCTCATTAGGTCACAGTTTCATTTCTGTTCGTGTGTATTAACAGAAGCTGTGGGTGTCTACAACCTTCCAAATGTATTAAATCTGTTATAAAAATGTTGCGAAATATTAATTATGAAAAACATTTTTTTAATTGGGTCTAAATTAGCAATGAAAATATAATTCAAGTGAGCTGCAATAAAAGACTATGAAGGGAGTCCTAATATCACGACTAGGACTAACCACTGCGCTTTCATGGCCCCAAAACATGCTGCTGTAAGTCAAAGTCTTGCCAGAGATACTCAGAACCACGAGGTTGGTAGCGATGGGCTGGAAATTAGACCATGTTACTCCCACTCCAGGCTTCTGCCCATCTTACTAGAAGACACATGGACACAGAAGGTCACAACTAAAATTTTGGAGAAAAGACAATAAAACTGCAGAGATTGGGACTAGTGTGGATATTCCCTGTTTATGTGACATGTGGATGATCTTTCACCATTGCTGATGAAGTGGACCAATTTAAGTCTCCTAATATTAATGGGTTAGCAAACCCTATTTATTTTAAATAACGTGAAGTGATAGTAAAGAACATTTAGGAAATTTTAAGAATACCAACAATTATAAAAGAATAACTATTAATTTATGTGGTGCTTAGCTCATTTAGACCCATAGGTTTGCGGTTCTATTAGTAAATAAGAGTGTTCTGAGCATAATATACCCTTTATTGTCTTTTTGACAAAATTCTTCCAATTTGCTGTATTTATCTCATTGCTTTTTCTTTGATGACTATTAAGGATACCTAGGCATACATAAAAATATGAGAAAACATTAAAAGAAATCCACTGTTCCATCTCTAATTTCATTGAACATCTAGATAAAATAAAAATATATCATGCCCTATTGTAAAAGAAGATGTCATATATTTTACCTGCCTCAATAAACTTGTAAACTTCATATTGATCTAAAAAATTTCCATAAAACAATATGATAGATACACCCATACAGAATAAAGATAATTTTTAAATGTACAAATCTTACAACCTTAAGACTTCGAAATATTGGAAATTTGTATATAATATATATTAAATTTCTGATGTGCCTTGGTTTCCAGAGTTTCTCTTTTTTATTTTTTATTGAATAGTTAATATACAATATTATATTGTTTTCAAGTATACAATACAGTGATTCAATAGCTATACACATTATTAAATACCCCAATTAATGTAGTTACTGTCTGTCAATATAGAAAGATGTTACAGAACTACTGGCTATATTTTCTGTCTGCACTTTCATCCCTGTGATTAATTTATATTATAATTGAGATTTTGTGCTTCACCGATTTCATCCCCCGACTCCAATCTCTTCCCCATGGTAATTACCACTTACTTCTCTGTGTCTGTGAGTCTACTGCTATTTTGTTCATTTTGTTTTATTTCATTTTCAGATTCCACATATAGGTGAAATTGTGTGGTATTTGTATTTCTTTCCTGGCTTATTTCACTTAGCATAATTCCCTCAAGGTACATCCATGTTGTTGCAAATGACAGGATTTCTTTCTTTTTTAATGGATGAATAATACTCTATTGTGTATATGTACCACATCTTTATCTATTCATCTATTGATTGGCACATAGGTTGCTTCCATACTTGGCTATTGTAAATAACGTGGTAATAAACATAGGGGTGCACATATCTTTTTGCATCAGAGATTTTGTTTTCTTTGGGTAAATTCCTAGAAGGACAGTTACTGGGTTGTTCGGTATCTCTATTTTTATTTTTTTGAGGAACCTTCATGCTGCTTACCATAGTGGCTGCACCAAGCTACATCTTCATAATTTAAATAATAATGAAATTTGGAAGTGTCCAGGCAATATATTCTTTGATATTATTTTTTTAAGAACTACTAAACAACCTTCAAAGTTTCATGGGCCCAAATACTTTTAAATTTCTATTTATATAAAAACCTGAGAATAAACTCCATTTAAACTTACTATGTCATACTCTTTGTTCATCTGGGAGGCATGGATACAATAGAACATATATTCAGAATTCCACAGGAGAAAGGAAATTGTAAATATTGCAAACTATGAAAAAATGCAGCTAAAGAAAAACCTGTTTGGAATTTTAGTTTCACAGAGAGGCTAGTTATTCAGGCAGTGTTATGGAGATCATTTTATTTTGTATCTTATAAAAAAGTAATTTGTTCTGAGCCATCATTTCTCTCTTCTTCTACCCAACTGGAAAACAAGATGTAGAGTTTCTTTTGTAGTGAATGTACTCCAAATTTTTCTGATAAAAATTATGTTGAATATGTGTATGTCTATTTATTTCCCAGTTTAAACTAACAGTAGATTGATTTAGAAAAATAAACGTTGGACAAGGAAAGCAACAATCTAACTAACAACCTGCACTCGACAGACAACCTCTGTTGTCTCGTATCCCAGGGCAGGGTTTCCTGGGCCCTGTTACCATTGTAGATGCCCTGCTCCCCATCCATGGACTTCTAGCCACCAAAACAGGACACTGTACTTCCTCCTTGGCTTGGGCATCTTGCTATATACTCATCTTGCTGTATACTCACATTAAGTTTAAAGTTTATAAATGAAATGTTTTTAAGTAAAATTAGACCTCACATATTTATTTTCCCGCCACCTGTCCGTATAAACTAGAAAAGCCTTCATATTCAATCACTGATTGTTTTGGGCTTTCTGTCCTTAAAATTCCCTACTGTTTTCCCCTTCTCTGTCCCTACCATACTAGTGAAGATCCTCACTGGTTCTCAGCTACAGCAGGTAGAATTGGGCAGCCTCTTAAATGGCTTGCCTGCCTTCATCTCATCTGCATCCCATTCATCGTCCCAGAGAGTTATAGTCCAAAAATCCGAATTAAGGAAAAATTTCTTCTGCTTGACATTTTTCGCTTTCTCCCTTCTTTGTAAATGAAGTTTTAACTTTTTAATGTGGCATTCAAGTTTTTTCAGAAATCCTCCCTGCCCAATTTATTTTTCCTTCATTCTTGTCTCAACACCTTCTAAATAAAAGTCCTCAAATGTGTCATGTTTTTCCATTTTTGCCCTTTTAGCTTCCTCTGCTTACCTTCCTTTTAGTCTGGTTATCTCCATATAAATGAAGTCTTATTGATTCTCTGAACCCCAAGTTGAGCTAGGAACCCTTGTTTAGTATCCTCAAAGCATTCTCTGACTTATTCAGATCTACTCATTCTTTAGTTATTAAATTGTCTCTTTACTTGCTGGTTTTCCCTCTCTAAATACTGATGCTTTGAATTCAGAAACTGAGCCTTTTATTTAAACCCTTAAGTTTTTGAATCCCCAATATTTGGCATAATACCTGGTGCCTAGAAAGCATTTAATAAGGGCTTATTGAGTGAACAAATGACAATATTGTTTCTCTTGAACTCCTAAAAATGTCACCAGAAAACCTCTTAATAAAACAAATATAAGTTTGCAGAACACACTGCAATTAGTAAGACCATTACCTTAGCGGAGTCTTAGCAATGTCTCAGAAGAGGGAGGTCAGTGGAGTGTATGTATAGGTTTTGGAGTCTGGAATCAACTGATTTAATACGAGATTTTCAAAATGGGAAACATTTGGAATTGAGTAAAGCTTTTGACATAAATTAAACAAAAAATAAGGCAAGAGTCTTGAAGTAGTCATATTAAGTGAGTTGTTGCTTAATAAGTGAGCCATTCTTCTGGTAACTAGATGATTGTCTTAAATTGATTTTCAGAAATTAACTGAAACAAAAGTAAAGTTGTTTATTGTAAGACCACAAAGCCAAGAGTGTAAGCAGCATAATTTCCTTTATTTTTGAATTTCCTTTTATTTTCTTAGCTTCTAGTATACCTATTGACAAGAGTTAAATCTCAATCAATTTAGAACCTCACACACCTCTGTCTTTCCTTGAGTTATGTATTTATTCTAAGGTGCTTTGTGAGTGCCAGACGAAAGCCATGTATTTGTGGTGAGTGCCTCTATCTGGTCTTGGGTCTGGGGTCATTTGCACTCAGTGGCATAAAATGAGATGTTATTTATGTCATTTAGTCTCCACCCTTTAGTCCACATAAATGTGTCCTTTTCATCTCACATATAAGGCCATTTCAGGCCTGCTCATTCTCTGTGCATTGGTGACCTTAAACTAGTTTACAGAGAAAATATTCTATTCCATTCTTTCCACTCTAGAAGGTGTGGGACTTATGTGGGACTCTCTCTGCCATATCCATCCTGACAACCATGTTGCTATTTCTTCAAATATACAGTATTTTGTGAGCTGAAAGACTTCTTAAAACAAAAAACAAAACAAACAAGAAAAACAAGCCAGAGTTGATTATTCTTCTTGTCTTACTGTTACATTAGCCACGCACTGAATGTTTTGCTCTGCTTCATCTGTTCCTTAAGCCAGTAAACCTTAAAGGCCTAACTGATACCTTACGTGTTGGGAGCCAGTTTGAACCGTCTGTCTGATGGCACAGCCCAGACGCCAGGTAAGAAGGAACCGCAATGCGGACTTCTGAAAGGAACATCCCCGCTCTCTCTCATTATTATTATGGTGTTTGGAAATGTTGTTATTGGTCACTTTCACTTAAATTGGAAAACCAAACTTAACAACATACCCTGGGAGAAATGCCAGAGGCAAGACCCCCTAATTCTTCCAGGTGGTAGAGATACCTCGAGACAACTGCTGGGCATAAAAGCCACGGGGCATAAATCTGCAAAGGAGTAAGAAGAGCTGACCTTTTCTAAGAACAGTGCTTCTCTCTCACTTACCAACTGCACATCTCCCTGCATGGCCCCGGAGGATGGCTGGGTAGCCAGAGCCGGGTAAGATTCCCCTAGGGAGGAACAACCTAAGACAGGCACAGTCGCAGGGGGACCATCAGGTGAGCAATAGGGGGGTCAACAGAGGTGAGGCTCAGAACCTCACCCCCCCAGTTTTGAGAGAAATCTCCTGCGCCCGTGGCTGTTTTGTTGCCCTTGTCTCGTTCGGATCTACACCCAGTTTATAGGCGTGAATCTGACCGTCTGCACTTGCTTTCCTACTGCATTAAACTCTACTTTCCATCTTTATCTTATATCAAGATTTAAACAGCTTTCTATTAGAAACTGTAATCTTTATTACTTTTATCTACTACTTAAACATTTTTTTAAAGAATAATGGGAGGGGGATGTGAGAAAGAAATTGGAAACAAGTATTGAGTTATAATAAATGGAGATTGTTGGAGTGGGTTCCAGTTCCCCCTCCCCACCCCTACGTGGCCTCTACATGGCATATTTGATGAATGTGGAAATAGGTAGGTTCAAAGAACAGGTGTTTCCCTCGAACAGCTTGATAAATTATAAAAGTAATAAGAACAGGGAATTGCCTGACTTCAGATCAGAAAAATTTCCATTGTAAGTCTTACTAAAAATGGGTCCAAGGCACACTCCGTGAAATTTATCCCTGCCTGCCAAAAGGTCATCATGTCCTTTTGGAGACCGCCTCTTTCTTTCCTACCGGAGATGGAGAATGGGAGTATAGCTATGAAAGAATAAGAACCCTACATAAAAACAATAGAATAGTAAACTTTAGTCATCTGTTAAAAAAAAAAAACAAGAATCTGGCACCTACCTAACCTTTGTGAGATTTTCTAACCGCAGTGACTAAGAACAAACTTTACTTAGAAACTAGTAGACCATTCAGATATGTCAAAATGATTTAATCTCATCTAAACTCATGTAACCCTGCTATGCGTCAATTAAATGATTAATAACTGTACTTTACTTTATGTAATCAAAGAGTATATAAACAATCTGCTACTTTTTTTTTTAATAATTTATTTTATTTTAGTATCATTAACCTACAATTCAATCTGCTACTTTTAATTAAAGGCCAGCCTCAGCTTTTGCTAGTGTCTGTGTCCTCATTCATGTACTCAGCCAACGCCATCCATTCTTTAGGGACCCCTGGACTCGCTGGAGCTGGACTCCGGCACATACGTATGTAGACTCATACAGTAATAAGAATTTTTGAAGAGTAAAAAAAGATCGTCAGCTGATATGTCATATTATTACCCCACTAAGTTTTAGGATATCTGATACTCTCCAAGAGGTTGCCATCCACAGCCAAGCTAGTCTCTACCAGCTCCCCCTCTATCTCACCAACTTCTGCCTTTACTCCCCTCCCTTCCAACCCCGAGCTGTCAGCATGCTTGCTGGTGGGCTGCAGGAATTACAGAACTATCAATTTGAAGTCCACTAATTTTTTGTTTCATTGAGTTTAAGAATAAAATTTCTTGGCTTTCAAAGTCTGTAAAAAAGCTCTTATGCCTAAACCAAATTATCTCATTTACTATAGGTTATAACCTAGTTTTATCTCCAATTTATATGTCTTCAATGGTCTTAATTTTAGGGAAAAAATCCAGATATTGCTGAAGCTGCCTTGAGATTTTGACAAAACATGTATAGCTCTAAAAATTATAGTCCAAAATAAATAAACATCCGAAACAATCACTTCTCCTTAGTATAACTCAGTGGTTCTTAGGGTGTGGTCTCCAGACCGGCTTTATCATTATCAATTGAGGACATTTAGAATGCAAATTTGGGGTACCATCCATCACAGATTATTGAATCAAAACTTTTGATTGCAGCAATGTGTTTGTTTAAACAATCCTTTTAGGTGATTCTACATACTAAATTTTGAGAACCATTCATGTAACCTAAATACTATTCAAATCAAGTTTTGAGAATGAGACAGCAAAACACAGCATAGTGTTATTTTACTGAGGGGCCATCATTGCTTGCAAATTTTCCTTCCAGTGCCAGTTCCCTGAAGATTCTCTATCTATGTGCTTTTAATAATGCAGAGAAGACTTTTAAGCTTTAATTTAGGTTTTTGCCTTTCTTAGGCTCATGACACATTTCTTTCAATCTTTTCTTCAGAAAGAATAGAAATATGGCTGAAACTAGCCTGGTGATATGAGAGAGTAATTTTGTTGCTTAAATTCTTTAATTTTGAGATTAAAGTGAGTAAATGCTTATAAACCCTGACAAAACAGAGTTCCTGAGAAAGCAAACCCAGGCTTCTCAAGGGCAGTTCTCATTCAATAAGCCCTAAGCATCAGAATCACTTGAGACAATTGATAAAAATATTGATTTCCTCGCTCCATAAGAAAGGTACTGAATCAAAGTTTGAAGGTGAAACTACGGAAGCCTTGTGAGTACTTGCTTGTTCTAATACCTATGTCCACTAATGCTGGAGAATGTTGGCTCAGAGAGATAATTAGGAGTTTATTTAGACTGTGGCTAACTTTCAAAGCAACATTTTCAGGATCATTTGATGCAAAAACTGACAAGTTAATTTGTGTAATTGTCTCGCACAGAAAATATTTGCATTTTCATGTAACTTAAAATAGTTTTTTTTCTTCTGAGCTTGAGATTTCACTTTCAAATAAATGGTATGCAGTGTCTCATTAGAGTCAAGTGTGTAAAAGTGAAAACAGGACTCAAAATGACACAGACGTAGGAGTTGAAACAACTGCTATGCAGCGTTTTTCTGTTCACAGGTACATCATGTACACAGACCGGTACATAAAAAGACCTCAAACTATACCTGGTTCTGACTTGCTCAGTGACAAGTTCTTTATAGATCTGTAACTGTGAAAGTTGGGATTTAGGTGTTCAGAGCCTTAATTAATCACATGCAAAAAATTAATTAGGAAATAAAGAAGGAAATAACAAAAAAGATGTGGTGTTTGGAGATTTTGAAAACTATAAATGCCTGATGCTTGACCTAATTATATCCAGTTCTAGAGCAAAAGATACATATTAGCAAGTGTCCTGTATAAAAACAGATGTTTTTCTCCTTTAGTGCCAACAAATCCTTGGCCAACTTGCCCATTCAGAGCATGTAGGTCTAGATACTGTAGTTTTATAAATGTCTCTTAAAATAAAATGTTTTAGATAAATATTTCCAAAACCTATTAACAAGTATTCTACCACATAGATAATTCTGAAAGCAGATATGTAGATATCCTGTTGCTTACTGACTTAACAATCATCATAGACACACAATAATATTATATAGAGAGAGGAACAGCTTAAGCCACTCAGGATTTTCAGAGGCATAAAGACTTCTGCCCCCAAACCACGTGGTTCCACCTTCCTGAGACTCTTGTCCTGCTTGCCGATCTGCACTGTAACTTAATATGTATAAACTCAAGTCTTGTAAAAACTGTAGTCTTGAGTATTTTGCTGATAGAACTGCTGACAATCTTACTATTAAACCTATCATTTTCCTTCTTTCTTTCTGTGGATGTACATGAACACACTATGAGTGTGTGTGTGTGTGTGTGTGTGTGTGTGTGTGTGTATAGCAGTTATCTCCCCCGTCTTGTAGATTGGCATTTCTGCTGGCTGCCGCCATGTCTTACTGCAGAAATTCTCTAATCTAAAAACCTTATAAGTACACGTAAGGCATAACAACGGTTCTTTCATATTCCTGGATTGTGACTTTTAAAAATGTAAAGAATATCAATAGCTAGCATTCATTTAAAGCTTTCTATTTGCCTTGACATAGTTCTATGGGATTTACAGATATTATTCCATTTAAACTGCACACAGGAATCCTACAATGTTATTAATCCTTTCATATAGAAATCAAAGCTTTGAGAACAAACTAGCATGAGTCATAATGTAATCCTGTACTGTCTAACACAGGCTCTGAGCTTCTACTCATTAGGCTTTACTGCTTCTCTTAAAACAGAGGTCTGGGGTTTGTATGACAGCGTTTCACATGGAAGTGATTTTGATGTTCAGCAAGTTGTGAAAACAATTAAAAGCTGTTTTAAATAAAGTCTTCATTTAAATCTGCTTTAGTGGTTTATAAAAAGCTGACATACATTTTGTTTTATTTTCCTGCTTGTGCCCAAATAGATTTGGTTATAAAACAGCACTTTGAGTCTAGAAACCTGTCCACAACTCCAAAAAAATTGAAATAGGAGAATATGAGGAAACCATAAGGAGGAACTGGCTATGCTTTCTGTAGAAACAGTCTATGAGACAGCATCACACAATTTAGTTATTTCATCTGAAAACATATGATAGAACTAAACTGAATCTCCAAATGGATGAGCTGATCAAAAGGAAAAGAAAACAACATGTATTGTATGTTACAGGTTGAGTTTCTTCTCCTAGGATCGCGTCCCTGCGGGAACAAAGAAGTGAAAGGCAGAGACCCAGTAGTGAAGTAAAGTGAAAGTTTTATTTGAATACATTCCAAGGGAAAAGTGGGCCGAGCCAAGGTCGACAAAGGCCCCCATCTTTAGGGAAGGGTCTATTTACCAACTCCTAGCCTGGAGGTGCCTCTGATTGACAGCATGGATCATTTGATTAACAGTTTTAGGTATAACCCCATTCCTCTTGGTGCACATGTCTTTTCCCAAAATAAACACCGAAAAGCCCACAGGGGGCAGGAGTGGAGCAAAATGAGATTATGCTGAGGTATGGTTTGGGTGGTTCTTAGTTTTGCCTCTATTGCTCCTACAGTGTGATCTGGTTGGCACCAGTTTGTCCCGGTCCCCACAGGCAAGGAAGTTATTGTTGTCTGCAAAGCCTTTGTTCTCTTCATGTGGGACTGCCTAACTGGACAGTTTTTCCCTTGAACCTTATCTTCCCCTTCCCTGGCAGCTGTCTCTCTTTCTATCTAACATTGTATACTTAAAATGATTCAGGAAGTGTATATCTTACTGCCCTGGTGTACATTATTTAAATCTTTCTTAATCTCAGTTTGCTCATCTATAACTGAGAGTAACGTTTCCCATCTCAAAGAATTGCTGTCAAGAGTAAATATGCTCGGAAGTACTACTATGTGGTAATTATTCATAGGAGTACTCTCAGGTATAGATTACAAAAACAAAAATGTCTTCTGTACTCATAATCTTTCCGTGGGCTATTGATACCCAAGCCACATTGTTCAAGGAGAGAAAAGGCATAGAATTATTTGAAGTTGGTCTGAAACTTCAAAATAAGTTTATTTTGACATGTTTTATGCATTTTATATCAAATCAAGATAAAGCAAGGTCTAAGCATAACAGCCTCTTCATTCTGATTGTTTTCATTTTGAGATTTGGTCACATAACTTATCATTATAAAAACCAGTTGTAATTCAAAAGGTAGCTAGTGACAATCCATTGTACTTCTTCCACCAACTCACAGTGGGCCATTTATCTTGATGATTTGCAGTTCCAGGTACTTTCAGGAACTACAACACTTGTCTGAGCCGTCACTCAGAATTTGAGTTCATTTCCACAATCTAATACTACTAAATGTCACTAAATAAAAGGAAACATTATGTTCAACTATTGTGGAAAAGTAAGAATAATAATAAATGTTTCCATAGTTACAGGTTTGAAAGAAACAACATGCTGAGATGTAAAACTAACTGAAAGTGGCAAACAGGTACCCTGAGCACCCTAAATCAGTTTCTCATAAAGCAAACAGGTTAAAGTACAGGAGGCTAATAGGTTCTCAAGACACCATTTGCTTAACCAGTAGATTCAAGGAAGTGTATAGGAGGTAAGAATAAAGGTGTGAGAGATTATGCACAGTCCATACAAACACACACACACACACACACACAGAAACTACCAAAACCATGTTTGCACCAGCAAAATTATCAGAAAATAAATACCAAGCATGGATAATATAGCCAATGACATTTTTTATTTTGATATCATTAATCTACAATTACATGAGCAACATTATGTTTACTACACTCCCCCATCATCAATTCCCCACCACATACCCCATTGCATTCACTGTCCATCAGTGTAGTAAGATGCTATAGAATCACTACTTGTCTTCTCTGTGTTGTACAGCCCTCCCTGTGCACGTCCACTACATTATGTCTGCTAATCGTAATGCCCCTTTTTTCTCCCTTACCCCTTCCTTTCCACCCATCCTCCCCAGTCCCTTCCCTTTAGTCACTATTAGTCCATTCTTGGGTTCTGTGAGTCTGCGGTTGTTTTGTTCCTTCAGTTTTTTTCTTTGTTCTTGTACTCCACATATGAGTGAAATCATTTGGTACTTGCCTTTCTCTGCCTGGTTTATTTCACTGAGCATAATACCCTCTAGCTCCATCCATGTTGTTGCAAATGGTGGGGTTTGTTTTCTTCTTATGGTTGAATAGTATTCCATTGTGTATATGTACCACCTCTTCTTTATCCATTCATCTACTGATGAACATTAGGTTGCTTCCATTTCTTGGCTATTGTAAATAGTGCTGAGATAAACATAGGGGTGCATATGTCTTTTTCAAACTGGGCTGCTGCATTCTTAAGGTAAATTCCTAGGAGTGGAATTCATGGGTCAAATGGTATTTCTATTTATAGTTTCCTGAGGAACCTCCATACTGCTTTCCACAATGGTTAAACAAATTTACATTTCCACCAGGAGTGTAGGAGGGGTTCCACTTTCTCCACATCCTCGCCAACATTTGTTGCTGTTTGTCTTTTGGATGGTGACCATCCTAACTGGCGTGAGGTGATATCTCATTGTGGTTTTAATTTGCATTCCTCTGATGATTAGTGATGTGGAGCATGTTTTCATGTGCCTGTTGGCCATCTGGATTTCTTCTTTCAAGAAGTGTCTGTTCAAATCCTGTACCCATCTTTTAATTGGATTACCTGTTTTTGTTTGTTGAGGTGCATGAGCTTTTTATATATTTTGGATGTGAACCCTTTATCGGATATGTCATTTATGAATATATTCTCTGATACTGTAGGACGTATTTTTGTTTTATTGATGATGTTCTTTGCTGTACAGAAGCTTTTCAGCTTGATATAGTCCCACTTGTTCATTTTTGCTTTTGTTCTTTTACCCAGGGAGATATGTTCATGAAGAAGTTGCTCAGGTTTATGTCCAAGAGATTTTTGCCTATGTTTTTTCTTTGCATTTTATGTTTTGATGACTTACATTCAGGACTTTTATCCATTTCGAGTTTACTTTTGTGTATGGCATTAGACAATGACCCAGTTTCATTCTCTTCCATGTAGCGTTCTAGTTTTGCTAACAGCAGCTGTTGAAGAGGCTGTCATTTCCCCATTGTATATCCATGGCTCCTTTATCGTATATTAATTGACCATATATGTTTGGGTTAATATCTGGACTCTCTGTTGTGTTCCATTGGTCTGTGGGTCTGTTCTTGTGCCAGTACCAAATTGGCTTCATTACTGTGGCTTTGTAGTAGAGCTTGAAATTGGGAAGCGAGATCCACCTGGCTTTATTTTTCCTTCTCAGGATTGCTTTGGCTATTCAGAGTCTTTTGTGGTTCCATATGAATTTTATTACTGTTTGTTCCAGTTCATTGAAGAATGCTCTTGGTATTTTGATAGGAATTGCACTGAATCTGTAGACTGCTTTAGGCACTATGGCCATTCTGACACTATTAATTCTTCCTAGCCAAGAACATGGGATGAGTTTCCATTTGTTAGTGTCATTTGTTGAGAGTTTTTTATCATGAATTGATGTTGAATTTTGTCAAATGCTTTTTCAGCATCTATGGAGATGATCATGTGGTTTTTGTCTTTCTTTTTGTTGATGTGGTGGATGATGTTAATGGATTTTCAAATGTTGTACGATCCTTGAATCCCTGAGATGAATCCCACTTGATCATGGTGTATGATCCTCTTGATGTATTTTTGAATTCGGTTTGCTAATATTTTGCTGAGTATTTTTGCATCTCTGTTCATCAGGGATATTGGTTAGTAATTTTCTTTTTTTCTGGGGTCTTTGCCTGGTTTTGGTATTAGAGTGATGCTGGATTCATAGAATGAGTTTGGAAATATTCCCTCCTCTTCTATTTTTTGGAAAACTTTAAGGAGAATGGGCATTATGTCTTCTCTATATGTCTGATAAAATTCAGCAGTGAATCTATCTGGTCCGGGAATTTTGTTCTTGGGTAGTTTATGATTACCAGTTCAATTTCATTGCTGGTATTTGGTCTGTTTATATTTTCTTTTTCTTCCTTGGTCAGTCTTGGAAGGTTGTAATTTTCTAGGAAGTTGTCCATTTCTTCTAGGTTATTCAGTTTGTTAGCATATAGATTTTCATAGTATTCTCTAATAATTCTTTGTATTTCTGTGGGGTCCACTGTGATTTCCCCTTCTCATTTCTGATTCTGTTTATGTGTGTAGATTCTCTTTTTCTCTTAATAGTCTGGCTACGGGTTTATCTATTTTGTTTATTTTGTCAAAGAACCAGTTCTTGGTTTCATTGATTTTTTTCTATTGTTTTATTCTTCTCAATTTTATTTATATCTTCTCTGATGTTTATTACCTCCCTCCTTTTGCTGACTTTGGGCCTCATTTGTTCTTCTTTTTCCAGTTTCAATAATTGTGACTTTAGACTAATCGATTGGGATTGTTCTTCCTTCTTTAAATAGGCCTGGATTGCTATATACTTTCCTTTTAGACCTGCCTTTGCTGCGTCCCACAGAATTTGAGGCTTTGTGCTGTTGTTGTCATTTGTCTCCATATATTGATTGATCTTTTAATTTGGTCATTGATCTATTGATTATTTAGGAGCATGCTGTTAAGCCTCCATGTGTTTGTGAGCCTTTTTTTTTTCTTTGTACAATTTATTTCTAGTTTTATACCTTTGTGATCTGAGAAGTTGGTTGGTAGATTTCATTCTTTCTGAATTTACTGAGGCTCTTTTTGTAGCCTAGTATGAGGCCTTTTCTGGAAAATGTTCCATGTGCACTTGAGGAGAATGTGTATTCTGCTGCTTTTGGGTGTAATGTTCTGTAGACGTCTGTTAGGTCCAGCTGTTCTAGTGTGTTGTTCAGTGCCTCAGTGTCCTTACTTATTTTCTGTCTGGTTTATCTATCCATTGGAGTGAGTGGTGCGTTGAAGTCTCTTAAAATGAACCTTTGACTGCTTTTGTGGATAGTTGATTTTATTTTTTGCCTTTAGTATTTGGTTGGTCTGCTGTCTCTGCTGTGATTTTATTTTCTCTTTTGACATCTATTTAGCCTTAGGAGTGCTTCCATCTAGAGCAGTCCCTTTGACATACCCTGTAGAGGTGGTTTGTGGGAGGTAAACTCCCTCAACTTTTGCTTATCTGGAAATTGTTTAATCCATCCTTCAAATTTAAATGATAATCATGCTGGATACAGTATTCTTGGTTCAAGGCCCTCTGTTTCTTTGCATTAAATATATTATGCCATTGTCTTCTGGTGGCTTGAAAGGTTTCTGTTGAGAAGTCTGATGATAGCCTGATGGATTTTCCTTTGTATGTAATCTTTTTTCTCTCTCTGGCTGCCTGTTATAGTCTGTCCTCATCCTTTATCTTTGCCATTTCAATTATTATATGTCTTGGTGTTGTCCTCCTTGGGTCCCCTGTGTTGGGAGATTTGTGGGCTTCCATGGTCTGAGAGACTATTTCCTTCCCAAACTTTGGGAAGTTTTCAGCAATTAATTTCTTCAAAGACAATTTCTGTTCCATTCTCTCTCTTCTTCTTCTGTTACCCCTATAATGTGAATATTGTTCTGTTTGTATTGGTCACACAGTTCTCTTAATATTCTTTCATTCCTAGAGACCCTTTTATCTCTATCTCAGCTTCTCTGTATTTCTGTTCTCTGATTTCTATTCCATTGACAGTCTCTTCCACCTCATCCAGTCTGCTCTTAAGACTTTCTATCGATTGTTTCATTTCTGTTATCTCCCTCTGGACTTCATCCCTTAGCTCTTGCATATTTCTCTGCAGGTCCATCAGCATGGTTATGACTTTTATTTTGAATTATTTTTCAGCAACATTGGTTATACCTATCTCACTAGGCCCTCTCTTTGGGGTTGTCTGAGTGATTTTTGACTGGACCAGATTCTTCTGCCTTTTGATGGCAACAGAAGTGGTCGCAGGTAGGTGGTGCATGTGTCAGCTGGGAGAACACCTCCCTTCCTGCTTGCTGGTCGCCTTGCCTTTCTCCGTTGCCTGTGTTTGTTACCTGCACACTGGGAGCAGTCTCTGGAATAATCCCTGAGCTGCTGTGGGTGGGGCAGCCCTCAGGAGAGGCTTGAGCCCTGCGGGGTGTCACAGCCACGCCCGGTGTGTTCCCCTGTGAGAACAGACCTTGGTCCAGAGTCCGCTGCCCGTGCAGTTTACCTCACACTAGGAACTGTCCCTAGGATAATCCCCTGAGCTGCCTTGGGCGGAGCAGCCCTCTGGATAGCCTAGAGCCCTGCGGGGGATCACAGCCACACCAGATGTGTTCTCCTGTGAGAACGGCGCCCCTTCATGCCTTCTGGACCTTGCTCCGGCTTCTGCTGCAGTGGTGGAGGGAGAAGATTCACCCAGGAGACCCCTATCTGTGGGGTTTCCAATTGGTGAGCCCCTAATGGGGGATTAGTCTAGGGTAAAGCACCTCTAGATGGATGGGGCATTCCCCAGAATTGGGAAGTGTGGAGACACCAGAAGTTGTGGAATTAGCCCTCCATGAGATAGAAGACTGCTTAGAGGCCCTGAGTGGCCATGTAGCAGCCAGGATTGAGTGTCAAGTTCTGTATATGTCTGTTAGGTCCATCTGTTCTAGTGTATTGTTCAGTGCCTCAGTGTCCTTACTTATTTTCTGTCTGGTTTATCTGCCCATTGGAGCCATTTACCTGCACACCGGGAGCAGTCTCTGTGATAATCTCCTGAGCTACTGTGGGCAGGGCAGCCCTCGGGATAGCCTAGAGCCTTGCTGGGGGTGGCAGTTGCACCAGGTGTGTTCTTCTGTGAGAACGGCACCCCTTCATGCCTTCCGGACCTTGCTCTGGGTTCCTCTGCCTGTGCTGGGTGCTTCGAGCCGGCAGCAGCCTCTGGGTCTGTCCTGGTTATCTCCACTCTGGGAAAAGACTCTGTGTGATTACTGTGGGCGGGGCTGTTCCCTAGCTGCTCCACAGCTGTGGTAGGTCAGTGGGTTTGCTTGCAGTGCTGACCAGGTGGAATGAGTGGCAGGCTGCTTATTGCTGTACGGCTTTGGGGCTTAACCAGGGGGTTAGTGCACCTAAAGTTCCTTAAGATTCCCTGCCTGCTGGGCTGAGTGTGCTGGGATGATTTTGTCCAGCTGTTAAGCCCTTGTCTCTTTAAGACTTATAAAAGCGCCCACTTTTCTTTTGTCCCAGGGAGCTGACTGTGGGGACCCACTCACAGTCTCCATCTCGGATATTACTTTTCCATTCTCAAATATCCAGTACACCATGCAATGTGTGTCTGTGCTCCCAGTGCAGATTACTAGGGTTGGTTATTTAGCAGTCCTGTGCATCCACTCCCTCCCCACTCTTCTTTTCCTCCCACCGATGAGCTGGTGTGGAGGGAGTGCTTGGGTCCCACTGGGTCACGGCTTTGTAACTTACCCTTTTCATGAGGTGCTGAGTTCTTGCAGATGTAGATGAAGCTTGGATGTTGTACTGTATCTTCTGGTCTTTTAGTAGTAGTTATATTTGTTGTATTTTCAAAAATATATATGGTTTTGGGAGGAGATTTACACCGCCCTACTCACTTCACCATCTACCATCTTGAGCCCCTCTAGCCAATGATTTGTAACATCTTCCTATATTGACAGTAACAGCACTATTGGGGTGAGGATTTAATAACATGGGTAAACGTTGGACTGCTGGGTTATATATCTTAAACCAGTGTAAAATTGTGTATCAATTAAATTTCAATAAAAAATAACTTAAAAAAATAAGTACCTGAAGATACTTTCACAAGAAAAGAGACAACCAAAGGGGAGAAGTTAGAGCCTTGCCCACATTATCTTGATATGTTGATATTTTGATGTCTCTATCATTATAGGATATAATTAATATAAGTATCTTCTCAACACCAGTTTCCAAGTCACCTTTTCTCTCTACTTACAAACGTGTTTTTTCCTCTCCGGCACTCAGCTACTAAAAACTCAACTCACCAAGTCAAAAGTAGGGCACAGTGCTACTCTGGGGTGGTTTTGCCCATAGGATGTCCTGTAGTCTCTTATATGGCCTTTTAATGAAGAAAACAGATAAGATAGACTGTAGAATATATCAACTACATGGATGTACCATAGACAAGCTTAGAACAAGAGATAGTTTAACTCAATTTATATTTCTCTATAATGAAACTATTATAAGATATGATGTTTTTTTCAGAAATTTTTTTAGGATTTTTTCCCCTTTAGATATAATTAAGGATATTAAACATTACATTATGTACATATTATTTTTTTTTAAGTTATTCAATTACTATTTCAGGATCAGTGATCATTGATGGAGTTGGTAAAACACAGCATGTTTTTACAACTCTGTCTTTTTTTTATTTATTTTTTTCTCCTTTTTTTATTTTACAATTTATTTTGGTATCATTAACCTACAATTACATGTGCAATATTATGGTGATTAAACTACCTCCTTCATCAGGTCCCCCCCACCAGCCCTATTACAGTCACTGTTCATCAGTGTAGTGAGATGAGAATCACTACTTGTCTTCTCTGAGTTGTACAGCCTTCCCCGTGCCCCCCCCACCTTACATCTACTAATCGTAATGCCCCTTTTTCCCCCTTGTCCCTCCCTTCCCACCCATCTTCCCCAGTCCCTTTCCC
Source organism: Phataginus tricuspis (assembly GCA_029783875.1). Lineage (NCBI taxonomy): Eukaryota > Metazoa > Chordata > Mammalia > Pholidota > Manidae > Phataginus > Phataginus tricuspis. The sequence goes on from JAQQAC010008864.1 coordinate 3,526,611, forward strand.
TTTGGTAACTATTAGTCCGTTCTTGGGTTCTGTGAGTCTGCTGTTGTTTTGTTCCTTCAGTTTTTTTCTTTGTTCTTATACTCCACATATGAGTGAAATCATTTGATACTTGTCTTTTTGGCTTGGCTTATTTCACTGAGCATAATACACTCTAGCTCTATCCATGTTGTTGCAAATGGTAGGATTCGTTTTCTTCTTATGGCTGAATAATATTCCATTGTGTATATGTACCACATCTTCTTAATCCATTCATCTACTGATGGGCGCTTAGGTTGCTTCCATTTCTTGGCTATTGTAAATAGTGCTGCGATAAACATAGGGGTGCATCTGTCTTTTTGAAGCTGGGCTGCTGCATTCTTAGGGTAAGTTCCTAGGAGTGGGATTCCTGGGTCTAATGGTATTTCTATTTTGAGTTTTTTGAAGAACATCCACACTGCTTTCCACAATGGTTGAACTAATTTGCATTCCCACCAGCAGTGTACGAGGGTTCCCTTTTCTCCACATCCTTGCCAACATTTGTTGTTGTTTGTGTTTTGGATGTTGGCCATTCTCACTGGTGTGAGGTGATATCTCATTGTGGTTTTAATCTGCATTTCTCTGATGATTAGCGATGTGGAGTATCTTTTCATGTGCCTGTTGGTCAGCTGAATTTCTTCTTTAGAGAAGTGTCTATTCATGTCCTCTGCCCATTTCTTAATTGGATTATTTGCTTTTTGTTTGTTAAAGTGCATGAGTTCTTTATATATGTTGGATGTCAACCCCTTATCAGATACATCGTTTATGAATATATTTTCCCATATTGTAGGATGTCTTTTTTTTTCTACTGATGGTGTCCTTTGCTGCACAGAAGTTTTCAACTTGATATAGTCCCATTTGTTCATTTTTGCTTTTGTTGCCCTTGCCCAGGGGGATATGTTCATGAAGAAGTCGCTCATGTTTATATCCAAGAGATTTTTGCCTGTGTTTTTTTCTAAGAGTTTTATGGTTTCATGACTTACATTCAGGTCTTTGATCCACCTTGAGTTTACCTTTGTGTATGGGGTTAGACAGTAGTCCAGTTTCATTCTCTTACATGTAGCTGTCCAGTTTTTGCAACACCAGCTGCTGAAGAGGCTGTCATCTCCCCATTGTATATCTAAAACTCCTTTATCAAATATTAATTGACTGCATATGATTGGGTTAATGTTTGGATTTTCTATTCTGTTCCACTGGTCTGTGGGTCTGTTTTTGTGCCAGTACCAAATTGTCTTGATTACTGTGGCTTTGTAGTAGAGCTTGAGGTCAGGGAGCGTAATTCCCCCTGTTTGATTCCTCTTTCTCAGGCTTGCTTTGGCTATTCAGGGTCTTTTCTGGTTCCCTATGAATTTTAGAATTAATTGTTCGAGTTCATTGAAGAAAGCTGTTGGTAGTTTGATAGGGATTGCGTTGAATCTGTAGATTGCTTTAGGTAGTATAGCCATTTTGACAATATTTATTCTTCCTAGCCAAGAGCATGGGATGCATTTCCATTTGTTAGTGTCTTCCTTAATTTCTCCTAGGAATGTCTTGTAGTTTTCAGAGTACAGGTCTTTCACTTCCTTGGTTAGGTTTATTCCTAGGTATTTTATTCTTTTTGATGCAAATGTGAATGGAATTGTTTTTCTGATTTCTCCTTCTGTTAGCTCATCATTAGTGTATAGGAAAGCAACAGTTTTCTGTGTATTAATTTTGTATCCTGCAACTATGCTGAATTCAGATATTAGTTCTAGTAGTTTTGGAGTGGAGTCTTTAGGGTTTTTTATATACAGTATCATGTCATCTGCAAATAGTGACAATTTGACTTCTTCTTTACCAATCTGGATGCCTTTTATGTCGTTGTTTTGTCTGATTGCCATGGCAAGGACCTCCAGTACTATGCTGAATAACAGTGGATAGAGTGGGCACCCGTGTCTTGTTCCCGATCTTAGATGAAAAGCTTTCAGCTTCTCGCTGTTATGTATGATGTTAGCTGTGGGTCTGTCATATATAGCCTTTATGATGTTGAGGTACTTGCCGTCTATACCCATTCTGTTAAGAGTTTTAATCATGAATGGATGCTGAATTTCATCAAATGCTTTTTCAGCATCTATGGAGATGATCATGTGGTTTCATTTCTTTTTATTGATGTGATGGATGATGTTGATGGATTTTCGAATGTTGTACCATCCTTGCATCCCTGGGATGAATCCCACTTGATCATGGTGTATGACCTTCTTGATGTATTTTTGAATTCGGTTTGCTAATATTTTGTTGAGTATTTTTGCATCTATGTTCATCAGGGATATTGGTCTGCAATTTTCTTTTTTAGTGAGGTCTTTGCCTGCTTTTGGTAATAGAGTGATGCTGGCTTCATAGAAAGAGTTTGGAAGTATTCCCTCCTTTTCTGTTTTTTGGAAAACTTTAAGGAGAATGGGTGTTATTTCTTCTCTATATGTCTTGTAGAACTCAGTGGTGAATCCATCAGGTCCGGGGGTTTTGTTGGTGGGTAGTTTTTTGATTACTGATTCAATTTAGTTGCTCGTTATTGATCTGTTTAGTTTTTCTGTTTCCTGCTTGGTCAGTCTTGGAAGGTTGTATTTTTCTAAGATGTTGCCCATTTCTTCTAGGTTTGGTAATTTGTTAGCATATAGGTGCTCGTAATATTCTCTTATAATTCTTTGTATTTATGTGGGGTCCATCGTTATTTTTATTTTCTCATTTCTGATTCTGTTTATGTTCGTGGATTCTCTTTTTCTCTTAATGAGTCTGGCTAGGGGTTTATATATTTTGTTTATTTTTTGAAAGAACCAGCTTTTGGTTTCATTGATTTTTTCTATTGTTTTATTCTTCTCAATTTTATTTATTTCTTCTTTGATCTTTATTATGTCTTTCCTTCTGGTGACTTTGGGCCTCATTTGTTCTTATTTTTCCAATTTTTATAATTGTGTCTTTAGACTGTTCATTTGGGAATGTTCTTCCTTCTTTAAATAGGCCTGGATTGCAATATACTTTCCTCTTAGAACTGCCTTCGCTGCGTCCCACAGAAGTTGTGGCTTTGTGTTGTTGTTGTCATTAGTCTCCATATATTCTTTGATTTCTGTTTTGATTTAGTCATTAACCCATTGATTCATTAGGAGAATGTTGTTAAGTCTCCATGTATTTGTGAGCCTTTTTGATTTCTTTCTAAAATTTATTTCTAGTTTTATACCTTTGTGATCTGAGAAGTTGATTGGTAGGATTTCAATATTTTTGAATTTACTGAAGTTCTTTTTGTGGCCTAGTATGTGGTCTATTCTGGAAAATGTTCCATGTGCACTTGAAAAGAATGTGTATCTTCCTGATTTTGGGTGCAGAGTTCTGTAGATATCTGTTAGGTCCATCCGTTCTAGTGTGTTGTTCAGTGCCTCTGTGTCTTTACTTATCCTCTGCCTGGTTGATCTATCCTTTGGAGTGAGTGGTCTGTTAAAGTCTCCTAAAATAATTGTATTGCTGTCTATTTCCTCCTTCAATTCTGTTAGTATTTGTTTCACATTTGCTGATGCTCCTGTGTTGGGTGCATATATATTTATAATGGTTATATCTTCTTGTTGGACTGACCCCTTTATCATATGTAATGTCCTTCTTTATCTCTTGCTACTTTCTTCGTTTTGAAGTCTTTTTCATCTGATACAAGTACTGCAACACCTGCTTTTTTCTCTCTGTTGTTTGCATGAAATACCTTTTTCCATCCCTTCACTTTTAGTCTGTGTATATCTTTGGGTTTGGGGTGAGTCTCTTGTAAGCAGAATATAGATGGGTCTTCCTTTTTTATCCACTCTGTTACTCTGTGTCTTTTTATTGGTGCATTCAGTCCGTTTACATTTAGGGTGATTATTGATAGATATGTACTTATTGCCATTGCTGGCTTTAGATTCGTGGTCACCAAAGGTTCAAGGGTTGCTTCTTTACTATCTAAGAATCTAACTTAACTTTCTTGTTAAGTTATTGTGATCACTGTCTGATGTTTCTTTATCTCTCCCTTCCTATTCTTCCTCCTCCATTCTTCATATATTAGGTGTTTTATTCTTTGCCTTTAGTTAGTATTTGGATGGTCTGCTTTCTTTGCTATGATTTTATTTTCTCTGGTGACATCTTTTTAGCCTTAGGGTTGCTTCCCTCTAGAGCAGTCCGTTTAAGATATCCTGTAGTGGTGGTTAATGGGAGGCAAACTCTCTCAACTTTCTTTTGTCTTGAAATTGTTTAATCCCTCCATCATATTTAAATGATAATCGTGCTGGATACAATATTCTTGGTTCGAGGTCCTTCTGTTTCATTACGTTAAATATATCATGCCATTCTCTTCTGGCCTGTAAGGTTTCTGTTGAGAATTCTCATGACAGTCTGATGGGTTTTCCTTTGTAGGTGATCTTTTTTCTCTCTCTAGCTGCCTTTAATACTCTGTCTTAATCTTTGATCTTTGCCATTTTAATTATTATGTGTCTTGGTGTTGTCTTCCTTGGGTCCCTTGTGTTGGGAGATCTGTGGGCTTCTGTGGACTGCGAGACTATTTCCTTCCCCAGCGTGGGAATGTTTTCAGCAATTATTTCTTCAAAGACACTTTCGGTCCCTTTTTCTCTCTCTTCTTCCTCTGGTACTCCTATAATGCGAATATTGTTCCATTTGGATTGGTCACACAGTTCTCTTAATATTCTTTCATTCTTAGAGATCCTTTTATGTCTTTCTGCCTCAGCTTCTTTGTATTCCTGTTCTCTATTTTCTATTCCATTAACAGTCTCTTGTACCTCATCCAGTCTGCTGTTAAGCCCGTCAATGGCTTGTCTCATTTCTGCATAGTCTTTCCTCATTTCCTCCCTCAGCTGTTGCACATTTTTCTGTCGATCCGACAGCATGGCTATGACTTTTATTCTGATTTCTTTTTCAGGAAGACTGTGCATGTCCTTTCCTTCAGATTCTCTCTCAGGGGTTGTCTGGGTTTGGAGCTTTGTCTGTACCATATTCCTCTGTCTTTTCATGGCTATAGAATTGGTTGCTGGTAGTTGTCACGTATGTCAGCTGGGCTGTTTATGACTTTAAGAAGGAAAGAGAAGAAAGAAGAGAAAAAATACTAATAATAAAAAAAGAGAGAAAGAAAGAAAGAAAAAAAGGAAAGAAAAAGCAGCAATAACTAAAAAAAAAAAAACAAGAAAAAAAACGCCCTCTGGGAGTGGTTTCTGTGTGAATGCTGTATGTGGCGCTGTTGCTCCACTATTCCAGAGCCGTGACCCCCCGCTCCGCAAGGCCCTTTAAAGCTGTGGCCTGGGTGAGAATGAATGGGAGGCTGTTGAGCTCTGTGGGAGTCCCAAATATGGCTACCCTTTCCCAGTCACCCGCTGAGGGGTCCGAAGCTCCCAGGACTCCCAGCCTGCTCGTCTGGGTGTGCCAGGGTGATGAGGTCCTCTGCTGGGCTCCTGTCTCTTTAAGACTGCTGAAAAAATAAAGCGTGCACTTTTCTCCTTTTTTTTTTCTTCTCTCTTCTCCTTCCCTGAGCCAGCCGCAAGCAACCAGGCGTGTTCCCGCTGAGACCCTGCATCCTCTGCCTTTCCAATCTCCGTTACACTGCGCTCTGTGTGTCTGTGCTCCCTGCGCAGATCAGCGGGGCTGGTTATTTCCCGGGCCTGCACTTCTACTCCCTCCTGGCTCTAATCCTCTCCTTCTGCCGGTGCTCTGGGTTGGGGGAGTGCTCGGGTCCTGCTGGGTCATGGTTCCATTTCTTACCCGCCTCGCCGGCTGCCGAGTCCTCTCAGGTGTAGCTGCCCACCGGTGCGCTGCCCCGCCGGATGCCAAGTCCTCTCTGGTGTGGCTGCCCGCTGGTGCGCCGCCTCGCCGGCTGCCGAGTCATCTCAGGTATTGGCTGCACGATGTGCACTTTCCTGTATATTCTGGTCTCTCTTTTAGGAATAGTTGTATTTGCTGTGTTTTCGTGGATAAATATAATGTTGGGAGGAAAATTCTGCCGCTCCGTTCACTCCGCCATCTTCCTGGAACTTGCTACAACTCTATCCTTTTGTCTTTTTTCTTCCACCAGTCCCAAATATCTGCAGGAACTTTACATAAGAAAATAACAAAACAATAAAGAAGTGCTGTTGAAATAAATACGTTTCTTATTTTAGAGTGATAGAGATCCATACAACTACAAAACAAGTATGGTAATTAAGAAACAAGAGTAAATGCTCATGAAAAAGAATCACATGGAAAATTTAGGTATAAAAATATAACTGTTAAAATAAAATCCCAATGTAAGGCCTTTCTGAAACATTATTTCAGGTTTGATGTTTAGCAAAATCCTCGATTCAGAACACCAAAATTGCTGGATATTTGTAAAATAATTTTTAAGCATGGCTTAACAAGTTAGTAGTAAAGAATACAATTCAGAAACAGAATTCAGGAAGCTCAGATCCATAAGAGTCAGGAAACACTGGAGTTAGAATTTGATTTGATTACCTATATTTACCTAGAGCTTGGGTTTTAACTAAATATTCAAATCTAGGGAACAGGAGGTAGAGTCTGGAGTCTGAACAGGAACTAAGGATATCAGGGACACAAGAAATAAAGCTAGATGCCCAATATATAAATATCTTGGTGAAGTTGGCGAGAAACAATATGCCTTATAGAACAGAGCTGCATACTGACTTGTTTCAGTCATGTGACTAGGTACAAAGAAAAACAATTTAGAAAGTTTTTTCTATTAAAATTTCTAATTACAAAATCAGCATCTATGGGATTTGAAAAAGGAAAACAGGAAGATAAAGTGTTCTAGAGTTGCTTATGCCCATATTTTTGGGAAAGGAAAATGTGAATTATTTCTATAGTTACACACTTTAAACACAGGCCTCAAATAATTCCTACAAGGCTCCTAGAAAATGAGTACACAGGCATGCACACAAGCACATACACACACAAACACACTAAAGGAAAAAAGCCATATTAAGAAAGAGTCTTAAGAAACAACAAAATCCAAAAGGAGACCTCCTCAGACTAAAAACAGTAAAATTATCTTGTGATTAACAAGTCATGCATCAGAAAGAAATGTATATTGTGATTAAGGGTATAAAATAAAATATTACATGCATAGTGAAAGATAATTTTTTAATTTAAATAGAATTTTTAGATATATAAAATATGGCAATTAACAACTCAATGTGCATAAAGACCGTTTAAAAGAGACTTAGAAGCTTTCATAAACTAGAAGACATATTTGAAGAATTACTGAGAATGCAAACCAGATAGATAATGCAATAGAAAACATGAAAATGAGATTAAAAAGCAGGAAGACATGAGAAGGCCTAATATATGCAAAATTATGTCAGAAGGCTAGACTAATATATGGAGAAGAGGTAATATTTAAAAAATCACTTTATAGGGTTGATTAAAGACAAAAAGCCCAATGGATATCAATACAACAGATAAAAGGAGATCCATGCTTAGATACATAACAGAGAATATTTTGAAATCTTCCAGAAAGAATAGTCAGACAACCGCTAATGAACTACAATTAGACTGATAGCTGATTTCTCAGCAGTGATAAAGGGAGTCAGAAGGAGATGATTAATATTTTCAGTGTTAAGGAAAGATAGGTGTAAACTACAAGTGTGTACCCAAGGGAATTATATTTCACGAGGAACTATTGATAATGGTTTTTCAGATATAAAGTTAAAAGTTAACCCTACACCAACTTCTAGTAAAATGAGTTATAAAGTATATGCAGCCTATATCAAAATGAAGGAAAATATCCTTAGATGGAAAATCTGAGCTCCAATAAGTAAGGTGAGAAAAATTAAGAACAAAATAATATTGTTTAGATCTGAAAAGCCCTTATAAAGGAACAATTATTTTTATGAGGCTTAAATTAGGGGAGAGCAATAATATCAAACTGCAATGATGAAAGCAGCTAAGGGTTGATATAAAACCAAGTATTCTAAAGTCCTTGTACAGTCTGTAGGTGTGAGTAGATTGATTAAGATATTCACTGATTCATAATTTGCTACCCTAAATATATACATTTCAAATTCAAAGGTAAGCACTAACTGAATATATGTGTGTCTAATTTCTAAACTAACAGTCGGAAGACAAATGATGAAAGTAAAGAAACATGTAAATTCATAATATTAAAGTAAAGTCATGGAAGAAAAGGAGAAGAGGCATAGAAAAAGACAGATATGTTGAAAGTACAAAGTAAGGTAGTGAAAAGAAGAGCAATAGCAATAAAAGCATAAGTAAACTAAACTTACTCGTTAAAGAGGTTATCGAACTGTACTTTTAATTCACCTATAGTCTTTGGCATTCATGAAATAAAAGGGACATAAAGGGTTGAAAGGAAAAAAGTGATAAAAATATCACAATCAAATAGGAACCAAAATAAAGGTATAGTAGTTACATTAATAACAAATAAAACTGGACATAAGATAAAAGAATGATTTTACTACCTAATTAAAAAAGGTTTAATTTACCAAAAAGATAAAACATTTAAACTTATAACCACCTAAATCCTCTAACTGCATTTTATAACACTGATAGAAATACAGAGAGAATTTTACAAATCTAACATCATATGATAACTTTCAATATACCCCTTTCAATTTTTATAGATGAGATTGACCAAAAATGGTTAGATATGAAGGAATTAAAAACTAAACCAACACTTTAGTGTTTACTTATTTATACATATGGTTACTTAACTACTGTGTTACTTTTCTAACTGGAGTTTCTCAAGCATATTTAGAACACATACTGGAACAGAAGAATTTTAACATACTGAAATCATATGCAATGACCAATAGAATAAATACAAATGATTATAACATATAATTGGAAATAATAAGACTTCTAAATAATTAATACTTGAAAAACAAAACAGAATCTGTTATGGAAATTTCAATTTAGAATTTAGAATTCTATGGCAATGAAATGACATATCAAAGCCAAAGTTTGGTTCTTTGAAATGATTAATAAAATATACAAACTTCTATTGAGATTCATCATGAAGAAAACATTAAATATGTTAAGAATTAAATGGGTGAGTACCTAAGGATGAAGATATAAAAAAATAAGATATGTTATGAAGAATTTCAGAAAGCCTAAAGTGTCTTTAAACAATAAGTTGAAACAGTATTTTAAATTTTTCAGGGAAAGAAAACATTAAGACTAAATTAATTTGAGGTGGAAGTTATAAAAATTAAAGGCAGAAACTTTCAATACTTACAAACTCTTGCTGACAGAAAAAGGAGTGGAAGTAAACACGAATTATTCTAGCAAACTAGTGTAAACATAAAACAAAAAACACAAAGGCAGTTGTGGGTAAAATTGCAATATTTCTAGAATCACTGGGCTTTAGTGCATCTCCATATCAATGTGTTCCCAAGGGGTGGAGAGAAGTAGTCCATCTCATATCAATAGGTAATTACACAAGGGAGCTGGGCATATCTGGACCTGAGAGGTTGGATGGGGTTCCTTTCTTCAGCCAGGTCACGAGAGACAAAGGAGAGCAGAAGTGGATGACTGCTTGTAGGCAATAAGTGGATCCCTCCCACTTTATTTCTCTCTTTGTTTTCGGTTCAAAGGGATACTCCCCAGGCTGGGAAAATATTTCCCCCCAGAATTACATCTGGTGGTAGTCAGTGGGATCTCTGAACCCCAAATTTGTCTTCGTGGATGCAATCCTTAGGTGGGCTGCCCATAGAGTTTGTGGGTAGATACCCAGAGCCCCCACTGTGGATAGTAGGGAGACCCCAATGGCTGCAGTGGTAGAGGGAGCAGATTCACCCAGGAGACCCCTATCTGTGGGGCTTCCAATTGGGGAGCCCCTACTGGGGGATTAGTCTAGGGTAAAGCACCTCTAGATGGGTGGGGCCTTCCCCAGAATTGGGGAAGGGTGGAGACACCAGAAGTTGTGGAATTAGCCCTCCATGAGATAGAAGACTGCTTAGAGGCCCTGAGTGGCCAGGTAGCAGCCAGGATTGAGGGATGTCTTTTTCTCGAGATTGTGGAAATGGCTATTGAGGAGACAAGCACACTTCAGAGTCACTTGGAGGAGCTGAGTGATGACCTAAGGGATGCCCTTAAGAAAGAGGGACAGTTATTGAGAAGACAGGTCGTACTCCCAGAAGATACATTAGCAGTGAGGGAGGAGGCAGTAGGAGAATCTGTGTTGCAGGAGGCCATGGGGGAGGGGGAGAAGAGAGTGATGCCTTCATCCCCAAAGGTGATGGAGGAGATGTTGGGAGAAGATGAGGGGGTGGGGCCAAGGGCTGATCTGTTGTAGAGGCCACCACTTGAGGCACAATCCTCTCCTGTATTAAAGGCCTGCCTGGTTGTAATTAAGAAAATTAAAATGTAACAACTGCAGGCTCCTCAGGGGGAAGAGCCTACCCCTCTCAAGTTGTGGAGTACTCCATGTTCCACCCTATACCCCGTATAGCTGGTGGATATGATAATCTGGTTTTGGCAGAAGCCATCAGAATCTCTGCCTATGTGGCTATTGCTTCCCTGGGATATGGGGGTGGAAAACGTTGTTATGTTGGGTTTTCAAATGGGTACACTGGCTTCCCTGATGACTCACCCTTCCCTCCAGTAGCAGTTCCAAACTGCCTGTAACACCTCAGGGAATCAGGTGCTTCTGGGTTGACTGATAGCAGCCATGAGGACAGTTTGGCCTAATCAGGGTGATGTACGATACTTACCCACTAGCTGGAAAATGTATGCACAGCTCCAGCAGGTGTTAATGGGAGCTAGGCATGAAAATATCACCTACAGCATGAAACCCCAGGGCACCAATGAGGAATTGTTCACTGTAAGAATGAGAAATCTGGTGCTGCGTACAGCTCCCCATCTCTGTTTGGGTACCTAATGGCTATTCTTGCCCCCCACATAGGGCAACCCATAAGTGAGGCTATTCATACAATAACAGATCTGGAGGAGGTTGAAACAATAAGAGCATGGAAGGAAGTATGGGGTACAACTGAAAGGAGAGGTGCAAAGGGCCCCTTGAAGGTCTCAAGGACCCAGATGTGGGTTGACTTGATAAAGGACATGGTAGTGAAAAAGAAAGTTGATGGACAGTCCAATAGGATCTTGTTAGAACTGTGGCACCAATTAAAGCCGAGAAGCAGTTCCAGCCACAGAGGTCCAGGACATGGAAGCCTGAAACAAAGCCCCATGTCCAGCCTGTTTCCCTGAAAGACTTCCTGGGGGACAGTACTCAGGCTTTGACTGCACCTTCACCCAGGGCTGAGGGTATGTGTGGTAAAGGCAGTTCTGAGGGAACATGCTAAGTACCTACCTGTAGTTTTTCCTATACCTCAGTGGGTGACAAATATTAAGCAGTATAAATTGCCTAGGGGGCACAATAAAATTGAAGAAACTCTACAGGAGTCGGAGAAGATGAGCATCATAAAGCCCACTCATAGTCCTTTTAATTCCCCTTTATGGCCAGTGAAAAAGCCAGATGGCTGCTGACATATGAACGTAGATTACAGGGAATTTAATAGTCACACCCCCTTTGCATATTCCTGTCCCCTTAATAGCAGCCTTCATGGACACCCTCAGTCATGAAATAGGAATTTATCATTATGTTGTGGACTTTGTTAATGCTTTCTTCTCTATTGACATAGCACAGAAAAGTCAGGAACATTTTGCCTTCATGTGGGAAGGCTGGCAGTGGACATTCACTGTCCTTCCACAGGGATACCTCCACAGTCCACCATTTATCACAGACTTGTAGCCCAGGACTTGGCCACATGGAAGAAACTGCACAGTGCAGCTGTATCACTACAGTGATGATACCATACACAAATCTGACTCTCTTGAAGATTTATAAGGGGCAGTTCCTAGACTCCTGCAACATTTATAGGAGAAAGGATGGACTTTGAACAGCACCAAGGTTCCAGGACTTGGTTTGTCTGTAAAATTCCTGGGGGTAGGATGGTCACGTAAAACTAAAGTTATCCCAGAAACAGTCATAGACAATATCCAGGCTTTCCCTACCCCTACCACTGTGGCAGTATTTAAAAAATTTGGGGGTATTTTGGGCTACTGGAGAGTGTTTCTCCTGCACTTGGCACAAATTCTGAAGCCCTTATACTGGTTGGTATGAAAGGGCATCAGGTGGGACTGGGATGAGACATGTGCTGCTGCTTTTACTGCTAATAAGTGAGCAGTCAAGGCTGCACAGGCTTTGAGTGTAATGGACTCATCAAGACCCTGTGAGTTAGATGTTCATTTAACCAAAGATGGTTATGAGTGGGGCCTTTGGCAGCAGCTTGAATGGACATGCCAAGCTATTGGATTCTGGTTACAAGTATGGAAAGGAACAGAGGTCCAGTACACCTTGATAGAAAAGCAACTGGCTACTCTGTACCACACCTTTCTGGCTATGGAGCCCATCACCAAAACAGTTCTGATCAAGGTAATAACCACCTATCCCATCATGGGGTGGCTGTGAGACTGGACCCAAATGCCACAGAATAGTGTGGCAAAAACACCTACACTGGCCAAATGGGGTGCATATTTACAGCAGCATAGCTCTCTACTCATCTCTTAAGTGAACTCCAACGCTTATTGGGATCAGTGACCTATACCAGTGGAAAGTAGGAAGAACTTGCTCTTGAACCATTGGTAGCTGAGAGTCCTTATCAGGAGGGAAAAGCCCCTATACCTGAACATGCTTGGTTTATAGATGGCTCCATTCATAGGCAATTCCCGAAGTGAAGGGCTGTGGCTTTCCATCCTAAGACTGAGGCAATATGGATGGAGGATGGAGAGAGGAAAAGCAGCCAATGAGCTGAGTTATGGGCTCGTGATCACCCAGGAGCCCTCCCCTGTAATTGTCTGCACTGACAGCTGGCTGTCTATTGGGGCTTGACCCTGTGACTACCAAAATGGTAGCATGCCAACTGGATGGTTGATCATCAGCTCCTTTGGGGGTCAAGAGTTGTGGCAAGACTTATTGGCCTCTGGTCAGACTAAGACAGTTACTGTATATCATGTGACTGGCCATTTTCCATTGGCATCCCCAGGTAATGATGAAGCAGATGAACTGGCCTAGGTGTGCTGGCTAGAAGGAAAGCCTGCCTCTGATGTAGCTCAATGGTTACATCTGGTTTGTCGCATGTAGAGCAAAAGACAGTGTGAGCTGTAGCCTGTCCTTGGGGCTTACTGTTGACCTTTGAAGAAGTCAGGAGAGCCCAGAAAGGGTGCCTTGTGTGTTCTAATAGGGACTTACACTGAGTCCCGCAGCAACATGGGACAATAGTAAGGGGTCTGTTACCCCTTATCAGGTGGAAGATAGACTATATTGGGCCTCTGCCCATATCATAAGGATATCAGTATACCATGACTTGTGTAGACATGGCTACTGGCCTGTTGGGTGCTTTTCCTGCATGTTGTGCCCACCAAAAGGTGCCTAGAGTGTCTCTTCGCAGTCTATGGCCAGGCCACAGGTGATTGAGAGTGATCAAGGCACCCACTTTATTGGACAGGTGCTACAAGAATGGGTGCAGCAATTAGAAATAAAGTGGAATTTTCTTGTACCATATAACCCTCTGGGGCTGGCATGATAGAGAGAATGGTTTGTTCAAATCTGGCCTGAAGTCAGAAACCAATAGTCTACAGGGCTGTTCAGTTTGCTTATGGACAGTTCTATGGTGTTTGAGAAGCCGTAAAGGGAACCTTGAACCTGTGGACATTCTAACACACATTCCCACCTCTCCTATACAACAGTATATGCAAACCAAAGAGCAGTTACTGAATCCAGGATATGGCCAGCAGAGCAACATTCTGCTACAAGCCCCAACTGCATTAAACCCTGGAGACACTGTTGAATGGACATGGCCCTGGAAATTTCAGCACATGGACCAGCAATGGATGGCCTTTCTGGCATCTTGGTGAAAAGGTCTGGAATCTGGCCTCCTTTGTGTTCCTGGAGTAACAACAGAGTGGCCCCCAAAGATCACAGTAGTGTACCCAATATGTCCAGGAGGTAAGAGCATTATGGGGAAGTCTTGTTTTATGTTTATGGCCAGTGCATGTACCTCTCATAGCCCTATATATTGACCCATCTGTAACTCCCACAGTGTGGGGGTCTGAAAGTCTGATATACTAGACCAGGATGAGATCCCATTCTTGCACTATCCTATCACAAGACCCTTATCTTGCATGTGTCCTTCCTGATGGATAAGATATGCCTATGCTGATGTCATTAAAACATGTATCTTATCACCTTTAAAGTTATTTTCTTCTACAGTCCCTGTGGCCTGGATGCACCCCTGGCTGCAGCTGCTGTGTGTTGATTACTCTGAAGTCCCTACCTGTTCAGCTACTGACTGCCTGTGGATTGGGTGAGCTATGGACTTAATCTGCATAGGACTTTGAATCTAGTTGAATCCTCTGGCTTGAGGATTATCATGATTTTATTGCTGTTGCTATTGTATGTTTTTAATCTGTTTACAATGCTCCAGTTTTATCCCATGGGGGCCGCTGTGGAGGATGGGGAATGAGTAGATTGTGAGGTGATATTTCTGGAGGGGTGGACTGTGGGTAAAATTGCAATATTTCCAGAATTTCTTGCTGGTCTTAGTGCATTTCCATATCAATAGGTGTTCCCAAGGGGTGGAGAGAAGTAGTCCATCTCCACATCAATAAGTGATTACAAGGGCAAGTAAGGGAATATCTGGACTGGAGAGATTGGGTGGGGCCCCTTTTCCTGCAGCCAGGTCACTAGACACATGGATGAGCAGAAGTGGACTACTGCTTGTAAGCAATAAACAGGTTTCTCCCACTTTATTTCTCACTTTGACTGATTTCAGTTCAAAGATATTTTTCCCCAGGCTGGGAAAATACTTTTCTCATGGAGGTACAACTATATAAAAAGGGAAATTATTACATGTTAACTTCATTATGGAAAAAAATGCTAGAATACCAAATACAATATTCATGAAATGAATCCAAAAAAGCATCCAAAATAATCAATCATGACAAAACTACACTTATCACACAATAATATTAACATAAAAATGTGATCATTACAATAATTTCAGAAACTTTTCAAGAAGGCTCAAAATTCGTTTATGATTTAAAAAAATAGCAATCCTGAATTAGAGGAGAATTTCCTGATCATTATATATTTCCATTCATCGAAAGTTATTCCTAAAGCTAACATGTGAAATATGTTTTCTTTAAATTGAGTAACAAAAAAGGGATATCCACTTTTACAGTTTCTATTCAATATATGCAGGTCATGGACTAAAAAGTAAGACAAAAATAGATTGATTGCTGGATTACTTCTGGAATAGGAAATAGAAAATAAAGACCAAGATTTTCTTTGCACACGATATGATATTCTACAAAGGAATACTAAAGATATCTATAGATTTTTAAATATAATTAGAAAAATTTTGCATGACTATTTATAAAAACAATAGTTTGCTTATAGAAGTCTATAAATAACAATTAGAATAAAAAATTTTAAACATACCATCTAGCCCATTTCTATAAGATACAAAAAAGGAAAAATTAATTTATGCTCTTAGAATTAAGAGAATTAATTTTACTTTGGAAAGGTTATCATTGGAAGGAATTTGAGAAGGGCTTTTCTGGTGCTGGTAGAGGTCTGTTTTTGATTGGAAGTCTGTATGTGAACATGTACAGTCTGTAAATTTTATCAAACTTTACAGTAAAGATACTTATATTTTTTATAAGCCAGGTGGAGAAAGACAAGTAGTAAATGACTTCACTCATTTGTGGAGTATAACAACAAAGCAAAACTGAAGGAACAAAACAGCAGCAGACTCACAGACTCCAAGAAGGGACTAGTGGTTACCAAAGAGAAGGAGTTGGGGAGGTTGAGTGGGGAGAGAGGGAGAAGGGGATTAAGAGGCATTATAACTACCACACAACATAGGTAGGTCATAGGGAAGGAAGTATAGCACAGAGAAGACAAGTAATGATTCTATAGCATCTTACTATGCTGATGGACAGTGATTACAATGCGGTCCGGGGAGACTTGATAATACGAGTGAATGCTGAAACCACGATGTTGCTCATGTGAAACCTTCATAAGATTATATTTCAATGATAGCTTAATTACAAAAAAATATATTTTTAAATGTAAATATTATATGTTAACAAAGGAAAACAAATAACATATGAACTCTTTAAAAAGTAAATTATTTAAAATGTAAATTAATTAAAGATAAACTTTATTGAAAGAATTTAAGTAAATAAGTGTAGAGATATACCATGTTCTTGAGTAAGATGATCCAATATAGAAAGATATCAGTATAGAAAGAGCTCAATCCTAGACTGACCTGTATATTAAGCACATACCCCAGCAAATTTGGAATTTGTCAAGCTGAGAGTAAAACTTGTTTGGAAAGGCTAATAACTAAGCATATACCAAGATGTTGCTAAAGAAGCAGTATAATATGAAATATAAAATAAATGAAGCTCACATTTGCCAAATCAATTTCATATAGATGAAAGATACACTTGGCTAAGACAGATTTAAGTTTTAAATTTAGGGGAAAAAAATGGAAGGACATACAGATGGTCCCTGAATTACAATGGCTCAATGTTTCAACTTTACAATCTTGTAAAGGAGATACACATTCGGTAGAACTCACCCTTCAAACTTAGGTCTTTTCCCAGGCTAATGATGTGCTGTATGATCCTCTCTCATAATGCTCAGGGCTGTGAGCCTAAGCTCCCAAAAAGATTTTGCCCAACTTTAAGCTAATCTAAGTGTTTTAAGAACATTTAAGATAGGCAAGGCTAAGCTATGAAATTCAGTAGGTTAGATGTTTTAAATGCATTTTCCACTTAAAATGTTTTCAATTATTTGATGGAAGTTGCAAAAGTTTTCTTAAAATAAGATACAACATGCATCATAAAATAAAGTATTTATAAACCCATCTTTATTAACATTAAAATTTGACCTTTATAGAACAGCAAAACAAAGGAAGTAAAAATACCACAAACAAATATAATATTCAGACTATAAAAATTATCCCACAAAAAATAGGAAAGTCACCAACAAACAATCCCACAGAATATTGGGCAAAAGACTAGAAAAAAGATGTTTCCAGAAGAAACAAAAGGAAAAGTCCTGTATAATTATGAAAAGTGCAATTGCTTTGATGAGGTAAATCAAAACAAAACATGGAATAATATATGTCCCAAACACATAAACAAATACACACACAGACACACACATACACAAACACATGTCTTGCTAACACAATTTAAACATTGGGAAATACATGTTCATAAGACTATAGAATATGTCTATATGACTGTACTATATGTATAGTACTAGCAGAAGTTTAAATAGGGACAATCCTTTTAGAAATCCCTCTGGAAATGTCTAGCAAATATGGCAAAGTACATACCTGACAAATCAGGAATTCTACTGTTCTAATTCTGGCTCACTATACTGGAAAACTCTTGTATGTTTGCTGCTGTAGAAATAGTCAAGAACGTTTATAGCAACATTATTTATAAAAACAAAATAAATAATACAGCCTTCAATGTTAGAATAAACAAGTGAATAAATACTTGTGATTTTATAAAATAAAATACATAAAAAAGAATGAGTAAAGAAGCAAGTCTCAGGATAATGAGTACATTATATTTATCTGAAGTTCAAAAAGAAATAAAACTACATATATGTGGATATAATTGTTTTATGTTTAAACAGGAGGTCTCCAAAGATACTATTACAATACTCTTTCTTAAGTGGAATTTTAAGTGTATCATGTATTCAATTTATTTTTAAAAATTATAAATACTTATAGGTATTCTGTAGTATCTGTTATATATAACAAAATAAAAATGATTTAACAACAAAACTAATGGAGTAAATAGCAGACTAATACAGCTGGATAGATTAGTGAGCTGAAAAGTTGAATTAAGAAAACCTTCCAGAACATAGCATAAAAACATAATGAAATCAAATATATAAAGGAATTATAAAACATAGAGAAATTCCAATGTTCATCTACTTGAAGTTCCAGAATGAGAGAATAAAGATATTAGAAATGGGTATTATTTTTTTTAAATATTGAGGGAAATATTCAAGAAATGCACAGAGAAACAAGTTACTCAGATGAAATGTCTGATGTTGGACAGAACATGTTATAATAGAAGTCCAGATCTAGGCTACACAGTCTCTTGTGAACATCAAGGTTAAAGATAAAATTCTCAAGGTTATCAGGGAGAGAACATAGATTGCTTTTAATGAATGTGAATGCCAAATTACTCATAATTAAGTACACTGTTTGCAAGAAAGCAGTGCTACAATCTTAAAAATACTAGGGTAGCATACCTTTGAATCTAAAATTTTGTGAAAAAAATATTATTCAAATGTTAGAATGAAATAATGACATTTTGGATATATAGACTCTGAAAAATTCTCTCCCACAGGCAATATTCAAAAACATGAATGGAAGTTGTTCTTCAGGATAAGTGAAACAAATGCTTGTTGAAGTAATAGAAAACAATGAGCTACAAAAGCAGATTCATATTAAGTACATAAGTAAAAACTATTACTGAATAAAGGGCATTTGGTGATATGCTACTTTTCAATACAGGTTGGTCCTATCTAATAATGACATTTTTATTATCAAGACCAAATTGATTATTTTAATGGAAACTTTCTTAGATAATGACTAACCTAATAATGACTAATTATATATATAATTCAAGGAAAATACCAGATGTATGTGTGTGTAAATGGAAGGCTTCAGTGGCATACTTTTATTTATTGATTTACTTATTTATTATATATTTATTTATTAGGTTGGTTTTGGTTTATTTGTATTTTTAACCAAATTACATCCCAATAGTTGCATAATTTTTGTTTTAATTTTAATATTTTTATTGAAATATCATTGATATATAATATTATATTGGTTTCAGATGTACAACATAGTGATCTGGTAATTAAATACATTACTAAATATTCAATATAAGTATAGTTACCATCTGTCAACAGACAAAGACATTACAGTAGTATTGGCTATACTTATACTATCCCTGTTCAGGACTTCCATCCCCATGACTAAGACATACTGACGGTAAACAGAGCAATGAAAAGATGCTCATTGTCGCTAATTATCAGGAAATGCAAATCAAAACCACAAGGAGATATCACCTCACCACAGTCAGACTGGCTAATATAAAACAAAAACAAAAACAAGAAATGACAAGGGTTGGCAAGGATGTGGAGAAAAGGGATCCTTCATACCCTGTTGGTGGGAATGTAAATTGGTGCTGCTATTATGGAAAGCAGTATGGAGGTTTCTCAAAAAAATAAAAATAGACGTCCATTGGGAATTTACCTGAAGAAAACAAATCACTACTTTGAAAAGATATATGTTTATTGCAGCATTATTTATAACAGCTAAGATATGGACACAACCTATTAGTCCATCATTAGGTGAATGGATAAAGAAGGTGTGGTACAAATATGCAATGGAAAATTACTCATCCATAAGAAGAATGAAATCTTGCCATTTGCAACAATATCGATGCACCTAGAAGGTAATATGCTAAGTGACATTAGCCAGACAGAAGAGACAAATACCATATGATTTCATTTATCGGTTGAATCTGAAAAACAAAACAAAACAGAAATAGACTTGGAAACACGGATAATGGACTCAATGGTTATCACAAGGGAGGGGTGTGTGGGCTGGTGAAAGCGAAAGGATAAAGAGGTGCAAACTTCAATCTGTTCTTTTTATTTATTTATTTATTTGTTTGTTTGTTTTAACAGTGTGAGTTCTTTGATCACTTCGAAAGGAACTGGGACAACTGAGAGCTTTACCATGTAGCTTACATTCATAGGGCTTCTGTACTGTGTGAGTCCTTTCATGTGTTTGAAAAGTTTGATGGTATCTAAAGGCTCTTCCACATTGTTTACATTGATAGAGTTTCTCTCCAGTGTGAGCCCTTTCATGTTTTCTTACAGCTTGGCAATACCTAAAAGATTTCCTACATTCCTTACATTTGTAGGATTTCTCTATACTGTGATTTCTGTTATGTTTTTGAAGAGGCTGGAGATAACTGAAGGCTTTCCCACATTCCTTACATTTATAAGGCTTCTTTCAATATTCCTGATACTTGTATGGCTTAGGCAAAGTATGAGATTTTTTTGTGCCTATTAAGGGATGACTGCTACATGAAGACTTTGCACACATACTGCACTCCCATGGTTTTACTACTTCAGAAGTTTTCTAGTTTAAATTATGACTTGGAATCTCGCTGAAGTTTTCTCCATGTTGACTACTTTTTTACTTTCACAGAGTCTCTCCACTATGTGACTTTTTAGATTTCTTCCCTGCTTTGAAGGGAATGTTACAGTCTTCCCATTTTTTCCATATTGAAGCCAGGTTCCTCGGTGTTTCCCACATCACATCTCTGTAAAATTTCTTCTGAGAAGGACCCAGCAGTACCCACTCCTCCAGGCTGAAGTTTATAGCTACATCTTCAAAACTCACTGAACCCGCCGGCCGGCTTCTGGATCCCCCAGCGTTGTCCCTGCAGCTCCCGGCCGGGGTAGGTCACAGAGCGGCTGACTCAACCTGTCTTTTTATATTTGCTAGTGTTTGAGAAGGATATTTTCCTTAATTCATTAACAAAGGTCACTGTATGGATCAAGATTTCTTGTTAAACAACATGGAAGACTACTCTAAAAAATTATATTTCATCAAATCTTCAAAGGTTGCCAAGCAAATAAACCAACAAGAATATGGAGAACATATCATATATGACATTTTTAGTGAGTCTAGAAATTCTACACTAGATGAATATCAGAACTGGCAAAATCTCAAATGTGACTTTGCAGAGTTTTATAAACGGAGCCCACAGATGGCTCTGCCATACACTTTGCCGTACTAGCCTGCAACCTCTGAGATGAAAGAAACACTATCTTAATATATTTTTTATTCCTAATCCCAGGACCATCCCAGCAAAACATGTTTGGAATTAAAATGTTGAGAAAATGTTAGAAGTTTGCTAGATTGTTTGTTTGTTCCTTGGTCTTTCAGTTTATTTTTTTTTAAAGACAAATTATAAAAATATGAGAAAAGTCTAGCAATTAGTGGAGCTGCAGATAAGTTAATAAAAAAGGTAATTGTTTCCATTATTTTTATAATTGTCTGAAAGAGTCTCAGCCACCCAAAGAATTTTACATACACTAAATATTTTCAATTGTACTTTCAACTGTACATACTGAAGAAACCAAGTTCTCTTGCACCATAGTTGCATGATGTACTTATATCACCACAGGCTTAGGCCAGAATGCACACTAGGCTTACTTCCAGTTGCCAGCATAAACTTCTTGCCAGACAGACTCCTCTGAGGGTCAGAGCCAGCTCTGCCCAAGAGTATGGAAATCAGAAGTGCTGGTGGAATCCACTGCCTCTCTGAGTTCCATAATGGAGTGCCTTGCTTGAGAATCCTCTACTGGTCATCTTACCTTCCTTGTTGCATTTCTCCACTCCCCTACTAGTGCTTCTGGAGCATACTTCACAAGTAAACCATTTACACTCAATCCTTGTCTCAGGCTCAGTTTCTGTGGAAATCCAATCAAAAACCTTAATGCAGCTTGAGGAAGACCAGACTTAATTCAGCCAGTGAAGGATTGTCTTCTTCCTGTAATACAAAGCTTTGCTTTCAAGTATTTTGGCAATACATGAGCCCCCCCCCACCCCCGGTGTTTCATCAGGAGCTAAATATGGGTTTCTTTCTTCAAGGCTGTCATCCATGCCACCTATGCTGCTCCTTTCTCAAGCTTTTCTACCTATCAAATTGACTACAGCCCCTGTGAGCCTCATCTCCATCTTAAGGATATTTGAGATCACAAATAATGCAAAGAAATTGTGCTCAATGAACAGAACCAAGTACTGTCAGATATCTTCTATTTCCATATGTATTTGAAGTCAAGGAAACACAAAATGACTTCATCAGAATTTTTTATTGCTAACTTTTCCTTCTACAAGGTCAGAAGACAATTAAAATGAGGCAGTCTTCAAAAATCAGAGTACAGTAAGGGGAGATGGAGCACAGTTCTTACTACTTATATTTGAATATAACACTTATCTTGGTAGCTTTTTCAATCACCACCACCAATGGGGGTGCAGGTAGAAGGATGGAGATGGGACAATTAGACATAACTTATAAATATATCACACTTTCATTCCCCAAGTCCATTATCTCCTTTAACAACATACTCCCTGAATTTTAGATGAGCACATACATTTCAGAGTTAAGACTGAATTTCTCAACATATCTTGCAGCCAAATGTGGACATGTACCTAAGTTGTAACCAATGGAATGGAAACAGAAAGAACATTTTGCCTTAATCCTTTTCTCCCACCTTTCTGGTAACTGGTATGTGGACATCATGGTGTGAAGAAGAATATCTGGAAATTGGAAATAAAAGATACATTTTACTAAATCAACAAGATGAAATCTTTGCATGCAGGGAGATGGAACCACTTACAGCAGCACTGAATCACACACCCACAACTTTATGTGAGAAGAAAAAAATGTATTTTCACCTTTATTAAGTCACTAAAGTTTAGATTTACTTTGTTATAGCATATTAATTTGTATTCTAATTATTATAGCATTCTACAAGTCTACTGTGGATTTCTCAGCCCCCAAATACAGATAGGATTTGTTTAAACATGCAATATTAACTAATATTGGAAAGTAAGTCAAAATTCATTAAATTATGGATAAGATGAAATACATGGGAGGACTGGATTAAAGATGGTGGCATGAGAGATGAGACAGAGGCTTCCTCCTAAAAACACATATGATATGAAAATATAATTAATACAACTAATTCTGAAAGAGCAACAGGAAAGAGGGCTGCGCCAGACTGCATACAACTGGAGAAAAGAATAATCCCCACAGAACAGGGTAATGTACCAAAGCCATGGCCTGCAGGACCCAAGCCCTTCCCCCACACCAGCTTATCAGAGAGAGGAAGAGAAAGGGAGTGGAGAGGGAGTGGAGACCTGGGACTGCTGAACACCTAGCTCTGGAGATCTGCCCTGGGAGCACAAACCTACATTTCATGGTTCTCTCATGATTAGGGGGGTTGGAAAGCTAAGAAAGGCAGAATATATGGAGAGACTGAGATTCCAGCAACTTGTGGAAAGCAGGGATCCATATCTGCCTGCTCTGGGACAAAAAAAAAGGCAGGCAGTCTGAGAGGCTTCCTAACAGCAAGATGGCTATTAAAGGGGCAAGGATTGCACAGAACTTACGGCTCAGAAGAAAATACAGGAAGACAAAATTGTCAGGGTGTACTCTGCCCAGCAGGTTGGGAACGTTCACGATCTTCAGGCACTCCAGGCCCCTGGCTGGCTACACAGCTTCAAGAACCACCGCTGTGAGATGTAGCCTGCTGCACCTTCCTCCAGGTCAGCCCCAAGTGGCTCATAAACCAGCAAACCCTACCCTGGCAGTAGGCCAGCCAGAGAGAAGCCCCACCAACAGCAGTTACAAACGCAAAGCACAGCGGCTTACATCTGTGGGCTCAGGCACTAGTTCTGGCAGTGGAGATAGGCATAGCAGCCAGGAAGCAGGAAACAGCTCTTCCCTCCCCTCAGGCACCAACATTGCTCCACTGTGATGCCCAAAATTGCTCCAGGGGAAGAGAAGCTCCAGAGAGTAGAGCAACTGGGCACAAGAGGGCACCACATATAAATATGAAACATCAAAGGAACCTGGTTCAGAGGAAAATTATGAATATCCCAGACAAAGATTCAAATGAAAACTAACTCATGAATCTTCCTTAAAGAGATTTCAAAATAAAAATCATTATCATACTCATGGAGGTACAGAAAAATATTCAGGAACTCAGGAATGAATTCTGGTTGGAGATCCAATCATTACAGAACACAGTATCAGAAATGAAACATACAGTGGAAGGTTTTAAAAGCAGATTACATGCAGTGGGGGAGATGATAAATGAAACAGAAATTAGAGAAGAGGAATACAAAGAAGCTGAGGCACAGAGAGAAAAAAGGATCTATAAGAATGAAAGAATATTGAGAGAACTGTGTGACCAATCCAAATGGAAACATATTCACATTATAGGGTACCAAAAGAAGAGGAGAGAGGAAAAGGGATAGAAAGTGTCTTTGAGGAGGTAATTGCTGAAAACGTCCCCAAATTGGGGAAGGCGATAGTCTCTCAGGCCATGGAGGTGCACAGATCTCCCAACGCAAGGGACCAAAGGAAGACAACACCAAGACATATAATAATTAAAATGACAAAGATCAAGGATAAGAACAGACTATTAAAAGCAGCTGGAGAGAAGAAAAAGATTGCATACAAAGGAAAACCCATCAGGCTATCATCAGACTTCTCAACAGAAACCTTACAGGCCAGAAGGGAGTGGCATGATGTATTTAATGCAATGAAGCAGAAGAGCCTCGAACCAAGAAGAGTTTATCGGGCAAGATTATCATTTAAATTTGAAGGGCAGATTAAAAATTTTTCAGATAAGCAAAAGCTGAGAGAATTTAGATCCCACAAACCATCTCTACAGTGGATTTTGGAGGGACTGCTATAGATGGAAGTGCTCCTAAAGTTTAATAGCTCTTACCAGAGGTAATAAAACCACAGTAAAGAAAGTAAAACAGTTCATTACTAAGCAAATGCAAAATTAAATCAACTACCCCAAAGTCAATCAAAGATAGACAAAGAGTAGAAAATATGATACCTAAGATATATAAGAATGGAGGAGGAAGAAAAAGGAGGATAAAAAAAGAACCTTTAGATTGTGTTTGTAATAGCATACTAAGTGAGATAACTAAGAATCTTAGATAGTAAGGAAGTTAACCTTAAACCTCTGGTAACAACAAATCTAAAGCCTGCAATGGCAATAAGTACATACCTATCAATAATCACCCTAAATGTAAATGGTCTGAATGCACCAATCAAAAGACATGGAGTCACTGAATGGATAAAGAAACAAGATCCATTTCTATGCTGCCTACAATAGACTCACTTTAAACCCGAAGACATACACAAACTAAAAGTGAAGGGATGGAAAAGATATTTCATGCAACTAATAGGGAGAAAAAAGCAGGAGTTGCAATACTTGTATCAGACAAAACAGGTGTCAAAACGAAGTCACAAGAGACAAAGAAGGACATTACATAATGATAAAGGGGTCAATCCAACAAGAACATATAACCATTATAAATATCTATGCACCCAACACAGGAGCACCTACATATGTTACAAATATTATCAGAATTAAAAGGATTAGTAGAATGCAATGCATTCATTTTAGGAGAATTCAACACTCCACTCACTCCAAAGGATAGATCAACCAGGCAGAGAATCAGTAAAGACACAGAGGCACTGAACAACACATTAGAACAGATGGACCTAACAGATATCTACAGAACCCTACACCCAAAAGCAGTAGAATACACATTCTTCTCAAGTGCACATGGAACATTTTCAAGAATAGATCATATACTAGGCCACAAAAGAGCCTCGGCAAATTCAAAAGGATTGAAATTGTACCAACCAGTTTCTCAGGCAAAAAAGGTATGAAACTAGAAATAAATTACACAAAGAAAATGAAAAATCCCACAAATACATGGAGGCCTCACAATATGCTCCTAAATAATCAATGGATCAATGACCAAATAAAAACAGAGATCAAGCAATATAGGGAGACAAATGGCAATTTTTCAACACCGCAAAATCTGTGGGACACGACGGAGGCCATGCTAAGAGAAAAGTATTTTGCAATACACGCCTACCTCAGGAAAGAAGAACAATCCCATATAAGCAGTCTAAACTCACAATAAACGAAACTGGAAAAAGAAGAACAAATGAGACCCAAAGTCAGTAGAAGGAGGGACATAATAAAGATTAGAGCAAAAATAAATAAAATCGAGGAGAATAAAACAATAGAAAGAATCAATGAAAACAAGAAATGGTTCTTCAAGAAAATTAAAAAAATAGATAAACCTCTAGCCATACTTATGAAGAAAAAAAGAGAGTCTACACAAATACACAGAATAAGAAATGAGAAAGGAAAAATCACTATGGACACCACAGAAATACAAAGAATTATTAAATACTATCAAAAGTCATATGCTAACTAACTGGATAACCTAGAAGAAATGGACGACTTTCTAGAAAAATACAACTTTCCAAGACTGACCCAGAAAGAAACAGAAAATCTGAACAGACCAATTACCACCAACAAAACTGAATAGGTAATCAAAAAACTACCTAAGAACAAAATGCTTTAACCAGATGGTTTCACCACTGAATTTCATCGAACATTTAGTGAAGACCTAATACCTATCCTCCTTAAAGCTTTCCAAAAAGTAGAAGAGGGAATACTCCCAAACTCATTCTACAAGGCCAACATCACTCTAATACCTAAACCAGGCAAAGACACTATAAAAAAAGAAAATTACAGACCAATATCCCTGATGAACATAGATGAAAAAATACTAAACAAAATATTAGCAAACTGAATTAAAAAATACATCAAAAAGATCATCCATCATGATCAGGTAGCATTTATTCCAGGGATGCAAGGATGGTACAACATTCGAAAATCCATCAACATCATCCACCACATTAACAAAAGAAGGAAAAAGAGCACATGATCATCTCCATAGATGCTGAAAAAGCATTTAACAAAATTCAACATCCATTCATGATAAAAACTCTCAACAAAATGGGTATAGAGTGCAAGTACCTCAACATAATAAAAGCCATATATTACAAACCCACAGTCAACATTATACTTAACAGTGAGAAGCTGAGAGCTTTTCCTCTAATATCGGGATCAAGACAAGGATGCTCACTCTCCCCACTTTTATTCAATACAGTTCTGGAGGTCCTAGCCACAACAGTCAGACAACACAGAGAAATAAAAGCCATCCAGATTGGCAAGGAAGAAGTTAAACTGTCCCTGTTTGCAGATGACATTATATTGTACATAAAAACTCTAAAGACTCCACTCCAAAACTACTAGATCTAATATCTTAATTCAGCAAACTTGCCGGATACTAAATTAATACACAGAAATCTGTTGCATTCCTATACACTAATGATGAATTAGCAGAAATAGAAATCAGGAAAACAATTCCATTCACAATTGCATCAAAAAGAATAAAATACCTAGGAATAAACCTAACCAAGGAAGTGAAATACCTATACTCTGAAAATTTCAAGACACTCATGAGAGAAATTAAAGAAGATCCTAATTAATGGAAACACAGTCGATGCTCATGGATAGGGAGAATTAGTATTGTCTAAATGGCCATCATGCCTAAAGCAATCTAGAGATTCAGCGCAACTCCTATCAAAATACAAACAGTATTATTCAATGAACTAGAGCAATTAGTTCTAAAATTCATATGGAATGACAAAAGACCCTGAATAGCCAAAGCAATCCTTAGAAGGAAGAATAAAGCCTGAGAAGGGGGTATTATGCTCCCTAAATTCAAACTCTACTACAAAGCCACAGTAATCAAGACAATATGGTACTGGCAGAAGAATAGAACCACAGACCAATGGAACACACAAGAGAGCCCAAATATAAACACACACATATATGGTCAATAAATATATGATAAAGGAGCCATGGACATATGATGGGGAAATGACAACCTCTTCAACAACTGGTGTTGGCAAAACTGAACAGCTACATGCAAGAGAATGAAACTGGATTATAGCCACGCCATACACAAAAGTACATTTGAAATGGATCAAAGACCTGTATGTATGTCATGAAACCATAAAATTCTTAGAAGACAACATAGGCAAAAATCTCCTGAATATAAGCATGAGCAACTTCTTCCTGAATGCATCTCCTTGAGCAAGGACAACAAAAGCAAAAATGAACACATGGAACTACATCAAATAAAAGCTTCTGTATAGCAAAGGACCCCATCAACAGAACAAAAAGGCATCCAACAGTATGGGAGAATATATTTGTAAATGACATATCTGACAAGGGGTTAACACCCAAAATATATAAAGAACTCACATGCCTCAACACCCAAAAAGCAAATAACCTGATTAAAATATGGGCAGACGATATGAAGGGACAATTTTCCAAAGAAGAAATTCAGATGGCCAACAGACACATGAAAAGATGCTCCACACCACTAATCATCAGTGAAATGCAAATTAAAACCACAAGGAGCTATCACCTCACACCAGTAAGGATGGCCAACATTGAAAACATTAAGAACAACAAATGCTGGCAAGGATGTGGAGAAAGGGGAACCCTCCTTCACTTCTGGTGGGATTGTAAGCTAGTTCAACCATTGTGGAAAGCAATATGGAGGTTCCTCATAACACTAAAAATAGAAATATCGTTTGACCTGGAAATCCCACTCCTTGGAATTTACCAAAAGAATACATGTTCTCAGATTCAAAAAGACATATGCACCCCTATGTTTATCACAGCATTATTTGCAATAGCCAAGGTCTGGGAGCAACCTAAGTGTCCATCAGTAGATGAATGGATAAAGAAGATGTGGTACATATACACACTAGAATACTATTCAGCCATAAGAAAGAAACAAATTCTACCATTTGCAACAACCTGGATGGAGCTGGAGGATATTATGCTCAGTGAAATAAGCCAGGTGGAGAAAGACAATTGCCAAAAGATTTCCCTCATTTGTGGAGTATAACAATGAAGCAAAACTGAAGGAACAGAACAGAAGCGGACTCACAGATTCCAAAAAGAGACTAGAGGTTACCAAAGGGGAGGGGTGTGGGAGTCAGCTCAGGAAGGAGGGGGATTTGGATTGAGGGGTATTATATTTAGTACACATGTTGTGAGGGGTCGCGGGGAAAACGATGTAGCACAGAGAAGGCAAATATTGAATCTGTGGCATCTTACTACACTGATGGAACGTGACTGCAATGGGGTATTGGGTGGGGACTTGATAATATTGGTAAGTCTAGTAACCATATTATTTTTTGATGTGAAACTTTCATAAGAGTGTATATCAATAATACCTTTAAAAATTAAAAATAAAGAAATACATGGTGTTGAAACATTTTGTTCTTTTGTTTGCTGAAACTATTTTTTCTTAAAGAATATATTTATTGTTTATCAAATAATATGCTTGAATTTACTTGCACAAGTAAGTGAAAATTTTATACACCTTATACTGATATCAGGAGTGGAGTCTGTTGCTATCTTTAAGTAATAACATAAAAGTATCAAACAAATAAACATATGACTACTTTTCATCTATAACTATAAACATATTCTACTTATAATTTTCCAAGTATTCTTTACTACAAGTGAGCTTTGGATCAATTCTTCTCTGTTAACTTTACAAATATAAATAACTCTTTGATGAATACTTACTGTTTTATATTGTACATATTATCTCACAATCTTATTACAGATAATTTATTATTTATATTAGTGAAAACAGAAAAGGAAGCTTTCTGAAATTACCTAATATGTATGATATAAATATCCCAATTGGTTATCTACAGGTCTGTTTTTATGTACTAGCAAAGGATGTATAAAGCTAATTGCATTTTTATTTAATAATTGTACAACAGAATTACTTTGTTTTACCTCTTTGCTATTTTCATTTTTTCTAAATTTTATCAAGACTAACAAATTGCCTTGTACTACTTTGTGTTCTGTGTATTCCTACAATGTATATAGCAAAAGCTTATGATAAATTCATATCAGCGTTTGCTAACCTGAATATCTGGTTGTTATATGAATCTGCTGTTTACACTCAGGCTTTACGGGTAAACATGTAGTGGTTAGGAATAAAAACTTCTTGTTTGTCTCAGAATATATGACTTCCAGAGCAATTAAAAACCAAAAATTAAGTTAAAATAAAATAAAATCAATAATCCTGGTTAGGAAGAACACATAAAAGTTAAATAAACTAAAAAAAGCAAAAGTAGGAGTAATTGTATTGAAACTAATGTTAACATGTGAAGACAAAGTTTGTGAGGAAAGATAAAAGATATATTGATGTATTTGATTAAAAACAGGTTTTGTTTAAGTTACAGAGGTTTTGTATTTTGAGGATATTAAAAACTAGTGAATTTGTATGTAAGTACCTTAGTTTAATAGGATTCAGTGATGTTTTATATGAATATTGTCATTCTGAGATGTCCTGTGTCTGTAGACATGAGTTTTAAAATATGTAGGGCAATTGAAACCAAATATTATTATAAATAATATTTATCAGCTCCATATTACTAAATTACATCCACTAAAATGAAATGTAATTTGCCCAGCAAAAAGTTCAATAGCTTCACAAAGCTATTCTTTTGAAGAGAAATAGTTGTCAATTTAAACTCCCTTCAAAATAATTTTTGTCAATTCAGTTTGTTTCAGAATGGGTTATGTATGCATCTGGCATAAAATGCAAAAGTTAAAACAAATCTTACAAAAATCTTTATTTTCCTGTCACCAGAGATCCACTTATGTTTCAAGGCAACCATTGTTACTTTTTGTGTTCAGATCTGTTTATATTCTTGTTTTCATAGTAGCAGTGGTATGTCATACCTTGCCTTTATTTTTATTTTTTGAATCAGAATATCTTGGAGATATATCTATATTAATGCCAATGGAACAACTGCACAATATTCAGCTATATGTATGTAGTAAGAATTGTTTAATCAGTTTCCAGTATTCATGGGTATTCACGTTGTTTTTCAATTCCTACTATAGAAAATATTGCAGTTCATGTCTGCTACTATGTATTGCTCACAACCTATCTGTAATATCAATGCCTACAAATGGAAGGATTGAGTCAAAAGATATTCACATGTTTAACTTTAATAAATAATATCTCAGTTTTATTCAAAGGTGTTGTAGTTATTTACTTTCTCATCAGTAATAGATGAAACTTCCTTATTCACCACTATCTTTCTCTTAAAATCAATGCATTGTCATTCTTATGTTTCCAACTTGATATGTCAATAATTGGTGTCTCAGTGTAATTAGTTACATTTCTCTTATTATGAATATTATTATTAACATGCTTAAGAACCATTCACACTTTCTTTTCTGGGTTTGTATGCCTTACCCAATTTTTTTAGTGGGTCATAGCATGATTTAATTGATTCGTAAGAACTTTTTTTCCATGAATGGAATTCTCTCTTTCTGTAATATGAGTTACAGATAATTATACATCAGTTATTTGCCTTCTGATTTTTGTTTATGGTCTTTTCTTTTGTATTTTGCCAATTTTTAAAAATCTTATGTAATAATATTTATGAACATTTCATTCTGTGAATCCTTAGTTTTATGTCTTTGTCAACTCTGAAATTATATAAAAAATCGTATTTATTTTCAAATAAATTTTTTAGCTTAAAATTATGGAAATACAAGGAATTTATTATCTGATTATCAATCAGATAGAAACTTCAATGTTTATTTAGTGCTAGTTCTTCATATCTTAGTTCTTTTTATTGCAATAGACTAGAATTGTATTTGCTTGCTTCTTTGAGTTTAGATGTAGTCATATAACTTGCTTTGTCTAATGAAATGTGAAAATGTCACATGACACTTCCAAGTAGAAATTTCAAAAGCCAGTGTGCAATTCAATATGATCTTTCTCTCTTCCACCAAATTGTTTCCGTTTTCCACAGATAGCAGCTATTCCGATACTTGGGTCTGGGGATAGAAGTGAAGGGATCAACTCCAAACAAATCACCATAACCCTGTAGCATGAATAAGAAATATACTTTTTTTCTTTTAAGCCATTGAGATTGGTGACCTGCTTGTTACCACAGCATAACCTAACCTATCCTCATCGAAAACAGTAATTGGTATCTGAAAAGGGGCACTGCATCCCACCCGTGACTACAAGTAAAACCACATCAAGTGTTTGGCACTGGTTATATGGGCTTGAAAATGGCCATCACAGAAACTATATCAAGGACTGAGGACATGGGGAACCACATTACGGTTTGATGAAACATTCAGTGATATTGCTGCTTTTGGTAATTATGGAAGCAAATCTTACGTTTAGTGAACTTCTAGCTCCATGGGAAGACATTGGTAAAGTAAATGTACTCTGCCTTGCTTTTTGCTATGTTTGGTAAAGTATTGTTAAGAATAACCTGAAATCAAAAA
The DNA here is from genome assembly GCA_029783875.1 of Phataginus tricuspis. Lineage (NCBI taxonomy): Eukaryota > Metazoa > Chordata > Mammalia > Pholidota > Manidae > Phataginus > Phataginus tricuspis. Next base: position 3,558,781 of record JAQQAC010008864.1, read on the forward strand.
AAATAAAAATGGTCAATTTGCAATCAATAGTAAAATATAACAGAGTCTATAAACTCAGGGACTTGTAAGAAAAACTCCTTCTCAACCCCCAAAAGAAAAAGTTAAAAGTAACAAATATTTTAAGGACATATATTTTGATTTAAATTTAGCTTTGTCATGGGGATACAGCTGTTATACTCCATAGTAAAACTCTTAATGCATGAAAGTATATCAGAGTAAAGATGTGTCAGGCAGTAAGTCCATGTATTTGGAAAAGTGGCTGAAGGAAATAAAATACAGGTTTTCTCCTTCAAAGCAGATAAACCCAAAATATCCCATTCATTCAGGAGAGAAAGGTATGAGATTGAAATAAAAAGACATATGAGTGCATCTGTTGGCATACAGAACTAGCATCAAAATAAAAAAGAATCTCTTATGACTTTAAGAACATTCCATTGCTAAAGAAACCTCAAGCCTGTGCAGGAAGATATCTGCAATTGTTTGAGATCAGTGGTCCCTAACCATCTACCAGGAAGGCTGAGAACTCTTCTCTATCTCCTAGGGAAGGCATATTCCCAAATGCCCACTACAGATATGACCAAAAAGGGATCTGTTTATATAAAAAGGAAGAATCCACTGAGACTGAAACCAGAGATAGAGAAGACCCAGGGTGAAGGGAATTCCTAACAGGGAGTGAAATCAGGACCCATGAAGGAAGAACACACCCCCTCAAAAAATCTTTTTTGGAGTTTCAGAAATGCCCAACAGCAGTGTCTGCTAAATGTCTCTTAGTTTCCCCTTCCCAAAAAGAGAATGTTTATGATAGTTATTGTGTCAGTTTCATTATCTTATATTGGGTGTATGGGAGAGACCCTTGTCTTTTTCATCTATTACAGTGACCTATGAACTAAATTAAACTAAACTCCATAGGTGCCACATCTGGAAATGCTGTAGTGACTACAAGGCATGTTTTAATCAGTTCAAACTGTTCCAACAGAATACCATTGGCTGGTGGATTATAAACAACAGATTTTATTTCTCACTGTTCTGGAGGCTGGGAAATCCAAGATCAAGACACTTGCAGATTGTGCCTGATGAGAACCTGCTTCCTGGTGTATAAATGACCATTTCTTTTTTCTTTGACTGATGTACATTTGCATTGGTTTCAAATATACAACACAGTGGGTTAACAGTTACCCATATTATTAAATCCTCACCCCCCTCTAGTGTGGTTACTATCTGTCAACATAGAAAGATGTTACAGAATCACTGACTATATTCTCCATGGTAAACTACTAGCCCCATGACCATCTTATATTATGATTGAGAATTTTTGTGCCCTTTTATCCCTTGCCCTCCCCACCAACCACCCCCAACCCGTCCCCATGGAAACCACTAGTCACTTCTCAGTGTCTATGAGTCTTATTCTGTTTTGTTAATTCTGTTTAGCTTTTTTATTATATTCCACAAATAAGTGAAATCATATGGTATTTGTCTTTCTCCACCTGGCTTATTGAGCATAATGCTCTGTCAGTCCATCCATATTGTGGCACTATGTTCTTTCGTGGCAAGAGGGAAGAGCTCTGGTCTCTCTAACTCGCTTAGGGCTCCACCCTCAAGATTTAATCACCTCCCAAAGACCCCTGCAGTCCTAATGTGATCATATTGGAAGCTAGGATCTCAAAATATGAATTCTGTGGGGACACAAACACTCAGTCTATATCAGGGCAAAATCAGACCTCCTGAACTTTCAGCTGAGGTGTGGTTGGGAAATATTACTGGGTAGCCTCTCTTGGAGTGTGGGTGAAGGTGTCTGTAAGAAGAAGGATGAGGAATGTGTTGATGTGTTTTCTACAAAATCTTTACAGTTGTCCTCTTCCAAATACAGCTCTACAGTGTATTATGGAGGGACTGCTATAGATGGAAGTGTTCCAAAAGCTAAATAGCTTTCAAAAGAGGAAATAAAACCACAGTAAAGAAAGTAGAACAATTAATCACTAAGCAGATGCAAAATCAAATCAACTACCCCCAAAGTCAATCAAGGGACAGACAAAAAGTACAGAATATGATACCTAATATATAAAGAATGGAGGAGGAAGAAAAAGGAGGAAAAAAAATTTAGGTTGTGATTTTAATAGCATACTAAGTGAGATAAATTAGACTCTTAGATAGTAAGGTAATCACCCTCGAACCTTTGGTAACCATGAATCTAAAGCCTGTGATGGCAATATGTACATACCTATCAGCAATGCCCCTAAATGTAAATGGTCTGAATGCACTAATCAAAAGACATAGAGTCATAGAATGCATAAGAATCAAGACCCATCTATATGCAGCTTACAAGAGATACTCTTCAAACTCAAAGACATATACAGTCTAAAAGTGAAGGGATGAGAAAAGATATTTCATGCAACTGATAAGGAGAAAAAAGCAGGAGTTGCAGTGCTTGTATCAGACAAAATAGAGTTCAAAACAAAGAAAGTAACAAAAGACAAAGAAAGACATCACATAATAATAAAGGGGTCAGTCCAACAAGATGATATTACTATATAAATATCTATGCAGTTAACACAGGAGCACCCACATATGTAAAACAAATACTAACAAAATTAAAAGGGGTAATAGAATGCAATGCATTCATTCTAGGAGACTTCAACATTCTACTCACTCTAAAGGACAGATCAACCAGACAGAAAATAAGTAAGGAGACCGAGGCACTGAACAATTAGAACAGATGGACCTAACAAATATCTACAGAACTCTACATCCAAAAGAAGCAGAATACACATTATTCTCAAGTGCACATGGAACATTTTCAAGAATAGATCATATATTAGACCACAAAAAGAGCCTCAGTGAATTCAAAAAGATTGAAATTGTACCAACCAGCTTCTCAGACCACAAAGGTATGAAACTAGAAATTAATTACCCAAAGAAAATGAAAAAGGCCACAAACACATGAAAGCTTAATAACATGCTCCTAAATAATTAATAGATCAACGACCAAATAAAAACAGAGATCAAGTAATATATGGAGACAAATAACAAAAATAATTCAACACTGCAAAATCTGAAGGACACAGTGAAGGCCGTGCTAAGAGGGAGGTATATTGCAATACAGGCCTACCTCAGGAAAGAAAAACAATCCCATATGAACAGTCTAAACTCACAATTAATGAAACTAGAAAAAGAAAAACAAATGAGGCCCAAAGTCAGTAGAAAGAGGAACATAATAAAGATAAGAGCAGAAATAAAAAAAATTGAGAAGAATAAAACAATAGAAAGAATTAATGAAAGCAGGAGCTGGTTCTTCAAGAAAATAAGCAAAATAGATAATCCCCAAACCAGATTTATTAAGAAAAAAAGAATCTACACACATAAACAAAATCAGAAATGAGAAAGAAAAGTCACTATGAATACAACAGAAATACAAAGAATTATTAGAGAATACTATGGAAAATTATGTGATAACAAAATGGATAACCTAAAAGAAATGGACAACTTTCTAGAAAAATACAACCTTCCAAGGCTGACTCAAGAAGAAACAGAATATCTGAATAGACCAATTACCAGCAACAAAATTGAATTGGTCATCAGAAAACTACCTAAGAAGAAAATCCATGGACCAAATGGTTTCACTGCTGCATTTTGTCAAACATTTAATGAAGACCTAATACCCATTCTCTTTAAAGCTTTCCAAAAAGTAGGAGGGAATATTCCCAAACTCATTCTACAAGGCCAGCATCACTCTAATACCAAAACCAGTCAAAGACATCACAAAGAAAATTATAGACCAATATCCCTGATGAACATAAAGGCAAAAATAGTCAACAAAATATTAGCAAACTGAATTAAAAAATACATAAAAAATATCATCCACCATAATCAAGTAGGATTTATTTTAGGAATGCAAGAATGGTCCATCAACATCATCCGCAACATCAACAAAAAGAAGGACAAAAACCACATGATCGACTCCATAGATGCCAAAAAGCATTTGACAAAACTGAACATCCATTCATGATAAAAACTCACAGCAAAACAGACAAGTACCTCAACTTAATAAAGGCCATATATGACAAACCCATAGTCAACATCATACTTAACATCAAGAAGCTGAAAGTTTTTCCTTTAAGATCGGGAACAAGACAAGGATGCACACTCTTCCCACTTTTATTCAACATAATTTTGGAGGTCCTTGCCAGGGCAATCAGACAACACAAATAAATAAAAGGCATTCAGGTTGGCAAGGAAGAAATTAAAATCTCCCTGTTTGCAGATGACACGATATTGCACATAAAAAATCCTAAAGAATCCACTCCAAAATTACTAGATCTAATATCTGCATTCAGCAAAGTTGTAAGATACAAAATTAATAAAAATCTGTTGCATTCCTATACACTAACAATGAACTAGCAGAAAGATAAATCAGGAAAACAATTCCATTCACAATTGCATCAAAAAGAATAAATACCTAGGAATAAAGTTAACCAAGGAAGTGAAAGACCTATACTCTGAAAACTACAAGACACTCATGAGAGAAATTAAAGAAGATACCAATAAATGGAAACACATTCCATACTCATGGATAGGAAGAATTAATATTGACAAAATGTCCATCCCACCTAAAGTAATCTACAGATTAAATGCAATCCCTATCAAAATAGCAACAGGATTCTTCAACGAACTATAGCAAGTAGTTCTGAAATTCATATGGAACCACAAAAGACCCTGAATATCCAAAGCAGTCCTGAGAAAGAAGATTAAAGTGCGAGAATTATGCTTCCCGACTTCAAGATCTACTACAAAGTAACAGTAATCAAGACAATTTGATACTGGCACAAGAACAGACCCATAGACCAATGGAACAGACTAGAGAGTCCTGATATAAACTCAAGTATATATGGTCAATTAATATATGATAAAGGAGTCATGGATATACAATAGGGAAATAGCCTCTTCAACAGCTGGTGTTGGAAAAACTGGACAGCTACGTGCAAGAGAATGAAACTAGATTATTGTCTAACCCCATACACAAAAGTAAACTCAAAATACATAAAAGACCTGAATGTCATTCATGAAATCATAAAACTCTTTAAAGAGAACATAGGCAAAAATCTGTTGAATATAAGCATGAGCAACTTATTCCTGAATACATCTCCTTGGGCAAGTGAAACAAAAGCATAAATGAAAAAATGGGACTACATCAAGCTAAAAAGCTTCTGTACAGCAAAGGACACCATCGGCAAAACATTTGACAAGGGGTTAACATCCAAAATATATAAAGAACTCACATGTCTCAACACCCAAACAGCAAATAACCCTATTAAAAAATAGGTGGAAGATATGAACAGACACTTCTCCAAAGAGAAAACTCAGATGGCCAACAGGAACATGAGAAGAAGCTCCACTTTGCTAATTATCAGGGAAATGCAAATTAAAACCACAATGAGATACCACCTCACACTAGTTAGGATGGCCATGATGGAAAACATTAAGAACAACAAATGCTGGTGATGATGAGTAGAAAAGGGAACCATCCTACACTGCTGGTGGGAATGTAAACTAGTTCAATCATTGTGGAAAGCAATATGGGGTTTCCTCACAAAACTAAAAATAGAAATACCATTTCACCTGGAATCCCACTCCTAGGAATTTACACAAAGAAAACAACTTCTCAGATTCAAAAAGACATATATGCCCCTATTTTTATCGCAGCACTATTTACAATAGCCAAGATATAGAAGCAAGCTATGTGTCCATCAGTAGATGAATGGATAAAGAAGAGGTGGTACATATACACAACGGAATACTATTAAGCTATAAGAAAGAAAGAAGTCCTATGGTTTGCAACTACATGGATGGAACTAGAGGGTATTATGCTCAGTGAAATAAATCAGGCAGAGAAAGAAAAATACCAAATGATTTCCCTCCTTTGTGGAGTATAACAACAAAGCAAAAATGAAGGAACAAAATAGCAGCAGACTTATAGACTCCAAGAAGGGACTAGTGGTTACCAAAGCTGAGGGGTGGGGAGGGAGGGAGAAGGGGATTGTGGGGTATTCTGATTGGTGCACATGGTGTGTGTATGGTCACAGGGAAGAAAGTGTAGCTCAGAGAAGACAAATAGGGACTCTGTGGCATCTTACTACACTGATGGACAGTGACTGCAATGGGGTATGGCAGGGGGACTCAGTAATAAGTGTGAATGTAATAACTACGTTGTTTTTCTTGTGAAACCTTCATAAGAGTGTATATCAATGATACCTTACTAAAAAAAAATTACACTTACATCTGTAAGAAGTCACCTCAATCTTAATAGCCAAAACTAACATACACACACACAAACAAAAAAAATCGAATAAAAATTGGTTACTTCCTAGAGAGAAGAAATCAGGAATAGGAAGATGGGATTGAAATGGTTCATTTGTTCCTATAATCCTTATATAGTTTGATCTTTAAGTATGCATATTTGTTACTTTTAATTCAAATTAAAATACAAAAATAAACTGAAATAATTTTTAAAGAGAAAAATATGGAATTGACTTTTATTTTGCAGCTTAAAAGGTGTTTCATTGATTAGAGAAGTGATCATGTTCATAGGCGAAGTGGAAAGTTTTATTGTATAAAGTAAATCATGGAGGGATAGGTCATGAAATAAGTATATAGTTTAAGCAAGTTAAACAGCCACAGAATCTACACAGTGATACTCAGGTCTGCAAACAGGGAACAAATCACAGAAAACAATTAAAATTTACTAATTTATTAATAATCTGTATGTTTTTCACATAAGAGTTATACACATGTATTATTTTGTGTTTTATTTCAAAGCAGGAGGAACAAAGAAATATTTTTGCTTTAAAACGAAAGAGATTGTATTTATTAAATAAAAAGTAAAATTTGAGATCTTAGAATTTTTTTTTATGTAAATTCAGCTTCAGTAATAAAACAATTGCCATTTAATTTGACATTTGAGAGAAGTATTTAATTTCTGGTTGTTTTCCATTACTATGAAATTAGTCACCACCCCAAATGGATTCTATGTGAAAGTAAGTCCAGTGCTGGTTGTCCATTAAAAATTGGGACATTTTTAGATAACAATTTGTCCACAGGTAGCTTTTTCAAGCTAATAATTTATTAAACTGATGCATGCAGCCATCATTATGACCATTATCACATCTGCATTGTGTTTACTGAACAAGAAAGAATAATCCCCTATGCTTCCACTTTCCTTTTTGTTCCTCGAACTAATTACCAAGTTTGGATGTTATTATGGTCCTCAGGATGAAAAGTTGAATGAGAAAATTATTATATCAGATTCTACATATTCATACAGACACAATTGTAAAAGTTGATCACTTATGAATAATGACAATTAAAAAATATATATAAATATATGCTTAAATGTCTTTTACTTTTATAGCTATAAATATATGTATTCATATATAGATAACATATTTGTCTCAATATGCACTAATTTCACTTCTCCTGAGCATATATATTTACACAAAATTGAATTTTTGTTTGTTTCTTGTTTTAGTAAGATAATTCTTGTTTTAGTAAGATAATTCTTGTTCCATTCATGGAATATCAAGTGAAATGGCTGCAAGTATGATATGCAGGAAGAGTAAAGACAAGAGCTCTGGTCAAACTGCTGTAAAACTGCTTCAGACCACTCTCTTGGAATATTTAAAGAACAACAAATGAGGAATGCAACCAACTGACTTATCTAGATACAATATTCAAATATCAACTTGAGTTCAAGAACAACAAAAAATTATAGACTTAACAATTCTTACATATTTCACTGTGTAGTACATGGAAGATTGCCTCAGAGTGTCTGTATGCAAGGAGAATACTGTAGGCAAAATGCTTGGCTTTTGGATTATCCTGGCCAACTCAAAGGAAAAACCTAAGCAATCAACTGTGAGAGCACCTACTATGACCTGAAAGACTACAGGGAGGTGTTTGAACAGAATGTCTATGTCCTGAGCAAGGGAGATAAAACAGCCAGGGAAGACTAGATTGCTTAATTACATCAGTATTCCAAACACAATGGTCCTCTACATGCCTCTTTTCTCTCACATAACTACACTGATGAATTTCACCGAAGCTTGTTTTAAGTGTTTTCTTACTGAGGAAGACTTTTAGTTCCTTTTCTAGACAAAAGAAGGGAAAGGAAATGTGGACTCAGATTTTAGGAAGAAGACTCCTTATTTATATTTCATTTATTAAGTAATAATAATATTTCATTATTACTTCAAGTCAGCACTTGACCTCCAACTATTAATGATATATAGACAGTGGTGTAAAGATACCAAAGACAAATAGATGCCTTGTGAAAGGAAATTTTGAATTTGGAAAATCACTCTCTTCATTAGAATTGGTAGTTGTTCAGTTGGATATCTGGTATCTGACATTTATTGGACCCTTCATGGGTGAAGAGTGAATCAGGAATTGCTTTTCACATATACAAAACCTGCCGAGCCGCACTAGGCACTGGGGATGGGAGTTGTTATCCCAGGATTTTAGAAGAAGCCCAGAAAAATTAAGTGAATTTACCATGGATACATTGCAGCTACCTTCAGCTGACTCCGAAATTTTTAGAGCAGCATGTTGAGTCAAGTGATAATGTGCTATGGCCCTTATGTGCACTTAGAGCAGCAGTCCTGACCCTGGCCGCGCACTGGAATCATCGGGGCCGTAGTGAGGGTCTGCTCTCACCCTACAGAGGCTGAAGCCCTACACGCTTTTTTTTTTTTAATTCCTCAGCTAAGTCTTAGCTGATTCAGATTAAGAATATGGATTCAGAAAAATATTTAATGAGTAAGATACTTTGAATAGTATGTATTAAAATAAGCCAAGATATTATATTTTCACAGACTGGATAAATGTTTTAATTTTAATTAAGCTTATAATTTCACAACTGATTTAGGCATATTTTACCAACAACAAAATAACTTATATTTACAAGACTTCAAAAAGCATGGAAAATACTGAATTGTTAGAAGCTCGGCTCTAATCTACCTATACTAGTCAGGGAAGGCTAGCTTTAGCTGAGGTAACAAATAATCCAACTGTCCAGTGACTTAAAACAGCTGTTTATTTCTTGCTCAGGCTATATGTTCATTACTGGTTGGCAAGTGGCCTTTGTTCACTGAGTCACTCAGTGACCCAGTTGGACAGAGGATCCATGGAGACAAACTTCCATGATCACAGAGGCTGAGGAAAGATCGTGCCTGCATAGTGGCTCTTAAGTTGCATCCAGCAAGTGAAACACACATCAGTTCTCCTTACATTTCTTTGGTCTAAGCAAGTTCATGGCTGCAGCTGGTGTCCAGCAGATGATAGACTGACCGTGCATTTAAAACAAGAGAACTGACATACATGAGCAGCACTGATCACTACCACAATGCACTAACTAGTCCCACACCCACCAGCATGTAGCTAGCAGAAATGCAGAGCGCAGTTACCAGAGAAAGTAGCCTTCCACACTTACTTCCTAAACACCTAATATTCACCAGGCATTGAGGGAAAAAATGAAGAGAAGCTGAGGGGACATCAGACAGAAGGTATGATATGTGTAAAGATCCCAAGGTGTATGTTGAGAAGCAGCCTTATCCGCAGAAAGAAAATAAAGATGAAGAGCAGTCAAGGGCCCAAGGCTTTGAAAGTCTTTTAGAGATCCGTGTTTCACTATTATTATCATAGCTCTCATATAATGAGCAGATACTAATGCCAGATGCTTTTCATAAGTGTTTTACAAGTTTTAAGTTACTTAATTCTTGCAATTATCCTATGAGATATGTGCTTTTGTTATTTCTGTATTTTGACCATGAGACCGAGACATTGAGGGATAAAATCACTTCTCAATGTCGTGGCCTCATAAGTGGCAGAGGTAGGATTGAACCCAGGTAGTCAATGCCCCGAGACCTTTCAAGCAAACATGGTGCACCTGAGAATGATAGGATTTTAAATCTGGAAGTGGTCCAAGAGTTACCCAATTATAGATTTTCATGTGACTGGTAATACTGCTAAGCAGTAGCTAAGCTAAAACTTGACAAGTCCAAAGTCTACTGGCACTTACTCCAGAATTTTTCCATGCACATTCAGTGTCTTCATTGGTCAAGTATTGTTGTTTTTTTGAAGCAACAATTGCCTTCCCACAATTAATCTAGGTCTCATGACGTGATGAGTTAGCCTCAGCACACTTCCCTAAGCTGCCAGGAGTGCCCCATACAAGGGCACCTGACTGAACATGTTAGTTGAGTTAAAACCCAACTGGTGTTCTGTTATCCAGGATCCTTGACCTGGGTTATTAAGGCCAGAGCAAGGGATGCCCTTTCTAATTTGAATGGGGCAGGGCTTCTCAACCTCAGTACAACTGACATTTTGAGCCAGACAGCTCTTTGTTTTGGAGGGCTACACTACACATTAGCAGCATCCCCCCTCTCATCCACTAGCTTTTAGTAATGTCCCTCCACCCTCAGGTATGACAAGCACAATGTCTCCCGACAGTGCCAAATGTCCCTGAAGTGGAAGGGGCAGGGAGCAAAGCAAAATTGCCCTAGTTTGAAAAACATTGTTAAAAAAGGCATGATCTGCTCACCAAGTGGTATGTCCCTGAGGCGTCTCTGTCTGAAGAGCTGGTACTTTTGTCTTAATCATAAAAGATTTCTGTAAGAACGGGCAGAAAAATTGTCTTCCTTTAAATTTCTGTTGGCTGCTTCTCAATCAGACCAGCAGCAGCATTACTAACATTTATTTCCTGAAACAAAAATAGGCATCTGGAAGATTAAATAAGTTCAAAGGGAACATTCTCTTGGCTGTAATGATGAACATCATTCTTGATGAATGTTAGATGACTTACAGGATGCCATTCCTTAAAAATACTATTACAGACACATGAAGATATATGTGCAAAATGTTCCTTAGAGCTGTGATATTGAGGTGCTGAAAAATCAACCTAAATTCTAATCAATATGGAAGTGGTTAGGCAAAAGACAGCATATTTTAATATGTAAAATGGAGTGTCCATTAAAAAAATGGATGTATATTTATGACAACGTATTTGATAGAGTGTGAATTGAACAAGGCGGGGTCAGAATAATGTACATAATCTGAACCCACATATGTTTAAAATAAACATGGAACTGTAGAGGGAAATGTCTGTGAGGAGAAGTGAGATTGGGAGAGAGTGAAGTGATGTGTGTGTGTGTCTGTGTGTGTTTGTGTTTAGACACATCATACTGCTTGGTTTTGTATTTAAAATTAATACAATAACAAAATTTAATTGAACATGGTAAACAGCATCTATGTGGGCTAAAAGGCAAACAGTTTTACAGGTGATTTAGAATGGTCCCATTTAGCTTCATGATATTATTATTTAAAGTTTAATAAGTTTAATAAAACATAAGTTATGAGAAAAATGAACATTCAATCATTGCAACTAACAGAAGGACATTTACTAGAGCTGTAGTTTTCAGACCCAGTTTATTGTAGTGACACTTCAGCTTTCTTTTACTAATAAAAATACATTTTCCTTACCAAGATTATAGAGGATGTAGGAATTTTTATTGTATTTTATTTCAATTCCAGATAACTCTTAAAATTACCATTTTATCATAAAAATTATCATTATCCTAAGTGAAAGTACTGTAGAACTGAACAGCATAGAGTATACAGTCTTTGATGCTAGGCAAAGAAGATTCCAATTGGGCTTAAAAATGCAATTGAAAATATGTATTAAAATTAATATAGTATTTATCCTCTAATGGATTATTGCCTAAGAGAAGGGCATTAATAAAATATAAAACAGTTTCTTCTAATTCCATTATCAAGTATTATTTTTGCAGAATTAGAAAAATATAATTAGTTACCACAATGCTTGGAAAAATTAGTATTTTTAACATAATAAGGTAGTTTCAATAGTAAAGCTCATTCAAGATTAAATTTTTAAAAGCAGGAGAAAATCTTCTTTTGTATGTTTTATTTTATCCTTGTACAAAAACAGTTATTCATTTCCTATTCTAACATCTTTTCATTGGATGGACAGAATGACTGTACTCCTCTTCGCTTTCTCTGGGTAGTGGTCAGCTGAGTCCTCTTGCTTCTCCCTGTTTATGGAACTCTGTGAGAAGGCTACTCCCTGAGACTGTCGTGTTCTCTATTCTGTTTTCTCTCTTTTTGGTTCCAACTTGTTAGCTCTGTTAGCCTTGAAAATGCAATACAACTCTGGCTGTGTGTATGTTTGTCTTCCTGGATAACTCAAGCATACAACTGGGAAAATAAAATTCACACATTCTGTTTCACTTCAATTAACAATTATATTATAAACTGACAGATAACTAATGAAAAATAAGGGTTATGGAAACATAATAGCTCAATTGAATGGTTGCAATTAAAAGCTTATCAATGCCCACTTTTGTTATCATTCTGTGGTGCTCTCAAACCTCTAGAATGTAATTAATATTTCATACAATTCACAGCTTCTACGTGAATTTTTGCATTACATCAATGGGAAAAATTAATTAACAATCATCGACAGACTGCAGAAGCATGTCTTGTTTACACAAAGATTATTGTCCAACTCAACTTTAGAAAAATAATTATCTGCTATACACTAGGGAGAACTTTACATTGTTATAGAGACGCCCACAAGGATGACTTTTTGAGTCAATTATTGTTAAACAAACTGTTGTAAAGTTGAAAACCCTTGTCATACATGTAATAACAATTAGGAGAGTTAATGGATATTCTGCTTAGAATACTGGAGAGGGATACAGGGTACATGCTGCTACCACTGTCATGAAAATATGTAGACTGTAATAGTCGGTGTGATGTTATATCACTATTTTTCATAAAATAACATTATTTCTTTAAATATAATCAATCATTATTTATTGCCTCTCTACCTCTTGATTACTTAATTATATAATCTGATGGTTTGCTTTTTTTTTTACAAAAATATTATTGCCTTCTTAAGGTGGAGCTATTTCTTATGATAGGCAAAGATAACCCAAGGCAAATTTACAGACTGTTAAATTTTGTACATTGTGTTCCTAAGTATGCATCAAAGAACCAAGCTAAATCCTTTCTGGAATGTGACAATGAGTAGATAAATGGGTAGATGGATAGACACAGACAGACAGACAGCAGATAGATAATACATAAACAGAATGTTGACTAGGGAGATGACACATACTTTTCCTCTTTCTCTAAGACAACATCCTAGACCTAAAAGGCAGAATTAAATATGCAATCATAGGCAAAAAAGTCTTAGGTTCTAATCGCACAGTTGCATAACTCCTTCTGCTTTACCTAGAGAAAGAAAAATTAAGCACTATGCTGTTGGCATATTCATGAAAAAGAACACACTATGATGCACTAAATCCTTCAGTGCTATTAATCTTTTAATCTGGATTTAAGCATTTGGCAACTGAATCTCTTTGTTTGAATTTATGAACTTAATCTCCTATGGCTAATGTCTCCAGTAGGAACTTTAAAACTGAAAAACAATATCTGTATTTTCTTAAACATTGATCTTTGAAGTAGTTAGGTGTAAATATGATTCCCCTGTGAATTTGCAGTATTCCATTCAAAGGATTCACAATATCTCAAAAGCATACTTGCTATTTTTTTAACATCATTATAGGATCCTCTAAGACTTTACCTTTGAACTTGCAAGATATTGTTTTCCATGTGTCTCTAACAAATGACTGTCAGAGCTGTAGTCAGAGTTAGTAAAGTCTGTCCCTGGAGGCTTGGCATATGTGGAAATAGTTACGTAGTGTACATAATATCATTCGGACTCTGTCTAGACTCTCTGTGGCAGAAGCATTAGAAAATGATTCTGACCTTGAGTCCAACCGATCAACCACAACTAATTCACATGACAGTATAATTATAAGCATGCATGAGAATTGGTTGTTTCAATTACAACACCATGTAGATGTGCTAAGTCGAACTAGTTCGGTCAAAAGATATAGAGAAAAACACTGGAAAAGTACTTTTCTCCAAACAGGAAAGCTCAGCTTCAGTCACGTAACCATTGCTTAGTTTTTTGAACTGAATTCTCGCACACAACTTAGAATTCGCTATAGATTACAGAATCAAGACCTTGGCTAAAACCAAGTGACATTGCAGCTAGCAGGTCTCTTGATCTACAAAGCTGTCACTCTTCCATGGGAGATTTTAAATCAATCTGATTCACTTGTGTTCTCTAAAAAATCCTTTACAGATTTTAAACAACAACTCTCTTGTCTTCAAAACATTGGTAAATGGATTTTAACAATACATTCCTATCACTTTTTTTCTTTTTTAATGGTAAATAAATCAAGTCTACAAGCCTATCTCAATCTCTCTCTGTCTCTATCTCTGTTTCTCTTTCATTCCTTCTGTCTCCCTCAAAATAGGACATTTAGTGATAATGAATAGTGAATATGGTTAAATACACTTCTCTGTATGAACCTAACTGTAATATATATTAAAACCTTGTGTCCATTTCTTAGTCACCCTAGAAAAATCCTCATTTGGACCCAAATCTACAAGTTTAACAATCCCACCATCATCAAAAACTGAGTATTAAGTGTTTGCTTTGTGCTGAATATTTTAAGTTCTCTTGATTACATTCAGGAAGTAAGTTAAAGAACGCTTCCTTGAGAAAACAGTTTAGATAGGAAAATTGTATAAGCATGCTGTCATAGCACATAATAGAGTCATTTTTGAGAATCATTTAAAATTTTTCATGAGTTCCTATAGGCCACTATAGAAACTACCTGTTTTCTAGAGAATTAATTCTAACTTTAATCTGATCCTTTTTTATATATTAGGCCATTTGGTATCAACAGAACCACCTCTATAGAAGCATCAGATACTGGCTAGAGTGGGAAAAAGCATTGTCTCTGTGCCATATTTTAACTGTAATGAGAGTGGCAAGTACCCCAACTTTCTCTAGGTACCATCGACCTAGGCCTGCAAGAGCCATATTTTCTTTTCTTTGGATCTTACAAGCAAGAATTCTATATTTTTTATGCTTCTGAGAAGTTTCCTGTTAAGGTACTCATATTTTTTATTGGTTGGGTTTTTATTCTTTGATATGGAGGTTTCAAACTTTATGTATATCCCTGAAAATTTTGTTCAAAATAGTGATTGACAGCCTCTCCCCACAAAGATTCAACTGTGACTTGATTGAACAGGAATCTATATCTTAAACAAGTATTTTTTTGTTATTCTTACGTAGGTGCCTTTAGGTCATGCTTTGAAACAAATGGTTTTAGTAATTTTAATACTGAATTTTAAATGTGATATTTCTAAATGTGATATATCATCTTTGACTGTTTTTGCATCCATGGCTTTAATATATCCCACCTCAAATCCCATTACCTGTTTGTGTAAATACACATATTCAAAATATCAGAATAGAAATTTAAATGGCTCTCAGACCAAAAAGACCAGGGATGTCTAGTACCCAATGATCTGAGAGAGGTTAGCAGGGACCAAGCCCATAGAGACATCCTGTTTCTCTCATTTCAGACATCCTGTTTATATTCATGTAGTTTACAACTGCATTAGCTTAGCTTTATTTGCTAACTTTTTCCATCAAAGCTTTAGCATAGAGAAGACTTCAATGAGTGTGAGTGACAATGGAAACACTTAGAGCCCTCTAGACAAAAAAGTAAATGCAGCAGTCCTCACAGGCAGGGTTTAGCACCTGTCACATCAAACATTCCTCCAGTGATGGGATTTTGCATCCTATCTTACTTTACTTTCCTTCCTATTATGCATTGGTTTATTACTAATCTGTAACCGCGAACTCTTCCTAAGTAGAGTAAGCTTCAGGGGAGACCTTCTTATTTACAGTTGTATCCTCCAATGCTTAGAAACGCAGTTAGCAATTTAGTTGAAAAATAATGGTGAATAGATTAATATTAATAAGTGTTATGGACTTTAAATGCTAACCAAATTGACAAACTTTTAGTGCCATAATTGACATTAGAATCAATTACTACAATCATACATTCAAAAGTTGAATCATCTCTCACCAATATATTTTCCTATTGACATTTCTCCAAGGATATGAAACCATTACTTGTTGATGAAGTCTATTTCATATTTGGAATTTCTATTTGGATTTCTAGATAGGTCTTCTAGTTAGTAGAACCCTGTGTGTGCTTTGACCCTAATTCTACCTCTTAGGTCCACACTCACACTACTGACATATCTTTTCTAAGGCATCTGTTCACATCTTGAAAGCTTGCTATTAAGTGCTATCATCCCTTGCTCTCAAAATTAAACTTCCCTAATTACTTTAATCACTCTTTGTAAAACATGGTTAACATTTTGAAATCATCATGTGACTTCCCCCTGGGGCCAGTTGTTTGTCAATATTTGTCAAATAGCCAGAATTTGCATCAGTGATGCAGGTCTGAGAAATATTCTGAATAGAATGAGACTCTCACCACTCATTTCAGACATCCTGTTTATGTTCATGTAGTTTACAACTGCATTAGCTTAGCTTTATTTGCTATCTTTTTTCCATCAAAGCTTTAGCATAGAATCATATTGTGCTAATGTTAATTCAAAGTTGTTCATACCCTCTGTATATTGCTTTGAAGCACTTGTGAGAGAATATAACATGCATATATATATTTATACATATACATATACTTATTTAAAATATGTAAATCTTTGCTTGTAAGAGCTATCAAAAATATTTTAAGAAAAGCGTTATTTTAAAATACTATCTAAAGGCTAGCCAGTCCATCATTTCTTCAGATACACTAAAGACTATCTGTAGATCAATTCTAGTCATCAGCAAGCTGCATTTATGGACTTATCCTGAATTAAATTTTAGAGCAATGCTATTGTCTGGTACAAGGAATTCTGTGTGTTACCTATGAATACACAATTTCTAAGATATTGAAGACATAGTTTATTATATTTAGAGCTCCTTCTTTTAGATGCATCTTTAGTTTATTTGGTAAGGGGATGCTTGATACTTGGAATAGTTATTTTCTTATTATCCTAATTTTGCCTTATGATTTATTTCTGTAATTGTGGAGCTGGTTTTATATATATATATATATATATATATATAATTGAAGTATAGTTGATATACAATATTGGTTTCAAGTACACAGTGGTTCAACAGTTACCCACATCATTAAATCCTCACCCCCACTAGTATAGTTATTATCTGTCAACATAGAAAGATGTTACAGAATCATTGGCTATATTCTCCATGCTGTATTAACAACCCAGAGACCAACTGACATTTTGATTGAGAATTCTTGTGCCCCCTTCTCCTTCTCACTCTCCCCTCCCACCCACTCCAAATCCTCCCCCAGGGTTACCACCAGTCCTCAGTGTCTATGAGCCTACTGCTATGTTGTTCATTTTGTTTTGTTTTTATATTCCACAAGTAAGTGAAATCATATGGTATTTGTGGCTCATTTCACTCAACATAATACCCTCTAGATCCCCCCATGTTTTTGCAAATCTATCTTTTCTTTTTATAGCTGAATGATATTCCACTGTGTATATATATCACTTCTTCTTTATCCATTCATCTATTGATTGGCACTTTGGTTGCTTCCACATCTTGGCTATTGTAAATAATGTGGCAATAAACATAGGGGTGCATGCATCTTTTTGAATCAGTGAATTTGTCTTCTTTGGCTAAATCCCTAGAAATGGAATTACTGGGTCATATGGCATTTTTATTTTTAGTTTTCTGAGGAACCTCCATACTGCTTTCCAGTATCTGAACCAATTTGTATTCCCACCAATGAACTGATTATATTTTTATTTTCCCATTGGTTACTAGAAAATTTGTAACCAAATATATAGTCAAATTTTAACAAATGAAGGGAATTTCATCATATGCATTTGTAATGCTGGTCTAATTTCTTTGTCCATTTCCTCTCTATATTTTTCCCCCAATTCCCCCTATTAGAAGAGCAAACTGCCCCTGGAACCTTCACTGAAGTCCCATCACTTCAGCCCACCCCCGATCGCAGCTGCAACCTCAGTGCACCTTTACAAGAACTCTAGAACTGCCTGGTGCTACCCATCTGCGTCTCTGCTCCCTTGGGGTCTTCCTTAAGTCCGGGGACACAGAGACTGATTTCAAGGTAGATATGATTGAGCTTAGTCAGTTGGATCAAAGTGAATTTCAAGATTTTGATGTGACTACTGGGATGAAGATGCTCCCTTTTCTCTGCTGGATACAAACCATGAAAGATTAGAGCCCCTGGAAGTGCTCTTCGATCTCAAGATGAGGCAGGATTAAGGTGAAACCAATAATACACAAGGATGAAAGAATAACAAAAACAAAATTATGTTCTCTGTGACATTACTGAGATACTATGTCTATCTTCATATAAAGCCATAATTTATCTCCAGTTTCATATTTTCTATTTATTTTAATTCACTCTGATTTGGTTTTTCTGATTTTTCACCAAAAGTCATACTGATATGCACCTTTTGAACCTGCTTTTTCATTGCCACAATTGGGATAGAAGGAGAGCAAATATGATACAATTCTGAAAATTCTATAAGGTAATAAAGATAACGAATGTAACAGTATTCAGTGCAGAGTAAAACCTCAATAAATATTAAATTTATCAATTAGTATCACATAGTCTCATCACCTGAAACTTCATATATAGATTTGTTATTTTCAAATTGACCTCTGTTCAGACCTCTTTTCTGAATTGCTGATACACATATTTATTTAACTGCCTATTTCATATTCTTGCTTAGAAAAAAAATCATAATATGTTAAATTTAGACTGTCCAGAACTACACCTTGAATTACTCCACCTACTAATTAATAACTTCTCCCACTCTTACAATCAGCCATAGCAGAAAAGAGCAATAACATGGGCCAGTGTGACAATGACAGAACACGATCATCATTGTTTCCTCCAATTTACTTCTTTCCTTATTCATATTCAAACTTTCAGCAGGTTCTCATATTTCTACAGCCAAATTTTGCCTCAATATTCACTTTCATCCATCTTTCTAGCCACCTTCCTACCATAAGTTTTTCCCCAGACTATGGCAATAGCCACATATCTAGTCTTTTAAAGGAATCTCTTAGGAAGTGATCTTATGCTTTTCACTTGCTTAAAAAGTCATCAATAGTTTTCCACAACTGAGATAGAATTCAAACTCCTTACCAGGATGAAAGGCCTCTATTATCTCAACCAAATTCATCTGCCATCACTGTCAGCTTGGCTCTCTAAGGCCTAGCTATACCGACCCTCTGAGAGTCCTAGAATAATTCATTTATTTTCTAAGAAAACTATACGATATGTTCTTTTCCAGGCTTCATGAATCTATGTGCTTTCATTGTATAGATCTCTTTATTAATGTTACCTGGCCTCCTTCCTTATCTTGTTATATCTTTATAGCACACTGTAAACTTCTTTTATAGAACTTATCCCACTTAATGTAGTTTTATTTAGTTTTAAACTGGGAGCATGTAAGGTTCATGAAGGCAGGAACTGTCAAATCCCTAGAGACTAGCCCAGTGGCTGGTATATATAATAGACCCTCAGTACAGTTTATTTGAATTAATAAATGAATAATTCTGTTCACTGACCATTCTCAAAATGATATTTTCATACTAATGGGACATACTTAATTTTATATAAATGCTTTCTTCAACTAAGTAAAGATAGATAATCTTTTTACAGACTTATTAGTTATTTCAATCATATTGTTTTGCTTTGTATATTGGAGAAAAAGTTCATTTAGCCTGCAAAGTTTTAGAAATAAATCCTTGCTTGAAATTTCACATGGCAGAGAAAAATTCCAAAACATACATGTATTACGATATTATGATCAATTCTATAAATTGGATAACATTAATGAAATTAAAAAGCAGTAAGCAATCAATGTTCCTGAAGATCTCATGAAAAATTTTAAATAAGACTGAAATAATGACTTATTATTTTGAGCTGTATTTACAAGCTGATTTACTATATGACTTATCCACATGACAGTTATACAGTTATAATTCCTAAATCTTACTTAATCATTTGGCAAATCCTCTAAAAATTTTTGATATTATACCCACACCATCTTTCTTCTAAATTTCTCTTTTTAAAAAGATAAAATATTCGTTAAAGTTCACTGCTGATCAGTAGCAGAAGACCAGTTTAGGTTGTCTATTAACTGGACCCCAAACTGAGGTCGACAAGAAAAATTCCACTTTTAACATTTTGCTTTAAATCAATTGTAATCCATTTTGTTGTCTAGTTGGGTTCTTTTCATGTCTTGTGCACAACCTAGGAGACTATGGGAAGGTTAAAAATGGGTCTGCACTCCACTCAGAAAATGATAAATTGTCCTCCAGTACCTCGTTGTTGACCCTGACATCTTCATTTCAAGCTTACAGTGGTTCCTTGAATTCTAGTGTTTTTCTATATCTCTGCCACACTGGACATTTCATTTTCTGCTTTCTCTTCTGCCGTCTTCCCAAACTGTTCTTTGGGGCATGACTTAATTCCTAGTAAGCTTAAGACCCACTGGCAACATAGTCAACCTTTTCCCAAGATCTCAGAATCACTCCTTTTTCTCACAACATACCCTTTATCCCTTTCTTTTCTGAAATATCCTAGAATTATATATTTTTAGTTAGTCCAGGCTTTAGAAAGAAAACAAAGCAAAACAAAAACAAAAACAAAAACAAAAACAACAAAAAGAAAAAGTTTGTATACAAATTCTCATTTTGGCTTTATCACTAGGAAATTTCTCTTAAGAAGTCCTGACTGTCTTCTTAAAATTGAAAAAGGAAGAAAAATAAAGGGAAAGAAAGCAGAAATGAATATCTTAATAATTATCCTACATCAAAGTTTTAATAAGGAATAACAACATCCAAGGGCAGAATAAGGAGAAAATGATATATGATAAGAAGCTGGAGCTAAGAGAGGGCAATATTACAGAAATAAAATATGGTCTTGTACCAAAACCTCAAAATGTTATTAATATTCTTGACAAATATAATAGACATGTCAAAACATTTAGGATGTATAGATGGATTTAAAAGGCTAAGATAGGTACCTGGATAGTTGAGAAACCTATATATCTCATGTATGAATATATACACAACACAAAATATATGTGCATCCTATTAAATATTATTTTCAATTTTGGATAAGACTGGAAAAAGTATTATAGACAATTAATGAAAAATGTTGTGTTCTGTTGAAGATTGTACATATTGCGGTTCTGACAAAAATTAGAGAAAAGTGAACCTAAACTACTTTTCATAAACTCATGTTTTCACTTAAACAATATTCCACTTTAATTTTATGTCTTAAAAATACTGTAAGAGAAGTCCAGAAAAGAAGGCAGAAAACAAAATGACCAGCTGTGGCAGAGATGCAGAAAAACAATCTTATGTAAGTTCTTAATCTAAGTTCTTATCTAATCATGAACTTGTAGAGGAAGGGCTGTTTCATTTGCTGTCATTAAGATTGCAATATTTTGCTAATTTTCTCTGAATTGATAAAGCATAGTATCTAATTTTTCTAAGTTTTACTATTATGATTACTATGACTAGAACATTTGTGAAGGTTAGTAATTCTTGAGCACAGAGTTTAGAATGTAAATGAGCTTGGCCAGGTCAAGGGATTTACAACTCAGGAACTCTTTTACTTTATAATGAGCAGTGAGGGAGATTTGTTTTATATAGAGAATGTTAAATATGAAGGAAGTCAAGAGTCATATTTCTGATTACTACCTTAAACACCATAACCATTTAATCAGTTGATAATTTGATAGTCACTGCCTTTATTTGAATGATAATAATTATTTAAACTCTCTGGGAACTAGAATTTTGATGCAAACAGATATAAATAATAATTGTTCCCTGAGTTTTTCATCATTTGACCATATCAATGAGTATTGAAAGTAGAGCCCCTATAGCTCTCTCTTCCATTAAATCCCTCTACTGGATGTAGGTTTAGTAAAACTATCTGTAGAGCACAGCTCCAAGGAACAGAAGTCCCTTCACTAGGTTAAGAACGTTTGCTTTTTCCTAAAAGACTTGCTTTCTCTGAAAGATAAATGAGAAGCAAATTATGTTCTGACTGGCCAAAGACCGGTGCCCTGGTGAGAGGGCTTCCCATGAAGTCTCTGAGTCTTCCATCTGGTCCCTGCCAAGGCCTCAGAGCCACAGTCGCTGCTGCAGCATGAGAGGTGCTGTGAGGTTGTGGATTAAAAGAGGAAAATGAAGCCAAAATGCTGAGATCTTTCAGGTCTCCCAGTTAGGTATGGCAGCACCATGGTTTCATGTAGGAAAGCCTCACCTCTCAGGGTGTAGGGAGATAGCGCTAAGGGAAATCTCTTGGTCGCAATATTTTTTCTGTGTTTTTTCCTCCTGAGGTGTGTGAATTCACCCTTTCTCTCAGCACAGGCTTCATTAAGAGCTAAGTGTATTCGGTGGATTCCCATTTTCCTTGATTTTGCTTCTGTGGGTTGAGTTGACACTACTGCCATTTTAACAAAAGTGTGGGTGTGAGGTCCCATTCTATGACATTTTCTGCCAGAATCTTCCAAATCCTCCAACATGCTAGGAGGAGGTGTGGTAGCTTTTAAATGTCCTCTGGCTGTCCGCTGTCACTGTCCCTGCCTTTCAGACAATCAGATCAAAGAATTATGGCATTTATTAATTTGGTTTTCTTATCCCTAGGAGAGTACATTAATTATATATACTCTCATTTTCATATATAAAATTCTCAACTCTTAAGGGCAAGAAGTTTGTCAACCTTTGAGATAATTTTTGATACATTTGTTATACCAACATCATTATTAAAATAAGCATTTGAGTCAATATATTTTAATGATTTTTTTAATATAGTTGTGAATTTTTGTCTGCATTATCTATGGAAAAGAAGTTACTGGTACCAACAAAAACCAGAAAGGCAGACTAATGTAAGAGAAATTACAGGACAGAAGCCCATCCTAATATATAAAGAAATTTAACATGATGCAAGAATTATCATATACATAGGTAGGATTACTCAAGTGATGGGAATCCATTATTCACAATAAAGAAAAAAATTAACTGGAATTCTCACCTCATATCAAAGAATAAAACACCAGTCAATTAAAAGAGATAATTTTATACCTCATTTTATGAAGGTATATGAAAATAGGGATAACATTTATTTAATTGCTGGATGAAGAAAATTTTCCAATAAATTTCTGAGGGTAGAATCAACAGCTTTCCTTACTTACAAATTTAAATTTATCCATGTTCAACAACAAAAAAGCGGTCAACATATTGGGAATATATATTGTCCTTGGATTGGGAACCAAAAATACCTACTTTGAACTTTGATTCTTTTCATAGACTTTATTGAGTTGTCATCAGATGAATCATCACCTGTGTTTAAAGAATTTCAACCCTAATGATACCTACAATAAAAACCAAATACTTGCTTTTTCCCACCTCCCTATCAGCTACTGCCACAGTACTGCAACCAAGTTGGGCCTGTCATTCACATTTATATGGGACATTGATTTAAGAGTTGATTATTCACTAAAGTTATTCAGTGAGGAAGTTATTCATGAATAATAGTAGCACCCATTCTCCAGGCACATACATCCCATCAATGAGATGAGCATGGTTAAACTGCACTAGGATCACTCAGTCACCAGTACTATATATAATCACACTAATCAAATTCACAAGGCCCCTTTGGGCAGCTTACCCTCTCAGATAATGACCACATTTCTCTTACTTGCTCACATCATCACCTGACCCTCCTCCCTATCAAGATTCAGCTTTATTTCATATGCTTCAGCATGCACTTTCTTCTTTGGTTTAGTTCCTTTTATTTATATGTGTGGACTCAAAGTATAACGCACCCCTCCTGATAGCCTCCTTTAATGATTCCTCTGGCGAGAACAGGAAGCCAAATGCCAAAAGAATATGAGAAATAATCCAGGATCATAGAGTATGGAGGGTAGCGTCAAAGTCGAAAATAGTAGAAAAATAATCACATTGCCTCATGCATTTGCTCTGATGATTTAGCTAGTTCTTAAAATATTCTTTTAAAAAGTGCTAAATAACAATGGTAATAATAACAATAATTTAGGATTTACCTCATGACCCTTTTTTTTTTCGGAGTAGCACCTCTGTGTGTTATTATGGGCTTAATTTGTGCCCTAGCCTCTAAATTCATACGTTGAAGTCCTAAACTTCAGCAACTCAGAATGTGACGTTATTTATCAAAAAGGTCTTTGCAGATGAATGAATGACAACCTCATATAAAGGGGAAATTTGGACACAGATACACACACAGGGAGAACAAGAACATCACATGAAGAAGAAGGTAGATACCTACAAGCCAAGGAATGCCAAAGACTGCTGGCAAACCACAGGAAGCCAGCGCAGAGGCAGAGAACAGAGTCTTTCTCAAAGCCATCAAACAAACCCTGTGACATATTGATCACAGACTTCTAACCTCCAGTACAGTTCTGTGTGTAAACCACTTGGTTTGTGGTAGTTTGTTATAGAAGACCTAGCAAACTAATACTATCTATAGATAAGAATCATTTGACTTTCCCCACCCTGACTACTGAGACCAGAAATGTGCACCCAATACAAAAGTAGATAGACTATAAAGCATCCAATATTCAGTGGGTAACAGACAATTCTTGTGCCAACTGCTCACAGGGATTTTGAGTGTAAAACAGAGAGAAACTAACTGGTGATTAGCTCCCCAAAACTGGAAGATTCTAATAAAGTAGACAGGGAGCAGAAATTGTGAACAAGAAGTCCTGTATTAGTAGGTAAAGTACAGAGCAGGTTGAAAGTACCAAGGTTAAAATTGCTTGAAGACACACAGAGTTTACATTTTTCATCGAAATGACAAAGCAATAAAGTTGTAAGATGAAGCTGAGGTAGAATTTAGGGGGCAATTTTCATTCTTAATTCATATATTGGAAAAGAAAAGTTAAAAATAAATGATCTAAGAATGCGCTCAAGGTGACAGCATGAGTAGGGCAGCAGAAATCTCATCCCAAAACCATATATATTTTGAAAATACAGCAAATACAACCATTCTTAACAGAGACACCAGAAAATACAGTACAACAGCCAGGCTATATCTACATCCGTGAGAACTCAGCATCCCATGAAAAGGGTAAGATACAAAGATGTGACCTGCCAGTACACGAGCATTCCCCCCACCCAAGCTCACTGGCTGAAGGAAAGGAGTCAGAGTGGGGAGGGGGTGGAAGCACAGGACTGCTAATTAACCAGCCCTAGTAACCTGCACAGGGAGCACAAACACACATCACATGGTGTACTGGATATTAGAGAAACAGAAAAGTAAAATCTGAAATGGAGACTGTGGGTGAGTCCCACAGCCAGCTCCCCTGGGACAAAAGAAAATCCAGAACTTTAAAAGTCTTAAAGGGACAAGGGTTTAACAGGTGGACAAAATCGTCCTGGTGCACTGAGCCAAGCATGCTGTGAATCTTGAGGAACTTCAGGCACCCTGACCCCCTGGGGGCAACATAGCTCTGAAGCCCCTCACGGTGATAAGCAGCCTGCTGTTCATTCCCCCTCGCTGGTGCTGAAAGCAAACTGGCTGACTCGCCATCGCTGTGGACCAGCTGGAGAGCAGCCCAGCCCACAGCAACCACATGGAGACTTCTCCCAGCACTCAGCTAACCAGGCGAGACCCAGAGGCTTCCACTAGCATGCAGCTGCCTGGCACAGGCAGAGGATGCTGGCACAAGGTCCAGAAGGCACGAAGGGGTGCCGTTCTTGCAGGAGAACACACCCGGTGTGTCTGCGACCTCCTGCAGTGCCCTAGGCTATACCAAGGGCCACACTGCAGTGGCAGTAAGGGGATTAACCCAGGGACTGCTCCCTGTGTGTGGATAACTGGCACAGGCAGCGGAGAGGGGCAAGGCAACCAGCAAGCAGGAAGGGACTTTGTTCTCCCAGCTGACACAGGTGCCACCTGCCTACGATGACTTCTATCACCATGAAAAGATGGAAAAATCTGGTCTAATCAAGAATCACTGAAACAACCCCAGAGAGAGGGCCTGGTGAGATACATATAACCAATCTTCCAGAAAAAATATTCAAAATAAAAATCATAATCATGCTGATGGACCTGCAGAGAAATATGCAAGAGTCCAGAGGGAGAAAACAGAAATGAAACAATTGATAGAATGGCTTAGGAGCAGACTGGACAAGGTGCAAGAGACTGCTAATGGAATATAAATTAGAGAATAGGAATACAGAGAAGCTGAGGCAGAGATAGATAAAAGGATCTCTAGGAATGAAAGAATATTAAAAGAACTGTGCGACCAATCCAAATGGAACAATATTCGCATTATAGGAGTACCAGAAGAAGAAGAGAGAGAAAAAGGGATAGAAAGTGTGTTTGAAGAAATAATTGCTGAAAACTTCCCAAAGGTGGGGAAGGAAATAGTCTTTCACACTATGAAAGACCACAGATATCCCAATATAAGGGACCCAAGAAGACAACACCAAGACATATAATAAAATGGCAGAGATCAAAGAAAAGGACAGGGTATTAAAGGCAGCCAGAGAGAGAAAAAAATCACCTACAAAGGAAAACCAATTAGGCTATCATCAGACTTCTCAACCGAAACCTAACAGGCCACCAGAAGAGAATGGCATGATATGTTTAATGCAATGAAACAGAAGAGCCTCGAACCAAGAATGCTGAATCCAGCAAGATTATCATTAAAATTTGAAGGAGGGATTAAACAATTTCTGGATAAGAAAAAGTTGAGGGAATTTACCTCCCACAAACCACCTCTACAGGGTATGTTAAAGGGACTGATCTAGATGGAAGTACTCTAAGGCTAAATAGATGTCACCAGAGAAAATAAAATCACAGCAAAGAAAGCAGACCAACCAAATACTAACTAAAGGCAAAAAATAAAATCAACTATCTGCAAAAATAGTCAAAGGAAACACAAAAGAGTACAGAATAAAACACCTAACATATAAAGAGTGGAGAAAGAAGAATAAGAAGGGAGAGAAATAAGAATCATGAGACTCTGTTTATAATAGCATAATAAGTGAGTTAAATTTAGATGGTTACATAGTAAAGAAGCTACTCTTCAACCTTTGGTAACCAAGAATCCAAAGCCTTCAATGGAAATAAGTGCATATCTATCGATAGTCATTCTAAATGTAAATGGACTGAATGCAACAGTCTAAGGACACAGAGTAATAGAATAGACAAAAAAGCAAGACCCATTTATATGCTGCTTACACGAGACTCACCTCAAACCCAAAGACATACACACACTAAAAGTGAAGGGATGGAAAAAGATATTACATGCAAACAATAGGGAGGAAAAAGCAGGTGTTGCAGTACTTGTATCAGACAAATAGACTTCAAAACAAAGGAAGTAACAAGAGACAAAGACATTACGTAACGGTAATGGGGTCAGTTCAACAAGAGGATATAACCATTATAAATATATATGCGCCCAACACAGGAGTACCAACATATGTGAAACAAATACTAACAGAATTAAAGGGGGGAAATAGAATGCAATGCACTCATTTTAGGAGACTTCAATGCACCACTCACTCCAAAGGACATATCAACCAGACAGAGAATAAATAAAGACACAGAGGCACTGAACAACACATTAGAACAGATGGACCTAACATATATCTACAGAACTCTACACCCAAAAGCAGCAGGATACAGATTCTTGTCAAGTGAACTTGGAACATTTTCCAGAATAGACCACATACTAGGCTACAAAAAGAGCCTCAGTAAATTTAAAAACATTGAAATTCTACCAACCAACTTCTCAGATCACAAAGGTATAAAAATAGAAATAAATTATACAAAGAAAAGAAAAAGGCTCACAAACATATGTAGGCTTCACAACATGCTCCTAAATAATCAATGGATCAATGACCAAATTAAAACAGAGATCAAGCAATATATGGGAATAAAAGACAACAGCACAATGCCACAATTTCTGAGGGATGCAGTGAAGGCAGTTCTAAGAGGAAAGTATATAGCAATTCAGGCCTTTTTAAAGAAGGAAGAACAATCCCAAATGAATAATCTAATGTCACAATTATTGAAACTGGAAAAAGAAGTAAAAATGAGGCCCAAAGTCAGCAGAAGGAGGGACATAATAAAGATCAAATAAATAAATAAAATTGAGAAGAATAAAACAATAGAAAAAAATCAATGAAACCAAGAGCTGATTCTTTGAGAAAATAAACAAAATAGGTAAAGCTCTAGCCAGACTTATTAAAACAAAAAGAGAATCTACACACATAAACAGAATCAGAAATAAGAAAAGAAAAATCACGACCAACACCACAGAAATAGAAAGAATTGTTAGAAAATACTATGAAAATTTATATACTAAAAAGCTGGATAACCTAGAAGAAATGAACAACTTTCTAGAAAAATACAACCTTCCAAGACAGACCAAGGAAGAAACAGAATATCTAAACAGACCAATTACCAGCAATGAAATTGAATTGGTAATCAAAAACTACACACGAACAAAACTCCTGGGCAAGATGCAGTCACCACTGAATTTTATCAGACATATAGAAAAGACATAACACTCATTCTCCTTAAAGTTTTCCAATTATATAAGAGGAGGGAATACTTCCAAACTTATTATATGAGACCAGCATCACTCTAATACCAAAACCAGGCAGACACCACAAAAAAAGAAAATTACAGACCAATATCCCTGAGAAAATAAATACAAAAATACTCAACAAAATATTAGCAAAACGAATTCAAAAATACATGAAGAGGATCATATGCCATGATCAAGTGGGATTTTTTCAGGGATCCAAGGATGGTACATCATTCGAAAATCCATCAACATCATCCACCACATCAACAAAAAAGGACAAAAACAACATGATCATCTCCATATATGTTGAAAAAGCATTTGAGAAAATTCAACATCCATTCATGATAAAAACTCTCAACAAAATTGGAATAGAGGGCAAGTACCTCAAAATAATAAAGGACCTATATGACAAACCCACAGCCAACATCATACTTAACAGCAAGAAGCTGAAGGCTTTTCCCCCAAGATAGGGAACAGACAGGGCTGCCCACTCTCCCCACTTCTATTCAATATAGTACTGGAGGTGCTAGCCATGGCAATCAGACAAAACAAAGAAATACAAGGCATCCAGATTCGTGAAGAAGAAATCAAACTGTCACTATTTGAAGATGACATGTTATTGTACAAAAAAAACTCTAAAGACTCCACTCCAAAACTACTAGAACTAATATGTGAATTCAGCAAAGTTTCAGGATACAAAGTGAATACACAGAAATCTGTTGCTTTCCTTTACACTAATGATGAACTAGCAGAAAGAGAAATCAGGAAAACAATTCCATTCACAATTGCATCAAAAAGAATAAAATACCTAGGAATAAACCTAACCAAGGAAGTGAAAGACTTATACTGTGAAAACTACAAGACATTCATGGGAGAAATTTAAAAAGATACCAATAAATGTAAACACATCCCTTAATCATGGATAGGAAGAATTAATATTGTCAAAATGGCCATTCAGTCTAAAGCAATCTACACATTCAATGTAATCCATATCAAGATACCAACAACATTCTACAATGAATAGGAACAAATAGTTCTACAATTCGTATGAAACCACAAAAGACCCATAATAACCAAAGCAATCCTGAGAAGGGAGAGTAAAACAGTGGGAGATCTCACTTCACAACTTCAAGCTCTGCTAAAAAGCCATAGTATTAAAAACAATTTGGTATTGGCACAAGAAAAACCCACAGTCCAGTGGAACAGAATAGAGAGTCCAGATATTAATGCAAACATATATGGTCAATTAATATACAATAAAGGAGCCATTGATTTATAATGGAGACATGACAGCCTCTTCAACAGCTGATGTTAACAAAACTAGACAGCTACATGTAAGAAAATGAAATTGGATCATTGTCTAACCCCATACACAAAAGTTAACTAAAAATGGATCAAAGACCTGAATGTAAGTCATGAAACCATAAAACTGTTAGAAGAAAACAAAGGCAAAAAACTTTTGGACATAAATATGAGCAACTTCTTCATGAACATATCTCCCTGAGCAAGGGAAACAAAAGCAAAAATGAACCAGTGGGGCTATATCAAACTAAAACCTTCTGTACATCGAAGGACACCATCAATAGAACAAAAAGACATCCTATGGTATGGGAGAATATATTCATAAATGACATATCTGATAAGGGGTTGACATCCAAATTATATAAAGAGCTTACGTACCTCAACAAACAAAAAGCAAATAAGCCAATTAAAAAATGGGAAGAGGAACTGAACAGCCACTTCTCCAAAGAAGAAATTCAGATGGCCAACAGGCATATGAAGATACTCCACATCACTAATCATCAGAGAAATGCAAATTAAAACCACAAGAAGATATCACCTCACACCAGTTAGGATGGCCAGCATTGAAAAGACAACAACAAATGTTGGCAAGGATGTGGAGAAAGGGGAACTCTCCTACACTGCTGGTGGGAATGTAAACTAGTTCAACCATTGTGGAAAGCAGTATGGAAGTTCCTCAAAAAATTAAAAATGGAAATACCATTTGACCCAGTAATTCCATTATTAGGAATTCACCCTGAGAATGCAGCAGCCCAGTTTGAAAAAGACATATGCACCCCTATGTTTATCGTAGCACATTTACAATAGCCAAGAAATGAAGCAACCTAAGTGTCCATCAGTAGATAAATGGATAAAGAAGATGTGGTGCATATACACAATGGAATATTATTCACCCATAAAAAATCTTCCATTTACAACAACATGGATAGAGCTAGAGGGTATTATGCTCAGTGAAATAAGCCAGGCATAAAAAGACAAGTATCAAATGATTTCACTCATCTATGGAGTATAAGAACAAAGCAAAAACTGAAGGGACAAAATAGCAGCAGACTCACAGAACCCAAAAATTGACTAACAGTTACCAAAGTGAAAGGGACTGGGGAGGATGGGAGGGAAGGAGAGATAAGGGGGAAAGGGGGCATTACGATTAGCATATATAATGTAGGGTGGGGCCATGGGGAAGGCTGTGCAGCACAGGGAAGACAAGTAGTGATTCTATAGCATCTCACTACGTTGATGGACAGTAACTATAATGAGGTATGTGGTAGGGACTTAATAATGGAGGGAGTTCAGTAACCATATTTTGCTCATGTAATTGTAGATTAATGATACCAAAATTAAAAATAAATAAATAAATTATCTAAGCTTCAATCTCAAAAATCTAAGACAGAGGACAGCTAATTAAGCTCATATTAGAATAAATTAATCATGCTAAAACAAAGTGAAATAGAAAGCACATCTATTGGTGTGAAATATCTACAAAACCAGAGATTAGTTCTGAAATATTAATAAAATTTATTAGTCTCTAGTAATAAAAAAAGACATACAAATAATCAATAAGATTAAAAATAAAAAAGGGAACACCACTACTGATGTTTCAGTCATTAGTAAGATTAAAAGCAATTGTATGCCAATAAATTTGAAACTATAAATAAATGGACATATTCCTTGAAAAGCAGCTTGACACAATTGATACAAGAAATAGAAAATGTGAGTCTATTAAATTAATTAAATAAATTTAATTAATATAAAAGAATCTTCCTCTAAGGAAAATTCCAGGTCCAGGTGGCTTTGCTGATGAGTTCTACCATGCTTTTAAGAAATAAATAAGACAAATCTTATACAGCTATTTAAGAGAATAACAAAAGAGAGAATGCTCCCCCACTTGTTGCATAAAACCAAAATACCTATATAAAGGTATAAAACTCAACAAGTACACTACAAAATACAAAATTGCAGAACAATATCCCTCAGTAACTCAGACAAACTTTCTATACACAGTAACAAATAGAAACAAAAAATATATGAAATGAATAATACATCACAACCAAATGAGGTTAATTCCAATAATTCAAATTTCATGCAACAAGTAAAATTAATCCATGTAGTTCAATACATTTATAGTATAAAAAGGAAACTTGTGTTACTTTTTCAATAAATAGAAAAAAGTTGGTTAGTTTTAACATTCATGATTGAAACTATGAGCAAACTAGGAATGAATTTCCTTACCTGACAAAAGATATCTACAAAAATATTAAAGGAGAAGTTATAGGTAATTGTGATATTTTTAATTCACCCTGAAATGAAAAAAAGCAAAAACACTAACTGACAGTCTGTTGGAAGTCTTTGCCAGAGAAACAGTTAGAAAAATAAATACTCTACAGGCATAAATATTTTAAAGTTTCAGTGTATGCTATTGACTTATTTGTAGAAAATCCAAAGTAATTTGTAATTTTTATAATTCATATGTGATTTCTGTGACTGTCAAATTCAAGATCAATATGCAAACAGCTTCCAGCAAAAAATAGCTCCAAAGAAAATAATAAAAACCCTTTTTACAAATTTCCAAACAACATTACATTCTTCAGAGGAAATTTCATGAAAGATGAGTCCTTTGCATTGAAAACTGTAAGACAGTGAAAGAAATTAAATAAAATGGAGAGATATAGCATGTTAATATAATGGGACACTAAAGCTCATTAATATATCAACCTTCCCCAAAATTATCTATAGATTCACTGTATTGCCTATAAAAATTCTAGCAGGGTTTTGTTTTGGGGTTTTTTTTGTAGAAATTGGATGGTTGATTGTGAAATTTATATAGAAACTCCAAGAACTAGGCAATATGAAAGAGCAAATCTAGAAGACTTATAATACTGGCTATAAAGACATGATATAAAACAACAGTTTGGGCAAGGGATAAATAGATCAGCAGAACAAAATAGATGAGAAACAACTTGTACATATAGAGTCGCTTGGTTTATGGCAACATCATCATTTCAAATTATAAAATAAAATGGTCTTTTCAAAAAATGATACTGGGTCAATTTGATATCCAACTTGAAAAATGTACCTTGACTTCTACCTCACCCATGACACAAAAATGAAATTCAAAAAGGACCATAACAACAAAATGTAAAATCTGGAGCCATAAAACTTCCAGAAGGGAACAGGAGAATATTTTTTGTGATATTGAGGTAAACAAAGATTCTTAAACAAGAAATGAAAAACCTTATATATAAAAGAAAACTTGGAAAATTAGACTTCATTTGAATTAAGAATTTCAATTATAAAGGATGGTCAAAAGATAATAGTTACATTATAAAACAAATGACTGGAGATATAATACACTATATCTATATATAATATAGATACAGTCTACATAGTGTACTATAATGGACCATGGTTACTATAGTTAGCAATATTGTATATTTGAAAGTTGCTGAGGCAATATATCCTAAAAGTTCTTATCACAAGAAAAAAATATGTAATTTGGATGTTAAATAGATTTACTGGGGTGATCATGTCACAATATATAAATATATAAAACATGTAATACATCTGAAACTATGTTAAATGTCAGTTATAGATCAGTTTTTTATTTTTTATTTTTTTTATTATTTTTTTATTTTGGTATCGTTAATGTGCAATCACTTGAACAACATTATGGTTACTAGACTTCCCCTATTATCAACTCCCCACCACATACCCCATTACAGTCACTGTCCATCAGTGTAGTAACATGCTGTAGAATCACTACCTGTCTTCTCTGTGTCATACAGCCTTCCCCGCGCCCCCCCCCCCCCACATTACATGTGCTAATCATAATGCTCCTTTACCACCCTTATCCCTCCCTTCCAACCCATCCTCCCCAATGCCTTTCTGTTTGGTAACTGTTAGTCCATTCTTGGGTTCTGTGACTCTGCTGCTGTTTTGTTCCTTCAGTTTTTGCTTTGTTCTTACACTCCACAAATGAGTGAAATCATTTGATACTTGTCTTTCTCCGCCTGGCTTATTTCATTGAGCATAATACCCTCTAGCTCCATCCATGTTGTTGCAAATGGTAGGATTTGTTTTCTTCTTATGGCTGAATAATATTCCATTGTGTATATGTACCACATCTTCTTTATCCATTCATCTACTGATGGACACTTAGGCTATTTCAATTTCTTGGCTACTGTAAATAGTGCTGTGATAAACATAGGGATGCATATGTCTTTTTCAAACTGGGCTGCTGCATTCTTAGGGTAAAATCCTAGGAGTGGAATTCCTGGGTCAAATGGTATTCTATTTTTAGTTTTTGAGGAACTTCAATATACTGCTTTCCACAATGGTTGGACTATTTTATGTTCCCACCAGCAGTGCAGGAGAGTTCCTCTTTCTCCACATCCTTGCCAACATTTGTTGTTGTTTGTCTTTTGGATATTGGCCATCCTAAATAGTGTGAGGTGATATCTCATTGTGGTTTTAATTTGTATTTCTCTGATGATTAGGGATGTGGAGCATCTTATCATGTGCCTGTTGGCCATTTGAATTTCTTCTTTGGAGAAGTGTCTGTCCAGCTCCTCTTCCCATTTCTTAATTGGCTTATTTGCTTTTTGTTTGTTGAAGTACATAAGCTCTTTATATAATTTGGATGTCAACCCATTATCAGATATCTGATTTCTGAATATATTCTCCCATACTGTAGGATGTCTTTTTGTTCTACTGATGGTGTTCTTTGCTGTACAGAAGCTTTTCACTTTGATATCGTCCCACTCCTTCATTTTTGCTTTTGTTTCCCTTGCCCAGGGAGATATGTTCATAAAGAAGTTGCTCATGTTCATGTCCAAGAGATTTTTGCCTATGTTTATTTCTAAGAGTTTTATGGTTTCAAGACTTACATTTAGGTCTTTGATCCATTTTGAGTTTACTTTTGTGTATGGGGTTAGAAAATAATTCAGTTTCATTTTCTTACATGTAGTTGTGCAGTTTTGCCAAGACCAGCTGTTGAAGAGGCTTTCATTTCCCCATTGTATATTCATGGCTCCTTTATCATATACTAATTGACCATATATACTTGGATTTATATTTGGGCTCTCTAGTCTGTTCCATTGGTCTATGGGTAGGTTCTTCTGCCAATAAGAAATTGTCTTGAATACTGTGGCTTTGTAGTATACCTTTAATTCAGAAAGTGTAATTCCCCCCACTTTATTCTTCCTTCTCTGGATTGATTTGGCTATTCAGGGTCTTCTGTTCCATATAAATTTTAGAATGATTCGCTATAGTTCATTGAAGAATGCTGTTGGTATTCTGACAGAGATTTCATTGAATCTGTAGATTGCTTTAAGCAGGATGGCCATTTTGACAATATTAATTCTTCCTATCCATGATCACAGGATGTGTTTCCATTTATTGATTTCTTCTTTAATATCTTTCATGATATCTTTATTTCTAGTTTCATACCTTTTGTGGTCTGAGAAGATTGTTGTTACAATTTCAATCTTTGAATTTACTGAGGCTCTTTTTGTGGCCTAGTATATGATCTATTCTTGAAAATGTTCTATGTGCCCTTAAGAAGAATGTGTACCCTGCTGCTTTTTGGTGTAGAGTTCTGTATATATCTACTAGGTCCATCTGTTTTAGTGTGTTGTTCAGTGCCTCTGTGTCCTTATTTATTTTCTGTCTAGTTGATCTGTCCTTTGGAGTGAGTGGTGTGCTGAAGTCACCTAAAATGAATGCATTGCATTCTATTTCCCCCTTTATTTCTGTTAGTATTTGTTCACATATATAGGTGATCCTGTGTTGGGTTAATACATATTTATAACAGTTATATCCTCTTGTAGGAGAGACCCCTTTATCATTACATAATGTCTCTAGTTACTGTTTTTGTTTGGAAGTCTAATTTGTCTGATACAAGTACTGCAATTCCTGCTTTTTTCTCCCTATTAGTTGCATGAAATATCTTTTCCCATCCCTTCACTTTCAGTCTGTGTATGAATTTTGGGTGAAGTGAGTCTCTTCTAGGTAGCATATAGATGGGTCTTTTTTTTTATCCATTTAGTGACTCTATGTCTTTTGAGTGGTGCATTAAGACCATTTACATTTAGGGTGATTATCGCTAGGCATGTAGTTATTGCCATTGCAGGCTTTAGATTTGTGGTTACCAAAGGTTCAAGGGTAATTCCCTTACTATCTAACAGTCTAATTTATCTCACTTTGTATACTATTACAAACACAACCTAAAGGTTCATTTTATTCCTCCTCCATTCTTTATATGTTAGGTATCATATTCTGTACTTTTTGTCTGGCCCTTGATTGATTTTGGGTGTTGTTGATTTGATTTTGCATCTGCTTAGTAATTAATTGTTTTATTTTGCTGTGGTTTTGTTTCCCCTGGTGACATCTATTTAGCCTTATGAGTACTTTCATCTGTAGCAATCCCTCCAAAATGCACTGTAGAGGTGGTTTGAGGGAAGAAATTCTCTGAGCTTTTGCTTATCTGAAAATTGTTTAATGCCTCCATCAAATTTAAATGAAAACCTTGCTGGGTAGAGTATTCTTGGTTTGAGGCCCTTCAGCTTCATTGCATTAAATATATCATGCCAATCCCTTCTGGCCTGTAAGGTTTCTGTTGAGCAATCTGATGATAGCCTGATGGGTTTTCCTTTGTATGTGATCTTTTTTCTCTCTCTGGCTGCTTTTAAAAGTCTGTCTTTATCCTTGATCTTTGACATTTTAGTTGTTATATATCTTGATGTTGTCTTCCTTGGGTCCCTTGTGTTAGGAGATCTGTGAGCTTCCGTGGTCTGGGAAACTATTTCCTTCCCCACATTGGAGAATTTTTCAGCAATTACCTCCTCAAAGACACTTTCTATCCCTTTTTCTCTCTTTTCTTCTTCTGGTACCCTTATAATGCGGATATTGTTCCGTTTGGATTGGTCACACAGTTCTCTCAATATTCTTTCATTCTTAGAGGTCTTTTTTACTCTCTGTGCCTCAGCTTCTTTGTATTCCTCTTCTCTAATTTCTATTCCATTTACCATCTCTTCGACTACATTTAATCTGCTTTTAAATCCCTTCATTGTATGTTTCATTTCAGATATGGGATTTCTTAATGATTGAATCTCCATCTTCAATTCATCCCTGAGTTCTTGAATATTTTTCTGTACCTCCATGAGCATGTTTATGATTTTTATTATATACTCTTTTTCAGGGCGATTGGTGAATTCAGTTTCTTTTGGCCTTTTTTCTGGGGTTTGTGAGATTTTGGTCTGAAACGGGTTCCTTTGACATTTCATAATTCTATGTGGTGCCTACTCATGCTCAGAAGCTCTAGTCTCTGGAGCTGCTCAGCCCCTAAGGTGAGGTTGGGGGTTGTACAGGAGCGATACTGGGGCCTGGGGGGAGGAAATAGCTGTTTTACAGCTGCAGTGCCTGTCCCCTGTATCAGAGCCAGTGTGCTGAGCACACAGGTGTAAGCCTCTGTGTTTGGCATCTCTAGCTGTTGTAGGCAGGGCCTCCCTCTGTCTGGCCTGATGCTAGCACAGGGACTGCCAGTTTGTGAGCAGCTGCTGGCAGTCCAGGAGGAAGGCACAGCAGCGTGTGTGTCACAGTGGGAGCCTCAGAGCTAAGAAGCCAGCCAGGGGTTATGTAGCATGTGAAGGTCCTCAAAATTCCCAAACTGCTGGGCAGAGTGCGCCCAGATAACCTTGTCCACCTATCCCTTCTCCCACATAGGAAGCTCTGTGCAAACCCTGCCCCTTTAGCAGCCTTCTCACTGCTAAAAAGCCTGACAGATTGCCCACCTTTCCTTTGTCCCAGAGCAGCATGATATCGATCCCCATCCTCCCAACGCTCCAATGCACCAACCTCCAGAGCACCGCACAATGTAGGTTTCTGCTCACAAAGCAGATCTCCAGGGCTAGGTGTTCAGCAGTCCCAGGCTTCCACCCCCTCCCCACTGTGTTTCTCTTCCTCCTGCTGGTGAGCTGGGGTGGGGGTAGGGCTCGGGTCCTACTGGATCAAGGCTCTTGTACGTTACCCTATTTTGTGAGGTCTGCTCTGTTTGTGAGGTCTGTACGCAGTCTGGTGCAGCCTTCTTTCCTGTTGCTGTTTTAGGACTAGTTGTATTAACTATATTTTCACACTGCATGTGGTTTTGGAGGAATTCTCTATTTCGCCTCTCATACCACCATCTTGAATCCCACTCAGTTATACCTCAGTTTTTTAAAAAATTAACTTAATTAAAAAAAAATAACTTCAAATAATCCAACAAAGTAACCATATCCAGAATATGAAAAGCACTCTTTCAAGATAATAAGAAAAACCCCTACAGCACAGTATAGAAATGGCCAAAGAAATAAAAAAATTATCCAGATAAACAATAAACATATAAAAAACATGCTCAACATTATTTGTCATCAAATATTTGCAAATCTAAATCACAATAAGGTACCAATACAGAATGGCTAAAATAAAGAAATGGAAAAGGAAAAACGTGACGCAGTTTACACTCACATACATTGTTGATAGAAGTACACAATTATACAACTATCTTAGAAAACTAACAATATTTGCTAAAGCTAAATTTATACCAAACCTTTTACTCAAAATTCCACACCTGGTCATGTACTCAACAGAAATGAATGCTTGTGTTCATCAAGAGTAGGAAGATGTTCATCATAGACAATATCCATAATAGCCCAAACTTGGAAACAATCAAAATATCTTTCAGTAATAAATGAGATAAATAGACCATGCTATTTTCACACAATGGAACAGTACGTGGTAATAAAAGAATAAAATTAAACAGAATACAAT
The DNA here is from genome assembly GCA_029783875.1 of Phataginus tricuspis. Taxonomy (NCBI): domain Eukaryota; kingdom Metazoa; phylum Chordata; class Mammalia; order Pholidota; family Manidae; genus Phataginus; species Phataginus tricuspis. Next base: position 3,597,505 of record JAQQAC010008864.1, read on the forward strand.
TAAATTAAAAACAACAGGATAAATCTTACATAAATTATGTTGCATGAAAGGACCAGACTCAAAAGAGTATACATTGTATGATTCCATTTATACAAACTTCAAAAACAGGCAAACAAACTTGGAGTTTGGGATATAAAGTGGTTACTTCTGGGGTAGATGTTGATTGGGAGGGACATGATGCAGTCTTTGAGGTGCTAGGAATAGTCTGTGTGTCTTCATTTGATTATTAATGGCATCGATGTATGCATATGTACAGATATTGAGCTATACACTTAAAATTTTTTATATCTCAAAAAATGCAAATGACAGAATTGAAGCAGGGATCAAAAAATTTCTTAGCACTGAGAGATCATGTAAACTGTCTTAGGAGAGCTGCATGATTCCCACCTATCCCATTCTTCTTACATTCTTGTCACTTGGCTATTCAAGCCTTCTCACTAAGTCTGTAATTCAACTTCTCCTCCTTTGCTCATGATTTCTGGGTCTGTCACTTGTCTTCCTGTCTTCTGATTTTCCTTGTGTACCTTCACCAGTAACCTTATCACAAAGTGAATCTCTATGGTGACTAAACTAACCGCTCTCTCTCAGCTTCTGTAGTTTATATCTCCTATCTGGAAAATTATCCCCTTTCCTCTTCATTTACCCAAAACCTATTAATTTTTAGCACCTTCTGAAATGTCACTGTTAACAGAGTACTTTTCCATCTCTATTATTTTTTACAGTGCGTCCATACTATCTAATAAACACTTTATATTCCATATATTCCTTTGACTCACTCACTCACCTTTTCCAGATTTCTGCTTAAATGGTTTTTGTCCTTCCCTAAAACCTTACTAACAGTTGCAGATCCTCAACTTTCCTCTATTCTTAAACTACTTTATTTTCTTTCTAGTGCTTTCACATATACAAACACAAAAACAAAAAAATATATTCATCAGCCTCAAAAATAATAATTAGAATATAATGATAGTAAATATTTAGTGAATGAATACTAGAAAATATTTAATTCTGTGCACAGCACAATGTTGTGATTTATTACTTTGTGTGTTTTAGTTGCTGATGTTTTTATGTGTATATATGGTTTGTAGTTAAATAGACTTTAAATATATATAAGTCATCTTGAAAACTACAAGACACTCATGAGAGAAATTAAAGAAGGTACCAATAAATGGAAATATATCCCATGCTCATGGATAGGAAGAATTAATATTGTCAAAATGGCTATCCTGCCTATAGCAATCTACAGATTCAATGCAATCCATATCAAAATACCAAGGGCATTCTTCAACAAACTAGAACAAATAATTCTAAAATTCATATGGAACCACAGAAGACCCTGAATAGCCAAAGCAATCCTGAGAAGGAAGAATAAAGTAGGGGGGATTACGCTACTTTGTACAAGTTCTACTGCAAAGCCACAGTAATGAAGACAATTTGGTACTGGCACAAGAACAGACCCATGGATTAATGGAACAGAATAGAGGGCCCAGATATAAACCCAAGTACATATGGTCAATTAATATAAAATAAAGGTGCCATGGATATACAATGGGGAAATGACAGCCTCTTCAACAACTGGTGTTGGCAAAACTGGACAGATACATGTAAGAGAATGAAACTGGATTATTCTGTAACTTCAGAAACAAAAGTAAACTTGAAATGCATCAAAGACCTGAATATAAGTCATGCAACCATAAAACTCTTAGAAGAAAATATAGGAAAAAATCTCTAAAATATAAACGTGAGCAATATTCCCTGAGTACATCTCCTTGGGCAAGGGAAACAAAAGCAAAAATGAACAAATGGGACTACATCAAACTAAAAATATTCCATGCAGCAAAGGACACCATCAGTAGAACAAAAAGTCATCCTACAGTATGGGAGAATATATTCATCAATGACATATCTGGCAAGGGGTTGACATCTAAAATATATAAAGAGCTCACATGCCTCAACAACCAAAAAGCAAATAGCCCTATTAAAAAATGGGTGGAGGATAAGAACGGACACTTCCCTGAAGGAGAAATTCAGACAGTCAATAGGCACATGAAAAGATGCTCCACGTTGCTAATTATCAGGGAAATGTAAATTAAAACTACAATGAGATATCAGCTCACAGCAGTTAGGGTGGTCATCATCCAAAAGACAAGGAACTACAAATGCTGGCACAGAGAAAGAGGAACCCTCCCACATTGCTGGTGGGAATGTAAATTTGTTCAATCATTGTGGAAAGCCATATGGAGGTTCCTCAAAAAAGTAAAAATAGAAATACCACTTGACCTAGGAATTCCACTTGGAATTTACCCAAAGAAAACCAGATCCCAGATACAACAAGACATATGAACCCCTATGTTTATCACAGCATTGTTTACAATAACCAAGATATAGAAGCAACCTAAGTGCCCATCAGTAGATGAATGGATAAAGAAGAGATGGTACATATACACAATGGAATATTTTCAGCCATGAGAAGAAAACAAATCCTACCATTGCAACAACATGGATGGAGCTAGAGGGTATTATGCTCAGTGAAATAAGCCAAGTACCAAGTGATTTCCTTCATTTGTGGAGTACAACAAAGAAAAACTGAAAGAACAAAACAGCAGCAGACTCAGACTCCACGAAGGGACTAGCAGTTACCAAAGGGGAGGGTTTTCGGGGGTGGGGAGGGAGGGAGAAGGGGATTGAGGGGTATCATGATTAGTACACATGGTGTGTGTGGGGTCACGGGGAAGACAGTGTAGCACAGAGAAGACAAATAGTGACTCTGTGGCATCTTACTATGCTGATGGACAGTGACTGCAATGGGGTGTGTTGAGGGGACAAGATAATATCAATGAATGTAGTAACCACAATGTTTTTCATGTGAAACCTTCATAAGAGTATATATCAATTATACCCTAATAAAAAAAATTTTAATCAATGTTACTATGATACTGTTTTCACAATAAGTCCATTTTATATTAAAATTTAATACCATATAAAATAGAACATGTATATATATATATATATATATATATATAAAATAAGCATTTGCTGAGGTGCTATTTTCTGGGTTACTTGAATACTTTCCACATATTGCTGTTATCTGGTAATATTTTCCTTTAGTACATTTGTTGATTAAAATCTATTTACTTCATTTTTTTCAATTCATTAAATTCAATGGATGCATTGTAAGGACTAAGGCAATGAAAAGCATATTCCTTGTCTACATCGGAACAGAAGTGATTTGAAGAAACTCAAGTCGATATTCAAATAAACAGTATGCTTGAACTTATAAGGGTGAAGGATTCCAGATAAAGCTAATATTAGTATGATATGTGGTTGTACAATAAGAGGTGGGATCTTAGGACACTTGCAATGGTCTAAAACTCCAGATATATGTGAACCAATATTGTAAGTACATGTTTTTTCCAGGAAGCTATTTTATTGACTCATATTATTTGTTTTTAATCCTCCAATTTTTCTGGAAATTATATTTCTTTTGTTTCACTACCTGCTTAATTATGTATTTACTAACCAAATTAATTTAAAGAATATTATTTATAAGATGTAATTAAAATTCATATTTTTCAATGAAAATCACACTCTAACAATTCCAAATAATGAGTATAGCTCTAACAGCTAGGGATTAGTCTAGTCATGCAGAAGCTGGGCAAATTAGTAGAGAATAAAGAAAAAGTATTTAGTTTCTTAAAGGTATCCAAATCCTAATATAAATGAACAGTTTCATGTTAAACAAAAGGGTAAAAATTCTCAACATGACCTCCAAATAATACCATTTGACCCAGGAATTCCACTCCTAGGAATTTACCCTAAGACTGCTGCAGCTCAGTTTGAAAAAGACAGATGCACCCCTATGTTTATCGCAGCATTATTTACAATAGCCAAGAAATGGAAACAACCTAAGTGTCCATCAGTAGATGAATGGATAAAGAAGATGTGGTACATATACACAATGGAATATTATTCAGCCATAAGAAAGAAACAAATCCTACCATTTGCAACAACATGGATGGAGTTAGAGGGTATTATGCTCAGTGAAATAAGCCAAGTCGAAAAAGACAAGTATCAAATGATTTCACTCATATGTGGAGTATAAGAACAAAGAAAAAAAAAAACTGAAGGAACAAAACAGCAGCAGACTCACAGAACCCAAGAATGGACTAATAGTTACCAAAGGGAAAGGGACTGGGGAAGATGGGTGGGAAGGGAGGGATAAGAGGGTAAAAGGGGCATTACGATTAGCAGATGTAATGTTGGTGGGGTATGGGGAGGGCTGTACAACTCAGAGAAGACAAGTAGTGATTCTCATCTCACTACGCTGATGGACAGTGACTGTAATGGGGTTGGTGGGGGGGACCTGATGCAGGGGGTAGTTTAATCACCATAATATTGCACATGTAATTGTAGATTAATGATACCAAAATAGATTATAAATAAAAAAAAGAAAAAAAGAAAATGCATAACCAGTGACTCTCTAAATATCCATTGAGATTAACTAATAAAGTGACTAAAAACAAATGAAAAAATAAATAAATAAAAAACAAATGTGTTTCATTCAAAATCTTTTAAATATGCTTGGTAGTTTCTTTTGTAGCAATTATGCCACAACACACACACAAATAAACACACGTACATGTATTCACATGAATAATGACTCAAAAAAAATTTTAAAGATGTTGAATATATGGATGTCCAAGTCAAAGGAGTATGTGGTTTGCAAAAATCAGAAAAGTAGGTCATAGGAAACTATAGCTATATTTACACAATTCTTACTAATTCTTGCTACTGGTTCAAGTTTTGTTATTATCTTTTATTTACAAGATAAACTTTTTTTATTGCAAATGGACATTTTACTTCATACATATACTCAAGGACTATCTCCATTTTTTAAAATTTTTTATTAAGGTATCATTGATATACAATCTTATGAAATTTCACAAGAGCAACATGTGGTTACTACGTTCACCCATATTACCAAGTCCCCTGCATATAATACACATGTGAATGCTGTATCAAGAAATTTCCAATATGATTCCAAATAGTAAAATTGAAAGATGTATTTGCCTCAGTGAATATATATTTAGCTTTTAGCAACACTTCTGCACATAAGTGCTTTGGTTTTATAGATATAAAAATGAAGTTGAAATAAAAATGATAATTTCTTCAAAAAATATGCCTGCTTGCTGGCAGCTAAAAAAAAAAAAGGGTAAAAATTCTCAACATGGCCTCCAGTATTTCTATAGTCCTCTTGAAAAGAAAAGATGTCCTGTTATATGCTATTGTAGCAAATAATTCTTAGCAGCACAGCTATCTCTAAATTGTACTGATGGTTTCAATTTAAATTAAAGTCATTGTTATCAGTCCCTGCAGATGTATGAAAAGTTTACTGTCTAAGTGGCACCATAAAGTGAAACTGAATAATACAATAAAAATGAAGGCAGGTTAATTAAAATGAAACCCAGAAAGACTTCTCTAGGAACTATTTCATACTGTAAGTCAAATTCTTTCCTTTCTCCTCTTTCCCACATTTCCAAATTTTAAAACTCGACGACTTGAAAAAAATTTTATAATGAATATGAGTAAAAAATTGCATGTCAAAACATACCAATGTATGTGAGCTTAAAAAAAATTCCATTTGTCTTTTTTCTCTTTTAAGAAAGTGCATTTAAATCATTCCAAATGGTATATTATGAAGGCCAGAAACAGTCAGCCCAGCCAAGCTGAAATGAGGAATGAATTTGCTTGAGAAATAAAAGGAAAACAGCTAAAAATGAAATATTTTGTGGTATTTAAATTGCAAATGTGTCTATTTTTTATCAATGTCTCCAATTATGTTTTAGTAGCTTTGTATAAATGAAGAAAGTAGCATCTTTTTCTCGCCACTGTTATCAACAATTTAGACAGTGCAATTAATTTCTCTTTGGCATGTGTGTACTTCTTTCTCTTCAAAATTTTGGCAGTTGTTTTTCTAGGTTTAGGATTTCCATCTACTTGGTGGTAGATCTGATAATTTCACAAATAGATGGTGCCCATGTGGGGGGGAGGACAGGGAGGAAAGCAAGATTAGTACCAGAAAAATAAGGACTTTCTGTAGAGAATTCATAAACATGCCATTTTCCACCATTTCTTTCATTATATACAGAAAAGTTTGAGCTTATATTCCATATTTCAGCTTCTTAGGAATGTGAATGACAAATATTTTAATTTTTTGAAGCGACTTCTAAAATGAACTGTTACCAAATGTTTTCAGGCTGTTTGTAATCTGAGCCACCTTATAGTTAATCCTTTTGACTATGACAGGAACCTCTCAGTTTTTCCCCAAACATAAAAGGCCACAAATACGCCCTTCATTGTCATTTTTACTAAGTAATACAAATTTGGAAATAAGCTTGGTGGTAGCTATTCTTAGATTTCCATTGGGTAAATAAAATTTGTTTGTATCTTGGCTTCATCAACGAATGGTTATTTTCATTGTTACTTTACTCCCTATTCCTTGCGAAGGCAAGGGGTTTCTCAGGGGAAGACCCTCCCCCTAGTTCTACCGGCAGCCTCTCAGAAGAATTCCTGACAGACACTGCTTAGATTCTAGACCCTGTGATTAGCTGAGCCAATTTCCAGTGTCTGGGAATATATTTTCCAAGAGAGAAAAGACCTCTCTCTCCTCCCATAGCAGATTCTCCTGGTACTAAGAACCTAGGCTAGCCTGTGACGTTTATTTCTCCTCATGTTTCTCCCATGTGGTGGCAGCTATAGTTGGACTGTCCAGACTAAGAAAGCCCACAGAAGGCAGGTGGAGTGCTTAATCCACTGATGTTAAGCAAATGATTTCTCTGTGGCTCTGTCTGCCCTGGTCTCCATCCTCAGCGTGATTTCTGAGATTAATGGAGCAGGTTCTGAGCAAAAGGATGCTCAGCTTAACAGGTTTCACTAGTAATAAATTAAATGTCACACTGATTTTATTTTGGTCTCTCCCTTTCAGGGATCTCTGGGTGGTGTTTGAGTGGCTGTGCCATGCAACACCCCAGGAAGCCAGTATTTGTAGCAGGTCCAGAGGAATAGTCTACCGATCTTAGACACCCTCCAGAAAAATGGCATTTGACTTTTTTTGTAGTAGCTTATTCAGAATATTCCTCTAGAGTGTATTTTCACTACACTTTTGATATATGTTTTTATCAGTTGATGTAATTGTCCCAATATTTTGGTAAATACATGTCCCAATATACAATCTAAAATATAGTTTTAAGCAAATATTTGCCATAAACTTTTAACTGAGGAAGAGACCAGTATTTACAAATTCACTAATTTTACCAGTCAGCCCTAGTCAAAACTGACCTTTGTAAAAACTATCGATGACTGCCCCACCCTGGCCAGTCAGTCCATCCCCTGCTCTCCTATAATAATCTTAAATAATCAGTTCGTTTGGCAATTAACTGTATATGTACCTTGTGACATTTCTTCAGCTTATATATTGTTATTTTGAAATTGTCATTTTCTTTTTAAATTATTGTGCTATTTTAGAGGGCACAGATTCAGTTTTAAATTCTATGATAGAATAATAATAATGAACGTGTGTTGAGCTTTTACTATATGTCGGGTATTGTTCCAAGTATTAGATATATACATCAGCACATGGGATTCTTACCGCAAATTTGTGAGTTTAGTACCATTTCATTACCTTTTTATGAATGCAAAAGTTAAGTAACAGCTGTTAACTGGTTGCGTTGCATTCACCCTAGCTCCTAATATTTTGTCCAAAAACAGCAAATGTTTTTATGCACAGAAAATATGGAATTTGAACACACAGAGAAAAGAATGAGGCCCTTAGCCTCACAAAGACGATATTTATGAGATTGCAGTCTAAAGGGCTTTCACATACTTACCTTTAGATGGTTAGAGACAACCGTACCTCTATCTAAAATAAACATAAATATGGAACAGGAGAGCTGGATGAAAATACAAATTTTCCCAGTCATAGAGCCATAGATAGGAGGAGACTCTGGTCCAGAGCCTTTTCAAGTTGGCTTATGTTGGATTCCCATCCCAGGCTGTATTTTTATTGTGTTAGCCCACCAGGACGGGCCGCTGGTAAATGAATTTATAAAAGAAAGTTTCCCTCACAAAGGCCTCAGTAGCAAGGCTTTAACAAGGTTTGCTGAGTATTCCGTGAGTAATAGCTTTAAGAGGGTCAACTAAAAGACATTTTTATTGTGCACTATGTGGTATTTTATTACATCAGCCCTTTGGCTTCCATGTGGTAACCTTTCAAAAACTTTTTAGAGCAATTTCTTAAAACCACTTATTGAATTTAACTATAATAGAATCTCACAGAGCTCTGTATCATTCTTTTCTTTATGATGAAATCCAAGATATTCTCTAATCACCATGGTTTTCTAAGGCATAATTCAAATGAAGGTGATAGGGAAAAATTTACAAGGACAGCAATTTACAAGGACGGCTGTCTAGCCAGGTGGCCCCCCTCTGTCTCCCCCTCCTCAACACAAACAACAAAAAACACTCTGACGTCCCACTCCGCCGAGCACCCGCTCCTAGGCTCACTCCCTAGGCTCACTCCCCCTCGCCTGTCCCCTTGCTGTGCATGTAGGAATGTCACAGATGCAGAAGCAGAAAGGTATATATTGCTCCCTTTGCCTCTGTTCGGGGCTCAGACTTTTGGGAGATTATCGCCCTCTGAGCCGGCCGGTGTGAAATAAAGCCTCAACACTCCAAGACCTCCAAGTGCCGCTTGGTTCTTCCGTCAGTGATCCAGTCCAGGCTTTCCAGTATTTTCCATAACAAAGGCAGGATAAAGTGACATTTCAATCTGAATTATTCCTAATTTTCCAGTAATTTATCAACAAATACTATCAATTTAATTATATTCTTTATCTATCTATATATATATGTATGTATGTTCAATTTTGTGATCATGTGAGTCTAAAAGCAAACTGTTTGCAGGGATTTTTTTGGTATATATTGGAATCTTTTCTTACTCTCTTCTTGCTAATAGATCATTAATTCAGCCATTCATTCAACTAGCAAGTTTTCATTAAAAGAATATATTATATTCCAATCATTGTATCAGTATCCAAAGATATTTTGCTAAGCAAAACAAGCATGTAACCTACCCTCAGTCTAGTGAGGACACCAGATATTAATGGAGAAATTATACCAATATATAAATCCTAACTATGATCAGTTCTATGAATCAAAATAAAACTGGTAACTATGAAACAGATGAGAAATGCCTCATCTCCCTGGTAGAATTCTGTAATGCAGACAAAATAAAATTACCAGTGGGATGCTTTTTACAGCATATTTCTTGAATATTGAACTCTCAGACTCCTCTAGATAAACTGGAACCAATAAACAACCAAATAGATACTCCTCTATTTCCAACGCAAATAAGTCGTTGAAAAACAGCAACTGTTGATGAAGTCATATTAATAAACTGTTAATCCACAGAAGAAACAAAGTCTCAAGGGTCATTTCCTTTTCAAAAACATCAATCAAGAAATGTATTAATGTCTTTGTAGGTGAAATGTTTCCAGGTGAAAATTGGGTGCATATACAGATAGGGTTCACTTTAAAAGGATGCCTCTTCTAAGTTTATCAAAGTTAAATCAAATGTAGATATAAGTTATTGTTATGATCATATAGCAACTCAGGAATCCAGATTTCTCTTTCAGAGTGAATTTCCAGCTGTCTCAAATTGGTTTATGATTATTGCTTCTGTTGATAGCATTGATATTGTTTTATATTTTATCTTCATTTTGTGTTAAACAATACATGAATTTCTTTTAACTTTCTATGTACCAATTCAATACTTTGTTTGAAGGCAGCTGACAGTTTCAGCGAAAAACAGTATAATCTCATTTCTTCTTATTTATCCAGCTGAGATGAAATAATCAGTCAAGCAGAACGTGCATTTTAAAAATGTATACCAGCATTTATGTAAAGTTAAGAAAGTAGTTTATTATCTGAGAGTGAGATTGCCAAAGAAACCACAATTCCATTGTAAATGCCATACCAAATTCTTCATTTCTTAACAAATGTCATTCTTTTCTAATTCTTTGAGAAAATAGAGGCTACCTTTCATTCACAGGTTCTGTTGTTTCACGCTATTATTTAACCAAATGTCCTATTAATTATCAAGAATGCGCAACTTTGTCCCCAAACCTTGACATTCTGAAGTTAAGACATATCTTTTTTTACTTTACTTCATAATTTTCTCATAGTATATCTTAAACAAACTTTTTCACAAGATTACAGAAATGTCCCCACTCATGTTAAAGATGTGGTTGAAAACCAAAACCATTGCTTTAGTAAACTATTATTCTTGTCATTAGAAAAAGTATACTACATACATGGTACATCTTATATGCATATTTAATGAGAATTCAGAAATATCCCATTAATGAAGCATTATAAAGATAGATATAAAAATGAATTAATTTATTGTCATTTCAGACATTTAGGCAAACAAATAATTTCATGGAACTAATAACACTTATGGTTTATGTTTTATACCAGAGTTTTATATCAATAAAAAATCAACAGTTTTTACAATCTTTAAATTACATGTTTCTTTAAAATACTTTAACTGAATTCATTTATATAGATGAAACATAAAAACTGCATTTGAATGTTGTTCATTCCTAATTATTTTTAAATCCAGATGGCAAAAATACCTTAGCACTAAATTTCATAACACAGTTGTCATAAATTTAATAATGATAAATTATATTTATGGAAAGAATACAACAATCAAATACAATTTAGAGCATATTTTTCTAATAATATACAAAAAAAGTACTTGGATGGGTGTTTAAAAATGTGTAGAATGTATTCAGAGATTGAGAAATACAATAGTCAACAACCCAAATCAAAATTAATCAGAAATATTATTCACACACTTGATTTTATAAACTTAAATAAAAAGGGTACTTCTAATGTTTAGGTTTTTATTCTCAGAAGATTTATAAGAATAAGAGTGATCCACCGTCAACAGCAGGTTAATCACATCACATTGTGTTAGTGTCATGTTGTCCTCAAGCACGAGTGATGTTAAAAAAACAAATAATGTGAAATCAGTATTCAAAGACAATTATGGAACTATTCAAATTATAGGGAATGTGCAAAGGCGATTTGAATTAGCAAATTTAAGTGGGTGTCTTTTTTTCAAATGTCTCTTAATACTAATAAGCAAGAAGAAAATGGTCCTGGAACTCCACTAATCAAGAGTTGTCAATGGTGGGTCACAAGAACTAAGTAATGGAGGCAAATTTTATACACTTAGTAATAAGTAGGAGATTATTATATATGATTTTATCTTAATTGGTTTTGAAAATTAATTGGGTGGTAACAAACGCTGGCATAAAGCTTTTCATTTGAATAGAACAATTAAAAACCCAAAAGGCTCGGAGTTGATGATAACCACTCTACTGGATTAGCTCCTAGCTATAAAATCAAAGGAGATTTATTATTTATTTGAAAATTGAGTTAATGTTAATGACTAATGTATATTACTTAGCTGAGAATATTTTTACTTTTCAATGCATGTTTCTTTGGTCAAGGTCAAGTCTGTATAAAACTGATATAATAGTGACTTCCATGAAAACATTTTTCCTCATTTACATCAAAATTGGAAAATATGTAATTAAAGTGGCAGAACATAGTATTCATTACCTTATATCCAATAACTGAATTCTTTGTTTTTGTCGTCTATAATATCTGCCATGCTAAGAACAATATTGAGCTCAAATTATAAATAAGAACAATCACTTCTATATTTACCTGCTTTGATGAGGTTAAAATTATGTATGCCTTTCCTAAGTTTAATTTGTGAAACTTTCAAGTTGTCTCTTAATATAGTAAAAATGGAAATATGTATCCTAGCCTTGGTATTTGTTTTAGATAAAATATTTTGGGATGAACCCTAGTTTGTTAGCAACTAAGGAAAAGAGTTTATTCTCAATCATGTTAATATTAACAGATAATTTACTTCCAAAATCCTAAATATTAAGAAAATATTTATGGTTATGGAATAATACTTAGTACAAGTGACATACATATATTCACAGAAAGACACAATCACTTGTATTTCTATAGTTATGCTTAATTGGTTAATATTCAACAGGAATTTTTAACTTTTCTCCCAGCCTTTAACAACTAATTTCTTATCAGATATTGCAAACTCATTTTGCCTACATTTTATCTTGCTGGTGTTTGAAAAGGAGTGGCAGTGTTTTTGTATGTCATCAGATTTTTAAGCAGATTATTCAGAGCAAATTCCAAATGCTTTAGGTACTTACAAGAATGAAATGAAAGGATTAGTCTAGCTTTTGTTTGTTTTGTTTTAATACACAATGTGAATTCTTTTTCCTACAAAGATACGGAATAAAAAAAAAAGATTTTAAAATGAAAAATATTTCTTTTAAATTGAGTGAATATCTTTCCGCTTTAAAATAAGTTTGGAAAAATTCATTTTATATAAGATTAATATTGTCAATTATATAAGTAATGAATCAGTTATTCAAGTAAGTAAATATTATTTTACACTCACACTAACAAAATATTGGGATCCAATGTCAATTAAAGTATTGTATCTAAGTAGATGGAAATAAATAAAGCAAGAGAATGAACAGAATAAAGAGCAGAAAGTATATTATCTTAACAAGAAATGCTGGATTTTGTCTTTTGAAACATGTTCCAAATTGATAAGCTTTCTATATTCACCAGGAGTGTTTGTTTTCATGTTTTCATAGCTGTTCATCAGTCTTTGACAAGCTCTTCGTGGCTAAGGAAGTTTAATATTATTTCAAAATTCTTTGTTCAACTCACAGATATGATCAAAATATACTGCCATAGTATCAAGAGTGTTGAAGAATTATGCCTTTAAAGTTGTGCCAAGAAACCTAGCCACTGTTTTTCTTTCATTATCAAACAGAGTTCTACACTGCCTGCCTTTGCGCGAGGCAATCCCATAGATATTTCTCATACAACTGCTTACTGCAAAAGTTTTAGACCAGAAAATACTTTTCTCACCCTGGGGAAGTAACACGGTATAAGAAGAAAAAAATCGTATGTAAAAACAAGAGAAGTGTCTCTGCCATTAACCAAAAAATGGTGGCAACTCTCCACTAGCTAGTCTTTATATCCAGAAAATGGTAGGAGTGCCTGTAGGGTCTCTGGTGTCCTGCTTATCACTGAAGTCAGGAGCCTGCTTCCTTTCTAGTCAGTTAAATGTCCAGTTCTTATTACAAGGGGTATGACCAAAATCTGACGACACATCTCACAGCCTTAATATAGGCTGAATAGTTTGTGAAAAGGAACAAGTTGTGGGGGTGGCTAGGAAATAAGGAGGGGAGGGAGGGTAATTTATATCCAGCTGTTTCTTGACATCTTAGATTGTCCAAGCACTCCCCTTCACAGATCTGATCCTATTCCAGTGTTCACCCTGTCAGTGAAGGACACCACCATCTAGAAATCTGAAGCCCCAAATCCCTCTATCAATACTCAAATGCAATCCATCACTAAATCTTCTTTGTTTTAGCTGTTAGAAATCATCTAATTCTGTCCACTTCGCTCATGTCCATCTATTATAACTTTTATCTTGGAGGCTACAATAGCCTTTTAAGTTGTCTACTTAAATTGCTTTTCCATAGCCAAACTAGCATCTATTCTATAACTCTTAAGTTCTTCTCAAAATGTGCCTTCTTGTCATATCACTCCATACCTCAATGTTGAAGAAAATTCTGTGACTTACCATTGCTTTTAGAAGTCCAACACATTGCAATCCAGCAGAACTTTCTTCAATAGTGGAAATGTTCTCCGAAATTTCCAATATGGTAACTACTAGCCACAAGTGTCAACTGAGTGCATGAAATGTATCTAGTTCAAAAGAGGAACTAAATTATTAATTCTGTATAATTTTAACTCCAAATTTAAATCCAAATTTAAACGAGCACATTACCTAGAGGTGTCTTTGTTGGACACTGTTGCTCAAACATATGGCCTCTGCATTGTTTGGCTTCTTTCTCCTCTCCAGCCTTTTTGTATTCCAAGCCTTCTACCCACTTGCTCTCTCTGATTCACTCCTTTCAGTTTCAAAAATTCATTTTTCTCCTTGATACCTCAAGAAATTTGTGCACTTATTATGCCCCATGATGCGAAAATTCTTCCCATCCTTTTTCTTCTCATTAACACCTGTATTCATCCTTCAAAAGATCCAAGAATGAAAATCATTTCCTTAGAGAAGCCTTCCCCAGTCACCTGATGAGGTCATTTTTAAATGTTCTTATAAGCAATTACTTATACTTCTTCATTGTCCTTACCATGATCACAGTCTTATATGTACGGATGTAGTTTTTGATAAATCCAGACTGGGCACAGATCACTGTTGCCTAGCAATTGCTCTAGCACTTAGCAGAGAGTAAGTCCTCCATAAATATTAATTGCAATAGTGAGTGATACTTTATCCTATTTACTTACATGGAAACCCTCTACTAACATTTGAGCCAAAAGCTCAAAGAAACAGTGATTGATAGCCTCCAATTTGCCTGTAACAGTTTAAACTACATTCAGGCTGACAAATTAGTGAAGTAAACGTTCAAAACTTTCACCAACAACCTGAGGAGCACAAATCCCTCTGCTCTTTACATCTTAATTTAATTCCTTTTGAAGTCATTTGTACCTTTAACTGGCATTTCAATTGCCTTGTGTGCTTCTGAGTTTCCCCATTTCACACTTGATATCAGCATGCTTGTGCACAGCTTAATACCTTCAAAGAGCCAAATATAGTTTTACTAACTCAGATTCTTAAGCTCCTTTTCAAGGATATTCATGTTTAATCCGTATTTTTCATAGTGACAGGTTCAATCCTAATTCCATAAGTATGTCTCCTTTTTTTGAGGGGATACATTTGTAGAGTAATCTGCACCTTCATCCAGCTTGCCTCCCACCTTGAAGACAAACAAGGTGTCTCTCTGAATTATCTAAAGGGCATGTCATACAGACTAGTACACTCTGCATTTAGATGACTATCCGTACCAAATAGTTAGTAATCTACTCATAATTCCATAAAACATTAAAGACTTTCCAGTAAACTTTACATCAAATCTTTTTAGTCAAATGACACGGATGTGAAAACATGCTGAGAACATTCACCTGTGGCCCCTCTTGCCCCTCTCAATATGGCAGAGGCTGGACTTTGGAGACATAAGGTATGGGGCCAAAAGTATGTATTTCAAAAATCACAACATACTGACAAATTCACTTATGCACCTAACATTCTGAGTCCCATAACATCAATTTATAATATGAAATTAATAATAATACTTTTCCATCATTTACTAATATTCAATGAACTAATACAGCTCAAGTACTTATAGTACATTTGGAATATGTTAAATTCTCTTCCTATTGCCTTTTTATTAACATTTGTCAAGATCTTCTATCCAGAAACTCTATCTACATGGGCTTTAAATCTAAATTGAAATTGAAATCGGAAAGTTCCTGAGAAGATATGCCTTTTGTCACAAGATCTATTTCTGTCTTTTTTAATAAATAAATAAGCCAATTTTAATCTCATTTTTGAAATACCTGTTAAATATCCTGTTTCTTCTCATAAGTTCAACTTCACTTTTGAATAAGAAAATGTGATTAAAAAGGGCAAATAATTTTGAGAAAATAAAAAACTGGGAAGAAAGATTTTTTCTTTTTAACCTGGTTGATTTTCACTCTTTATGTGTGTATGCAGCCCCTAAGTTCACATTATACAGAATTGTTATTAATCTTTCCATTATATATATAATTTCCTAAGATATTAAGAATTCTTTAACACCTTAATTTTTTTGACTTATTCCATAGAGATGATCTTTATTTTTAGGAGAACTATTTGTATATTCACATAAATTAAAATACAAACATGTTAATATTCAGAAGTGCAAAGAAACTGTAGTTTCCTATATCTTGCATTTTTGTCTCTTTGAAGTTTTTGCCATTAAAAAGAAGCCACTATCTCAAGATGGTGGTGACATGAGTAGGATGGCTGAAATCTCCTCCCAAAAGCATATATACATTGAAAATACAGTGAAAACAACTATACCTAAAAGAGTGACTAGAAGATACAGTACACCAGTCAGGCTACATCTACATATGTGAGAACTCAACATCTCACGAAAAGGATAGGATACAAAGCTGTGACCCAATGGGACCCAAGCACTCCCCCCACCCCAGCGCACTGGTGAGAGGAAAAGAATCAGAGTGGGGAGGGAGTGGAAGGACAGGACTGCTAAATAACCAGCCCTACTAATCTGCACCGGGAGAACAGACACACATTGCATGGTGTACTGGATATTACAGGAACGGAAAAGCAAAATCCGGGACTAAGACTGCGAACAGGTTCCCACAGCCAGCTGCCCTGGGACAAAAGAAAAGCAGGCGGCGTTAAAAGGAACAAGGGTTTAACAAATGGGCAAAATCATCCTGGCACACAGCGCAGCGGGCTGCGAACTTCAAGGAACTTCAGGTGCCCTAACCCCCTGGGTGGCCACGCAGCACTGAAGCCCCTCACGGCAATAAGCAGCCTGCCCTTCATTCCTCCTCACCAGCTGCAAGTGAACCTGCTGATTGGCCATTGCTGTGGAGCAACTGGGGAGCAGCCCCGCCCACAGAAATACACAGAGGCTTCTCCCAGCGTGTGGCTAAATTGGCCCAACCAGAGCCTGCCCCTTCCTGCAGATGACCAACACAGACAACAGAGACGGGTGCAGAGACTGGAAGACACAAAGGGGCTTTATTCTTGCAACAAACATGAGCTGCTGGCCTGCAAACCCTGCCAGTGCACTAGGCCATCCCAAGGGCTGTCCCACCGACGGCAGCTCAGAGGATCAACCCAGGAGCTGCCACCTGCACATGGATGACCAGCACAGGCACAGGAAGCTGGTGCGGAGTCCTGAAAACACGTAGGAGCTCTGTTCTCACAGCAAACATGTGGTGATCACCTACACCCACCACCACTGCCCTGGGCCATCCTGAGACTGCCCCACCCCATGACAGCACAGGGAATCAACACAGAGGCTGCTCCCTGTGTGTGGTTGCCTGGCACAGGCAGTGGAGAAAAGCACACAGTCCCAAAAGCACAAAGGGGCACTGTTCCCGTGGGAGAACACATGCCAATTTCCCGCAACCCGCACCAGGGCCTAGGCCATCCTGATGGACCACCCAAAGGCTGGTACCTGTGTGCGGTTGACCGACAGAGGCAGCAGAGATGGGCAATGTGACCAGCAAGCAAGAAGGAACTTTGTTCTCCCAGCTGACACACACCAGCCCCAGCTATTACTTCCATTGCCATGAAAAGGCTGAAGAACTTTGTTCAGTCCAAAATACCTCAAACACCAGAAAGAGGGCCTGGTGAGACAAATATCACCAATCTTCCTGAAAAATAAATCACAATAAAAGTCATAAGCATGCTGATGGATCTACAGAGAAATATGCAAGACATAAGGGATGAATTCCGGAGGGAGATAGCAGAAATGAAACAAACAATGGAAGGATTTAAGAGCAGACTGGATGAAGTGGAAGAGACTGCTAATGGAATAGAAATCAGAGAACAGGAATACAGAGAAGCTGAGGCAGAAAGAGATAAAAGGATCTCTAGGAATGAGAGAATATTAAGAGAACTGTGTGACCAATCCAAATGGAACAATATTCGCATTATAGGGGTACCAGAAGAAGAAGAGAGAGAAAAAGGGATAAAAAGTGTCTTTGAAGAAATAATTGCTGAAAACTTCCCCAAGCTTGGGAAGGAAATAGTCTCAGACCATGGAAGCCCACAGATGTCCCAACACAAGGGACCCAAGGAGGACAACACCAAGACATATAATAATTAAAATGGCAAAGATAAAAGAAAAGGACATAGTATTAAAAGCAGCCAGAGAGAGAAAAAAGATCACCTACAAAGGAAAACCAATTAGGCTATCATCAGACTTCTCAGCAGAAATCATACAGGCCAGAAGAGAATGGCATGACATATTCAATGCAATGAAACAGAAGGGCCCTGAACCAAGAATACTGTATCCAGCAAGATTATCATTTAAATTTGAAGGAAGGATTTAACAATTCCCAGATAAGCAAAAGTTGAGGGGATTTACCTTCCAGAAACCATCTCTATAGTATATTTTTAAGGGACTGCTCTAGGTGGAAGTGCTCCTAAGGTTAAACAGATGTCACCATAGAAAACAAAACCACGGCAAAGAAAGTAGACCAACCAAATACTAAATAAATGCAAAATAAAATCAGCTATCCACAAAGCCAGTCAAGGGAAATACAAAAGAGTAAAGAATAAAACACCTAACATATAGAGAGTGGATGAGGAAGAAAAAGAAGGTAGAGAAATAAAGAATAATCAGATTGTGTTTATAATAGCATAATAAGTAAGTTAAGTTAGACAGTTAGGTAGTAAATGAGCTACCCTTGAACCTTTGGTAACCATGAATCCAAAGCCTGCAATGTCAGTAAGTACATATTTATCGATAATCACCCTAAATGTAAATGGACTGAATGCATTAATCAAAAGATATGTAGAGTAATAGAATGGATAAAAAAACAAAACCTATCTGTACGCTGCCTACAAGAAATTCACCTCAAACCCAAAGACATACATAGAGTAAAAGTGAAGGGATGGAAAAAGACATTTCATGCAAACAATAGGGAGAAAAAAGCAAGTGTTGCAGAACTTGTATTAGACAAAGTAGGTTTCAAAACAAAGAAAGCCACAAAAGACAAAGAAGGACATTACAAAAAGATAAAGGGGGCAGTCCAACAAGAGGATATAACCTTTATAAATATCTATGAACGCAACATAGGAACACCTACACATGTGAAACAAATACTAACAGACTTAAAGGAGGAAATAGAAAGCAATGCATTCATTTCAGGAGACTTTAACACACCACTCACTCCAAAGGACAGATCAACAAGACAGAAAATTAGTAAGAACACAGAAGCACTGAACAACACACTAGAACAGATAGACCTAACAGACATCTACAGAACTCTGCACCCAAAAGCAGCAGGATACATTCTTCTCAAGTGCACATGGAACATTTTCCAGAGCAGACCACATACTAGGCCACAAAAAGAGCCTCAGTAAATTAAAAAACATTGAAATTCTACCAATCAACTTCTCAGATGACAGAGGTATGAAAATAGAAACAAATTGTACAAAGAAAACAAAAAGGCTCACAAATACATGGAGGCTTAACAACGTGCTCCTAAATAATCAGTGGATCAATGACAAAATTAAAACAGGGATCAAGCAATATATGGAGACAAATGACAACAATAGCACAAAGCCCCAACTTCTGTGGATGCAGCAAAGGCAGTTCTAAGAGGAAAGTATATTGCAATCCAGGCCTATTTAAAGAAGGAAGAAAAATCCCAAATGAATAGTCTAAAGTCACAATTATTGAAACTGGAAAAAGAAGAACAAATGAGGCCCAAAGTCAGTAGAAGGAGGGACATAATAAATATCAGAGAAGAAATAAATAAAATTAAGATGAAAAAAACAGTAGAAAAATTTAATGAAACCAATAGCTGCTGCTTTGGGAAAATAAACACAATAGACAAACCTTTAGCCAGACTTATTAAGAGAAAAAGAGAATCTACACACATAAACAGAATCAGAAATGAGAAAGGAAAAATCATTAAGGACACCACATAAATACAAAGAATTATTATAGAATACTATGAAAATCTATTTTCTATCAAACTGGATAATCTAGAAGAAATGGACAACTTTCTAGAAAAATACAACCTTTCAGGACTGACCAAGGGAG
Organism: Phataginus tricuspis; assembly: GCA_029783875.1. Taxonomy (NCBI): domain Eukaryota; kingdom Metazoa; phylum Chordata; class Mammalia; order Pholidota; family Manidae; genus Phataginus; species Phataginus tricuspis. The sequence continues at coordinate 3,617,349 of JAQQAC010008864.1, forward strand.
AAACAGAAAATCTAAACAGACCAATTACCAGCAATGAAATTGAATCAGTAATCAAAAAACTAAACCCCCACACCAGATGGATTCACCAATGAATTTTATCAGACGTTTAGATAAGACATAATACCCATTCTCCTTAAAGTTTTTCAAGAAATATAAGAGGAGGGAATACTCCCAAACACATTCGATGTAGTCAGCATCACTCTAATACCAAAACAAGGCAAAGACACCACAGAAAAAGAAAACTACAGACCAATATCCCTGATGAGCATAGATGCAAAAATTCTTAACAAAATATTAGCAAACCAAATTCAAAAATATATCAAGAGGATCATACACCATGATCAAGTGGGATTCATCTCTGGGATGCAAGGATGGTACAACATTCAAAACCCCATCAACATCATCCACCACATCAACAAAAAGAAGGACAAAAGCCACATGATTATCTCCATAGATGCTGAAAAAGCATTTGACAAAATTCAACATCAGTCATGATAAAAACTCTCAACAAAATGGGTATAGACGGCAATTACCTCAACATAATAAAGGCCATATATGACATACACACAGTCAACATCACACTTAACAGCGAGAAGCTGAAACCTTTTCACCTGAGATTGGTAACAAGACAGGGATGCCCACTCTTCTGCTTTTATTCAACATAGTACTGGAGGTCCTAGCCACAGCAATCAGACTACACAAAGAAATAAAAGGCATCCAGATTGGTAAGGAAGAAGTCAAACTGTCCCTGTTTGCAGATGACATGATACTGTACATAAAAAAACCTAAAGAATCCACACCAAAGCTACCAGAACTATTATCTGAACTCAGCAAAGTTGCAGGATACAAAATGAATACACAGAAATCTATTGCATTCCTGTACACTAAAGATGAACTAGCAGAAAGAGAAATCAGGAAAACAATTCTATTCACAATAGCATCAAAAAGAATAAAATACCTAGGAATAAACCTAACCAAGGAAGTGAAAGACCTATACCCTGAAAACTACAAGACACTTATGAGAGAAATTAAGGAATATACCAATGAATGGAAATACATCCTGTGCTCATGAGTAGGAAGAATTAGTATTGTCATAATGGCCATCCTGCCTAAAGCAACCTACAGATTCAATGCAAACCTATCAAAATATCAAAGCATTCCTCAATGAACTGGAACATATGGTTTTAGAATTCATATGGAAGCTCAAAAGATCATTAATAGCCAAAGCAATTCTGAGAAGGAAGAATAAAGCAGGAGGGATCTCACTTCCCAACTTCAAACTCTACTACAAAATCACAGTAATCAAGACAATTTGGTACTGGCACAAGAACAGACCCATAGACCAATGGAACAGAATAGAGAGTCCAGCTACTAATCCAAGCATATATCATCAATTAATAAATGATAAAGGTGCATGGATATACTATGTGAAATAGCTTTTTCAGCAGCTGGTGTTGGCAAAACTGGACAGCTACATGTAAGAGAATGAAACTGGATTATTTTCTAACCCCATACACAAAAGTAAACTAAGAATGGATCAGAGACCTGAATGTAAGTAATGAAACCATTCAACTCTTAGAAAAAAACATAGACAAAAATCTCTTGGACATAAACATGAGCAACTTCTTCACGAACATATCTCTTGGGCAAGGGAAACAAAAGCAAAATTGAACAAGTGGGAATATATCAAACTAAAAAGCTTCTGTACAGCAAAGGACACCATCAGTAGAACAAAAAGACATCCTACAGTATGGGAGAATATATTCATAAGTGATATATCTGCTAAGGGGTTGACATTCAAAATATATAAAGAGCTCATGCACCTCAACAAACAAAAAGCAAGTAATCCAATTAAAAAATGGGTAGAGGATCTGAACAGACACTTCTCCAAAAAAGAAATTCAGATGGCCAACAGGTACATGTAAAGATGCTCCACATCACTAATGAGAGAAATGCAAATTAAAATCATAAGGAGATATCACCTCACATTAGTTAGGATGGTGACTATTCAAAAGAAAAACAACAACAAATGTTGGCAAGGATGTGGAGAAAGGGAAACCCTCCTGCACACTGCTGGTGGGAATTTAAACTAGTTCAACCATTTTGGAAAGCACTATGGAGGTTCCTCAAAAATCTCAAAATAGAAATACCATTTCACCCAGGAATTCAACTCCTAGGAATTAACCCTAAGAATGAAGGAGTCCAGTTTGAAAAAGACATATGCACCCCTGTTTATGGCAGCACTATTTACAATAGCCAAGAAATGGAAGCAACCTAAATGTCCATCAGTAGAAGAATGGATAAAGAAGATGTGGTACATACACAGAATCGCATACTTTCAGCTGTAAGAAGAAAACAAATCGTGCCATTTGCAAAAACATGGATGGAGCCAGAGGGTATCGTGCTCAGTGAAATAAGTCAGGTGGAGAAAGACAAGTATCAGATGATTTCACTCATCTGTGGAGTATAAGAACAAAGAAAAAACCGAAGGAACAAAACTGCAGCAGACTCACAGAACCCAAGAATGGACTAACACTTACCAAAAGAAAGGGACTGGGGAGGATGGGTGGGAAGGGAGGGATAAGAGGAAAAAGGGGCATTATGATTAGCACACATAATGTAGGGGGCCACGGGGAGGGCGGTATTACACAAAGAAGTAGTGATTCTATAGCATCTTACTATGCTGATGGACAGTGACTGTAATGGGGTATGTGGGGGGGACTTGATAATGAGAGAGGTCTAGTAACCATAATGTTGCTCATGTAATTGTATATTAATAATATCAAAATAAAATAAAAAATAATAAAAGAAGCCACTACTCATTGTCAAGTTTTCCAATATCCTAAGTGTTTAACACCCTAATTTTTTAAATTAAAGTATCATTGATATACACTCTTATGAAGGTTTCACATGAGAAACATTGTGGTTAATATATTCACCCATATTATCATGTCCTTCCCAACCCCATTGCAGTCACTGTCCATCGGTGCAGTAAGATGCCAGAGTCACTACTTGTCTTCTTGTGCTACACTTTCCCATGACCCCCGCACATACCCTAATTTTAATGAATGAATATTATCTGGAATGGTGATAATAACATATGCATACTCCACTTTTACATATTTCATTTATCTCTTGTTTACTCTTTAAAAAAAAGATTCAGTGAAAATCCCTGCATATATATTTCTTCTAAATTACTGAATATCTCCTTGAGGTAGATTTCAAGAAGTGGAAGCAATACTTCTATGATTCTTAATACATAATGAAAAATTGCTCTCTAGAAATTTTGTACCCATTTACACTTTTACTTGTGATTGTATGAGGGTGTTTGGTTCAGTAAACTATCTTCAACCTTGAATATTACTTTTAAAAATTCTTTGCCTATTTGAAATAGAAAAGAGACTTGGTTATGTTGCATAGCTCTTATTATTAGTAAGATACTATAAATTACATATATTCCATTTTTATAGTTTGCTCATATCTGCACATTTTAATTGAAAACTTTCCTACTGATGTGAATGAATTTATCTATCATTTCTATGTTTATCCACCTATTTTATTTTTTATTTAATTAAGACATATTTAGGTAACCTTATTTGAAAAATTTTCCTTTGTATTACTTCCACTTCTTTTATGTTATTTCTTTTTTAGTTACATTATTGATACTTAACTTTCAGTTTGTAGTTTGTAGTATGTCATTTAACTTTATATGAATTGACATCCAAATTGATATATTTTTCCCCAAATTCCTAATATTAAGTACTATTTGCCTAATAAAGTATCCTTTCTCTATTCATTATGTGGCCTATTCTGCTTCTAAAACAAGTCTGTTGCATATTATACCATACCAGATTGGGGTAACATTTGTAGTTTTAGAAGCATTTTAAAATGAATTCAAATAGATGAAAACACAAAGGAAATATTGATGGATATGTCTATTTGACTCTGAAGCTTACAATAGCCAAGGTTTATTTTCTGCTAATGCTACATGTCTATCCAACTCATACAAAGTTAAAACATCCTTTTCTAGATGTTTTCACAGTAGAACATTTCAGATTTCAGGGCTGAGGGGAAAAAGACATAGCTGGCTTCTAGAATGATCTTTTGTACCCATATTGTATTGTTAAATTCAGTCACAAGGCAAGACCTGAATTCAAAGTTAGGGGATCCTATAATCTTCCTACAGAATGGTACAGTGTAACACAAGGTACAGGTCTACACTAAATCATCCTTACAAAATTTAATTAAATTAAGAAAGATCCCACTGCACTTTTGACTGAAATTATCTTAAACCCAAAAATTAATTTAGCAGAAACTGACATTTTTACAATACTCAATTTTCTCATCCAGATACATATTTCTTTTCACTTACTCAAATCTCATTTGTAAAACTCTCAACTAAGTTCTAAAATTTTAAATAGCTCTATGAAAATTATTCATTTTATTCAATTTATAATAGATAAGTTTGGACATTTTAACACAAAAGTGTAGTAAAAGAGTTTTCAAATTATAATTTCAATTGCTTAATAATGGCATATGGAAAAATAATTTAAAAATATTGATATTGTATCTGCCATTTGTCTGGATGTTCCTTTTAATTTTAAGGAATTTTAAATGATTCCTTGGGACTGCTCTTCCAAATAGTAACCACTTGCTACATTTGGTCACTTAAATTCAAATTAATTATTAGTTAAATTAAATTAAATATTCACTTCCTAGGTCATACATGACACATTTCAAATGCCTAATAGCCATATGTGGGTAATAGTTACTGCTTTGGATAGCCACTGTCTGAATCTTTTTATTATTGCAAAAACGTTCTATTGGACAGTGCTGCTATAGGTCTTTCTAGCTATATAACCCCATTATCTGTCCATAACATTAAATTTTTCTTCTTTTTACTTGGTGCGATTTTCCTCATTTCTCTTTTTTGTGTTTATTTGACCACAACTTAAAGCAAAATGTTAATTAATAATGGCGATAGAGTTTTTCATGGATTACTAATTTTCTGTTTCTGCTAGTATATATTCCATCACCCTGAAGCACCACACATGACTATCCATAGTCTGCCCAAGTTGTAAAGACTGCCGTTCATTGCCCCTTTATTTTCTAGGTATTTTGGTATTAGAAGTGAAATAGAAAGAAACATAATGAAAAGGAAAGGAAGCACCCATGAAAACAGCATTCCAGGTGTCTCAAATACTAGCGCCAATGCAGTAGAAGGAACATTGTCTAGTTTTCTTGCAAGTACAGACAGCGGTGTCCGAGGTAGACAGAGCATGGAAAAGGGATGGGACGTTCCGCTTTCTACTCTCAAGCAAAGCATACAGCGAAGGATGCGTTGGGCGTATATCGCAGTTCTTAGTGAAATGCGTGTATTTTACCACCAGTGAATTATCTTTTTCCAATCCTACCATCCTTAACTATAGCATTGTCTTCTCTTAGTTTTTACTTGTCCTGGATTTTTACTTCCTTCTTTGTGTTCACAGATCATTTTCAGCTGAAGATAATTACAAGTTTATATCAGAGTTCACCAGCCAAACACCATACTGAACCAGCAGCTATGTTGACTCAATATTCTATTGTTAGATTTTTCCTTTACTCTTATTTCTTGGTAGGTAAATGGAATTGTGGAGTTATAAATATGTTAATGACAATAAACCTAAGAGCTAATGGCTGCCATTTATCAAACCTTGTTTTAAGTACAAAGCACTTTACTAAGTGTTAACTGATACTTCTGATGGTTTAAACATCACAGTAATGTTATTAAATGTCAACTCATTTTAAATTGAAGAAAAATACGCTCAGAGAGATTTAGTAATTTTCCCAAAGTCACAGAGCAACAACTGAAGAAGCAGGAATTTGAAAATAAATCTATTTAACTCCAACATGTTATTTTTTTATAAAAAGTACTTTTATGTATTGTGTATATATATATATATATATATACACAGACCCACATTTACATATGTAAATATATATATACATATATGCTTTTAAGATGCAATTGATAAATATTGAATAGTACAGTTTATTTAGAATATATTGAAAAGAAACTTTCATTGGAGAAATTGCAATAAAAGTTTTTCAGAAATAAAACACAAAAATACAATATTTGGCTCTTTTGTGAAACACATGTGCATTGAAAATCTGAGATTAAACTTTCCTGTATAAGAGACTTTTTTAAGTGACTTGTGATTTATCACTATCTTGGGAATACAAAGGGAATGGAATATTGTGAATGCTTTTAATTCTCTGAATTTTATACCTATTTGTTTTGAAATTGGACAACAGTGATAATCCAAGCTTCAAGCTCCAATAAAACTTTCAAGAAACAAATGTTTTTTGGCACTTATTGATCATGCTTCTCAATTTGTTTCCTTACTTAAAGTGAATATTTTCTCTGCCAATGTTCACATTAATGACTTCCATAAATATCAACAACTAGAAACTATATAACTGTAAAAATGTCCTGTGGGTAAGGTAAATTTACACTAATAACTCATTTTGTTAATACAAAATACTTTTCTCCAAAATAAATTCACATGTATGAAGTCCTAATGTTACCTTCATAACAAAACATGTTAAAACTCATTTTTAAACTGTTCACTTTCTCAGAGATAATATGAAAGCATTGTCAGTGCTTCCAGAACAGAACTTTACATGTTGGCATTTAACTGAAATTTAAGTATACTTCATTTGAATGTTTCTAGTTCTCTAATTTTAAAAACATGTGAAAGTATATTCAATAGCATAAAAGTAATGATTGATATCAGACACTGAATTTAGATCAATCAGCTTAATCAAAATTATTCCAAAGACATATATAGGAAATTTAGTTTTTCTCTTTCTCAGTCAAACTGTATAAGATACGCAAAGGGCCTAAGGAAAGAAATCCCACAAAGTACCACTATGGGCTATGTTTCTATGACTTTATCTTCATGTTCCTGTTTTCAAAAAATATCTGTTGAATGAGATAATAATTAAACAGATGACAAGTGGCACAGGCCTACCTCTGAACAGTTTTAAAATAATGAAAACCTTAAATAAATCTTATCTTTTTAAAATACACATTTTTTTGTTTATTTACTTTTGCTTCTGTCAACCATTACCCTTCTATCCCTCCCCAGTCATGATTCTCTTCTCCACACCTCTCTCCCACACCCCATACCTGCTTCATGATCTTGGGCTGCCTACTGAAGGGTGTTCTCTTTGGGATGTTTGGGGCTACTTCTATACCTTAGAGTAAATTGCAAAAGAGGTCTGTCCTCAGTACTTTAGAAGGCTGGGATGAGCTATATAAACACATCACATATGCACACAATCTCTCATACAAACATATTCACACCTGATCTCTATGTAAATATTATTGATAGTAAGCATTTATTATTTAGTAAGTATTGTCCAGCAAATACACATGTATAGTACTTGTACCATATACTTGTTTTGTATAGTAAGTGTACTTGTATGTATAGCAAGCATACAAATATCTATAGTAAGCATTTATTGAGTGCTTATATTCATTGAGTTCAAATTGCATGTAATAATGATTAAGGCCTCACAACCTTATGAGATAGGCACTATTTACACTCTCTGTCAACACACCTAACAGCCAGAGTATGAGTAATTGCCCAAGATCACATAGCTGGTGATTGGCTGAGCCATGCTTCCCAAAAAGTCAGTATGACTGTGAAACACGCTCTTACTCCTGATCTCACACTGTCTTTGTCAGGGTGGAAAATTTCTGTGTCACATTTGGACCCTGGTGTTTTTTGAGAGCTAGTTATCTTTGCAGAAGCCTTTTTTTTTCTGTCTCAGATTATAATCCTTACAAACATTAAATAATTGTTGAGTGAATGGGTAAATAAATATTTAAATTTACCACTGAAAAGGATTGATTTTAATTTATATATTTTTCATTGCTTTCATTTATTTATTTTCATCTATAGGGTCATTCTCTGTATACACAGAATAGCTAGAAACCTGGCCAGCATGGTTGAGGAATGCTGCTAACCAAATACATCTCTATCACTGGCTGCTTACAGTACCTAAAATTTTCCAAATTTTCATTCAGCATAAAATACTGAAAACTCTTGATAAAAAAACCCATAATTTTTCCTTTTTAGGGAGTCTTTTTTGAGAATGAATATTAAATACGAGCAGGAGAGATAAATTTGCGAAGCCACAATTATATGCCAAATAAAATTAACTGTCATTTCAGTTGTACCATAAACTCAAAACACACAATCAAATTAATAATAATAATAAAAATACTTGAAGCATTGGGAAAATAAGTCAAAAGTATTTGGTGGCAATTTATATCTCAAAGTTAACTGTGGAATTTCAGCAAAAAGATTCATGAGTTGTTAGTAATCTCATGACAGCAAGCTCTAAGTTAATTACAGGTTTAGCATGAATCAACAATGTGAAAGGAGTCTAAGGCAGGCAAGGTGACCTTGGAACAACTAAACAATGTCATTGTCATTTCAGGTAGGATAGTGATCACCTCACTAAGTTCTGCGGTGAACAGGACTCACCTAAGTGTCTGATTTTATAAGCCCCATAATTAGGACGTGAGAGTCCTAGATATCACCAAGGGAGCAGTGATAAAACTAATGAAGAGTTCAGAAACTCTTCAGTGTTACAGACTGAATGGAACTCCAGAAGTAGAGTCAGAAAAATTAGGTTTGAATCCCTGTTATTTTATATGAAGGTTGAGCAGTTTAGGACAAGTTATTTTGTCCTTTTGAGGCCTAGTTTCATTTGTTATAATAGTACCATCTCTTTCATAAGGTCTTGTGTAGGTCACATGAGATGATTTCTGTTAATGCATTATGTCAGTTGTAACATGTTATGCAAATATTATATGTGAAATAGTTGATCCAGTTCAGAACATATAACAACATACTGTGTAATGGGGAGAAGAAGTTCATTATTTATGATTTCATAAGATTAGAGGCAGGAGTCGAAGTGAAAAGTAAAACAGATTTGGTTTAATGTATGAAAGAACTTAATGATGGCTGACAACATGTCGACATTATTGGTTGCCTCAAAAAAATAGTAAGCTTCCTCTGAGGAAGAATTCTGAAAGAAACTGGTTTGGTGGTAATGAAAGAATTTACTGATGGACTATAAACACTTTTCTTGGCATCATTTTACCAAACCGGTGAGGTTTTGTTACAATGCCAGTATGCATTTACGAATTACTCAGTTAAAGACAATTTTACATTTAATATGATTATAACAACAACAAACAGAGGCACTAGCACATATTAATCACCTACAGCATTCCATCAAGCACAAACCATTTTATGGTCCTTTATAATTTTCAAAGTCACTTATATACATACTTTTCATATTAAACCATGGATTGTGAGGGAAGAAACTGAATTTGTTTATAAGGTCTATTTCTCCTAACCCCAATATATGACTGATAATAGAACAATAAGTAGGAAGCTTGTTGTCCAAAATGTTGCTTCACATTTCTCACATATACATGCTTTCTAATCTAGCTCCCAAGACAGTGCTTTGAAAAGCAAGATTATGTGGACAGGTACTATAAGAGCAAAGTCAGTCAACATATGCAGTAACAAGCAAAGTAGGTAGGAAAAAAAAATTATACCAACCAACGTGTAATTGCCCTACGAAATCCATAGCTTTAAAAATGTTGCCTGGCTCTTTATACAGAAAAACAGCTCAACTCTCTGACAAACTGTGCCAGTGATTCTACTTGACAAAATAAGAGTAATCAAATCTCATGCTTCAGAAAATAAAGTCAACACTGTAGGGGTCAGGAAGATATTTTTTCCTTTGTAGTCCTGCAGCACTTGACAATTGGCTCAAAGCAAAGAAGGTGGCAATTAGGCCTCACTGCTTCCTTTTGATGCATCAACATCAGTTTGGCTAATGGCCTTGAAGGGCAAGGGCCTTAGAGGACAAATGCCAGTTTCTTTAATTTAAAGGAGTTATGCAAGATGCAGTCTGTTTATTCTCCTTGTTGATTGGGCTTTCTTGTTTGTAGACTGTGTGAGAATCAGCACACTCTCTGCATTCTTTAGATAACAAGTGGATTATCAGTTAGGGCAAAGAAGGTGATTTCCTTATATGCACACACACACACACACACACACACACACACACACACAATACTTGTTTATTTTACCAATCCGTTTCTTTTTCTGTCAACTCACTTGTAGTTCAGTTGAGAGCAATATGAAAAACTCTATAAAGAATAAATCTTTAATCATCACTGGATTTATTTAGAAACCAACCTGTGAGCCCTCTAACAGCAGGTTAAAAATCACTGAGGAGATCACCTGTCTGTACTCTCATACGTTGATGACTTATAGTGGATGAATGTGCCAAAGGGGAAATCCATGCATCCTGTGAGTTACAGCCTCATTTTTAATGGTATAGAACAAAGAAATAGCAACAGATGAACATTGTAAATCCCTCTATTTTTCACACTCAGTCTTCAAAGGGTGAAAATAATAATTTAAAGGTGTTTGAGTTCAAATGAGGGAGGTAGCAAGGTGAGTGCTTTTAAGCCTTGAAAGCCTATCTTATAGAAGAAAAAGGTGACTTGTTAGAATTCCCTGTGAGTAGGCTCAACTAAATAGTACTGTTAGAGGTGAGAGAGAAGTTTTCAAATTTGCTGATACAGATCTTCAAGGTTGTGTTCATATGTGAGTCATAAATATGTTAAGAAAGGTCAGGGAGAGAAATGTTGAAAGGCTTAAAAATACCTTTCCTAAAGCCACCATATTGCCACATATCTCCTGTGGATAGCCATGGACAGAAAGACTCACATGAACACACGTGAAAACTGTTCCCAGAAACTAAAGCATGTACGTATCCATCTTCCTGCTGAGGCTACTTCCAGTGCCAAATAGTATATATGGAGGCTGGCCTCCTGACTAGGTAAAAAGGGGAGAGCATTTAGGAAACATCTTTATACTCTGATTTATTGAAGAATTCTTATACTATAAAGGAGAAATACTCCAGGAAGGTGGATAAGTGTTAAAAAAGTTTCTGAGGAGGGAAGGGAGAATTAATAAAACAAAATAAAATATTAAGAGATGAACAAATAAAAGATAATGAAATAGTGAAGAAATAAAAAGCACAGCACAGGCATAATTTCCAAGATAAGTAATATGTACAAAGATCTTATAAATGGTTAATTAGGGCATTTTAGAAAATGGCAATAAATAATAAAAAAATCCATGAGCAATAACAGATGCACAAACATTTCTACAATTCCAGAAAGAACTGATGGTGTATTTGTGCCTGGTGACTTTCTGTTGAGGCATATGGTGACAGCCATATGCAGAGATGGCATGACTAATTGGTTCTTATGTTGTCTTTATGGAGTGTGACATAAAGCTTTCTGAGAACTATCAACCTTGCTCCTCTCAACTTCCACTGGTCCATGTAAGGATAAAGGATAAGGTCACAAAAAAAAAACCCCACATTTTTCCTTTCAACATATATTTATTGATTAGACACTGTGCTAGTGGAGACAATAACAAGCACAGCATGGCTTTGTTCTCATGAGGTCTACAAGCTTGTGGTCAGGCAACATTTAGAGAATAACCACTGAGCGTGATCATTGATATAACACAGAAGTAAAGGGTGCTACAGAGTGTCCTTCCCTGAGAAACAGACATGTACCAAGCCCTGGGGAGAAGAACAAGTGGAATAAAAGTAGTCAACTGAAAGTGGTATAACAGTCAACCAAAAATTGTACATCTCTAATGATTTTAACAATCTTGATTTTAAAATCATTAAAGTTTCAATGAAAATAAGGTCAGTGAGGAGATTCAAGATGGTGGTGTGAGAGTTGAGAAAGAGAATGAATTCCTCCCAAAACCACATATAATATGAAAATATAGTTAATACAACTAATCTAAAAGAGCAAAAGGAAAGAAGGCTGTGCCAGACTGCATACATCTGGAAAACAGAGCAGACCTCATGAAACAGGGTAACATACCAAAGTCTTGATCTGGTGCGACCAAGCTCTTCCCCCACCCCAGTTCACCAGCAGGAGGAAGAGAAATGGAGCACGGATGGGGTGGAAGCCTAGGACTGCTGAACACCCAGTCCTGGAGATCTGCTTTGGGAGCACAAACCTACATTGCATGGTGCTCTGGAGATTAGTGGGGTTGGAAAGCTAAGACAGGAGGAATACTTGGAGAGACTGAGATTCCAGCTGTTTGCGGAGGACACAGATCTGCATCTGGCTGCCCTGGGACAAAGGAAAGGTGGGTGGTCTGAGAGGCTTCCTAGCAGTGAGAGGGCTACTGAAGGGGCAGTGTTTGTCTGGAGCTTGCTGTGTGGGAGGAGTGATAGGTGAACAATATTATCTGGGCAAGCTCTGTCCAATAGGTTGGTAACTTTCAGGAGCTTCAGGTGCTCCACTCGCCTGGCTTGCTACTCAGCTCCGAGGTCCCATACTGTGATATGCAGCCTGCTGAGCCTTTGTCCTGGTCTGCCGGCATGGGCTCTCAAAAGGGCAGTCCCTGCCCTGGCCACAGGCAAGCCAGAGGGATGCCACACCTACAGCAGCAACAAACGCAAACCATAGAGCCTTATACCTGTGTGCTTGACACATTGGTTCTGACAGTGGAGACAGGCACTGCAGTCAAGAAGCAAGAAACAGCTCTTTCCTCCCCCCCAGGCACCAGCACCACTCCTCTGCAATACCCATCACTCCAGGGTCTGAGCAGCTCCAGAGACTAGAGTTTCTGAGCACTACAGTGTGCCACATAAAATATGAAATGTCAAAGGAACCTGGTTAAAACAAAAATCTTGCAAAAAACAGAAAAAGGGCCAAATGAAACAGAACTCACCAATCTTCCTGAAAGAGACTTCAAAATAAAAATCATAAACATATTCATGGAGGTACAGAAAAATGCTCAAGAACACAGGGACAAATTTAGGATGGAGATTCAATCATTAAGAAATTCCATATGTGAAATGAAACATACAATGGAGGGATTTAAAAGCAAATTAGATATAGTAGAAGAGATGGTAAATGGAATAGAAATTAGAGAAGAAGAATACAAAGAAGCTGAGGCATGGAGAGAAAATAGGATCTCTAGGAATGAAAGAATATTGAGAGAATTGTGTGACTAATCCAAATGGAACAATTTTCACATTACAGGGGTACCAGAAGAAGAAGGGAGAGAAAAAGGGATAGAAAGTGTCATTGAGGAGGTTATTGCAGAAAACTACCCCAATCTGGGGAAGGAGATAGTCTCTCAGGCCATGGAGGTGCACAGATCTCCCAACACAAGGGACCCAAGGAAGACAACACCAAGACATATAGTAATTAAAATGGCAAATATCAAGGATAAGGACAGACTATTAAAAGCAGCCGGAGAGAGAAATAAGATCACATACAAAGGAAAGCCCATCAGGCTATCATCAGACTTCTCAGCAGAAACCTTACAGGCCAGAAGGGTGTGGCATGATGTATTTAATGTAATGAAGCAGAAGTACCTTGAACCAAGAATACTCTACCTGACAGAGCTTTCATTTAAATTTGAAGGAGGGATCAAACAATTTCCAGATAAGCAAAAGCTGAGAGAATTTGCCTCCCACAAACTGTCTCTACTGTGTATTTTGGAGGGACCACTGTAGATGGAAGTGTTCCAAAGCGTAAATGCTGTCACCAGAGGAATTTAAACCACAGTAGATAAGGTAGAACAACTAATTACTAAGCAGATAAAAAATAAAAAAAAATCCATCCCCAAAGTCAAGCAAGGGATAGACAAACAGTACAGAATATGATACCTAGCATATAAAGAATGGAGGAGGATAAAAAAAGAACCTTTAGATTATGTTTGTAATAGCATACTAAGTGAGTTATTTTAGACTGCTAGATAGTAAGGGAATTACCCTTGAACCTTTGGTAACCACGAGCTAAAGCCTGCAATGGCAATAAGTACATACCTATGGATAAGCACCCTAAATGTAAATGGTTTGAATGCACCAATCAAAAGACAAAGAGTCACTGAATAGATAGAAAAACAAGACCCATCTATATGCTGCCTACAAGAGACTCACTTTAAACCCAAAGACATACAGAAACTAAAAGTGAAGGGATGGAAAAGATAATTCATGCAACTAATAGGGATAAAAAAGCTGGAGTTGCCAGTAATTGTATCAGACAAAATAGACTTCAAAACAAATAAAGTCACAAGAGACAAAGACAGACATAACATGATGATAAAGGGGTGAGTCCAACAAGAGGATATAACCATAATAAACATCTATGCACCCAACAAAGGAGCACTTACATATGTAAAACAAATACTAACAAAATTAAAAGGAGAAATAGAATGCAACGCATTCATTCTAAGAGACTTCAACACTCCATGCACTTCAAAGGACAGATCAACCAGACGAAATAAGTAAGGAAAAAGAGGCACTGAACAAGACATTAGAACAGATGGACCTAACAGACATCTACAGAACATTCCACCCAAAAGCAAGAGGATACACATTCTTCTGAAGTGCACATGGGACATTTCAAGAATAGATCATATACTAGGCCACAGAAAGAGCCTCAGTGAATTCAAAAAGATTGAAATTGCACCAACCAGCTTCTCAGAACACAAAGGTATGAAACTAGAAATAAATTACACAAAGAAAATGAAAAAGCCCACAAACACATGGAGGCTTAATAACATGCTCCTAAATAATCAATTGATCAATGACAAATAAAAACAGAGATCAAGCAAATATGGAGACAAATTACAATAATTCTACACCACAAAATCTGTGGGATGCAGTGAAGGCCATGCTTAAAGGGGAGTGTATTGCAATACAGGCCCACCTCAGGAAAGAAGAACAATCCCATATGAGCAGTCTAAACTCACAATTAATGAAACTAGGAAAAGAAGAACTAATGAGGCACAAAGTCAGTAGAAGCAAAGACATAATAAATATTAGAGCATAAATAAGTAAAATCCAGAAGAATAAAACAATAGATGGAATCAATGAAAGAAGGAACTGGTTCTTTGAGCAAATAAACAAAATAGATCAACCCCTAGCCAGACTTATCAAGAAAAAAAGAGAGTCTACACATGTAAACAGAGTCAGAAATGAGAAATGGAAAATCACTATGGATACCACAGAAATACAAAGAATTATGAGAGAATACTATGAAAAATTATATACTAACAAACTGGATAACCGAGAAGAAATGAACACCTTTCTAGAAAAATACAACCTTCAAAGACAGACCCAGGAAGAAACAGAAAAATAGACCAATTACCAGCAACAAAGTGAATTTGTAATCTTAAAACTACTTAAGAACAAAACTCCTGGACCAGATGGTTTCACCACTGAATTTTATCAAACATTTAGTGAAGACCTAATACCCATCCTCCTTAAAGTTTTCCAATAAGTAGAAGAGGGGGGAGTACTCCCAAACTCATTCAATGTGGCCAGCACCACTTAATACCAAAACCAGGCAAAGAATATTACAGACCAATATCCCTGATGAACAGAGATGCAAAATACTCAATAAGATATGAGCAAACCGAATTCAAAAATACATAGAAGAGATCATCCATTATGATCAAGTAGGATTTATTCCAATGGCACAACATTCGAAAATCCATCAACATCATTCACCAAATGAACAAAAAGGACAAAAACCACATGATCATCTCCATACATGCTGAAAAAGCATTTGATAAAATTCAACATCCATTCATGATAAAAACTCTCAACAAAATGTGTATAGAGGGCAAGTACCTCACCTTAATAAAGACATGATATGATAAAACCACAGTCAACATCATACTTAACAGCAAGAAGCTGAAGCTTTTATTTTATGATCAGGAATAAGACAAGGATGCCCATTCTCCCCACATTTATTCAACATAGTACTGGAGGTCCTAGCCATTGCAATCATACAACACAAAGAAATAAAAGGCATCCAGATTGGCAAGTAAGAATTTAAACTGTCATTGTTTGTAGATGACATGACATTGTACATAAAAAACCCTAAAAAATTCACTCCAAAACCACTAGATCTAATATCTGAATACAGCAAAGTTGCAGGATACACAGAAATTTGTTGCATTCACTAATACAGAGAATACTGTATACACAGAAATTTGTTGCATTCACTAATACAGAGAATACTAATACACAGAAATTTGTTGCATTCCTATACACTAACAATGAACTGGCAGAAAAAGAAATCAGGAAAGCAATTCCATTCATAATTGCATCAAAAAGAATGAAATACCTAGGAATAAACCTAACCAAGGAAGTGAAAGACCTATACCCGGAAAACCACAAGACACTTATGAGAGAAATTAGAGAAGATACCCATAAATGGAAACGCATCCCATGCTCATGGATAGGAAGAATTAATATTGTCAAAATAGCCATCCTGGCTAAAGCAATCTTCAGATTCAGTGCAATCCCTATGAAATACCAACTGCATTCTTCAATGAACTAGAGCAAATAGTTCTAAAATTCATGTGGAACTACAAAAGATCCCGAATAGCCAAAGCAATGCTGAGAAGGAAGAATAAAGTGGGGGGAATTATGCTCCCTGGATTCAAGCTCTACTACAAAGCCGAAGTAATCAAGACAATTTGGTTCTGACACAAGAACAGCCCCATAGACCAATGGAACAGACTAGAGAGCCCAGACATAAACCCAAGCATATATGGTCAATTCATATATGGGGGGGAAATGACAATTGGGAAATGACAGCCCTTTACAACAGCTGGTGTGGGCAAAACTGGACAGCTACATGTAAGAGAATGAAACTGGATTATTGTCTAACCCCATACACAAAAGTAAACTCAAAATGTATCAAAGACCTGAATGTAAGTCAAGAAACCATAAAACCCTTAGAAGAAAACGTAGGCAAAAATCTGTTGAATATAAACATGAGCAACTTTTTCCTGACCGCATCTCCTTTGGCAAGGGAAACAAAATAAAAAATAAACAAATGGTACTACATCATGCTGAAAAGCTTCTGAACAGCAAAGGACACCTTCAGCAGAATGAAAAACCATCCTACAGTATGGGAGAATATATTTGTAAATGACATATCCGACAAGGGGTTAAAATCCAAAATATATTAAGAACTCACATGCTTCAACACCCAAAAATCAAATAACTCTATTAAAAAATTGGTGGAAGATATTAACAGACACTTCTCCAAAGAAGAAATTCAGATGACCAACAGGCACATGAAAGATGCTCCACATAGCTAATTATCAGAGAAATGCAAATTAAAACCTCAATGAAATATCACCTCACACCAGTTAGGATGACCAACATAGAAAAGAGTAAGAAAAACAAATGCTGGTGAGGATGCAGAGAAAGGGGAACCCTCCTACACTGATTGTGGGAATATAACTAGTTCAACCATTTTGGAAAGCTATATGGAAATTCCTCAAAAAACTAAATGTAGAAATACCATTTGACAGGGGTATTCCACTCCTAGGAATTTACCCAAAGTAAACAAGTTCTCAGATTCAAAAAGACAGATGCACCCCTATGTTTATTGCAGCACTTTTTACAATAGCCAAGATATGGAAGCAACCTAAGTGTCCATCAGTAGATGAATGTTAAAGAAGAGGTGGTACATATAAACAATGGAATACTATTCAGCCATAAGAAAGAAACAAATCCTACCATTTACAACAACATGGATGGAGCTAGAGGGTATTATGCTCAGTGAAATAAGTCAGGCAGAAAAAGACAAATACCAAGTGATTTCCCTTATTTGTGGGGTTTAACAATGAAGCAAAACTGAAGGAACAAAATAGCAGCAGACTCACAGACTCCAAGAAGGGGCTAGTGGTTACCCAAGCGGAGAGGTAGGGGAGACCTGGTGGGGAGGGAGGGAGAAGGCCTGTTTGGGGTATCATGATTGGCACATTTTGTGTGTGTGAGGTCACAGGGAAGACCGTGTAGCACAGAGAAGACAAATAGGGACTCTGTGGCATCTTATTACACTGATGGACAGTGACTGTAATGGGGTATTGAGGGTGACTTGATAATAAGGGTGAAAATAATAACTACATTGTTTTTCTTGTGTAACCTTCATAAGAGTGTATATCAATGATAACTTAATAAAAATAATTTCAATGATAATAAACAGGAATACCAATTCTATGTTCAACAAAATAAACATTTGTAAACACAAAACAAAATATATGGTGATGGAAAACTGACTAAAACATTGCAAATGACTCAGCAGAAAAAGAAAAGGAGAAGGCAAACCTCTATGTCCCTGGAGGTAGAATCTAATGAGCTGTCATAAGATTCGCCCTGGAGAATTTTCCCAAACGTGTGAAAAATCTAGGAATGTGAGGTGAAGCAGAGTGACTGAAAATAAGACATGCACGAGTATCCTTTCAAGTATCATTAAAACCCCCAGGTAACCCCCCTGAGGCTGAGCAGACAAGTGACTTCTCCCCCACCGTGTATGTTTTAAAGGAAACATAAACCCATGGGTTTCCCAACTCCCAGGAAATATAGCATCAAAAAAAGAAAGAAATACAAATAAAATTATTTATTCAGGATAACAAACATTTGACTATAAGAATTTCAGAAACAGAGAGCCAAAAAGTTTGGGGTAGTGATAGTACTATTGAGAAAAGAAATTTTCCCCAACCTAAAAGATAGTTTTCTGGTTGAAATGATTCCCTGAAAACTATGTACAGTGAACTAAAAATAACCTGCAGCTGACCACATCTTAATGAAATGTTGGTATGTCTGAAATAGAGAGAAGATCCTAAAAGCTCCCAAAATAAAAGGCAGAACATAATTCTGGACATTATCAAACATTTATCTCAAATTAGATATCAAAATATAATACTGTAGCACAAGCATCTGAAAAGGAAACATGACTCAACATGGTAAACAGTTATTACAATTAACTATGAAGAAAGAAAGGAAATCAAATTAAAGAAACCAGTACGAATATATAATAAGTTTACAGATGAGTTTAAGTTACAAAAAGAAATAAGCTATATGAACAAGAAATACCGTAAGTAGAAAAAGTAAATGCAAGGAATATCACAAAATGTTAAGAATATGAGAAAAGTTTGGCACAAATTAGGTAAGACATGATAAAAAGTGGTAAGATAAATGAAAAGTGCAAAGAAACCCATGTTTGGAGCAAACAGGAAAGCACATAACTATGTACTGTGTTGATTTTGGAAATACTCTGCATTCTTAAAATGGATTAAGGTATGAAAAATTGAAAAAGGAAGCTTAGCTTTTAAAAGGAGAAACCTATGCCATATGTCAATTTCATCATTTGTCAAGTGAGGATAATATATATGATTGTTATGAGAATTAAATGAATTAATACATGTAAAACATTTAAAAAATATGTAACAGATAGTAAACATTTGGTGAGATTAATAATCATTTTATTTTAATTTTGATTATTATGTCATATATTTTTACTGTGAATCCCCAAATCCATATTTGGCATGGGTTTATCACAAGATGTTCCATGGTGACCTAGTGAGAAATCAAATAGTGAATTGGATGGGAATTGAGAGAAAGTATCCAGAGAGCAGAATAGATGACAGTATTTCAATTTAATGTGTCCAGTGGCATTTGGCAAATTCAGGCTCAACTTAAACCGTTACTATATCTATGTGTATATGAATAATGATGATGCGTAGAAGGAAGTAAGGAACATTTGCCTGTTCTTTTTTATTTAGAGTTGGATGTCCAGCATAGAGTTGTTGCACAACAAAGTGGAACCACTGCCTGGTTATATTGTAGTAGCTGAGTAAGATCCTCAGGGCCCTGTGATATCCAGTAGAGGCAGAGAAAGGGAATACCAAGGCAGAAGTCTAGTCACATGGACTAGAGTCATAGCAAAGGCATGAGGTTAATTTTCATAACCAAATACTTGTGAGTCTAGGGTTATAGGAAGTTGCCAAGGTTTAGAATACACTCTGAACTTGTAGGAGACTTGACTGAGGGCCTGAGGTTGAATAAGACAGGGTAAAGAAAGTTGCTCTCAAAACTCAGCAGCAAACGTACCCAGTTATTTTTTGAGCCAGTTTACCAAAATATTTTTTTCATTTCTCACTTAGAATAATGTATTTAATATTATGTGGGCTTCAAAAAGAAATTTAAACAATCAGTTAAAATAATGGATAACTATATTTAATTTTTTTTCCAAGAGAGTAAAAGAAAAAATTCAAAAGACTATTAAAGTTTTTAGAACTTCTCCAAAGGACCCTAAGTAGGTTGCCCAAAGGACACAAATAAGTTTATACTGAGACACAGTTTATACTGAAATTGTCAAAAGTCAAAGACAAAGAAAGCATTTTAAAAGCAGCAAGAGAAAAGAGAGAAGTTACATTCAAGGGACCCCCCCATAAGACTACAGGCAGATTTCTCAAAAGAAAGCTTTCGGGCCAAGAGAGAATGGGATGATATTCAAAATACTGAAAGAAAATAACTGTTAGCAAGAATTCTATATCCAGTGAAGCTGTTGTTCAGAAATGAAGGAGGAATAAAGACTTTACCAAACAAACAAAAGCTGAGGGACTTCATTATCACCACACCTGCCTTACAAGAAATACTAAAGTCAGATCTTTGAATGGAGTAAAAGAACACTAATTAACAACATAAAATCACAAAAAACGTAGTATAAATCTCACTTGTAATGGTTAATATATAGACAAATTCTGCTATATGCTAATTGTGGTGCATCATACACTTACAATTCTTGTTTAATTTTTTTAAATGATTGTACTAAAAAACTATAGGGATCTGTGATTAGTTGAACAATATAAAAAACATGTGTACTGTAACAATAACCTAAAATATGAGGGGTGGAAGTAAAAGTATAACTCACAGCCTACTCATACTGAAAGCCATCAAACACAAAAGACATCATGATAAGAAACAAGGAATAACTATGTTTAAAACAACCATAAAACAATAAAAAAATGGCAACAGTAAGTCCTTACATATCAATAATTATGTTAAATGTAAATAGATTAAATTCTCCGACTAAACCTGTCAATATAATTTTTTGATAAGATACATAAAGTACAACGAACAACAAAAAAACAATTAGGTCTACATAAAACTAAAAAAAAATGTTGCACAGAAAAAGAAACCATCAACAAAATTAAAAGACAACCTATGGGATAGGAAAATATCTGCAAACTATGTATCTGATAAGTTGTTAATATTCAAAATATTTAAGGACTCATACAACTCAATAGTAAAAAGAACAAAAATCTCAAAAAATGGGCAAAGAACTAAATAGACATTTCTCCAAGGAAACATATGAAAGGCCAACAGGAACAGGAAAAGATACTCAACATAAGTAGTCATTAGGAAAATTAATATTAAAATGACAGTGAGATATCACCCCATACTTCTTGCAGTGGCCATCATCAGAGGATAAGAGATAACAAATGCTGGTGTGGTTATGGATACAATGGAAAACTTTTTCACTGTTGATCACAATTGAAATCTTCTTAAGTTTTGTTTGCTATGATCAGCACTAAATATTTGATCCATTTTTGTTACCATATAATTTTTCATAGTATTCTCTCATAATTTTTTGTATTTCCGTGGTTTCCGTAGTGATTTTTCTTTTCTCATTTCTGATTCTGTTTATGTGAGTAGACTCTTTTTTTCTTGATAAGTCTAAGGGTTTATGTATTTTGTTTATTTTTTTGAAGAACAAACTCCTGCTTTCATTGATTCTTTCTATAGTTTTATTCTTCTCAATTTTATTATTTCTGCTTTAATCTTTATTATGCCCCTCCTTTTACTGACTTTGGGCCTCATTTCTAGTTTCATTAATTGTGAGTTTAGACTGCTCACTTGGGATTGTTCTTCTTTCCTGTGGTTGGCCTGTATTGCAATATATTTCCCTCTTAGCACGGCCTTTGCTGCATCCCACAGATTTTTCAGTGTTGAATTATTGTCATTTGTCTCCATATACTGCTTAACTCTGTTTTTATTTGGTTATTTATCCATTGATTATTTCGAAGCATGTTATTAAGCCTCAATGTGTTTGTGGGATTTTTAATTTTCTCTGTGTAATTTATTTCTAGTTTCATACCTTTGTGATCTGAGATGCTGGTTGGTACAATTTCAATCTCTAAATTTACTGAGGTTCTTTTTGTGGCCTAGTGCATGATATATTCTTGAAAATGTTCCATGTTCACTTTAGAAGAAAGTGTATCCTGTTGCTTTTGGATGGATTGTTCAGTAGATGTCCGTTAGGTCCATCTGTTCTAATATGTCGTTCAGTGCGTCTGTCTCTTTATTTGTTTTCTGTCTGGTTGATCTGTCCTTTGGAGGGAGTAGTGTGTTGAAGTCTCCTAAAATGAATGCATAACATTGTATTTCCCCCTTTAATTCTGTTAGTATTTGTTTCACATATGTAGGTGAGCCTGTGATGGGTGCATAGATATTTATAATAGTTATAGCTTCTTGTTGGACTGGCTCTTTTATCATTATGTAATATCCTTCCTTATCTTTGTGACTTTCTTTGTTTTGAAGTCTATTTTTCTGACACAAGAATTGCAATTTCTGCTTTTTTCTCCCTATTAGTTGCATGAAATATCTTTTTCCATCCCTTTTCTTTCAGTCTGTGTATTCACTGGGTTTAAAGTGAGTCTCTTGTAGGCAGCATATAGATGGGTCTTGTTTTTTTATCCATTCAGTAACTCTATGTCTTTTGATTGGTGCATTCAGACTATTTACACTTAGTGTGATTATTGATAGATATATACTTATTGCCATTGCAGGCTTTAGATTCATGGTTACCAAAAGTTCAATGGTAATTCCCTTACTATCTATCAGTCTTATTTAACTCACTTTGGATATTATTACAAATACAACCTAAAGTTTCTTTTTTTTTTCCTCCTTTATCTTCCTCCTCCATTCTTTGTATGTTATGAATCATGTTCTGTACTCTTTCTCTAGCCCTTGAGTGACATCTATTTAGCCTTAGGAATACTTCCATCTATAGGAGTCCCTCCAAAATGCACTGTAGGGGTGGCTTGTGGGAGGTAAATTCTCTCAGCTTTTGCTTATCTGGAAATTGTTTAATCCCTCCTTCATATTTAAATGATTACCTTGCCAGGTAGAGTATACTTGGTTCAAGGTCCTTCAGCTTCATTGCATTAAATATATCATGTCACTCCCTTCTGGCCTGTAAGGTTTCTGTTGAGAAGTCTGATGATAGCCTCATGGGTTTTCCTTTGTATGTGATATTTTTTCTCTCTCTAGCTGCTTTTAAAAGTCTGTCTTTCTCCTTGATCTTTGACATTTTAATTATTATATGTCTTGATGGTTTATTTCTAGGGTCCCTTGTGTTGGGAAATCTGTAGACCTCCATGGCTTGAGAGACTACCTCCTTCCCCAGATTGCAGACGTTTTCATTAATTACCTCGTCAATGACACTTTTTATCCCTTTTTCTCTCTCTTCTGCTTCTGGTACCCTTATAATGCAAATATCGTTTGATTTGGATTGGTCACATGGTTCTCTCAACATTCTTTCATTCTCAGAGATTCATTTATCTCTCTGTGCCTCTGATTCTTTGTATTCCTCTTCTCTAATTTCTGTTCCATTTACCATCTCTTCTACTGCATCTAATCTGCTTTTAAATCCCTCCATTGTATGTTGCATTTCAGATATGGTATTTCTTAATGATTGAATCTCCAAGTTAAATTTGTTCCTGAGTGCTTGAATATTTTTGTGTACCTCCATAAGCATGTTTATAATTTTTATTTTGAATGCTCTTTCAGGAAGATTGGTGAGTTCAGTTTCATTTGGCCCTTTTCCTGGGGTTTGTGAGATTTTGGTCTGAACAATTTTTTTTTATATAATTTATTTTGGTATCATTAATCTACAACTACATGTGCACTATTATGGTGATTAAACTACCCCCTTCATCAGGTCCCCCCACCAACCCCATTACAGTCACTGTCTCAGCGTAGTGAGATGCTATAGAATCACTACTTGTCTTCTCTGAGTTGTACAGCCCTTGCCGTGCCCCCCCAACATTACATCTGCTAATCGTAATGCCCCTTTTTCCCTCTTATCCCTCCCTTCCTACCCATCTTCCCCAGTCCCTTTCCCTTTGGTAACTATTAGTCTGTTCTTGGGTTCTGTGAGTCTGCTGCTGTTTTGTTCCTTCAGTTTTTTTCTTTGTTCTTATACTCCACATATGAGTGAAATCATTTGATACTTGTCTTTTACAGCTTGACTTATTTCACTGAGCATAATACCCTCTAGCTCCATCCATGTTGTTGCAAATGGTAGGATTTGTTTTCTTCTTATGGCTGAATAATATTCCATTGTGCATATGTACCACTTCTTCTTTATCCATTCATCTACTGATGGACACTTAGATTGGTTGCTTCCATTTCTTGGCTATAGTAAATAGTGCTGCAATAAACATAGGGGTGCATATGTCTTTTTCAAACTGGGCTGCTGCATTCCTAGGGTAAATTCCTAGGAGTGGAATTCCTGGGTCAAATGGTATTTCTATTTTGAGTTTTTGAGGAACCTCCATACTGCTTTCCACAATGGTTGAACTAATTTGCATTCCCACCAGCAGTGTAGGAGGGTTCCCTTTTCTCCACATCCTCGCCAACATTTGTTGTTGTTTGTGTTTTGGATGTTGACCATCCTCACTGGTGTGAGGTGATATCTCATTGTGGTTTTAATCTGCATTTCTCTGATGTTTAGTGATGTGGAGCATCTTTTCATGTGCCTGTTGGCCATCTGAATTTCTTCTTTAAAGAAGTGTCTATTCATGTCCTCTGTCCACTTCTTAATTGGATTATTTGCTTTTTGTTTGTTAAGGTGCGTGAATTCTTTATATATTTTGGATGTCAACCCCTTATCGAATACGTCATTTATGAATATATTCTCCCATACTGTAGGATGTCTTTTTGTTCTACTGATGGTGTCCTTTGCTGTACAGAAGCTTTTCAGCTTGATATAGTCCCACTTGTTCATTTTTGCTTTTGTTTCCCTTGCCCGGGGAGATATGTTCATGAAGAAGTCACTCATGTTTACGTCCAGGATGAACAATGTTCTTTTGATTTTTCATATTTCTGTGTGGTGCCCACTAATGCACAGAAACTCCTGTCTCTGGAGCTGCTCATCCCCTAGATTTAGGTTGATGGTCATAGGGGAGCAGAGCTGGTGCCTGGGGGGGAGGAAAGATCTGTTTCCTGATTCCCATCTGCGGTGCCTGTCTCCAGTGTCAGAGCCAGCGGGCCAAGCACACATGTGTAAGCCTCACTGCTTTGCATCTCTAGCTGTTGTAGGCAGGGCCTCCCTCTGGCTGGCCTGACGCCAGCACACTGACTGTCGGTTTGCAAGCCCATGCTGTCAGGCCAGGATGAAGGCTCGGCAGGCTGTGTGTCACAGTGGGGTGCCTCAGAGCTGAGTAGACAGCCAGGGAGTTGGAGCACCTGAAGCTCCTCAAAGTTCCTAACCTGCTGGGCAGAGCGCACCAAGACAACCTTGTCCAGCTCTCCCTTCTCCCGTGCAGCAAACTCCGTGCAAACCCCGCCCCTTCAGCAGCCCTCTTGCTTCTAGGAAGCCTCTTAGACCGCCCACCCTTCCTGTGACACAGAGCAGCCATGTGTGTATCCTGTCCTCCACAAACAGCTGGAATATCTGTCTCCCCAGCCCACAGCTCCCCAACATCCAGAGCACCACACAATATAGGCTTCCGCTCCAAAGCAGATCTCCAGGGGTAGGTGTTCAGCAGTCCCAGGCTTCCACCCTGCCCATTCTGTTTCTCTTCCTCCCGCTGGTGACCTGGGGTGGGGGAAGGGCCTTGGTCCCGCTGAATTAAGGCTTTCATACGTTATCCTGTTTCATGAGGTCTGCTCTGTTCGTGACTTCTGTATTCAGTCTGATTAAGCCTTCTTTCTTCTTCCTGTTTTAGGGTGAGTTGTATTAGTTAACTATATTTTTGTAGTATTTGTAGTTTTGGGAGGAGTTCTCCGTGTCACCTCTCACACCACCATCTTGAATCTCCAAAGGGTGGTGTTTTTAAGCACTGGGGATGCTAGTGAAAAAGTACTAAAGGGCATTGGAGGAACTTGAATATGGTTAAAGTGATTAGACTGTCTGTGTTTGTTTATTGGTGCTTACAGAATCTGGTTTCCTACTCTCCCAAGAGATAGGAGAAGTTTCATTTTTAATAATTTTATTTCAAAGAGTTGCCTCCCAGGTATTTGAGAAGGACATTCCTGAGTATAAAACTGGCAAGAGATTGGGAAGAGATTTATCTACATTTCAAAATGGCAGACAAGGAATTTAAAAGTACACATTGTCTAAGTATATGCTCTAAGAAAAGGGAGCTTAGGGCCTATAGTAGTAGTAAATCTGTACGATATTTAGTTGAGATGAAGGGAATATTAAGACCATCTTCTTCAATGTTAATGAATGTTCTTGCCTTCACTATAAACCTCTTTGTATAAGATATATTATGTTTGAATACAGTGTTGTATTTTATTATCTAATATTTCATTTAATTTTTGGCATTGATATTCATTAGTGATACCCAATTTGATGTTTATCATATTTTCCTTGAAAGTTTTTCTTCTTTTAGTAGTCTCTGGAATCTTATTAGCAAACTTGGAGTATCAGATAGTTGTTTTAAATATATGGGCATGGCTCTCTTTTGTGGGGGAAATCTTTGAAATTTTTCTCTATTTTTTTTCTATGGAGATATGAATATTTAAGTATTACATCTTTACTAGGATTACTTTTGGTACATTATTTTAGAAATATCTTCAAATTATTTGCCTAGAATTACATAAATGCTACTATTTTATATTCATTTTTCAAGTAAGTTAGTTTTGGGGTCATTAGTTCTATTATGTTCCTGTTTCTTATTAATTTCTTTTTTATCCTTACTATTTTTTTTTCTGTTTCCCTTTCTTTCAGATAACTTTTTAATTATTTTTCCAACTTTTGGAGTTGTATGTTTAATTTATTATCTCTCTTTTTTTCCATTGCAATTGATATAAATATTTAATGCTATGACATATTTCCTTGTTTTATCTACATATTAAGAGTTCTATATATTTTGTTTTATTTTCTAGAAACTCTGCTGTTTCATTTTGTATTTCTCCCTTTGATCCCAAATATGCTTAATACAGTACATCTAAGTTTCCAAGTGTAGAGTGATTTAATAATGATTTTATCACATTATAATTAGAGAAATGCTTTTCCTTATTCATAGATTTTTGTTTTTTTCTTTAATGAATATTTTGTTTGTGGACTAGTAATCAATTTTCATGAAAATTTCTTTGCATGTGGATAAAATACAATATCTAAATATCCATTATTTAGAAGGAGACATTGATACACAATTGATTATATTATTTAGATCTTAATGACTGTAATTATTTTCCACTTCATGTGCTCCATATTGGAGGGGTGTATGAAATTCTCCTTTTCTAATAGTGTCTGTCTATTCTATTTGCATTTATTGCAGTTTGTACTACATGAAAGTTTTTGGTGTGACTTTTGTTCCATAGATATTCATTATTATCAAAGTTTTGATGAAAATTATATCCCTTAACGTTAAAAAGTATTCTGCATTGCCTTATTTATTGTTTTTGCTCTTGATATTTTGCCTCATATCAGATTCTGGATTATTGTTTGTCTTTTATTTGCATTTGCAAATAAATTCTAGGCATAATGTTCTAGATCCTCCTAAACACTTCTTGAATTGTTCCAGAAATCATTTTTGTACCTCCACATTTATGAAATTCACTGATGAATGTTGGGAAAAAAAACCCACTTTTAGGCAACCACTCCCCTAACTATCTGTACTCAGTTTCTGACTTTTAGTTTCTATAGTCATATCAACATACTTCTAGATAATTTTCAGTCAATGGGTTAAGTTTTCCTTCAACATCAAGGTCTAATAGTCTACCTTTTCATAAGAAATCATTCAAAATTGTTCTGAAATCAGAGAGAGGGACACATGGGGTGCTGCCCTCCAGAGGAAGATGTGATCACTAACAAAGTATTTCTCGTAGTAAACAGTGATCATAGTAAAAAAAAGAAAAATAGCCCTCATGGATATCGTTCAGGCAGTTATTTTCAGGAAGCATATTGGTGTAATAGAAATACCACTCAACCCAGAAAGTCTACTTCTAAGAATTTACTCAAAGTAAACAAAATCCCTGATCCAAAAAGATATATGCACCCCTATGTTTATCACTGCATTGTTTACAATATCCAAGATATGGAAGCAACCTAAGTATCCATCAAGAGATGAATGGATAAAGAAGGTATGGTATATATACACAAAGGAATATTATTCAGCCATAAAAAAAGAAATTCTGCCATTTGCAACAACATGAATGGATCTAGAGGGTATTATGCTCAGTGTAATAAGCAAGGAGGAGAGAGAAAAATACCATATGATTTCACTATTACAAAGCAAAACAGAATAAACAAAACATCAGTAGACTCATAGACACTGAAAAGTGACTAATGGTTACCATGGGGGAGGGGTTGGGGGGGGTGGATGGGGAAAGTGAGGTGGTAAAGGGGCACAAAAATTCTCAATCATAATATAAGCTGGGCACAGGGATGGTAGTACAGCATGGAGAATATAGCCAATGATGCTGTAACATCTTCCTATGTTGACAGATAATAACTGCAGTAGTTGGGGTAAGGAAAAAATAAAAATAAATTAAATTAAATAAAACAAAAAGAAGTTACCCTGGTAAACAGGAACTTAGGCACTAGTTTTCAATTTCCTTTACAAGCCGAATCCTCAGAGCTTAAACTTAAAAAAAATAAAAAGCATGTTGGTGTAGTTACATGTGAGAATAATATCATTTAGGTTTTTAATCTTAACTAAATGCTTTATATGTGATTGAAAATAGGCAGCCTTCTTGAGTTCCTTCAGAAGTTGTCCTATAATCAATAACTCTTTTTCTACTTGCTTCAGAATTTAAAACACTCCATCAATAGTGGTAAATGTACTGCAGGCCTCTACCTATTTGGCCATAGCAGGTACTGCTAATGTATCCATTCTATCTTGTGACTGCAGTGTCTTCTGCACACCACTTCCCCATATATTCATTTTTAAACTTTCTGAGTCACTTTATTTTTTATGTCTCTTAGAAATAGCACAATTTTGCATTTCAATTTGTCTGCAAATACCTTACCTTTATTAGGTGAGTTATTCTCATTTGCACATTTTATAAAAGAAATGTATTTGTTCTTTAATTCTGGCATATTTTCTCATGATATAATCTTAATATAAATTTTTGTATTATTTGAATTTTTACTTTGCTTTTTTTAAGAGGGTAACTATTCATTATTATGACTAGTTTGCATGTTTTCCAAGTTATATTTTGATACTAATATCCTTATATAACATTCTTGGTCAATCCTTCTTTAGATATTATGTTTTTCCATCTTATTATAAACAGCATCCTTTCTCCCCACCCACCTTCTCCTCCACTCTCCAGTTTTAGTCACTAGTATTACCTCAGTGTATTTTAAAGGCAAGGTAACATATTCTACCATCTCTCCCTCATTCTTATATTTTATTTTAAATATACTTATAAATACATTTAGTGTATTTATACTATTAGTATCTCTCCAAACTAATATCAAAAATTGTCATCTTATGCTTACTAGATATTTGTTCCCTAATAGATTTATCAAGAGAAGGTCATTCAAACAATATTTCTTGTTTTTTAAATTCTTAAATATCTGTATGTGTCTTTTACTCTTGAAGAACAGTTTTTCAGTGTCAAAAATACTTGACTCACATTTTCTCTCCTTGAATATCTTAAAAGCACTATGGTGTTCAGTCCATATTTCAGTGTAATAAAATGTCATAGTCAAGCCTGATGCCATTCGTTTTTCCCTTTTAAGTGACTCTTTCCCAAGATTCTTGAAGAATTATTTTTCCTTAGATTTAAAGTTTAATAGTTCTAGGAATTGTCTAAATTTTGAATATTCTGAATAGATTTCCAAGGTAAAGACTACCTTTCTAACATGAAGATTCAAACTTGCTTTATTTTAAGAAAGCTTCCATAATAACTGTTATAACAATTTATTGTTTTATTGCCTTGCACTTCCTCTTTGGGGAATCCCCTAGGCATATGTTTGACCCTTTGCATATCTTTTGTATCTATTACATTTTCCCTAAGTATCCTTGGCTATTTGGTTTTTTTTATTTCACTTTCATTCTTTCCCTGTCATTTCTTTGATGTCTATCTGCTTCAGATTGCTTATTTAGTGTTGTTTTTTAAAACTTTGTTCTGTTTTCTTTTTTTTCATTCTTCCCTTAGGTCCTGTATTTCTTGACTCATATCTTTTTGTTAACTAGCCAAGTCACTTCAGAGCTTTTGTATTTATGACTTCTAAAATTCATGTAGCTAATTTTTAATTATGAGGTTAAATTTTTCACCCTCCTCATGCACAATTTTTGCTGGGATATTTTATTTAACTGTTAGAATAGTGTTCATTTCACTTTCATCTTTTTTTCCCCCAGTGTCTTAGTTTAGAATTTAATGATGGTTCGTTTTCTCTTTGTTTAAAAGTTATTCCTTAACCTTTTCCTTAGGCCTTCCTAGGCTATTACAAAAGTGCTTCTATGGGGACGGGGATGACCAGTGGAGTCACCCTGTCTGACAGCTCGAGTCTCCCTTCTTTTTAGAACCATGGATTCTTTAAAACATGGTCTCTTTGTGTAGCCACTTTTCAGGAATGCAGTGAAAGCTTGTCTCAGGAAGGCTTTCACCTCCTTCTCATTTTTATCCAAACTTAATGGGCTGCATCCTAAATTATAGGATTTTGTGAGGACTGAACCCCAGAGTGAGCACAACAAAGTGACCTGAATCTTCACTTTACACCCATTGTTAATTCTTCTTTCACCTCTGAGTCCTTGTAAGTCTTGCTACTTCTAGAATCAGGATTCAAATCCGTATGTGACTCCTCCCAAGATTTTACCCTAAAGTTTGTTAGTAATCTTATAGCAAGGAGTGTTATTAAGTCTTAAGCCGCTCTCTATCCTACCCAAATGTGACCAGTAAATACTTTTCACTTTTGCAGCATCTAAGGCAAATTAAATACAAACCACTTTCACTAAAAGATGAAAGAAAACTGCAGTGGAACCAAGTAATGTGATGACCATTAACTGTGAAACTATATCTGCCCCAGTTTTGAGTATGTCCTCATGTATGTCACAGTTTAAAAATGCTCATACTTTTAGCCACAAGTCAGCATATTTTACCACCTTGCTATTTTTTTGTCTCACCAATACTGACAAATATAGGACTGGCTTTTATATTTGCAAGTATCAGCACTTTCCTGAGAATTCAAGAGCAAGATGTTGGAGAATCTGCTTGATATTTTAAAAATCCCTTTTTCTTGACAAATCTAGAGTTGTGTGACTAATAAGGATAAGATACTCATTCATTCATTTCTCCAGTGGCTTCACATCTGGTGTCCTTGTTATTCCACTTCAGTGAGATTCTTCCTCATCTAATTTTATTACAGCTCATATGGGGATGCCATGATTTATAAGCAGGCCTGATGAGATACAGGAACAGCAACTTTGTTGATAAATAAAAAATAGAGTTTCCTATCCTTTCTAATTTGTTGAACTCTGATGAACTCTGTCTATTGTTATTCATATATATACAGGTATGATGAAAACACAAAGAAAAAATAGAAAACATCATGATTTTGTTGTTGTTTACTAAAGCCTAAAGAGCAAGAGTTTTGGAGGGGTTATACCAAGATGTGAATCCTGACTCTAGAAGTAAACTGCAGGACCTTGGACGTTACTTAATTTCCCTGGTTCTATTTGCTTTTCTGGACAAGTGAGTGTAATAATATCTGTTTTGCAAAGTACTTCTATCGAATGAAGTTAATAGTATAGTTGCTGGTCCATAATATTGCTAGAAAATGTTTATTTTTCTGGATTTCTCATCTTCACCTTACTAGTTTCAATAATATCATTGGGTGGCTTGGCTTTCTTCTTATCTACTTCCATTTAAAAAATTCATGGGCTACAATTCCAATGACTCTTTCATTTTCCAATATATGATGAAGGACACAGAAGTGGAAAGTGGGGCTGGGTACAGTTGATTAACTGATTAAAGTATTTTATCAATCAATTACTTGCTCTGGGTATCATTTAGGAATTGTGTTTGGTTGCTAGTAACAGAGACTTGAATACCATGTCTTAAATTAGGGTATTATTCTAGGAAAAGTATAGATTTAGATAGATCAAAGCTAATACAGAAGTTCTGAATTAGGACCTAAGCTCCTTCTATTTTCTCCTCTGTTACCTTCCTGTAATGCTTCCTTCTTAAAGTTTCATGAAATTGTTTTCTAGAACTCCATCTATCATACAAAGATGTTTCAGACAGAAAAATTGGAAGGGAAAAGAGATAAATGGACTTTCCTGAAACCCCAAACAATGACTTCCACAACTCATTTTCATCCCTAGTGGTACTCATGTCCTTCAGTGGGAGCATGTCAAGATCAGGGAGCTGCCCTCAAAAAGGTCAGAGCTGAGACTACTGTGTTAAGAAGGAGAAACACAGTACCCAAGATGATGTAGGATGGAAGAAAGAGCTGGACTCAGGGAGTGGAACTTTAACATTAAGTAACAATGAGAACACCTTCAGGAAACAAACAAACAAACAAAAAACCTCTCACTCTTAAGATCTTGTTTTTGTTAAGCGGATCAAAAATTTCTAAATTACTATCAAGGATAAAGTCTTTCTCTTTGATTTATTTATTTTATTTTATTTTTTATTTTGGTATCATTAATGTACAATCACTTGAACAACATCATGGTTACTAGACCCCCTATTATCAAGTCCCCACCACATACCGCACTAGAGTCACTGTCCATCAGTGTAGTAAGATGCTATAGAATCACTACTTGTCTTCTCTATAAATACTGCCTTTCCCGTGTCCCCCACCGCTGCATTATGTGTGCTAATCGTAATGCCTCTTTTTCCACCTTATCCCTCCTTTCCCACCCATCCTCCCCAGTCCCTTTCCCTTTGGTAACTGTTAGTCCATTCTTGGGTTCTGTAAGTCTGCTGCTGTTTTGTTCCTTCAGTTTTTTTTTCTTTGTTCTTATACTCCACAGATGAGTGAAATCATTTGATACTTGTCTTTCTCCTCCAGACTAATTACACTGAGCATAATACCCTCAAGCTCCATCCATGTTGTTGCAAATGGTAGGATTTGCTTTCTTCTTATGACTGAATAGTATTCCATTGTGTATATGTATCACATCTTCTTTATCCATTCATCTACTGATGGACACTTAGGTTGCTTCCATTTCTTGGTTATTGTAGATAGTGCTGTGATAAACATAGGGGTGCATATGTCTTTTTCAAACTGGGCTGCTGCATTCTTAGGGTAAATTCCTAGGAGTGGAATTCCTGGGTCAAATGGTATTTCTATTTTGAGTTTTTTGAGGAGCCTCCATATTGCTTTCCACAATGGTTGAACTAATTTACATTCCCACCAGAAGTGTAGGAGGGTTCCCCTTTCTCCACATCTTCGCCAACATTTGTTGTTGTTTGTCTTTTGGGTGTTGGCCATCCTTACTGGTGTGAGGTGATATCTCCTTGTGATCTTAATTTGAATTTCTCTGATGATTAGCGATGTAGAGCATCTTCTCTTGTGCCCGTTGGACATGAATTTATTCTTTGGAGAAGTGTCTGTTCAGCCCTTCTGCCCATTTTTTAATTGGCTTATTTCCTTTTTGTTCGTTGAGGTGCATGGGCTCTTTATGTAATTTGGATGGCAACCCCTTATCGGATATGTCATTTATGAATATGCTCTCCCATACTGTAGGATGTCTTTTTGTTCTACTGATGGTGTCCTTTGGTGTGCAGAAGCTTTGTAGTTTGATATAGTCCCACTTGTTCATTTTTACTTTTGTTTCTCTTTGCCGAGGGAGATATGTTCATGAAGTTGCTCATGCTTATGTCTGAGATATTTTTGCCGATGTTTTTTTCCAAGAGTTTTATGGTTTCATGACTTACATTCAGATCTTTGATCCATTTTGAGTTTACTTTTGTGTATGGGGTTAGACAGTAATCCAGTTTGATTCTCTTATGTGTAGCTGTCCAGTTTTGCCAATACCAGCTGTTGAAGAGGCTGTCATTTCTCCATTGTATATCCATGGCTCCTTTATCGTATACTAATTGACTATATATGCTTGTGTTTATATCTGGGCTCTCTATTCTGTTCCACTGGTCCATCGGTCTTTTCTGGTGCCAGTACCAAATAATCTTGATTACTGTGGCTTTGTAGTAGAGCTTGAAGTTGGGGAGCATAATTCCTCCTGCTTTATTTTTCCTTCTCAGGATATCTCTAGCTATTAGGGGTCTTTTGTCATTCCATATGAATTTTACAATATTTTCTCTAGTTCATTGAAGAATGCTGTTAGTATTTTGATAAGTATTGCATTGAATCTGTAGATTGCTTTAGGCAGAGTGGCCATTTTGACAATATTAATTCTTCCTAGCCAAGAGCATGGGATGAATTTCCACTTATTAGTGTCCTTTTAATTTTTCTTAAGAGTGTTTTGTACTTTTCAGGGTATAGGTCTTTCAGTTCCTTGGTTAGTTTTATTCCTAGGTATTTTATTCTTTCTGATGCAATTGTGAATGGAATTTTTTTCCTGATTTCTCTTCCTGCTAGTTCACCATTAGTGTATAGGAATGCAACAGATTTCTGTGTATTAATTTTATATCGCTCAACTTTGCTGAATTCAGATATTAGATCTAGTAGTTTTGGAGTGGAGTCTTTAGGGTATTTCATGTACACTATCATGTCATCTGCAAACAGGGACAGTTTGACTTCTTCCTTACCAATCGGATGCCTTTTATTTCTTTGTGTTGTCTGACTGCCATGGCTAGGACCTCCAGAACTATGCTGAATAAAGGTAGGAGAGTGGGCATCCTGGTCTTAAATGAAAAGCTTTCAGCTTCTCGCTGTTAAGTATAATGTTGGCTGTGGGTTTGTCATGTATGGCCTTTATTAAGTTGAGGTACTTGCCCTCTATCCCCATTTTGTTGAGAGTTTTTATCATGAATGGATGTTGAATTTTGTCAAATGCTTTTTTGGCATCTATGGAGATGATCATGTGGTTTTTGTTCTTCTTTTTGTTGATGTAGTGGATGATGTTGATGGATTTTTGAATGTTGTACCATCCTTGCATCCCTCGGATGAATCCCACTTGATCATAATGGATGATCTTTTTGATGTATTTTTGAATTCGGTTTGCTAATATTTTGTTGAGTATTTTTGCATCTATGTTCATCAGTGATATTGGTCTGTAATTTTCTTTTTTTTGTCATGTCTTTACCTGGTTTTTGGTATTAGATTGATGTTGGTCTCGTAGAATAAGTTTGGGAGTATTCTTTCCTCTTCTACTTTTTGTAAAACTTTAAGGAGGATGGGTATTAGGTCTTCACTAAATGTTTGATAAAATCAGCAGTGAAACCATCTGGTGCAGGAGTTTTGTTCTCAGGTAGTTTTTGATTACCAAATTAGTTTCTTTGCTGTTAATTGGTCTATACAGATTTTCTGTTTCTTCCTGGGTTAACCTTGAAGTTCGTATTTTTCTAGAAAG
This sequence comes from Phataginus tricuspis, assembly GCA_029783875.1. NCBI lineage: Eukaryota > Metazoa > Chordata > Mammalia > Pholidota > Manidae > Phataginus > Phataginus tricuspis. The sequence continues at coordinate 3,653,018 of JAQQAC010008864.1, forward strand.
TCCATTTTTTCTAGGTTATCCATTTTGTTACCATATAATATTTCATAGTAGTCTCATAATTCTTTGTATTTCTGTGGTGTCCTTGGTGATTTTTCCTTTCTCATTTCTGATTCTGTTTATGTGTGTAGACTCTCTTTTTTTCTTGATAAGTCTGGCTAGGGGTTTATCTATTTTGTTTCTTTTCTCAAAGAATCAGCTCCTGCTTTCAATGATTCTTTCTACTGTTTTATTCTTCTCAATTTTATTTATTTATGCTTTAATATTTATTATGTCCCTCCTTCTACTGACATTGGGCCCCTTTGTTCTTCCTTTTCTAGTTTCATTAATTGTGAGTTTAGACTGTTCATTTGGGATTGTTCTTCTTTCCTGAAGTAAGCCTGTATTGCAATGTATTTCCCTCTTAGCATGGGAGAAAAGTCTTTCTTAAAAGGCTTTAACACTCTCTTCAACTAGCATCCCTGTGCCTCCTCTTTTATAATATACCAAGTACTGGTTTGCCTATAACCAAGCAGGAGGGCCAATAGATGAAGATAAGATGCTAGGAGACAACTATGAGTATTCAAGATGCATTGAAAAAAGCAGAGTAGAATGGTAAGGATTTGCATCAGTCCTGTTAAGCAGAAAGTGCAAACCTCTTTTAGGAACATTTACTTCATGAATAAGTCTGTGAAGCTATATGAAAAGTCAATGATATGTGGATAGAAAAGTGCACTTTCTTTAAAAAATCAGTTAATGGTGTAATAAGCAATTATTACAGACATCTTATTATGGCAGATAAGTCATAAACATTTAAAGTGCTCAGAAACATTTCTTTTTAATCTTTCAGGAGGCTCATGTTCAAGTATTCATAAATTAAAGTATTACAAGCCTAATGCCAGGTGGTAAGATTCCATCTGATTCAATAAACACTGATGTTAACTCCATGGTAGTTTATAACCAGGCTTAAATACCAGTAAAGAGACTGCTTTTTGTTTCTAATAGCTATCAGATAGTGCATGAGGCATTTGAGTTCTAAAGAAATAACCGAGAATTATGTCATTTTCAGAAAGTTAAGGATAATATATTTGCCAAGTACATCCCAAATGTCTCTTTTATCATCACATATTTTGGCTATTGTGACCTGGGCAAGTTTCACTCTATTTTTTTAAGAACATTTAAAAATGTGCTTCAATCATTTTCAGTTAATTATAACACTAACATGTTAAATAATGGCTTCAAACTTGATGCCAAATTATAGATAGGAAATGGAAATGTGGTAGCACATGTTGAAATGCTGAGTGTTAACAAGTATAGCTCTCCTGAGGATAACATTTGTATCTGGAAAGACTGCTATAAGGGTGTGAGCTTGTACAAGCAGAGAATAAATTGTCAGTCATTTTAGAAATATGGAAATTTTACTGGAAACATCTTGCTTAAACCATTGATAAAGGAAACTGAAGCACTTCACTCAGAAGTTAAAGGTATTGACATGCTGTACATTTTAGACTCTTCCTAGACTCAGGGCCTTTCCCTAGGCTGTTCCTCTCCCTTGCAACTTACTCCTTACCTCTGATTATTAGCTCCTGCTCACCTTAAAGGTGACATGTCAGATGTGCATCCCTGTACAACCACAGACCTACTATGCCCTTATCCCATTATAATCATATTATCTATTTACTTATATTTATGTGTATGTCTTCCCCAATATCCTATAGTTCTTTCAGAATAGCAGTAGTACAGTAGTTGTTATTCTATCTCTATATCTACTCTAATGCTTCATAGTATTGAAGAAATTCTTAATGTATGAATAAAGATAATACATGTCAAAGCCAGTTAAATATTTGTTAAAGCTGACACAGCTAAATATGTTTTCTCCCATTCCAACATTTTCATAGTATTTTTATTAGAAAAATTATACCAAGTTGGAATGCTATTTGGAATTCATTATCCCTTATTACAAAAGATATATTTCAGAGAAACTTGTTCTGAAAATCACAAATTTTCTACATTTCTCTTGTCTCAACAAAGATTCAGAAAGTTTTCTTCCAGTCATTATTTTCTTTTCCCTTGGGGAGAAATCTTGCCAAATGTTCCACGTATGTCATCAGTGCAGGATTTTGATGTATCTGATGCCTAGAGGATTTGCAAATATAAGTCCTAGGGTGTTGGGTTTCTGTCTATTTTGTAGCAAACTCATGGGTGATGCAGGACAGATTTTGTTCAGTTCTAGGGAATGTGGTCATCTGTGTAAGAACTTTCAAAGACTATGATACATAAGGGTAATTTATAAAAGCACCTTATAAGAACTGGCTGCATAGATTCCCATAAGTGAAAGAAATAAAGAGAACAAATATTCATATTGATTATGACTTGTGTCCTAGGCACTATGTTGAGCACTTTACATAATGTACTCATTAAGAATATAGGCTCTGAACTCAGACTGCCAAGGTTCAAATTTATCTTTGACACCCACTAATGTATGATCTGGAAAAGTTCCTTAATCACCAATGTATGTACAGATCTTAGTCAAAATGTCCTCTTCTCTCGAGCTCTCAAGATTGTGGCATGAGTAGGGTGGCGAAAATCTCCACCCAAAACCATATATATATTGAAAATACAGTGAATACAGCTAATCCTAAAAGAGTGACCAGAAGAAACAGTACACCAGCCAGGCTACATGTACATCTGCGAGAACTCAACATCTCATGAAAAGGGTAAGATACAAAGCCATGACCTGGTGGGACCCAAGCACTCCCCCAGTCCCAGCTCACCTAGCGGGAGGAAAATAATCAGAGTGGGGAGGGAGTGGAAGCACAGGACAGCTAAATAACCGGCCCTAGTAATCTGCACCAGGAGCACAGACACACATTGTATGGTATACTGGATATTAGAGAAAAAGAAAACCAAAATCCGAGACTAAGACTGCGAACAGGTTCCCACAGCCAGCTGCCTTGGGACAAAAGAAAAGCAGACACTTTAAAAGGCTTAAAGGGACAAGACTTTAACAGGTGGAAAAAATCATCTTTGCGCACTCAGCTCAGCAGGCTGGGAATTTTAAGGAACTTCAGGTGCCCTAACCCCCTGGGTGGCAATGCAGCACTGAAGACCCTCATGGCAATAAGCAGCCTGTCGTTCATTCACCCCCACTGGCACTGCAAGCAAACCGGCTGATCCACCATTGCTGCAGCACAACAGGGGAGCAGCCCCACACACAGCAACCACACAGGCTTCTCCTAGCGCACAACTGACAGGGCGAGATCTAGAGGCTGCCCCATGCCCACAGTCAACTGACACAGACAGTGGAGACCAGTGCTGAGTCTGGAAGGCAAAAGGAGCCTTATTCTCATGGTGAAGGTGCTGATCATCTGCAACCCTTCCAATTCCCTAGGCCACCCAGCCCAGAGCAGCTCAGGGGATTAACCCAGATGCTGCCCCCGGCGTGCGGCCGACCAGCACAGGCAGAGTAAGTCGGCAGGGAGTCTGGAAAGCACATAGGCATTCTGTTCCGATGGCGAACATGCACTGATCACCTGCAACCACCGCCAGTGCGCTAGCAATCCCGAGGGCCACACAGCCCATGGCTGCTCAGGGGATTAACCCAGAAGCGGCCCTCTGAGGGCACCTGACGGGCTTATACAGAAGAAGCTGGCACAGATTCCGGAAAGCACGTAGGAGCTCTGTTCTCATGGTGAAAACGTGCTGATTGCCTGCAACCACCGGCAGTGCCCTAGGCCATCCCGAGGGCCGCCGCATCCATGGAAACTCAGGGGATCACCCTAGAGGCTGCTCCTGGTGTGCAGTTGCCTGACACAGGCAGCAGAGACCAGTGTGGAGTCCCAAAAGCACAAAGGTACTGTTCTCATGGGAGAACATGCACCGCTCCCGTGCAACACCTGCGTGTAATCTAGGCCATCCCAAGGGCCGCCCCATCCATGGAAGCTCAAGGGATCAACCCAGAGGCTACTCCCTGTGTGTGGTTGACTGGCATGGGCAGTGGAGACAGTCCAGAGCCCAAAAGCACAAAGGGGTGCTGTTCTTGCATTAGAACACATGCAGCTCACCTGTGACCCCTGCCAGTGCCCTATGCATTCCGTGGGACGCCCACCCACGGCAGCTCAAGGGATTTACCCACAGGCTGTTCCCTGTGTGCGGTTGACCAGCACAGGCAGGGGAGATGGGCAAGGCAACCAGCAAGCAGGAACACACTTTGTTCTCCCAGATGATACACACGCCTCGCAGGCAATAAATTCCATTGTTATGAAAACAGAGAAGAGCTTTGGTCAGTCCAAAATCCCTGAAATACCAGAGAGAGGGCCTGGTGAGAGCGAAGTCACCAATCTTCCTGAAAAGAAATTCAAAATAAAAGTCATAAGCATGCTGATCGAGCTACAGAGAAATATGCAAGACTGAAGGTATGAATTCTGGAGGGAGATAACAGAAATGAAGCAATCAATAGAAGAACTTAAGAGAGCAGACTGGATGAGGTGGAAGAGACTTAATAGAATAGAAACAGAGAACAGGAACACAGAGAAGCTGAGGCAGAGAGAGATAAAAGAATCTCTAGGAATGAAAGAATATTAAGAGAACTGTGTGACCAATCCAAATGGAACAATATTGGCATTACAGGGATACCATAAGAAGAAGAGAGAGAAAAAGGGATAGAAAGTGTACTTGAAGAAATATTTGGTGAAATCTTCCCCAAGCTGAGGAAGCAAATAGTCTCTCAGACCATGAAAGTCCACAGATCTCCCAACACAAGGGACCCAAGGAGGACAACACCAAGACATACAGTAACTAAAATGGCAAAATCAAAGACAAGGACACAGTATTAAAAGCAGCCAGAGAAAGAAAAAAAATCACATACAAAGGAAAACCCATAAGGCTATCATCAGACGTCTCAGCAGAAAACTCACAGGACAGAAAGGAATGGCACAATATATTAAATGCATTGAAACAGAAGGGCCTCGAACCAAGAATACTGCATCCAGCAAGACTGCCATTTAAGTTTGAAGGAAGGATTAAACAACTCCCAGATAAGCAAAAATTGAGGAATTTACCTCTTACAAAACATCTCTACAGTGTATGTTAAAAGGACTGCTCTAGATGAAAGTTATCTTAAGGCTAAAAAGATATCATCAGGGAAAATAAAACCACCACAAAAAAAGTAGACCAACCAAATACGAATGAAGTACAAAATAAAATCAGCTATCCACAAAAACAGTCAAGGGAAACACGAAAGAGTACAGAATAAAACACCTAAATATAAAGAGTGGATGAGGAAGAAAATGAAGGGAGAAAAATAAAAAATCATCAGACTTTGTTTATAATAGCATAATAAGTGAGTTAAGTTAGATGGTTAGATACTAAAGAAGCGACCCTTGAACCTTTGGTAACCATGAATATAAAGCCTGCAATGGCAATAAGGACATATCTATCGATAATCACCCTAAATGTAAATGGACTGAATGCACCAATCAAAAGACACAGAGTAATAGAATGGATAAAAAAGCAAGACCTGCTTTTTATTTATATTCTGCTTACAAGAGACTCACCTCAAACCCAAAGATATACACAGAATAAAAGTGAAGGGATGGAAAAAGATATTTCATGCAAACAATAGGGAGAATAAAGCAGAATGTTGCAGTACTTGTATCAGACAAAATAGACTTCAAAACAAAGTCACAAGAGACAAAGAAGGACATTTCGTAGTGATAAAGGGGTCAGTCCAACAGGAGGATATAACCATTATAAATATCTATGCACCTAACACAGGAGCACCTACATATGTGAAACAAATACTAACAGAATTGAAGGCGGAAATAGAATGCAGTACATTCATTTTAGGAGACTTCTACACACCACTCACTCCAAAGGACAGATCAAACAGACAGAAAATAAGTAAGGATACAGAGACACTGAACAACACAGTAGAACAGCTGGACCTAACAGACATCTACAGAACTGTACACCCAAAAGCAGCAAGATACACATTCTTCTCAAGTGCACATGGAATATTTTCCAGAATAGACCACATACTAAACCACAAAAAGATCCTCAGTAAATTCAAAAATATTCAAATTCTACCAACCAACTTCTCAGATGACAGAGGAATAAAACTACAAATAAATTGTAAAAGAAAACAAAAAGGCTCACAAACACTGGGAGGCTTAACAACATGCTCCTACATAATCAATGGATCAATGACAAAATTAAAACAGATCAAGCAATATATGGAGACAAATGAAAACAACAGCACAATGCCCCAGCTTCTGTGGGACACAGAGAAGGCAGTTCCAAGAGGAAAGAATATAGCAATCCAGGCCTATTTAAAGAAGGAAGAACAATCCTAAATGAATAGTCTAAAGTCACAATTATTGAAACTGGAAAAAGAAGAATAAATAATATCCAAAGTCAGTAGAAGGAGGGATGTAATAAAGATCAGAGAAGAAGTAAATAAAATTGAGATAAAAAAAACAGTGGAAAAAATTAATGAAACCAAAAGCAGGATCTTTGAGAAAATAAACAAAATAGAAAAACCCCTATGCATACTTAAAAGAGAAAAATAGAGTCTACACACATAAACAGAAAGATAAATGAGAAAGGAAAAATCACTACAGAAATACAAAGAATTATTAGAGAATACAATGAAAATTAATATGCTAACAAACTGGATAACCTAAAAGAAATGGACAACTTTCTAGAAAAATACAACCTTCCAAGACTGACCAAGGAAGAAGCAGAAAATCTAAACAGACCAATTACCAGCAAGGAAATTGAATTGGTAATCAAAAAATTACCCACGAACAAAACCACTGGACAAGACGGATTCACTGCTGAATTTTATCAGATGTTTAGAGAAAAAATAATACCCATTCTCCCTAAAGTTTTCCAAGAAGAAGAAGGGGAAGGAACACTCCCAAACTCATTCTATGTAGCCAGCATCACTCTAATACCAAAACCAGGTAAAGATACCACAAAAAAGAAAACTACAGACCAATAGCCTGATGAGCACAGATGCAAAAATACTCAACAAAATATTAGCAAACTGAATTCAAAAATACACCAAAAGGATCATATACCATGATCAAGTGGCATTCATCTCAGGTATGCAAGGATGGTACAGCATTTGAAAATCCATCAATATCATCCACCACATCAACAAAAAGGACAAAAACCACATGATCATCTCCATAGTTGCTGAAAATGCATTTGACAAAATTCAACATCCATTCCTGATAAGAACCCTCAACAAAATGGGTATAGGGGGGCAAATTACCTCAACATAATAAATGCCATATATGACAAACCAACATTCAACATCATACTTAATAGCAAGAAGCTGAAAGTTTTTCACCTAAAATTGGGAACAACACAAGGATGCCCAATCTCCTCACTTCTATTCAAAATAGTACTGGAGGTCCTATCCATGGAGTCAGACAACACAAAGAAATAAAAGGCATCCAGACTGGCAAGGAAGAACTCAAACTGTCCTTGCTTGCAGATGACATGATATTGTACATAAACATCCCTAACTACTAGAACTAATATCTGAATTCAGCAAAGTTGCAGGATACAAAATTAATACACAGAAATCTGTTGCATTCCTACACACCAATGATGAAGCAGAAAAAGAAATTAATTCACAATTGTATCAAAAAGAATAAAACACCTAGGAAAAAACCTAACCAGGAAGTGAAAAACCATTACTCTGAAAACTACAAGGTACTCATGAAAGAAATTAAAGATGATACCAATAAATGGAAACACATCCTGTGCTCATGGATAGGAAAAATTAATTTTGTCAAAACGGCCATCCTGCCTAAAGCAATCTACAGATTCAGTGCAATCCCTACCAAAATACCAACAGCATTCTTCAATGAACTAGAGCAAATAGTTCTAAAATTCATATGAAACCACAGAAGACCCTGAATAGCCAAATCAATCCTGAGAAGGAAGAATAAAGCAGGGGAATTACACTCCCTGACTTCAAGCTCTACTACAAAGCCACAGTATTCAAGGCAATTTGGTACTGGCACAAAAACAGACCCATAGACCAATGGAACAGAATAGAAAGCCCAGATATAAACCCAAGCATATATGGTCAATTAACATACGATAAAGGAGCCATGGATATACAATAGGGAAATGACAAGCTCTTCAACAGCTGATGATGGCAAAACTGGAAAGCTACATGGAAGAGAATGAAGCTGGATCATTGACTAACCCCGTACACAAAAGTTAACTTGAAATGGATCAAAGACCTGAATGTAAGTCATCAAACCATAAAACTCATAGAAAAAAAAATAGGCAAAAATCTCTTGGACATAAACATGAGCAACTTCTTCATGAACATATCTCCCCAGGCAAGAGAAACAAAAGCAAAAATGAACAAGTGGCACTATATCAAGCTGAAAAGCTTCTGTACAGCAAAGGACCCCATCAGTAGAACAAAAAGACATCCCACAGTATGGGAGAATATATTCATAAATGACATATCTGATAAAGGGTTCACATCCAAAATATATAAAGAGCTCACGCACCTCAACAAACAAAAAACAGGTAATCCAATTAAGAAATGGGTAGAGGATCTGAACAGACACTTCTGCCAAGAAAAAATTCAGATAGCCAACAGGCACATGAAAAGATGCTCCACATCGCCAATCATCAGAGAAATGTCACTTAAAACCACAATGAGATACCACCTCACAACAGTTAGGATGGCCACCATCCCAAAGACAAACAACTACAAATGTTGGCGAGGATCTGAAGAAAGCGGACCCCTCCTACATTGATGGTGGGAATGTAAACTAGTTCAACCATTGTGGAAAGCAGTATGGAGGTTCCTCAGGAAACTATAAATAGAAATACCATTTGACCCAGGAATTCCACTCCTAGGAATTTATCCTGAAAATGCAGCAGCCCAGTTTGAAAAAGACATATGCCCCCCTGTGTTTATCACAGCACTATTTACAATAGCCAAGAAATGGAAGCAACCTAAGTGTCCATCAGTACATGTATGGATAAAGAAGATGTGGTACATATACACAATGGGATATTATTCAGCATTAAGAAGAAAACAAATCCTGCCATTTGCAACAACATGGATGGAGCTTGAGGGTATTATGCTCAGTGAAATAAGCAAAACAGAGAAAGTATCAAATGATTTCACTCATCTGTGGAGTATAAGAACAAAGAAAAAACTGAAGGAACAAAACAGCAGCAGACTCACAGAACCCAAGAATGGACTAACAGTTACCAAAGGGAAAGGGACTGGGGAGGATGGGTGGGAAGGAAGGGATAAGGGGGAAAAAGGGGCATTATGATTAGCACACATAATGTTGGGGGGGGCACAGGGAAGGCAGTATAACACAGAGAAGACAAGTAGTGATTCTATACCATCTTCCTATGCTGATGGACAGTGACTGTAATGGGGTATGTGGTGGGTACTTGATAATGGGGGGAGTCTAGTAACCATAATGTTGTTCATGTAATTGTACATTAATGATACCAAAATAAAAAGAAAATCCTCTTCTATAAAATGGAAAGAGACACAGCTTATACTTCCCTCATAGGATATGATGGAGTAATAATGATACATGTGTGAAGCAGGTAAAATCTTACTAACACATAGAAAGTGCTACATGTATGTTTGCTTTAATTATTATCATTATTATTTGAATTCAAATCATTTGTATTTTTCTAAAATTTCTACAATAGAAAGTTTGCATTTCCTATCCAAGATCATAAGTAAAATGTCAAAGAGATATTTCCCTTCAATAAGTCAGGAAAATCCAAAACATTCAGATTTTTGATTTTGGACTCTGGACTTTATGATTGATTTGAAGAAAGAAACCAAAGGCTTTATTACTGTTTCCAAAATCAGGCGATTTTTGTAGGCATTCATTACTGACAAAAAGCATGCGAGCGGTTTCTGTCTCTTAGGTGATAGTCATGTCTATATACTGAATAGCACCAACAAACTTTTTAGTGAGGTCTCTTATCCAAATTGAGTTTTGAAAAATATTGGGCAGAAAATGAAGTTTAAGACAATTGAGGAGTTGTAATATAATCAATCAATAATGAAGTATGAAGACACATAGCTAGAGACACATTTTATGAAAACTCTAATCAAACATTCTTCTCTCATGTAAATTTACCCATGTAAGTGTAGAATACTTTTGACAGTGATGAAAACAAGGATCACTGTCTGGAATAAATCTACTCAAGCAGCTACAGAGAATATCAAGACAAGGGAGGCAGTTTCTGATGCAATGAAAACAAAAGAACGATTGATGAATTTGCAAGAGGAACTGAAAAAGCTGATACTTTCCTGATATTTTGTGTAAACAAGTTTTGTATTTTTATCCCTGTTGTACAACAATAAATCAAGAGTCCACTTTGTCACTATCTATGCACAATTTTACAAGACATGCTGTAAAGTGAGCAAAAATATTCACTTCCTTAGTTTTTCCTAGTCCAAGGTCACAATTTTTTTTAATTTTGCTATCATTAATGTACTATTACATGAACAACATTATGGCTACTAGACTCCCCCCATTAGCAAGTCCCCACCACATACCCCTTTACAGTCACTGTCCATCAGCGCAGTAAGATGCTATAGAGTCACTACTTGTCTTTTCTGTGCTAAACTGCCTTTCCTGTGTCTCATCCCCCTTCATTATACATGTTAATCGTAATGCCAAGGTCACAATTTTTAAAGTTAGATCAGCAATTTCTTATTCCGATAGTTTTAAGATGACCTGCTAGCCTCTGAGATTAAAGTCTATGATGTCAAATGAGAAAATAAAATTTTTACAGACTTTATATTATATTAATTATGTAGATTACAATGGAAAGAAGGTTTTTAAAGGAAGATCTTTACTAGCCAAATGGAACAAGGATTCTGGTTGCCCAACAGGTGTGAATAATCTTTCGTATCTTTTTAAAATTCAAATTTAAAAATTCATTTTCCTTTTGTGAAAGAAAAAGTGAGCTAAGAGTCTAACGTCAGAAAACTAGCTGGATCCTACCTTGTGATGAAAAATGGCATCAGAACAAAAAATATTCATCTTAGAGGTTCCTAGGCCTTTGGTGAATTGTATGAAGGTTAACACAGCAGTAGACTGAGTCTGGGCTTAGCTCTAATGGAAAACAATGTGAATAATTCAGATTTTGCTCTAGGTTCTATCAAGAAAACAGAGTAAGATAATATATTTTTAAGTATATAATATATTGCCTGGCACTTAAAAGGTACTAATGATCTGTTTTTCTGAATGTTTCATATCTACATGAGTGTGTCCTTTGATTAGATATATACAAATATCTGTATGTATTATCTAATTCATTTTTATAGCAAAAGTATAACAATTATTTACGTCTTTAATTTGTGGAAGAGAAAATTTTATTATACATTGATGCCAGCAGAATTCTTTTCCTAATGTTCATAGATAAGGGCAAAGAGTTTACCATGATGCAATTAAGTCTTGGTCTCTTCCTTTTGACCTAAACATGCTTCAATAGAATCTTTAATTCAATAAAATGTCAGTACATTATTATAGTCATAAACTTGTGAATTTACAGTGAAACTACATTTGTCTGAAACTGATGTTAAAATTACTTTACCCTTTCATCTATGACAATCCTGGAACTACAGATGTGTAATATATGTCACTTTGCAGAGAACCTTGCTCTGAGTTCAGCTGGTTTTATTTAGTGAGAAATTTGTAATCATTCTTGTGCAAAGTTTTGCATCACTAGGTACCAAAATAATAGCAGATTGCATAAATTATAAAATTATAACCACCAAAAATGAGACATAGTTATTTTATATAAAAGTTATACACCTTAAAAGATAAAAAAAATTCCATTTAGAAAAACTCTACAGAGCCATGTTTCCCAATGCTTCCTTCCAAAAATGTTTAATCTTAGAAATTCTCTGGAAGAAAATTGGTTCCTCTTTGGGAATCATGATGCCAATCATATCCTAATCAGGATATGAGGCATTCTTTCATAAATACATTTAACTTTTATAACAAAATAGCTGAAACTTTTTGTAAATTAAAGAACCATCTTCTTATTCAACAAATAATCCCACAGCTAACATCACACTCAATGGCACAGAGCCAAAGCTTTTCCTCTAAGATCAGGAACAAGACAAGATGCTCACTATTGCCAGTTTTATTCAACATAGTGCCAGAAGTCTTAGCCAAGCAATGAAACTTGAAAAAGAAATAAAAATAATCTAAATAAGAAAAGAAGTAAAACTCTCTTTTTGCAGATGGCATGATGCTATATGTAGAAAATCTTAAAGATTCCACCAAAAAAAATGTTAGAACTAAATAAAGTTAGTGAACTTTCCGGATATAAAATCAAAAAACAAAAACCAGTTGTGTTTCTGTACTCTAATACTACACTATCAGAAAGACAAATTAAGAAAACAATTCCACTTATAATTGCATCATAAGAATGAAATACCTATGAGGAAATTTAAACAAGGAGGTGAAAGATATCTACATTGAAAACTATAAAACACTGAAGAAAGACACTGAAGACTGTGCAAATAAATGAGAATATAGCCATGTTCTTACAATGGAAGAATTGATACTATTAAGATGTCCATACTACTTATCACAATCTACAGATTTATGTAATCCCTATCAAAATTACAATGACATTTTTCACAGAAATGGAACAAATAATCCTAAAATTCATAAGGAATCACAAAAACCCTGAAGAAACAAACCAAACTTGTGAAAGATCAAATTTGGAGGCATCACACTTCATGATTCAAAATATATTTCCACCTTTTGACACCAAAAGTAAAAATAAATAAATAGGAATACGTCAAACCAAGAAGCTTCTGTACTGTAAAGAAAACAATCAACAAAATGAAAAGATAATCTAATGAATGGGAGAAAATATTTTCAAGCCATCTATGTGATAAGATGCTACTACACGAATATATAAAGAACTTATATAACTGAATAGTTTAGAAAAAAGCAATCTGATTAAACAATGGACAAAAGATCTGAACAGACATTTTTCCAAAGAAGACATATAAATGGCCAACATGAAACATGAAATAGGTACATGAAAAGATGCTGAACATCACTATTATCAGGAAAATACAAGTCAAAACCACTTTGACATATAATCTAACACCAGTTTGAGCGGTTGTCATAAAAAAAACAAGAGCTATCAAATGTTGGCAAATATATGGAGGAAAGGAAACCCTTGTGCACTATTGATAGGAATGTAAATTGGTTCAGCCACTACAGAAAACAGTATGGAGATTCCTCAAGAAACAAAAATAGAACTATCATATGAACCAGCAATTCCACTCTGGGCATAATATTTACAGGAAACAAATCATTGTCTCAAAAAGATCTGCACGTTATTTTCATTGAAGCATTATTTCCACTAGCCAAAACATGAAAAAACTTTAATGTCCATTGATAGAAGAATGGATAAAGACACTGTAGTATATCTACACAATGGAATATTTTTCAGCCATAAAAAGAAGGAAATCCAGCCATTTGGGGCAACATAGAGGACATTGAGGGTATTATGCTAATGAAATAAGTCAGACAGAAAGACAAATAATGTATGATCTCACCTACATGAGAAATCTTAAAAACTGAACTTGTAGAGAGGAGGAAAACATGGCGGTTTGAGTAGCGTGGCAGAAATCTCCTCCCAAAACCACATATTTTTGAAAATACAGCTAATATAACTGTTCCTGGAAGAGTGACCAGAAGTGGGGGTGCCCACCCAGTCTACAACTGAAAGAGGTCAACATCTCACAGAAAAGGGTAAAGTAAGAAGCTGTGACCCGGCAGGACCCGTGCACTCCCCCTACACCAGCTCACGGGTGGGAGGAAAAGAATCAGAGTGGTGAGGGAGTGGAAGCACAGGACTGCTAAATAACTATTCCTAGAAATCTGCCCTTGGAGCACAGACCCACATTGCATGGTGCTCTAGAGAGTAGAGGAGCTAAGGCACAGTTTGAGTCTAAGACTGTGAACAGGTTCCCACAACCGGTGCCCTGGGAAAAAAGAAAAGCAGGCACTTTAAAAGTCTTAGAGGGGGAAGGGTTTAACAGGTGGATAAAATAGTCCTGGCACACTCAGACCAGCAGACTGGGAACTTTCAGGAGCTTCAGGCGCCCTATGTCCCTGGTTGGCAACTCAGCCCCTCACTATGATAAGAAGCCTGCCCTTCCTTCCTCTGCACTGGCACCTGCGTGTAAACTGGCTGTCCGTGTCATTGCTGCAGACCAGCTGGAGGGCAACTCCACCAACAGCAACTACACAGCTTAACACAGAGGCTTCTACCTGGGCATAGTTAACCAGTCAAGACTCAGAGTCTGCTCCCTGTGCGTGGTTGACAGGCAAACACAGCAGAGACAAGACGGGTTTGGAGAACAGGAGGCATGAAGGGGCTTTTCTCTCTTGGAAAAACACACACCAATGGTCTGTGAACCCCAACAGTGCCTTAGGCCATCCCGAGGGCCGGCCTGCCAATGGAAGCTTAGGGGGTTAACCCAGAGGCCTCTCTGGGAGCACAGTTAACTGGCACAGACAGCGGAGACAGGCACGATGACCGAAAAACTGAAGGGAATTTGTACTCCCAGCTGACACACATGCCACTCACTGGTGACCACACCCATTGCTCCAGGACCATGAAAAGGCAGAATAACCTTGTTCAATCCAAAATCTCTCAAACACCATAAAGATGGCTCAGTGAGACTGAAATCACCAATCTTCTTGAAAAATATTTAATAATAAAAGTCATAAGCATGCTGATGGAGCTACAAAAAAACATTCAAGAGCTAAGGGATGAACGCAGGAGGGATATAACAAAATTGAAACAATGGAGGGATTTAAAAGCAGATTAGACAAGGTGGAGGAGACTGTTAATGAAATAGAAGAGAAAGAACAGGAATACAGAGAAGCTGAGGCAGAGAGAGAAAAAAGGATCTCTAGGAATGAAAGACTATTAAGAGAACTGTGTGGCCAATCCAAATGGGACAATATTCACATTATAGGGGTAGCAGAAGAAGAATAGAGAGAAAAAGGGATAGAAAGTGTTATTGAGGAGGTAATTTCTGAAAACTTCCTCAATCTGGGGAAGAAAATAGACTCTCAAGCCGTGGAGGTGCACAGATCTTTCAACACAAGGGACCCAAGGAAGACAACATCAACACATATAATAATTAAAATGGCAAAGACCAAGGATAAAAACAGACTTTCAAAACAGCTAGAGAGAGAGAAAAGATCATCTATAAAGGAAAATCCATCAGGCTATATCAGACTTCTCAACAGAAACCTTACAGGCCAAAAGGGAATGACATGATATATTCAATGCAATGAAACAGAAGGGCCTCGATTCAAGAATACTTTATCCAGCAAGATTATCATTTAAATTTGAAGGAGGGATTAAACAATTCCCAGATAAGTAAAAGTTGAGGAAATTTACCTCCCACAAACCATCTCTACAGTGTATTTTAAAGGGACTCCTCTAGATGGAAGTATGTCTAAGGCTAAATAGCTGTCAACAGAGAAAATAAAACCACAGCAAAGGAAGTAGACCAACTAAATAATAACCAAAAGCAAAATTAAATCAGCTGCCCACAAAGTCAGTCAAGGGATGCACAAAGACTATAGAATATGAAACTTAACCTTTAAAGAGAGGAGGAAGAAAAAGAAGGGAGAGAATAAAAGAATCATCAGACTGTTTTTATAATAGTGTAATAAGTGAGTGAAGGTAGACTGCTAGATAGTAAAGAAGCTGCCCCTGAACATTCATTAACCACGAATCCAAATCCTGCAGCGGCAGTAAGTATGTATCGATAATAACCCTAAATGTAAATGGACTGAATGCACCAATCAGAAGACACAGAGTAATAGAATGGATAAAAAAGCAAGACCCATCTATATGCTGCTTACAAGAGACTCACCTCAAACCCAAAGATATAGACAGACTAAAAGTGAAGGGATGGAAAAAGATATTTCATGCAAACAACAAGGAGAAAAAAGCAGGCATTGCAGTACTTGTATCAGACAAAATAGATTTCAAAACAAAGAAAGTAGCAAAAGATAAAGAAGGACATTACATAATGATAAAGGGTTCAGTCCAACAAGAGGATATAACCATTATAAATATATATGAACCCAACACAGGAGAAAACCTACATATGTGAAACAAATACTAACAGAATTAAAGGAGGAATTAGAAAGCAATGCATTCATTCTAGGAGACTTGAACACACCACTCACTCCAAAGGACAGATCAAACAGACAGACAATAAGTAAAGACACAGAGGCACTGAACAACACACTAGAACAGATGGACCTAACAGATGTCTACAGAACTGTACACCCAAAATCAGCAGAATACACATTCTTCTCAAGTGCACATGGAACATTTTCCAGAATAGACCACACACTAGGCCACAAAAAGAGCCTTAGTACATTCAAAAAGATTGAAATTGTACAAACCAACTTCTCAGATCACAGAAACTGACCTTCCAAGACTGACCCAAGAACAAACAGAAGATCTGAACAGAACAATTACCAGCAATGAAATTGAATTGGTAATCAAAATGCTACCCAAAAACAAAACTCCCAGACCTGATGTCTGCACTGCTGAATTTAATCAGACATTTAAAGAAGGCATAATACCCATTCTCCTTAAAGCTTTCCATAAAATAGAAGAGTGAATGCTTCCGAACTCATTCTATAAAGCCAACATCATTCTAATACCAAAGCAATGCAATGACACCACAAAAAAAAGAAAACTACAGACCAATATCCCTGATGAAAATAGATGCAAAAATACACAACAAAATATTAGCAAACCTAATTCAAAAATACATCAAGAGGATCATTCACCATGATCAAGTGGGATTCATCCCATGGATGCAAGAATGGTACAACATTCGAAAATCCATTAACATTATCCACTATCAATAAAAAGAACAAAAACCACATGATCATCTCCACAGAGCCAAAAAAGCATTTGACAAAATTCAACA
Source organism: Phataginus tricuspis (assembly GCA_029783875.1). Classification (NCBI taxonomy): domain Eukaryota; kingdom Metazoa; phylum Chordata; class Mammalia; order Pholidota; family Manidae; genus Phataginus; species Phataginus tricuspis. The sequence goes on from JAQQAC010008864.1 coordinate 3,670,032, forward strand.
TCCATTCACGATAAAAACTCACAACAATATGGGTATAGAGGGAAAGTACCTCAACATAATAAATGCCATATATGACAAACCCACAGCCAAAATCATACTTAATAGTGAAAAGCTGAAAGCGTTTCCTCAAGATTGGGAACAAAACATGGATGCCCACTTTCCCCACTTTTATTCAACATAGTACTGGAGGTCCTAGCCACAGCAATCTCAGAACACAAAGGAATAAAAGGCATACAGATTAGTAAGGAAGAAGTCAAACTGTCACTGTTTGCAGATGACATGATATTGTACATACAAAAACCCTAAAGAATCCACTGCAAAATTACTAGAACTAATATCTGAATTCAGCAAAGTTGTGGGATACAAAATTAATACAGAGAAATCTGTTGCAATCATATACACTAATGATGAACTAGCAGAAAGAGAAATCAGGAAAACAATCCCATTCACAATTGCATCAAAAAGAATAAAATACCTAGCAATAAACCTAAAGAAGGAAGTGAAAGACCTATACCCTGAAAGTCCATACATTCTTGAAATAAATTAAAGAGGATAATAATAAATGGAAGCACATCCCATGCTCATGTGTTGGAAGAATTAATATTGTCAAAATGGCCATCCTGCCTAAAGCAATCTACAGATTCGATGCAATCCCTCTCAAAATACCAACTAGATTCTTCAACAAACTAGAACAAATAGTTCTAAAATTCATATGTAACTACAAAAGACTCAAATAGCCAAAGCAATCCTGAGGAGTAATAATAAAGCAGCGGGGATTATGCTCCCCAATTTCAAGCTCTAGTACAAAGTCACAGTAATCAAGACAATTTGGTACTTGCACAAGGATGGACCCATAGACCAATGAAACAGACTAGAGAGTCCTGATATTAACCCAAGCATATATAGTCAATTATTATATGATAAAGGAGCCAGGGATATACAATGGGGACATAGTCTCTTCAACAGCTGGTGCTGGCAAAACTGGACAGCTACATATAAGAGAATGAAACTGGATTTCTGTCTAACTCCGTATGCAAAAGTAAACTTGAAAAGGATCAAAGATCTGAATGTAAGTCATGAAATCATTAAACTCTTAGAAAAAACATAGGGCAAACTGTCTTGAATATAAACATGAGCAACTTTTCATGAGCATTATCTCTTGGGCAAGGGAAACAAAAGCAAAAATGAACAAGTGGGACTATATCAAACTAAAAAGCTTCTGTACTGCAAAGGACATCACCAGTAGAACAAAAAGGCATCCCACAGTGTGGGAGAATATATTCATAAATGACATATCCGATAAGGGGTTGACATCCAACATATATAAAGAGCTCACATGCCTCAACAAACAAAAAGCAAATAATCCGATTAAAAAATGGGCAGAGGATCTGAACTGACACTTTTCCAGAAAAGAAATTCAGATGGCCAACAAGCACATGAAAAGATGCTCCACATCATTAATCATCAGAGAAATGCAAATTAAAACCATAATGAGATATCACCTCACACCAGTTAGGATGGCCAACATCCAAAAGACAAGCAACAACAAATGCTGGCAAGGATGTGGATAAAGTGGGGCCCTCCTACACTGCTGGTGGGAATGTAAATTAGTTCAGCCATTTTGGAAAGCAGTATGGAGGTTCCTGAAAAAAAGTAAACATAGAAATACCATTTGACCCATGAATTCCACTCCTAGGATTTCACACTAGGAATATAAGATCTCACATTCAAAAAGACATATGCACCCCTATGTTTACTGCAGCACTATTTAGAGTAACCAAGAAATGGAAGCAACCTAAGTGTTCATCAGTAGATGAATGGATAAAGAAGAGGTGGTACATATACACAATGGAATCTTATTCGGCCTTAAGAAGAAAACAAATCCTACCATTTGCAACAACATGGATGGAGCCAGATGGTATTATGCTCAGTGAAATAAACCAGGTGTATAAAGACAAGTACCAAATAATTTCACTCATCTGTGAAGTATAAAAACAAAGCAAAAACTGACAGAATAAAACAGCAGCAGACTCACAGAACCCAAGAATGGACTAACAGTTACCAAAGTGAAAGGGTCTGGGGAGGGTGTGTGGAAATGGAGGGATAAGGGGAATAAGGGGCATTACGATTAGCACACAATGTAGGGGGGCACAGGGAAGGCAGTAGAGCACAGAGAAGACAAGTAGCGACTCTATAGCATCTTTCCATGATGATGGACAGTAACTGTAATGGAATATGTGGTGATGACTTGATATGGGGGTAATCTAGTAACCACAATGTTGCTCATGTGATTGTATATTAATGATACTATAATAAAAAAATCTGAACTTGTAGAAACATAGAATATAGATTGGTGGCTGCCAGATGTGGGAGATAGGGATAGGGGGAATGGATCAAATGGTCAAAAGAAACAACCTTCCAGTTCTAAGATTTATATGTTTTGCGCATGAAACATACAGCATGGCAACAATAGTTAACAGTAAAGTACTGTGTATTTGAAAGTTGCTAAGAGAGTAGATCTTAAAAGTTCTCATCACAAAAAACAATATAAACAATATGAAGGATACACTGTAGTATGTATTGGTGAATATTATTTTAGTGTTCTTAAATAAAATTAACTCTCTCCATATATTATTATGATCATAGTCACTTAATCCTCAGATTTAATTAAAAGATTCTCAGATCTGTGCAGAGTATGTAGATCATGGCATGAAGAGAGCAAAGTGGTATCTCATTTTATCACAAGTGTATTTTTAGGATTGATCAATTGTAGAGATTATGAGATTTCTTAGAGCATCAAAAATGTATTTTCTATAAAAAACTACAGTTCATTCCAACTAGGCAATAACAACTCTATAATTTCTTGAAAATAATGTAATTCACTGCAAAGTCTGAGTTAATCATTTACCTAGGAGTTAGTTTTACATTCTTCTTTTTACTGAAATACTCTTCCTAACATGATAGCATTGACACAGAAACTTTGTATTCTTTTTATATATATAGTTACACGGAAAACTGAAATCATTATACTATAATTCTCTAGAAAACTTAATTTATCCCCTCAGTTGTAAAATTGTTTATACTGTAAACCTTACCACCTGTCTCAACTGCAAACCAAATAAGATATTATCAGTGAAAGAAAAACAAATACATTATTCACTAAGAGGAGGGAAAAAACTACTCTTTCAAATAAGTATTGAGTTTTTGATAAGTACATATATGATCATATGAAGATGTCTTAATCTATGCTCATTTAAAACTATAAAGCAATAGGAAATAATTTTGCATTCCTGGTTGCCACAAGACCACACAGGCAATTCAGAAATATATTTCCCTAGTTTTTTCAGATTTCATTATTTAAGTGTGATGACTGACAAATATTTTATTTCAATCAACAATTTGAGGTTATTATTTTTGCATCCATAATTCCTAAAATTCTGTATATTTAACCTATACATGTCTTGATCTGTGTCTAAACTTCTATTTCTAGAGAGACTCTGTCAATGAATTGATATTCTATTTTAATATTACTAATATTTATATTTAATACTTTCACAGAAGGCAATCTCAAGTTATACTTCAGGTCATTATTATTTGAGATAAACATTATGGATATACGTGCAGCTCTTAAGTGTTTAAAGCAATGAGTTTTGATGAAGGTATGCAATATATAACTATAATAGAGATAAAGAACATTTCTATCAATTTAAGAAGTTCATTTTTGCCTTCTTTTAATCAGTCTCTACCAACATCACTGTTGCAGAAACCATGGGAACTATGAACAAGGAGTTGGGACACCAAGACGTTTGGTGAGAAGCAGAGTTTATTAGTGCTGAGAATGGTTCAGTGGATTCCTATCCAAAGGCTGATCCCTGAATGCAGCAGTGCCATGCTGTTTATACGTTTACTACAAGTTTGGGGGGGTCAGCACCCCGGAAACTGACCTAATAGTTTCAGTGGGAGCTATTAGGTCACTATAGATGTATCCAGGATGCTAATTATGTTTTAAGCTATCTCTATAAAGGTTACCCGGATACCCTACTATAAACTAAAGGGCCTCCATGACTATGATCAAGAAGCTGTTCCATGTCCCTGGTCCCCAGTGGGGTGTACATTGTTACATTGTTTCAACCTCAAGCGCCCTGTGATTCCTCTACATTCCTGAAGCCTTAACAAGAACTTCATCTCCTGGGCTCCCTACAACAGTCCCCCTTTGATGCTCAGACCTCTTCAGAGGCTACAGAGCATCATCTGGGTCTTCAAGTTGCTCATCTTGGTCTAACGGTTTATATTTCCATAATAACAGTACTTGAGCTGCCATTTTTCTTTCAATTAAAATTTCAATGAGTGTGCTGGCAGATCATAGCACTAAGGGGGCGGGGCAAGGAGGGATCAGGCAGATTCCTAAGAGTAAGAGTATTATACTTATCAGGGTTTTGAATTCCCCAAAGGTTGAGAACCAGCCTCCAAATGGTTCATTTGGACTCCAGCCCTTCCAGGTTTGAACTGGGACATGGGCTACTTTCCTCATTCTGTCAATAATTTCTTCTATAACTTTCTCTTCAATATCTATTTGTAAACAGCAGTTGCTAAGATTAAATTTCCCACAGACTCCTCCTTCAGAGGTGAGCAGGTAATCTAGGGTTAGGAGGTTTTGATAGATAGCATTGCACATTTTAGTTTGTTATTTGGCCAATGTATTGAGAGCCTTTGCAGTCTCATTGGTTATAATTTCAATTACACAGCCTGTAACCTGATGATATGGTTGAACATATAGATGGGCGTGCGGTAGCCATGGGATCCATCCTCTGCTCATGTAGCGCAGCCGTAATAGTGAATTATTCATTCAGGGATAATTGATCATCCTTCCAGTCACCAATTTATAGGACACACCTCTCTCTGGCCTCCTCAGTTTTCATTTACAGGGACTCCCGGATGTTCTCCTCTGGTTAGTGGGAGAAGGAAGGACGGGCAGATAGTCCTCAGCACACAAGATCCAGAACAAAACTGAGGTAATTTGGCATAGGCAGTCCTTCCACATATTCAGCATAGCCTTCCCGGGCCTGCCATTTGATCTCTGCGGCAGCATTGTCCCAGGCTTGTCTGAGGTGAGTAAAGATAGGTTAACCAAGTATTACCTGTGGTCTGGCACACATCAAAGAATAGATACCAGCTGTTTGGGGTTAAGAATTTGGGTGTGATTAATCAAGGTCCCACTGGACTGTCTCTGGACCTCAAACCATTCTTTGGCTGAGGAGTACTGGGGGTCAAAGCGAGTGTATTGATCATTCTATTGACAAACAGAGTAAGTGGTCTTATTGTGACTGCACCATCCTATGATAGTTCCTGGAGAGCAGGAGAAATAATTGTGATACAGCAAAGTTTTTGTAATGCCCTGACCCAACTTAGTAGCCCATATACATTTGTCACAAAAGTTTTCTGCTGGGACACCTCTGGATTTTAGGAGTAGTGTACCCACAGTTATTAATAACAATAAGAGGTTGTGCATCCTCAAGCTGCTGATTCCACAAGCTTCTGCCGTGCCTAGATTGGTCAGCTTCTGGAGTGACCAAAGCAGGGCTGTGGTCCTCTTGGATTGTTGGGGGCCTGTATCCAAATGGTTAGTTTGCAGGAGTACACTGCCACAGGAATGCACTCCCACTGGCTGGTGGCACGCTCAGGCAGCTGTGATGGATCCAGGGAGTGACTTCTGCCACCTTAACTGCGGTAGGGTTGGCAAAATAACAGTGAAAGGTCCCCTCCGGAGGGGCTGTAAGGATTGTAAATTCCATTCTTTAACCCATACTGCATCCCCTAGCTTAAAGGTATGAACCTCTGTAGTGAGGCTAACTGGTAATCTTTCCCTGACCCACGGGTTTAGGGAAGGTAGGGTGGTGCCTAGCACCTCCATTTGTTGCTTGACGGTGAGGTTACTTAACTCCCTGAGGTCTCCTTTAATGGCCTTAATGAGAGGAGGGGTGCGGTCATAGAGTCTCAATAGGGGACAGCCCTGTCTGCCTATTGGGGGTGAAACTTATCTTAAAAGAGCTATTGGCAGTACTTGACCCCAGTAGAGCTGGGTCTCCTTGCACAATTTGCTGAGTAGCTTTTTCAGGGTCCAGTTCACTCTACTTTCCCCAAACTGGGGTCAATATGCCATGTGCAGTTTCCAGGGAATCTTGAGCTTCCTTGCCACCAGCTGTATTATCTCAGCCACAAAGGCTGGACCCAGTAGTAACTGGAACACCAAAATGGGGAATAATTTAACTCAGGAGGATTCAAGTCACTTCCTGGGAAGTTTCAGTGTGGGTGGGGAACACTTCTACCCACTAGAGGAGGTGCACACAATCACCAACAGTTACTGACACCCACGGACATGAGGCAATTCAGTAAAATCTACTATTATGGTTTCAAATGGAGGGCCTCCTGTGCTCTGAACCTACAGGGGTGTCCTTGGTCCTTGTCTTGGGTTGTTCTGGGCACAGACTTCGCATCTCTTGCACACAGTCTGAGCAATGCTGGCTAATCTTGGAACATAGAAGTGCCTGTCTAGGGAGGACTCGAAGGAGGTCCATCCCAGGTGAAATTGTTTTATAAAAATTGGTGTGAAAGGGATTCAGGAATAACTATTTTCCCATTGTTTAACATTTGCCACCCTCCAGTGAGGTATTTTCCAGTCTCAGACTCAAACCATACCTTTTCATGCTGGGAATAATGTGGGTCCTAGTTAGCCAGTGGAGTCAGAAATTGGGTACTTGCTAGGATTTCCAGTCTGCATCACTCTCTCGGGCTGCGCGCTTTGCCTCCCTGTCGGCTCTCTGGTTCCCTGGGACGATTAGAGCATCTCCCTTATGGTGCGCTCGACAATATATGACCACCACATTTTTAGGAGCCTATACAGCATCTAGCAGTTCAAGGATTTATTTACCTTATTTAATGTCTTGTACTCCTGAGTTGATCAGCCCTTTCTCTCTGTATAGGGCCCTGTGTACATGAACAGTAGTAAAGGCATATTTGGAATCAATGTAAATATTCACCTGAACTCCCGCTGCCAATTGGAGTGCTCAGAGAAGAGCAGTCAGTTCGCCCTTTGGGAAGAGGCGCCTGCTGGCAAAGGCTTGGCCTCTGTAGTGGAATTTAAAGTAACAACTGAGTAACGAGCCAGTCACCTCCCATCTTGGATGAAACTGCTGCCATCCATGAAGTCCTCTACCTCCACAGGGTTGGGAGAGGCTGATCTGGTAAGTCTGGCCTCCTGGAGAAAACCTCATCCATTATTTCACAGCAATCATGATCTGGGTTCCCAGGATGAACTGGAATTAAGGTGGCTGGATTTAGCACCCTCACAACCTCAAGGTAGATGCAGGGTTTTCACACAGCATTTGCTGGTATCTGACCATCCGAGCATTTGTGAGCCAGTATTGTCCCTTACAGTCCATCAAGGTCAGAACTGCGTGTGGCACCCTGATAGTTAGGTCCTGCCCCAGAGTCAGCCTGTTGGCTTCTGCCACCAGGAGAGCCGCGGCAGGGCCTGGAGGCGTAACAGCCATCCTCAAGACACAGGGTCTAACTGTTCTGGTAGACATGCCACTGGTCGGTGCCAGGAACCCAACACCTGGATAAGCACCCCAACTGCTCATCGTGACCGCTCGTGCACATACAAGAAAAGTGGTTTTGAGGGATTTGGAAGTCCCAGAGCCAGGGCATTGATGAGAGTCTGTTTTATGGTCTGGAAGGCCCTCTCCTGTCCCTTTTCCCAAAGTACTGGTTCCCTTTCACCCCCCTTTGTGGCTTCATATAGGGGTTTCACCATAATAGAAGTTGGGAATCCAGATCCAGCACAATCCTGTGGCACCTAAGAATTCCCAAAGCTGACGTCAGGCTTGGGGGTGGGGATTGCACAAACAGCCTGCTTCCTTTCTTGTCCGAGTTGCCACTGTCTGCATGAGAGGTGAAAGCCCGTGTACTTAACTTTCTCTAGGCAGACTTGGGCTTTTTTCTTTGATACTTTATATCCAGCTTCCCATAGCCCGTGGAGGAGCCTTTCTTGTCTTGTCCACATATTGAAGCAGAACACAGCTGAGTTGGTTGGCAGGGAATGCCTTTAAGTCTGAGGCCAGGGCTGACCCAAATATGCCAGGAGGATTTTTGAAGCCCCGAACCTGTCTGGTCCAAGTCAAATGCCCATGTTCTCAAAGCTCAGGATTTTCTCATTGGAAGGCAATACTGGCTGACTTTTGGGGGCTAGGTGGATACAGAAGAAGATATCCTTTAGATCTAGGCAAGTGAATAAAGTTGCTTCTGGTGGGATTAGTCCTGGCAAAGTGTAGGGCCTAGGAACCACCAGGTGAAGACAGTAACTTGATTTTCTGTGTGTGGGTCCTGGATGGGCCATAATCTCCTGTACCTGGCTTCTGCACTGGTAGAAGTGGAGTATTCCAACATGACTGGCAAGGTCAGAGAATTCCATACTCTAAAAGAGTCTGTCCAGGTGGCATTGAATGCCTGCCTGTGCCCTGGGAGGGATGTAATACTGTTTTTGCTGTACTGGTTTGGCCCCAGGCTTAAATTCTATAATCACTGGAGGAATGTTTCTGGCGAGCCCTGGGGATTATCTTACATTCATTTTTCCAACATCCTTCCTGGTGGCAGCTGGTGCACTCTTTCTTCCTAGCTGCAGTTTCTCAGGTCGATCCCGACCCCCTTGGCCCCTGCCTGATGGAGCAGACTTCTGAGGCCCTTTCGAACATTCTTCTAGAGCTGCTGAGAGGAGATCTGCCTTTTTCTTCATCTTCCTATCAGCCTCCCATCAGGCCTCTTGGTATCAGTTAACAAAAACTTTAGTTGCCACTTCCATTAGCTTGCTTGAATTCTTCCCAGCAAAACCCTCAAGCTTCTGTAAATTTCACCTAATGCCTCCCTGGGCTTGACTGACAAAGGCAGCATTAACCATCTGCTGGTTTTTTGGTGCTTCTGGGTTGAACAAAGTATAGAGCCTGAAGGCCTCCCACAGACTTTCGTAGTACAGAGCTGGACTCTCTTCAGGCCCCTGGAGGACCTCAGAGTTTTTGGCCATATTCATAGCCCTTTTCCTTCCTTCCTTCATACCACTTATAACAGCCTCCTGACACTGTTTTAATTTCTGGTAGTCCTGGTCATCACTTGGGTCCCAGAGGGGGTCTTCCTCTGGGAACTGATTTCAGGCACATGCTCAGGTGTTGAGAGTTCCATCCGGGGCGTGGTCTTCTAGCCACTTTATGGCTGCCTGGGTTATTCTGCGCCTTTCCTCTCTGTATTGAAAAGATAGGGCCACATGTCTCATGCAGGGGTATCTGCAGGGCTCCTGGCCTGTGGTTCCCAGGGGAGCCTCTGACCGAGGTAGATTGGCCCCTCTGACGGGGGGGCTGTGGGGTCAGCACTAGAGGCTCTGAGGTTGGTGGCAAAGGGGATGGCGCACAGATGGCAGCACCTTCCTCACTTCCATCTAGGTCACCCTCCACCTGGGACCCTCTCAGTGGACTCGACTGATGGCAGGATCATTGGCACAGGTGGGTAAATGGGTGGAGGAACATACGGCAGAGGTGTCCTCTGGCTCACTGGTGAGGATGGGGTGTTTTGGGTCAGAAGGGCACTTGGAAGAAGCTGCCACCTGGACCATCATGGTTTTACAGTTCTCCTCTAAGCATGCTTCAGCCAGGATGGCCTGGACAGGAGAGCATTTTGCCAACAGGCTAGATGTAAGGAAACTGTAAGGAAACTGATCTGGGTGGCCAGAGCTCCCTGTGACTACCTGACACTTTGCCAATTAGCTCTCTATTTAGAGATCCTTCAGATGGCCGTCCAACCTCAAAGGAGACCCAGTCTATTTCACACTATGTCCAGAGTTTCTCAGGACTAAGTTTGATACCATAATCATCTTTGAAACCTTTCTTGAAGTTCTTAAACATGCACTCTAAGGGAGTAGGCTTACTCTGCCGACCACCCATACCTCCCTTTGTCTAAACACACACAAAAAGGATTATTTGGGTTTGGGAAATGGGGTAGAGAAATTAGATGAGGTAAGAAGATTGGTTATATACTTCATCTGTCTCCGGACTCTCTCCTCACGGAGATATTTCAGGCACCTCTTGGCATTGGCAGGACCATATAATCCCCAGTCAGGATCCCTCTACGGAGGGCTGCCCTTAGTCATATGTGGATTGCCATGGAACCATGGGTCAGGACTCACGCTCACGCCATAGCCAGGCCACATCTCACACATTCACCACTGACCAAAGTTTTACCACACTTGCTTCCACCCTCTGCCACTTCTCCTTTGGCTGAGGTCTCACTCAGGTGGGGCTACTTGGGGGTCCTGGGGGGTGATCAGGATCACCTTCTGTCTCTAAAGCCAGGTCTACCTTGAACCCAGGTTCTTACGAGTCAGTTGGGCAAAGGCTCCCCGCTGATTCTCGTGTCTCACCGAGTTCGGTTGTGAATTCAGTTATATCCCCAATCCGTCGGGACGGGTGAGTCCCCGACAGAACAATTGTCTACTGGCATCAGGCAAAATTACCTCTCTGAGCATCCCAGGGACAGTCCCCCGGTGACAAAGGAGGTGAACACACCATCTCTAAATCCCGGATGAGGCCCCCAGAAATGTTGCAGGAATCATGGGACACCAAGACGTTTGGTGAGAAGCAGAGTTTATTAGTGGCGACAGTGGCTCAGCGGATTCCTATCCAAAGGCTGAGCCCCGAGCACAGCAAGGCCCTGCCTTTTTTACATTCACTACAAGGTTAAGGGATGGGAGGTCAGCACCCAGGAAACACTGCAGTGAGAGCTGTTGGTCACTATGGGTATAGCCAGGATGTTAGTTATATTTTAACCTATCTCTGTAAAGGTTACCTGGATACCCTACTCTAAACTAAAGGGCCTCCATGACCATGCTCAGCAAGCTGTTCCATGTCCCTGGCTCCCCGGTGGGGGTGCATCATTACATTGTTTCAACCTCAAGCGCCCTGTGATTCCTCTACATTCCTGAAGCCTCAACAAAAACTTCATCTCCTTGGCCCCTACCACATCCTCCACCCCCATAGCAAACCACTGTTCTGAATTCTACCATTAAAGATTAATTTTACATATTCTTAAAATTCATAAAAACAAGATCACAAAGTACATGTTCTTTTGCATTTGGTTTCTTTTGTTCACCTATTATTTTTGAACCTCTCCACGTTGGTTGTATATATTAGTAGTTCATTCATTTTATTGCTGAGTAATATTCAATCATATAAATGTACCATGGTCTGTTAATGCATTTTCTTGTTGGTAGCCACTCAAATGATTTCCAGTTTTAGGATGCCATGAAAAAAGTTGCTACAACTTATTTAGACAAATACGTAGCATAGCCGTAGATTTTTCTAGACACTCATTATTAGTTTGAGGATGTTTCCTTTTATTGCCATTTTTCATGGAATGTTTATCATGAATGAGTGTCAAACTGTTTTCAAATGTTTTATCTATACCTATTGTTACGGTCATATGGATTGATCCTTTTCCCTGGTAATGCGATGAATTGTACTAATACTTGATCTTAAGCCAAACTTGCAGTCCTAAATTAACCCTCACTTGGCATTAAGTATCATCCTTTTCCAAAAAATAATCTGTTGCCCTTTATTTCCTCGTATTTTAAGAATGTTTGCCTTGATGTTCATAAAGGATATTAATCTTTGATTTTCTCTTGTAATATCTTTGTTAGGTTGTTGTATCAGGGTTATGCATGTTTCAAGAACAAAAGTGTTCCTTCTCTCTATTTTCTGTAAGAATTACTGGGAGCTTTGTATTACTTGTTAAGTGTTTAAAAATAAATAATCTACACCTAACATTTTTACAAAATATTTTGTGAGTTTAAGTATTTATCATATATTAGGCTATTTGGATTTTCTATTTCTGCTTTAGTTATTTTTAGTAATTTATTTAATTCAATATATCTGTAAATTTCATCAGTTATTTAATTTATTACCATAAAGTTTTTTATAACACTACTTTATTATCTTTATAATGCACCTAAGATCTATAGTGATATCCCTTTTTTCAGTCCTCTTATTCATTATTTTATTTCAAACCCTGTGCTTTAACAGGTAACCCAGTGGGATCACCACAGGTTATTTCACACTATTTTTTTTATTTATTTAAGTATAGTTGACATGCAAACTTATAATGGTCTCAAGTATACAACACAATGGTTCTGCAGTTACCCATATTATTAAATCCTCACCCCAACTAGTGTGGAATATGAAAACAAAATGACAAAATAGCAGTAGATCTAGACACTGAGAAGTGACTAGTGTTTACCATGGGGGAGGGGTTGAGGTAGGTGGATGGAGAAGGTGAGGGGGAGAGAGGGGCACAAAAATTCTCAGTCATAATATAAGTTTGTCACAGGGATGGTAGTACAGCATGGAGAATATAGCCAATGATTCTCTAGCATCTTACTATGTTGACATTCTTGTTAATATTAATTTGTGTTTTCTTTTTTTCTTGATCAGTCTAACCAATGGTTTATCAATTTTATTAAACTTTCAAAAAATAAAATGAGATTAAAAAATAAGTTTCTCTACTCTTTATCTGTTTTGTATGTTATTGCTTTCTGTACTTTATTATTTTCTTTTTTCTATTTCACAAGGTTAATTTTTTTTCTAATTTTTTATGATGGGAAGTTAATCATTGATTATAAACATTTTATGTTTCCTAATATTAGCAAAGTGTAAATATGCCTTTCAAGGAAAGTGTTAGGTATATCCCACAAAGTTTGATATGATGTGTTTTTATTATAGGTCATAAATAATTTCCCATGTGATTTCTTCCTCTATCATCTGTGTTCTTTACTTTTTATTTGAAAATAGTACTTTTCTAAGCTATTTTTGTTCATCTCTGATTTCATTTCATTTTAGTCCTGTCTGCTGTTTTGTTTCTTCTTCCTTTCTTGCTTTCTTTTTGGCTAATAAGATAAAATCAGTTTTGTTTTAATATTTTCTTGGAACATAGGCTATAATTTTTTGTATTTTTGCTTGTATAATTCTTTGTATATTTATATAGTGGTTATAATGGGGATTACAATATGCATTTATATCTTGTTCCACTTCATATAAAATATATAAAATGTATAAATTTATTAGTTTCTTTTAATGTCCCATTTTCATGCTATTATTTTTATGTATTTTACTTTTAAATATTTCTTAAATCTTACAACTCAATGCCATTTTTGCATTAAGTGATCATATTTTAAAGTACCTAAATATACTGAGAAATAACAAATGATAATCTTTTTTCTTTTAACTTCATATGTAACATTTCTAATGCTCATAATTTTTCCAAGTCTAATCTGGCATAATTTCCCTTCCATCTGAAGAACTTCTTTTTACATTTCTTATAGTGTAGGTCTGCCAAAGATTATTTCTTATTTTATCTTCTCTCTCTCATTTATCTGAAAATGTATATCACATTCACATTTAAAAGGTATTTTTAAAAATCTCTTGATTGTTCCTGCCACTGTCTTCACATAGCCCTCTTCTGTGTGTCTCTGTGGCTTTTCCTCTTAAAGAAACATCAGCCAGCCATTGGATTTAAGGCCCACCTTAATCCAGTGTGTAACATCCTATCTCCAAATAAGGTCACATTCTGTGGTTCCATTTGGGCTTAAATATGGGGAAGACATTATTCAACTTATTACATATATATATTTTTTCCCTTTTGGAATGCATCAATTACTTCAGTAGTCCCCTCTTTTTACCAAAAGTGCATTCCAAGACCCCCAGTGGACACCTGAAACTACCAATAGTGCCAAACTCTATATATGCTATGTTGTTTCTTATACATACGTACACCTATGATAAAGTTGAATTTGTCAATTAGGCACAGTAAGAGACTAACAAAAACTAATGATAAAAGAGAACAATTAAAACAATATACTGTATTAAAAGTTATGTGAATATGGTCTCTCTCAAAATATTGCACTCCACACCCTTCTGGTGGGAATGTGAGATGATAAAATGCCTCATGAGGAGATGAAGTGAGATGGATGGTGTAGGCATTGTGATGCAGCATTAGGCTACTGATGGCCTTCTGACTATGCACTGGAAGGAGGACCACCAAGTTCCAGACCGTGGTTGACCACACATAACTGAAACAGCAGAAAGCAAAACTGTGGATAAGGGGAGACAACTGCATTTTCACAGAAACCCTCCTATACTGTAATGCTTGATATATTCTTTTTTTGCAAATTGTTTAAGTTAATAGGGTGCAGTTTTTTTCCATTCGACATTTTTTATATCACTTATGTTATTTATCTTTGGTGATGTTTCTGTTATGCTCTTTTACATTCAAATTTCACCAAGTGATAGAAAGGGCTTAAAATTGTTTCAGTGAAGCCAAAGATATGATGAAATTATTACTGTATATGTTTGAACTCAAGAGTAATGCTATAGACCCAAGTAATCAAAAAAACTCCAGGTCATTACAGAATGTGATTCTATTGGTGTTAAGTCAGTTAAGACTGAGAAAGTGATTTTTCATCAAAGTCAAGAGCAAAATTGTGATTTTGAAATAAGAACATGAATATCTGAAAATTCATTTCATTGTCCTAGTGATACATTTTTCCCAAGTTTTCATGAGTAAAGATAATTTAAAAGTTTCACTTTCTGTGGCAAACATATAAGAAATTCCTAAAATCAGAAATAATGCTCATGACATATACTCACAATAACAGGAAAAGTTCTTGGCAAAATCCTTCTATGAAATAGCACTGTAGAATTTTGCATATCATCAGCCTTATACAACAGGGAAAGCAATCACCATCTCACATGTGAGCTAGTGTGCTGTTTGTTTCTCAGGATTGCTAATGGGCAAAGGTAGAATCATTTCTTGGCATTGATTCAGATGTATATATGGCAGCATTGTTTCTGTTTATTATTGAAAAGATATTCTACAGGAGAAAAGTTATTTTTAATAATTTTTTCCTTATAAGGCAAACTGAAACATGTATGTTGGGTTTAATGTAGATGAGTGCAACAAGCAATGGAATTAATAAATACATAAAGATTGCAATCCTTACATGGCTTTATTCAGAGAAAATACAGGTTGGCCAAAAATATGACTTCTGACTTTAATTAAGTGTGGAATAAAACAGTGAAAAGTAAGATTGCAATAAAATTGTGGCCACCAAGGATATATCATTGGCGCATGATATGTAAAGAAATGGTGGCATACACTATTTCACAGCTTTTACTTCCTAAGTGTAGAACACAAGCTATCAAAGAAAAGCCATTTTCATGAGCTATCAAAATATGGAATCTACTTAAAAGCATTTATTTATGACCTCAATAATTTCAAGAAAAATAATTCATAAAATTTCAAGTTACTTTCTAAGTGATGTGTCAGTATCTCAAATAGTGTGAAAGAAAATTATGATTTTTTAAATTCAGACTAGAAAATCAGTATTTTTTAAGACTAAACAGTGAAAATTGCTGAGATATTGATTTTTTGTCCACTAAACGATGAAATTTTCACTTTTCAGAGAAATTAATTAATGTATATTACTCAAGAATATTCAACATCAAATACTGTTGATACACTAGAACACTAAGAAACAGTTCACAGCTGAATGAATCAGATGTCACTTCCCTCACCCAAGACAAACATGGAAATACGCAGTTATTACATTTGACATTCTTATCCACTTAGTTTCTAGTGGTTTTCAAGGTGAAATTTCCTTGATTTCTCTGTTCATGGTCAATCTGAATACTAATCTATTTGTCAGACCTGTAAAATATTTGTCATCATTACCATTAATAAGTAATTATGTGCTATAAGTTTCTAATTTGTATAATGAAGAGAAAAATAAGCATGACTGGATAGGAAACCTGAGCTATGGCTCAAGCTATACGCCATTAAGTTTACTACAGATCCTTTTTGTGCAAGGTTCTAAACAATACCATTCCTCTGTTTGATATTAAATAATCATTGATTATTCTTTCTATCACTTAACTTTAAATATATTTCTATTACTTAAAATTATGAGGGTTTATATCTACCAAAATATGAAAAATTTTCATTTAAAGGGAAAAATATAGGCAGAAAAATAATAAATTTATTAGAATGTGCAAAAGTGTTATAAATGAGAGTGTGCAAAAAGTTGTTTATCTAATTGTCAGGGTCCTTACGAATTAGTGATATCATCTGAGTTACAGAAAACAGAATAAGCATTATAATCATAAAGTTGTTTGTATCAGTCATTAAGTAGGTAGGCAAATTAGATGCATCAGGGACTCATCAGCTGGAAAATTCATCTGCTTTATGAAATCTACTTTTCCAGAGTGGTCTTGGGAAATCTTCAGGTTTTCTTTGTTTTATACTCAGAGCTGATTAAGTCTTTCCTGTTAAGTCTATATCAAGTGTGATGTTTTGTGAACAGTTGAAACCATATTCATTTCTTCTCTCTAATACTGGTTTTGTTCCTCAGATATCTTGGAGTGGTATATCTTCAAGTTCTGATTTCATCGAACCCAGCAATTGCTATTGCAGCTGGAACTCCTTCATAGGCAAAACTCTATCCTCAGTCATCAGAGGGAGGAGCCCTCCACTTAGACACTAATGTCCCATCTTGATCCTTATTATTTTTCCTTCACTTTATCTGTAAGCTTCAGACACATATTTTCTGTTTCTATTATGTTTTCCACTGACTTAGCTCCTTTTTCTGGACATCTGGTTTTTGTTCCTTTAATCCATTGTAGAATATTATTTTCACAAAGTTATGGTGAACATACTTGAGAATTTTATTATGTTGTGGTGTCTTAGCACATGGATTCAGAACACATATTCTCCAATATAGGTGAGGGGTTTTTTTTAGTTACATTTTTTCTTTGTTTATTTTTTCAGTTTAAGGAGGACAGCAAGAAAGCAAAATTCAGTTAAGCTAAAATTCTCATTATTATAGATTGTAATACATTAGAGAGTCTGTTAGAATTTCTATCCTGGAAGGACAGAAATTCTAAACAATTTGAAAAAAGCAGAATAAACAAGTTCCAGGAGTAAACATACCATGTTGGTGAAGAAGCACATAAGAGATTCCTGAATAATATGGAAAAACAATATTACAGGGATGGAGACTGGCTGGTTCTGACAGGGGCTGTATATAACACTCACTGCAAAAGAGGTATAACATGTACCTAAGTTTTTTATTTGATTTGAATAGGCTGATTTTTCTACTCAAAGTTTAACTTATATCACAAATTGAATTACATATTTGGAAACTGCATTAAAGCTATAGGATATGCAATTAAATTAGGAGAAGAAATGATCCGAAATGAATACTATCACAATTATAATTTCACTTTTTTTGTTTATATTCATGAGAAATATTAGTCTGTAGTTGTCCTTTCTTGTGATGTCCTTATCTGGTTTTTGTATGAGGTAATGCTGAACTCTTGGGATGGTTTAGGAAGTGTTTCCTCTTATTTTCTGGAAGAGCTTGTCTGAAATCAATGTCATTTTTTGTTCAGAAAACTAATAAAATATACCATTTAAACCATCTGGTCCTGCTGCTTTCTTTTTGAAAAGATATTAATTATTAATGAAATTTCTTTAGTCGATATAGGCTTATTTGGGTTATCTATTTCTCCCTATGCGATTTTCAGTACACTGTCTTTCAAAGAATTAGTCCATTTCTTCTGTTATTTTGATAGCAGTATATTTTGCTATACATATATATGTATATATATATATACATATAAGTTTGTACATTTATTTTTTTGTTTTGTTCATTGTTCTACTCCCACTGTCTGCTATTGTACCTGGAATTTATTTATGCACCTTATTAGTTAATGCATTTATTTATAGGTGTAAAACAGCATCTAACTCAAATGGGCCTATAATGTGTGTTTTGTTGTTTACATTTTTTTTTTTCACCTATTAGGGTAAGGTCTGTGACTGGTCACTAATAAGTAATTAAATGATAAAGTTAATTAATGTTTTTTCAATATTGATAACAGAATCTTTGTTTCATCAACCTCATGAGATTTGCATGTTCACAATCCAGTCATCCTTATTTAAGCATGTAATAATACTAACTTTCAAATCAGTTAGAAGAAATACACAAGAATATTTGCAAAGTGATGTTTACTTTGTGCTGTTTCATGTTGTTGATACAGGGCAGTGAGGCAAATAGATTTTTCTAAGTACATCATGGACATAATTTCTTTCAGAAGCACATTTCCCTGTAGTTGCTGATATGATTCTCTCATATGCTGCAAATAAATTTAATATTTAAAACAAAGTCATTATTTGACCAAAATATGTTTCTTTTTTTACAGGTCATGTGAAGTCATTCTTGAAGAAGAATGGGATGTAATAGAATAGCAGTGCTGTTAAGCACAGACAAGTGACCATGTAGTGCAAAACAGTCAAGGCATCTAGGCTTATTTACCACCACTAATCTGTTTCTATAGTGCAATATTTATAGATCATTTTCTCTTTAACCATTATCAGATGCAGAGCTCCGAATTCATTTGCTATCAAAATTAAGCTTTGAAAATTGTGCATATAAGTGTATTAGTCTGAATTGACAGATGTATCATCACCTCCAGATATATGGGACATACTCAGTTGACTGATCAGAAATTACATTTCACTTCCATGTGACTACATAAAACTCCTAAAAAGTTTTAAAAATTAACTTACCTTCTTTTTATTCAAAATCTAAAATTATGAAAACTTCCTAAATACTTCCTTTTTCTGACTTAATTATTTTTGTTGCATACATCACCACATTCAATATTACCTGTTTAATATCTAAAGTCAGAAGTGAATTTTCTAATCTTAATTATTTGCATTTTTTTAACCAAATTCTTTCATTGTTTGCTTCACAAGGTGGATGTAGCTTTGCATTTTATTTTTGTGTTCTTACATTCCAAGTCCCTCTGTGCCACCATTCTCACGAAGGTCCTTATGAATTTATGCCCATACTATAACTACTGTTGCAGACTGGTCTATTACCATTCCCAAGTTCAAGTCAACATTCACATTATTTCCAGTCAGTCTTCTTAAAACAGCTTTTCATGTAGTTTCACTACTTTGATTAACAATGAGTCCAGGATGTGCCTATTGTGTTACTTTGGGTGCAACCCTAACCTTTTTAGTTGATTTCCCACTAACCTGCTGCAAACTCCCTTTCCATCAATCCTCATCTTCTCACTTACTGAATCAGAAGGTGTTGAATGGCTTAACGTAAGAGGTATTTGGATGTTGAATATCCTAAAATTGCCAAAAATCTATTCCTGGACAGCTTTTTATTACAAAGAACTTTTCTTGAAAGTTTTCCATTAGTTAAATTTCAAAACATTGTTTTACATTAAAATGTGAATAGATACAACATAATTTTATACATATTTTAACATAATGTGAAAGAAAGAATAGCAATAAAACTTCACTTGTACCCACCAGCTTGCATTAGAATGGATTATTACCTGTGCTGTTCCTGAATGCCTCTCCTCAATCTAACCCCTTAACTTGATACCCTTGAAGGTAACCAATAGTGAAAATTGTGTTAATCACATTCTGCTTTCCATTATTTGTTCAAGTATATATATATATATACTTTAAGTTTATATTGTTTCAAATATAGGTTCTAGGACATACAAAAATGAAAGTGTGCTCAGTGTTTTTTCTTATCATTTGCACTTTTGTTCAGTATTATTTTCTTCCCGTTCATCCTTATTGCTGCCCATATTTGTAGTTTGTTGCATTTATACGCCTGAATCTTTTTCATTCGTTGAATATACCACAATTCCTATACATTCAGTTTTCAGTTTTTCACTGGTCTGAGCATTTGTATGAATATTCACACAAGTGGACTGTTAGGTCAACCAGCATACGTTAGTCTTTCTCCATATTGCCATTATCCTTTTTCTGAAGTTAAAAAATTTCACCCGAGTGGTACATTTAAATAGATGTTTAATTGTTTGATTTGGTTTCCCTATAAATCACATTCTTGTGAATTCAGTTACACTTTAAATTTACTTCCTGTGAAGATGGTAGAAAGAAAAAAACACTTGCAGGCATTAGAATAACTAGATGTTATTTTAGGCCTGGAAGTGTATTCTAGAAGGTTCACCAATCCTAAGGAACTTCTAAATATTCACCTAGATAAAAGAAGACCTCTTTCAAAAAGAATGTTTTGGCAAATTATGAAGATTCTGCTATAATGGCTCTAATGAACAGGGTTACCACAAGGTATCTAGTTTCTAATTCAAGCACCCATACAACAAATATACCAAAGGAACAATTTTTAAAGCAAGGATAAATTTGTAAATTGGCAAAATTTTCTATTACGATTGAAATAGTATAGATTTACCCATCTTCTCTCTTTAGTTACTCAAATAAACAAACAGTAATAAAGAAATAAAGATTTTCCTGATCTTAAGTGATGTAGAGGGAATTTTTACCCTTTCATTCCAAACAATGCAGAACATATGTTTTTCCAGAAAGTATAGCTTATCTTTAGGACTTACATCAAAATTTTTCTATTAGTGGCATAGAAAAAAATGGGACAGGAGCTGTTTATGAATTACTAACCTGAAAAGTACATAAAAGATGGGCTAACAATTCTGCCTAAAGGTGGACTGGCACAGTTCTGTTTTCATTTGACATTCCATCTTAAAATGCTGTCTCTGAAAGACATCTAATATGAAACATTTTTAGTGAAAGAAAATTGTCCAAGATAGGAACCATTTATTTTTCAATGTATATATTGAAAAATGACCATCCTTTCTTCGTATTTTTAAATAAAAATCATCCTAAATGCACTACTTAATTAAATTATGTTTAAATGTATGAATTTCAACATCATTTATTGTCCTATGGTTAAATGGACTCTGGTTCTAAAACAAACAAATGAGAAAATAAACATATTCTTAAATCCTAGAGAAATGTAAAATCAATTTTATTGTGGTATTCCACCATTAGATTCCACTAGCTGGCAGGTTCAGTTGATTTGTTTAAACACATCATAACTGATGTCTGAAAAAAATTGATAAGACAGTCTTTATCAGAGCATGCTTATTGATTCTGGAATTCCAAAGTCTGTTTCAATATATTCAAATCAAATCTAAGAAGGCTTAGTTTTCATTTTTAATGTAATGTTGCCTGTTGAAATATCTACTTTTATATTCCAACACTTCCAAATTTTTCCCCAAATCAGACTTATTTCAAATCTTTCAAACTTCAGTAAGTCTTTCACCAGAGAATAAGAAGAATACACAAGTTGATTAACTGGAAAAAGATTTAAAAGAATCTCTGGCCCTTGACATTAAAATACTTAAGCTGAAGTTCCTAAAATGTGCTAGGTGTCTTAGTGAGTCATAATGTTTGGATAAGAAGAAAATATCTAAAGATATTCCCAGATTGGCACCTCTGTCAGGTCACTGATGATCTTTCTAAATTTTATTATAAAGAAAGTATTCTTTGGTTTCTTTTCAACTGAGTTTCTGAATACTGAAATGTAATATTCTTATTTTATAATTTTCTGTTTTCAGTTTGTGTACTTATATTTGTTACTCTTATAGATTGCCCTGTTTATAGAGAGGATTGATTTAATATATATCTCTTTATAAAACTTTTAATTTTCTTTTTCATATTTATTGAACAGTTAATTTAATTAACCCCATCTTTCTGAAGCTTCACATGGTAACCACAATTTCCATTCTATATACTTCATGGGATTAATTTTGCATGTATACTGTATATATATACATATGTATGTATATATTTATACACATATATGTAAAAAAATACATATATATCGCAAACCTAAAGGGAGCAAATGATATTGAAAATTATTTTACAATGAACTAATGATATAATATCAATAACAAAGTTACAGAAAATGTCTGGAAATTCAAATAAATGAGAAATTCTTCCAATTTATAAAGTTTTCAACTCATTTTTATCTCAAATTGACTTCAGTAGTTTTGCAAAAATTATGGACGGCAACTCTCAATGAAGACAGAATTTTCTAATTCAAAGGATCCTACAGACCATCTAATCAAGCCCTTTCATTTTACAGGTGAGGGTCTGGAGGTCCAGAAGCATGAATTAACTTGCCTAATATCCAGGATCAGTGCTGGAACTCACTTGTCCAAGCTTTCATGCTGGAGCTGTTTCCACTATACCAACGGTCATTTGATTGAAAGCCAGGGAGAGAAGCTTTGAAACTCAGAATGCAATAAATCCAGCTCATATGTACACATTTGAAGATCAAGTTTTAATTTATTGCTAAATGAGTGAGCTAAAATTTTCTCAAAGTATGTACAGATTAATATGAATCTTCTATCCTAGTATTCATGAACAATTAGATTGGATTAAAACCTGTGAAGAAATTTTAAGTTATGCTAAAAATAACTTTAGCTCCATACGTCTTCATGCTAAATACTTCTGTCATGCAATATATTTCATGCTAGCACCAGTTAATGTGGAAAGAGATATTGAGAAATTGTGTGCTAGTAAAAGTTTTATGGATAATAGAATTTTAAAAGATTTGTCCATTACATTGACCTGAAGCTGCAGAGCTCTCCCTGAAATATTATGTGACATTTTTAAAATCTTCTTGATTATGTTTAAATATTTAGCACACAAAATTGTGCTATTCTCCCATTTCAGGAAGCCTCCACCCTCCAAGAACACTCCCCGAGATTTATTAATCTGAGACTTGGTTTTCAGACATGATGAAAATAAGGAAACCACAACAAAACTCATGCCACCATTATTGATCTTAGGCTTTGGGGGATAACAACCAAAGCTCAGAGGCAGATAATATGACAGACGCTTCTCCCCTTGACAGAAAACCAAGGTCCAGACCAGAATTTTCATCAGTAAAGAATGCTGACCTGGGAAGTATATGGAGGGGGACGTGGAACCTTTAAAATATCAAGGGTCCACTTACCCTTTATTCTAGCAGAGGTTGAACTAATAAAAGTCAAGGGTTATTGAAAATATATCTTTCCATCAGTAGTATTTTTCTGTAGCAGTTATCACCACTGGGCCTAAGGGCTTTGACAAAGGAGCTTTTTAACATGAAAACAGCAAGAAGCAAGTTCCAGAGCTGAGCTGGTTGGAGGCCCAAGTGATGCTTTTTAAAAATAAGCTTGGAGAACATTAAGCATCTATGAGCAGGCGCCCTCTTCCCCTCAGAATCACACACATATGATACTTTTAGACTTTTTCTCTTTCTTAAGGATCTGTAGAAAGTGGGGCCAAATGAAATGGGGCTGCAAACAGCCATTTTGTAACCCTCAATATCCTGAGTTCTTCTCGCTGTTGAGGAAGGCTCTCAGAGGAAATTGAAGAGGAGAAGTAAACAGAAGAGGAAATGAAAAGTGTAATAATCAATAAAACAAAACTGTGGTAGTATGAAAAATGGGTATTAAATTCCCCGTTTAAAACCTGGTAATTTTCTACGCATTTTTCATTCCATTTGCAACTATGAAATAAGAGCGATCAAGTTATCAATATTTCTGTTTGTCTTTACATTTCATTATGACATTTTAAAGTAATAGACTGGCGGTGGAGGATGACTGGGTCAGTACATCAGTGGAGTCAGGGTTAGCACAAAGAACCATGGGCCTGGCCAATACTAGCAAGGTCAGAAGAAAGGATGTGCTGCGCATGAGGTGGTGGCACCCTGTGCAAAATGACTCCTGCTTTTTTATTTTGAATGAATAGATCATGCTTTGCATTTATCTTATAAACAGATGACTGATTCATGAACCATTTCAGCAATCTCATAGAATGACGAAAGTCATGATAACTTATCTTCTTTCTTTATTTACCATGTTTATTTATTCAATATCATTCCGAAAAATATTTATTAAATGTCTACCATGTACTAGGTCTGTGTTCACATGCCCTGAAATCTAGGATTCACAGAAAAGAAATAATAGTTGTAAGCAACATTTAGGAGGGTAGGTTTATTTGTCACAGAAATCTTTGGCCCTAAATAGAATTAACTTCAGTTTTCATGCAATTACCCTTTCTAAAAACAAATAATGTCTCTGCCACAATCTACTTAAACACCCAAAAAGTTAATTAATATAGGCAGTCTGCAGTGCTGAATTAAAATATCTCAACAGGAAGGACATACGGATTTCCCTTCTTGAGAGAACCTGTGAGTTAGTTGTTAGACAGGAATTCCTATTATTGTCTCTCTATGCATTATAGACAGTCTGTACCCCACTGATGCTATTGATGCAATTATTAGAAGAGATAGAGATGCTTCTAATTTCACAGAGAATCTTTTTTGGTTTAAATAATATGGCAGGCCACTGTTAGCATTTTAACAAAATAGAATAAGTGCATAAATTAGAGTATAATATATGTCAAAATGAACTACAAACAATTTCATCCACATATTTTTGTGAAAGAATAGTGTATGGAAAAGATTTGTGCTTCATTTCCCTGTATTATGGTTTGAAAGCAAAATTAATAGATATTGATCATATATTATTTGCTAAACCATGTGGTAAAACATATATATTAACTCATTTAATCCCTGCAATTATGCAGTGAAGCTGATATTACCATCTTTATTTGTAGACAAAGGGAATTTAACCCTAGAAAATAAGTATAACTTGCCCAAGGTCAGATAGTAAGGCCTAAAGCAAGTTTGAAAACTAGGATAATCTGTGTGCAAAGCTTCATGATATTTTCCCCATGTCATATGACTACAGAATTTCTTGACCTCAGATTAACATAATATGTGATATAATGGTTAAATCTATTTCCAGTATTTATAAATATTCACTATTGTGTTTGTGCAAATTAATAAATTGTATATTTTATATGCAAAAAGCATTGACAGTTTATCTCTGAATATTTTTAGTTACTTTCATTCTAAAAACTATTTTCCACAGGTAATTATCAAGTTTTAAATTACCCATTTATCTTACCACAATAATTATATCTTAAGGTGTTAATTATTTGCTTTAATAATTCTTACATGAAGCTTTAGAAGTATGTGAGAAACAAAATTGTGGCATGGAACTATTTACTACCACTTGAGTAGAATTTAGTAAATATTTTCCTATGGTAACGTATTTCTCTTACACATAAGAACTGCTTGTTAGCTGTACCTTCATTTGTACAAGGAGGTAAAAATTCACATTTGAATAGTAGATGTATTATAAAGTGATTATTAACTTTATAAATGATTATTAGTTTGATCAGAAAAATATTCATTTAAAATTTACAGCTCATTTATTTTCTTGGATTTCCTTTGTTGCCAAGCTCAACTATCGCATTTAAATATTAGTTTGTTTTAAGAATTTGTTTGCAAAAAGTGCCCCATACACACACACTATAATTTGGCCTCCAAGAATTCAGTTATTAAAATGCTGCTTTATTATGTGGAAAGATGATAAAGAAGGATAATGTGAGTGGCAGCGTGTCAGAAGTTAGGTATTTCTATGTAGCATTGGTGAGCAACCCGAATAGAAATAATGAGTTAATAGTTGTCAATGGTTTTGAAAGTTAGTAAGCTTTATCTTTCAATTTTACTGCTATAAGCCACAATTCACAAAAGCATGCATAGATGAAGGGCATGAATGCTACTGCAAGATTGTTAATAAGACTGAAAAAATATGGGCACTATCTAAACATCCTTGAGCAGGCAGTGAGAAAAAAGTCTGTGCATCCAAAAACACATAGAGTGAAAAGACAGTCCATAGAGGGAGAGAAAACTATTTGCAAATTATGTATCTTTTGAAGGTTTATTATCTGGAATATATAAGAGCTCTTAAAACTCAACAGCAAAATAACAACAAGTTAAAAAAATGAGCAAGGACTTGAATAAACATTTATCTAAAGAAATACAAATGGCCAACAGAACATGAAAAGATGCTCAACATCCTTAGAGTTTAGGGAAATGCACATCAAAACCACAATAAGACACTACTTCACACCCACAAGGAAGGCTATAGATTTTTTAAAAAAATGAAAATTTCAAGTATTAAGGAGGATGTGGAGAGATTGGAACTCTTGTGCATTGCTGGTGGGAATGTAAAATGGTATAGCCATTGTGAAAATAGAAATAGTTTCTCAAAAATTTAAACACAGAATTACCATTTGATCCAGTAATTCCACTCCTAGGAATATAGTGAAAAGAATTGCAAACAAGGACTCAAACTAATACCTGCATACAAATGTTCATAGCAGAATTATCCACAGTAGCTGAGAGGTGAAAACACCCCAAGGATCCATCAACAGATGATTGGATAACAAAATGTGGTGTACATATCCACAATGAAATATTATTCAGCCATAAAAAGGAATGAAGCTTTGATACATACTACAACATAGATGAATGCTGAAAGCGTTACCCTAAATGAAAGAAGACACACAAAATAATAAATATTGTATGATCCACTTATGTATATTACTCAGAATAGCCAAGTTGATAGAGACAGGAAGAAGATTAGTGGTTACCAGGGCCTGGGGTTGAGGGAGGATGGGAAATTATTGCTTAATGGGTGCAGAGTGTGGAGTGATAGAAAAGTTCTAGAAATAGGTAATAATGGTTACACAATATTGTTAATGTAATTAACGCCACTGAATTGTATACTTTAAAATTGCTAAAAGTGGGTGTGAGAGAGGGGGAATGATGAAACTATATCATTGTAAATAATGGTAAAAACTAAGTTGAGATTTCAGGTAATTGTTTCTTTTCTGAACTCTGTACTATTCTCTTGTACTATTTTTATATGCACAAAATTTTAAAAATTAAGCAATTTTCATCTTCAAAGATGAGAAAAAAATGAAGAGTAACATATGCAATAGTGGAATAAGTTAAACAGAAATAAAGGAAGGGGGCGGAAGAACTAGAGAAAAAACACTAAAGCCAGCTTATTGCTTTTGACTTACCAAACGGATCAGTTCTTTAAGGAAGAATGAAGTCTTAGCACACCAAGACACAGGAGGAACCAGGCAAGACTATCCCTTGAATTTTTATCAGTTTCCCTTCCACTGAGTGTTTTCCATTCTATCTTTCCTCCAAATGTGGGGCAGTGAGGATTTCTGTCCAATGAAATGGCAGAGCCATTCATGTCAGAAGTAAAATTTTCTCCAAAATAATCCAGTTTTAATAGAACTACATTTATATTCTTACAAGTTGCATACATGTATGTACCAGTGACTTGTTGGGAAAAAGAATGTCACTGGGACGTGTGTTGGTCACTGAGCACACACCCAAAGATGTCCCGTTGTCTATCCTGACATACATCAGGAAGGCACTTCCTTGGCTGTGAGCAGTTAATGTGACCCTGTAATTTACCTTAACCAACGAGATATCTACAATAATGGAAGCACTGAGATGGAGCCTGCCTCATCCAAGTACTTGACAGATGAACACATAGATCAAAGCCCCCACTTGATCCATGA
Source organism: Phataginus tricuspis (assembly GCA_029783875.1). NCBI lineage: Eukaryota > Metazoa > Chordata > Mammalia > Pholidota > Manidae > Phataginus > Phataginus tricuspis. The sequence continues at coordinate 3,697,491 of JAQQAC010008864.1, forward strand.
GTGACAGGTAGCATGAATGAGAAATAGATCTTGGCTGTTTGAACTCACTGAGATGTGGGAGTTGCTTGTTACTACAGCATAACCTTACTTACTCAGAAAGATAAGTTGGCAAAGAACATTTCCAAGATGTTGATTGATTCAGAGAGATAACAAGAAATTCATTTGGCAAATATTTCTTCAGTACTTGCCTTGTGCCAGTCATTGTCCCAGTTAGATGTCCTTTGCAAGGAACTAAATCCAAACTATGGAGTTTTCCTTTTAATGTGGTAAAGAGACACAAACAGTGAACATAATGCATATAAATGTTATGCTATTCCAGAGGATGACAGTGCTATGGAAGAAGCATTAGAGCAGGACAAGAGAGAACAGGAGTGACAGGAAGCCAGGTGGGCTTAGACTTTAGACAGGACTGCCTTGAGAGGTAACATTTGGGCAAAGACTTGGAGGTGAACACAGTGACTTCAAGCGACTCAAGACCAGCTGAGTCTGGCAGGCCAGAGGCAGCAAATTGGTTATTATGCCTACAAAGAATGAAAAAAAAATATGGACAATATTATTGGAAACAATCTCAGTAGATACTGCATTTCTATGTGAATTCTTTGTGGATACAGGCACATTTTATTTTTTAATGTAAAGCTGTTTATTCCAAAATCTGAATTGAACTAAAAAGTAAAATCCATATGCTTATGTGTAGGAATGATGATCTAATAAATTTCTGTTGCATTTACCATTGCTTCCTCGGGGCCATGAAGTGGAGAGGGTTGTAGATGTCGTAGGGGATTCAAAGGATTCACTTTAAAGATTTGAAAATAGCATTTCCAGTAAAATGCTGAGGGGATCAAAGTTCATTTGCAACACTGTAGGTGTATGTGTGTGTATTTGTATATAATAATGCATATGCTAATTCATGCATTATATAGACATAGTAATTCATGCATATACATATATATCCTTGAATATTTCAACACCATTTGCTATATAATTTCTTGGCCATATACAAGCTGAGAGTCAAGTTGGTTGCAGTTGGCTATGTCTATACTTAACAGAAATTCCCACCTAATATTTCTGGTCTTAAAATTGCGTATGCCTGGCTGACACTGAATATTCTAAAGGGATGGCCTAAGAGAAATGTGAACAATTTGTTCCTCTACATTTACTAACCCTGTATCAAGTTAAAACCACACACTCATCTATGAAAACTTTGGAGAAATACCTTCAGAGAAATATGAGCTAATAATCTACCCTTGGACTAGAGTTTCTAAATATCTTTCATACAGAGTGGTGAAAGAACCATGCAGTTTTGCAGTAATAAACATTTCCAACTTTTCAGCAATATAAACCTTAGTTTATGGACTTGAGTTTCTAAACATCTCCCTTCATCAGTTAAGGGCCAGAAAATATGAAGTGAAGGGTAAAAATGGAAAGACAGCATTTGAACAGACTCTCTTTTTCCTCATTCGTGTAAATTCTGCTTTTCAATGCAGGTGTCAAGGCCTACCCTGAATTAGACTCAGATCCTTCTAACGTGGGTAAGAGATCAAGTTAGGGGTGTTCAACAAAACTTTACTTAGTTTACATTGCACTCTGCTGGCGAATGACTGCTCTTGGGGACTAAACATTAAGAGTCAAATACCTGACACTGAAGTTAATAGTGCCACACAGTATCAGTTTCAAGCAAAAGAATATTTTGAGTGTAAACCGTGGACACTATTATATCTCTCTGAGTAACTCAGTTAAACTTGTTTTTCCTTTCAAATGTATTCCTGTGGATAAACTTGAAAGGGTAGTCTGAAGGGGAAGAGAGCCAGAGAACTGAAGTTTTGTCTTTGCTTCTCATTGCTCAGCTGGGAGAAAACAGCTACCACAGAGGTCTGCAGCCTTGCTCTGCCATGTCGTTCAGAACGTCAGCCGTAGGTCTCTTGTGACAAGTATTTAATTCTTTGTCTCACCAGGGACAATGTGCAACCTTCTGCTGGAAGTGAGGTGTTTCATTTCATTTTAAAGCTGCCAAAAATAGTTGTCTTTTTGGCCTTGCAGTAAGCTCTTTTTCAATTTAGTATTCCCGACTTCTTCCTCTAAAAGCCAAGAAAATCATTCCCTTTCTACTGATTTCCATGCCAAATGCTTTTGAAAGTCTATGACATCCATGTTTCTTCCACCCAAAACAGTGCCTTTTCTTGTTTCCCCAAAGAAGGCCACTTAGAGCATTTTCCCTTTGTTTTTGCAGAGCAGAGTTAAATACTAGGATGCAATGATTAAAGAGGCAGATCAAATGCCTTTTAGTTATTGGGCTTCTGCTGAGAAGAAAATAGAGATTAGAGTGAGTATAAGTAAGCAGTTTTTATAGATGATGTGCTGAAAAACACAAATTATATCCTAGTAATAGTTGGTTTGTACAGTAACTAGAAGATTAATTCTACCACTAAGAAGGGAATATATGCAGAGTCAAATATTGCCTCATGCCATTTTCCAGGTCGTCGGGAACTCAGTATGCCTCTGTATCTGGACCCTGACATAGTCACATAACAGTATGGATTAAACACCTGATTCCTACAAATGGTGTCTATCATGACTGAATTTGAATCACCACCATAATGCTAATGAAAAATAAGAATATCTAAAGTATTTTTAGTTTTATTTCAGTTTTTTTTAATTAACACATAAAAGTGAAATGTTTTCTGTACATTATCTTATACAAAATGCTCCTGTTTTAAAAAATACTAATAAAAAAAATAAAAGAATTATTTTTTTAATGTGTGAACATGTAAGATTGTATATCTATATATTTTATTATGGTTTGAATTCAGGCTCATTGAGACTTACAAAAAAAATTGTAATATTCCATATTTCTCCTAAACAGATTCTCATGGTTGCAGAAACAGTGAATAATGAAAAACCTAAAAACTGTTATTTTTAAATAGAAAGAAGGTATGTATGTAGAAATTAAAAAGTTAAAAATAATTTTATCTTAAAGTTTGTAAAATCTGTGTGACAATAAAAAATAGACTAAAAATCTATTTATTTTATGTTATAGTTGTAAGCCATCTACACAAGGACAAGATAAAAATGCATATAAAATAACAAATAGTGTTTAGGTCATTTTATCAATTCAAATTTAGATAATGACCAGCCTGGATAAGGTCAAATGTATTCAAATTATTTAAACATTTGAACTTACTGCCTCTGATTTAACAAGAGACATGAGTTTGAATATAAACTCTCATTTGTATATGAATGTGTATATAATTGTCTCCTTTTACAACATGACATTTTTTAAAAGTAAGATGGATTTTAGAAAATAAATTCAGAAAATAAACATGGGAAATATATTGTTTCTTTTTTAACTTTAATCTTTATACCTAAAGGTTTAGAAATAATGTTCATTTAATTCTATGTGCACTTCTCTGTGTATTATGTTTATTCCTTACATGTTGAATTGCCTGTGGGCAAGTGGAAAGGTTTAGTAAACTGCATATAATAAGCTAGGTGTAAATTTGCTACAATTCCAGGAACAGTCATTTTCAAATTTGCTTTCTCTATTAAAGATTTTGCAAGAAATGTGAAGAGATGTTATTTTCTTTCTGTTATGTTTTGACTGCATTCCTGACCCAACCATGTCAGTAAGATATATGCTGGAAAGATTATGGCATTTGTAATAATGTTTTCAAGTGGAACATATCCCTATGAGACATATTTTATGTGTGCTGTAGATATTGAGAAGACAAGCATTCAGGGGGCATGTTACTCAAAGTGTGGCTGTCCCCAGGTAATAGAGTACTACAGTACTTGGGTGGAATGATACAGATAGAATTACTTCATTTTTCCATGAACCATTTTCAACTGGCTCTGTGTTAAGAGTCCGTAAATTGTCTGAGCCAGGGAAAAAAAGCAGCAAGGCTGATAAAATCATAAATAGCTTTTCCATCATTGCTGAAACTCTAATTTTCTTGCTTATTGCTTGAGTTGATAAAACAAATAAAAGAGGGAATCTCAGAAAGAGATTTCTTTAATATGCAAAATGAATTTCAATGTACTCTCCTGCTGGTATTTTTATGGAAAACCTGACTACATGGCACCCATGGAATGTAGAAATCTGCATTTAGATAGAAATATTATAAAGTGCATGGTATGGTACAAAGTCACTCTTTTAATGGAGATGGCAAAGTGCTGCATTATACAGCTGAGTGGAGAGACAGCATGCATATAGGTTTTCACGTCTTTAGTAACCAAGTGCCTGGTTTGCGCAAGAGAGTATTACATTATTTTGAATCTTTGACAAATATCAATGAGGAAAAAATGTGCCAGATGGGTAGGCCCTTCTCCAAGTGAAATTTTTGTGCTATCTGTAAGACATGCTTGTAATGTATAACTATTCTTAATTTTTCCTCAAATCCTTTTGGGAAACAGTGAAGATTGATTACATTGGAAAGTATTTCATTGCATTTAGGTGATTTTGACTGTGAAGAAGGGAATGATGTCTCATAATTATATTAAAATCCTAATAGTCAGAAGTACTTAATTCTATTACCACAACTGATTTTGGGGGGTGAGCTCAGGAATTTCTCTCTGGGGTGCAGACATTCCATTTGTAAATGTAAGCATAAGGTTGCCTCTTGCCAACAATTCCACAGGACTAGAGGAAGGACTAATGAGTTGACATTTGTGTAGACATCTGAAAACATCATAGGAGCATTTCTTTTACTCTTGGTAGAATTCAGTGTTACTATTGAGCATGTATAAGAATAGCTATTGTTTGAATGAGAAATTAACTAATAGTATAGGGATATACAAACTGTTGAAATAAAGGTTGTCGGTTAAAATAATTATCAGCAGAAGAGATCATAAGGATTTCAGATATTTTATATAAAACTTTTTTTTATAAAATTACTGCATTTGAATTAAGTATATAATGAGTTCATAAAGGACATAAAAAAAATTCAATGACACAAACATGGCAGGATGAAAACTTGTGTCCTTATGCTCTCTTCAAAAACCTCACACGTGTGAAGGAGAAGATAAAAGACGGTATAATTCCCAAGAACAAAGAGAACAGGATAAAAGCTGACAGTGACAAAATTTTAGAAGCTGGAAAACAGCGTTCAAGTGATGCCTGATGAAGCAGACTGAGGAAAGTGGAAACTTTGGTCTGGAAAAAAGGGAGTTAAGTTAAGCTGACTGCCACCCAAAAACCCCAGAAAGAATCAAGGACCACTCGAGTGAAGTGGAATACAGGTGGGCCTAGAAATAGAAGGACTGGCTGGAAGTCTGTGCTCAGAGCCCCTTCCACAATATGGCAGAGGGGTGGCAGGTCACTAATAAGAGGTGGAACCTGAGAAAATTAAGCACAAAATTTGCTGAAGACGGAAGGGTTTTGCTGAAAAGGGGCGAGTAAGTAGAATTCTACAAGTGGTAAAAGCTTCATAGAACCACATTTTTCATAGTGAAAATCTAATAATTCTGAAACTGGAAAATTGAGAAACTTATTATAAGCGTGTTATTTGGAAATATGGAGACAAGTATCAGAAAAAAATGAATTAAAAACTAATATGTGTAAAGAGATAAGAGCCTATGATGTATAAGAATTGCAGGATTGGAGGCATTGGTCTATTTCTTCATTGGCTTGTAGAATTATTTGCCTTTAAAACTATTTGCACAGATACATAATTTTAAAAAGTGAAAATTAAATTAAAATGAGGACCTGATGACAATGCTTATAAAAAGAATACTACACACCCTAAGCCAAGTGTGGATAAAAGAACAGAATAGTGATATATTCAGCAATGAGCATTGTTTTTTAAAACACAGAATCTAAATGACTGAGCAAAATATTTTAGTTATCAAAGTGTAAAAATCTCTTCATGGTTAGGAAGTGTATTTTTCTTGCTAGCCATTCTTTTCTCCCACACTTCTATTGAGAGTTTATTCACTCATTTTTAAATGCATTTTTCAAGCCCATTTTTTTTATTGAGGTATAGTTGATATACAACCTTATACTGGTTTCAAACATGCTACATAGTGGTTCAACAGTTACCTACATTATTAAATCCTCATCCCAACTTGTATGGTTACTATCTGTTGATACAGGAAGATGTTACAGAATCATTGGCTATATTATCCCTGCTGTACCACCATCCCTGTGATCAACTTACAGCATGACTGAGAATTTTTGTGTCCCTTTTTTCCCCTCACTCTTCTATCCTCCTACTCCAACCCCTTCCCCTTGGTAATCACCAGTCACTTCTCAGTGTCTATGAGACTACTGCTATTTGGTTCATTTTGCTTTGTTTTGTTTTTAGATTCCACAAATAAGTGAAATCGTATGGTATTTGTCTTTCTCCATCTGGCTTGTTTCATTGAGAATAGTACCCTCTAGGTCCATCCGTGTTGTCACAAATGTCAGGATTTATTTCTTTTTATAGCCGAATAGTGTTCCACTGTATATGTACTACATCTTCTTTATTCATTTAACTACTGATGGACACAGGTTGATTCCATATCTTGGCTGCTGTAAATAATGAAACAATAAGCATAGGGATACATATATCTTTTTGAATAAGGGAATTTGTTTTCTTCGGGTAAATTCCTAGAAGTGGGGTTACTGGGTGGTATGGTATTTCTATTTTTAGGTTTTTTAAGGAACCTCAATACTGCTTTCCATGGTGGCTGCACCAATTGACATTCCCACAACAGTGCAGGAGGGTTCTCTTTCCTTCATATCCTCCCCAACCCTTTATTTCTTGTCTTTTGGATAATGCCCATTCTGACTGGTGTGAGGTGATATCTCATGGTGGTTTTGATTTGCATTTCCCGATGATTAATGATGTGAAGCATCTTTTCATATGTTTTCATGTGCCTCTTGGTCAACTGTATTTCTTCTTTGGAAAATGCCCATTTTTATAAAGGGGCCTGCCTACTCTGTTGTTTGACTTCACTTTAAGTTTTCCATTTTCCTCAGACTGAAAACAATTAAAGAGATCATGACAAGAGAGGCAACTTTAAGGCAAGTATAACTCATGTTTGATTTTAGTGACTCATATAAATAAAAACATTGCATTAAAACATGGCACACTGAAGTTAAACACTGAAAGGGAAAGGTAGCCAAACATTTACATAATTAAGTTTAAGGGATAGAGTTTGATTTCACTGACTTTTCAATAAAGTTTAAAATAAATAGGACCAGGTAATAAGGTCATAAACATCGTTTTGCCAAATTTCTCTTTAGAAATACAGTGTGGTCTTGGAGTCTTGGATCAATCATTTTGACCAAACAGGGAAGTGGTACAGAATTATTATAAAGTTCTTCAGGGACCAAATATCATGGGAATGTTTTTCACAAGCAGCCAAATGCAGTTTTTTCCATCATCTCTCTTTTTATAATATAATTCATATTCAATTAACTCTTAAGAGTCTCTAGACATTCTAAATATGTCTTCCTGCAAAAATCACCAAAAGTACTTCAGGATATCATATTCACTGCACTACAGTGCTGGCCACTGTAAGTAATGGAGACAGTGTGCAGGGCACAGGGGCTTGCCCGGAATCCCTGATTCTCTGGAGGTTAATGCATGACTGTAGTTGAATTATCAAATCCATACCACATGTACCACCAGCTGGGAAGCACAGCGCAGCACTAGATACTAATGATCATTATCTTGCTTTCAACTTTAAACATTACTTCCAAACGTTACTTGCTTTACTGATGTTTTACTCTTACTGACTTCTGAAGAACAGCATTTTTTTTTCCTGCTGCTTTCTTTTACTCTAAACAGGAAAGCTAAATGGGGTTTTCTTTTATCAAAATGCTACCATTATGAAAATAACAGCAATTAAATCATGCACATTTATAACATCCGGATTTTGCAAAAGGAAATTTGATAGAATCACTAATTTTAAAGGCATATAATATGAATAACAAACTTCTTTAGTGCGTTCTCTTCTTTGGATCTTAATCTAGTGTGCTTTTAGAAAGCACTGCAAGATATTTAGTCATTTAAAGCAAAAATAATATAAATATTGTTAAAGACTTAAATGATGAAGCACCTCATGAATCTTTGCCTCTCCGCATATTCCTTAGGCACGTTTCAAGGAGTAAAACATGGCATCAACCCTATACCTACCCAGAGAAGAGAAAAAATATCAATGACAGATGGACCAGGTTTAATATTACAGACATTTGCAACTGAACAGCCTGGCTTCCCGTTTATATTACTCAAGCTTCACTCTCAGAGTTCATTACATGATCCTGGCTCTTCAACTAAACTGCTGACAATGTTAATGCCAAACACTATCTTAGTCTATTAGGAGAATTTTGTTCCCCCAATTGTCATTGAGTCTTATTTTATTACGTATGGAAGCAGAATGAACATTCACTCCTTTACGTTCATATTTAATAACATAAAAAGTCTCTCGAATTTCCTACATCACCTGAAATATGAATAAATATTAGAATTACAAGACTTTTGTTTTTAAAGAATGAGTAGATCTTAGAATGTCTGATTTCCTCTATGACATAACTTCTTTCATAACTTACCACAGGTTCCTTTTAAATGTCTAGGTTCATTATTATCAGGATGGGTCTTTAGATGTAATCTAATAAGACTTTTTTTTTTAACCAAAGCTCTTTAGCCTATTTCATTAAATTTCCTTTCCTGTTAATGCATAAGTTCAGTAATAATTAGGACTGTGATGGATTAATGATTGATCATTTTTCCAGTCACTATTGGCGAGCTGTAGGCAGAGCTGTGCAGTGTTGATATTCTCCCCCCTCTTTGACATACTGAACATAAGCAGACTTGCTTTCCTTTCCTCTGTTTAATGGGCTGGAAGGTATTGACCTGGACCTGCAGCCTGCTCATTTCTGTGATTGATGCGTTTTCACTTAAACAGTGTGGATTCTCTTAGCAGTTTGTGTTGACTTGAGAATAGATGTAAAGGAGACTTGACATCTCATTAATCCTCGGTCTCATATTTTGTATTATACAAACATAGCAAAGATCATTATAATGGAGAGGAAATAACATTTGTTTATGCAGTACAACTTTACACTCAAGATGGATTCTAAATAGGTTAGTATTTTTTAAAATAGATTTCTATTAGTATTACTCTATTAAGTGAAAGTTAACTAATATATTTCAGGCATCCATGGAAATTGAGGATTTTAAATATAAATATTAATCAAATTTTAAAAATCTCTATTTTATCACAGTATGGATTTTGTCTTGTAAGCAACAGGGAACCATAAATATATACACATTTTTTTTTTAGCGTGGCAGGTATACTACTAAATATATTTTAAATTATGATGCTGCTTGCTCTGTGCATGATGGATTGGAACATAACAGACTCTGAAAGCACAAGGACCAGCAAGGAGGCCATCACCGTGTTCCAGGTGAGAGACGGAGAGCAGTGCTCAGAAACGGTGGGGCGCCGAGCTAGCCCTAGCGGTGGAGCAGCACAGAAGAATTGGATGCAAGGGAGTTTGAAATGACAGAAAGAGTTCTTAGAAACCAAATGATAATTTGTCCATGAGTCCACATGGAGGGATCGAGGGCAGGCTTGGCACAAAAGCTTGAGGAGGGAAAGGGAGACGCGAAGGATGACTTATCAGATTCTTTGGGGCAATAAAGAGATGATGATGTTACACAGATGTTACCAATGTGTTTCTGTTCTTTTAAGAAAAGAGATATGTAAGTATTTTGCTTTTTCTGCATGGAAACACAAGTGCTTAAAAATAAATCAACATTTATGAAGTACAAGTATGTGACAGGAACTGTGAAAAACAGAGAATATAAAGTTGTGTAATCTGTACTGCAATCAAGACATAGATGCCTTAGAAAGATCACCTCAAAATAAGCTCTATGGTATCCATATTCAGCAGGTTTTTAGTTGCAAATAGAAGAAGAAAGCCCCTTAACCTAAATACATATCAGAAAAATAAAGGTATGAGGTAAAAGTTCTCCCTTTTTTTAATCCCTCCACCCTTTAACTCTCATTAACATTTGTCTTACATATTTATAGAACATTCCTTGCTTAGTTGATTCTTGAAAAGGGAAGAGAAAATTTGAGGTCAAGCAGTAATGAGACGCCTAGAAATTTTCCTAACTCAGTCACAACTCCATCTAAACTTCAAAGGAGTCATTTGTTTAGGGCCTGTTTGCATAAGACTATGTTACTAATCTCTTTCAGTGAGTAGAAACCTAACCTTTTCGTTTTATAAAATTATCGGTCTAGAATATTACCCATGCTCCTCCCTAACCATGTTTTAGGTATCAACAACATATCTAATTTTATTACTAGTACCTTCTGCTTTTGAAAGCCCAGGTATGAGCACCAAAACCTCTAGGGTATCTATCTGAAGCCTTCATCATTTAGATTAATGCATCAATGCCTTATAGAAGGAGGCACCACCACATCCTCCACCTTGACTAAGATAATTTGTATGAATTTTTTGTGTGCAATTTAATCTTTAGTAATGTTTGCCCTCCCATCATACTTTTCAGCAGAAAACACCACCTTCTTACAGCTCAACACACCTCAATAATTCAAAACAACTGAAACAGTACAAATGAATTCTTAAAAAATGTTAATAATTATTTTTAATATGGAGAAAAGAGGATGTCTTGAATTCTAATACTCTATATATTTTACAGAGAACATTTTTTCTTATGTATGTGCAAACATCATCAAACGTGATTCATGAAACAGATTCTTTTGTGTAAGCCTCTAAGTAACTGTGTGGCTACTGAAGGCATAAGGTTAACCTTTTCAAAGTTGTGATTTTCACTACTAGGTTTGCAGTCTTCAATTACAACTCTTAATTTCAAGAAACCTATGGCCCCTGGAACAGAAATATCAAGTATATTGATACACATCCTTTCCTTCAGTATTGCCAATATCATCTCCTGTTAACAATTTGGAAAATAACAATTTGGAGACAAATACAGTCTCCAAATAAAGTTTATAAGAGACAAAACTATAAATAACCATGGGCAAAAGTACTGTAAATTATTACAGCCCTTCCAATATCTTATATGCCAAAATACATCAAAAGTCTCCATATAATGCCTATTCTATTCCATTGTGTGATGCTTCTCCTTCATTAAGATTTATTTCTTGATCTCTTAATTAACATTCTGTGGAAGAAAAAATATTTTATGCTATTAGAACATTTAAATCTAAGCACTACCCAAAATAAATGCCATAAAAAGCTATGTGATTAATGATAAAAACCTTCAAATTTTAATCAGAAAGGACTTTAGACAGACCATACATTCAAAGCTTACCAGTCTAACATTCTGATGGGTTTGCTGTTATGCTATACTTTTTTAAATGTTTCATTTGTTAGGTTGTCTTTTAAATATTTTTACAACCCAGTAGAATTAGACTACGGAAATCATAGTTTTTCAAAATGAAAAGAAAGAAAAATAGATTGCAGACATCTCTAATGCAGTAGCTTTTTTAAAAATTAATTAAATGCTTTCAACACTATCTCATGATTACAGCTAATTGTACTACTTTTTTTTCATTAGAAGTCTGCCACCTTAATAATGCTCTATTGATATTTTTATTAAAATAAATCATTGTTCTCTTGTTTCTAACACATTTTCCTTCATTTTCCTTTCAGCTGCTATGACTATAATAACTTTTTTATCAGAAATATTCTGGTTCATAATTTTATTAAATAAAATGGATGGGCTTTTTCTCATGAGAAGGGGCTTATTAACATAGACCTATATAAACAAATATTGAAAAAAGTGACATTGAAAAAACTGTATTATAGGAATGTGGACATGGATGTAAAATTTTACACCTAAGTCGGAACCCTGTGTTACTCTAAGCTAAAGTGGTCACTAGTCCATATACAGCCAAAGGAGAGAATGACAACCTGCTGAAACAGTTTGTGTTCAGCCACCCAGTAGTTAGCAGATGTCTCTTAATATGTAAAGCTTTAAAGGACTTTTGATCAATTGGAAACTGTTTTACTTATAGTGACTTTTTTAAATGTAATAATCTACATCTAAAAATGCATATATATTTACTATACAATTCTATGAATTTTGAAAACTGTATATTCCCATATAATCTATAACTTATCAAGATACAGAACATCTCCATCATATCAGAAAGATTTCTCATGTTAACTTTAAATGGCTTTAACTAATGCATTTTTAAACACTGTCAAATTCAACCTGTAAAAGAGACAACTAAATGCTACATGCAAAAGATGGATCTATGTGATCTAAATTATAAAATTTAAAAATTGGCAAAGATATATAAGGTTAGTAGAAAAAAGATGTATCGGGTCAGTAGAAAAAAAGCAAAACAGTACATCTAATATTAATATTAGTCAACTTTAAGTATCAGGTACTGGCATCTACATCTACAGATGGGTTACAGTCCAGGCATACTTCCAAATATCATACAACGACAGCACAATTTCCACCTCTTCCAGAAAAGAATTGTTGGTCTCTAAATATCACTAATACCAAAGTTGATAAGATTTCATCTATATTGAACTTCATACCTTAATAACAGAAAAAAAAATGCTATATCTTGACACATTGCTTAAGTATAATTGATATTTAGGAAATATGTAAATGATATATAATTAACAGCACCCTAGTACACAAAGCAAAATTCAATAACATTCTAACCTTTAGGATATATATCATATTCTCTGTACAAAGGGCAATTTCAAACTCTAAAAATTTAATATACCTCATTTAAATAATTATTCTGGTAAGAAGAATTAAGATGGAAACTTAGCAATTAGAAAAATTATTTTAAGAAAACACAATGTATCAACAGAGGAAATCAACACTTAGATGTTCATAAGATAAAGAATGCAGAAAAGCTCAATAGAAATTTTAAAAGGAGCAAATATTAATGTACCTAAGACAGTTTGAAATGTGAAATTCACAAAGTTAAAAGTACAAATTAATGGTTTATAAAACAGGAAAAAAAAACTAAACTAGAAAGCCAAGAGCAGACTCCTTTAAAATAAAGGAAATCTAATAAAATTTAAAACTGCTAGCTAGTATAATTTTTTTAATCAAGGAATGCCAAAACTGAATGATGTATTTGCAAATTATCTTAGTCATCTTAGGCTGCTATAACAAAATACCTTAAACAGGGAAAGATGATAAACAACAGAAATTTATTTCTCATAGCTCTGAAGTCTGGAAGCATGGTCATACTCTGATAAAGGCTCTCTTCCAAGGTTGCAGACTGCTGACTTCTCATTGTATCCTCAGCTGGTAGAGAGCAGAGAGAGGAAGCAAGCACTCTTAGGACTCTTGTCAGGGCAGGAACCCCATTCATGAGGGCTCTACCTTTATGACCTCATCTAATCGTGATATCACACAAAGGCCCAACCTCCTAATATCATCATATTGGGCAATAGGTTTCAACATACAAATTTAGGGGATATACAAACATTCAGTCCATAACTCACATAATTACAGACATCAAGAAAAGACAAGAGCAATATGAGAATAATTTCCTTATCTCTATGTAAAAAGAGGTGGAAACTATATAGAGTGATAGATTTTCCATGTTGTGGGTAACACTGCGATAATTCCAGAATCTCTGGCCTGGCTTTAGTGCATCTCTATATCAACAGGTGTTTCCAAGGGGTGGAGAGAAGTAGTCTAGCTCATATCAATAGGTAGTTACAAGGGTAAGTTAAAGCATATCTGGGACAGAGAGGCTGAGTGGGGTCCCTTCTTCTGCAGCCAAGTCGCAAGAGGAGAATAGAAGTGGATGACGGCTTGTAGGCAAGAAATGGGTTTCTCCCGCTTTATTTCACCCTTTGACTGATTTTGACTTCAAAAGTATTTTGCCCCAGAATTTCCACCCCGGAGTTAGATTTGGTGGTAGTCAGCTGGACCTCTGAACCCAAATCTGTCTATGTAGGTGTGACCCTTGGGTGGACTTCCCCTAGAGATGGTGCGGAAAAGCCCAGAACTCCCCCTGTGAATGGTGGGGAGGCCCCAGTGGCCACAGCAGTAGAGGGTGTAGCTTCACTCGGGGGGGGGCTTCCAATTGGGGAGCCACTAGTGGGGAATTGTTCTAGGGTAAAGTATCTCCTAGAGGGGTGGGGCCTTCCCCAGAATAGGGGAAGGGTGGAGACACAGGAAGCTGCAGAATTAGTCCTCCATGAGATGGAAGACTGCTTAGAGGCACTGAGTGGCCATCTAACAGCTAGGATTGTGAGATGTCTTTTTCTTGAGATATTGGAAAGGGTTATTGAGGAGAGAAAGAGGGTTATTGAGGAGAAAGAGAAACTTTGGCAGGAGAAAGACACTGTTGGTAAAATTGTACTATTTCCAGAATCTCTCACCGGGCTTTAGTGCATCTGCATATCAATAGGTGTTTCCAAGGGGTGGAGAGAAGTGGTCCATCTACATATCAATAGGTAATCACAAGGGCTTGGGAGGGTTTATCTGGACCGGAGAGGTTGGTGGAGCTCTCTTCTGCTGCAGCCTGGTCAAGAGAGAGACAGGATGACTGCATGTAAGAATTAAACGTGGTTTTTAACTTTATTTCTCCCTTTGACTGATTTCGATTTTAGAGGTATTTTGCCCCAGGATTATCCTCCCAGAGTTATATCTGGCAGTAGTCGGCACAACCTCTGAACCCAAAATCTGTTTAAATAGATGCGACCCTTAGGCGGGCTGCCTCTAGGGATGATGGGGAGGTCCCAGTGGATGCAGTGACAGAGGGTTCAGCTTAACTCTGTAACCCACTATATGTGGGGCTTCCAATTGAGGGGCACCTAGTGGGGAGTTGGTTTAGGGTAAAGTACCTCCTGGAGGGGAGGGGCCTTCCCCAGAATTGAGGAAAACTGGAGACTCCAGAAGCTGCAGAATGAATCCTCCATTAGATGAAAGACTGCTTAGAGGCCCTGAATTGCTGTGTAGCAGCTGGCATTGTAGGATCTCTTTTCATCCAGATTTTGGAAAGTGTAATTGAGGAGAGAGAGAGGGTTATTGAGGAGAGAGAGAGAGTTATTGAGAAGAGAGAGAGACTTAAGCAGGAGAGAGACATACTTCAGCATCTCTTGGAGGAGCTGGGTGATGCCCTATGGAATGTCCTTAAGGAAGAGAGACAGTTATTGAGAGGAAAGGTCACGCTCCTGGAAAATTCCTTAGCAGCAGGAGAGGGGAGGCAGCAGGAGAGTCTGCATTGCAGAAGGTCATGGGGGAGGGGGAGGAAAGAGCGGTGCCTTCAGCTCCAGAGATGGTGGAGGAGGTGTTGGGAGAGGATGAGGGGATGGGGCTGAGGCCACCTCCTGAGGCACCAGCCTCTCCTGTATTAAAAGCCCACCCGGTTGCAATTGAGAAAGTAAAAACACAACAATCATCAGCTCCTGAGGGGGAGGAGCCACCCCCTTCCCAAGTTGTGGAGCCCTCTGTGCTCCGCCCATATACCCAGGATGAGCTGGTCGACATGAACTTCTGGTATTGACAGATGCCATCAGAACCTCTGCATACATGGCTTATGCATCTCTGGGATATCGGGGTGGAAAACATTGTTATGTTGGGTTCTGAAATGAGAACACGGGCTTCTCTGATTACTCACCCTTCTCTCCGGCAGCAGTTGTGAAGTGCCTGTCACACCAGAGAATCGTGTGCTTCTGGATTGGCTGATAGCAGCCATCAGGGCAGTTTGGCATAATCTGGGTGATTCACCATACTTAACCACTCGCTAGAAAACGTAGGCAAAACTCCAACAGGTGTTGTGGGAATTGGGCATGAAAAATATCATCTACAATATGGACCCCCAAGGCCCCGATGAGGAGTTGTTCACCATAGGAATGAGAAATCTGGTGCTCCACACAGCTCCTCCATCTTTCTTTGGGTCCCTAGTGACTATTCTTGCCCCCCACATAGGGCAACCCATAAGTGAGACTACTTGTACTTTATCAGATCTGGGGGAGGTTGAAACAATAAAAGCACACAAGGAAGTATGAGCTACAACTGAAAGGAGAGGTACAAAGGGCCGCATGAAGGTCTTGAGGACCCAGATGAGGGTTGATTTGATAAAGGCAGGGGTAGTGAAAGAAAAAGTTGATGGGCAGCCCAATAGGATCTTATTAGAACTGTGGCACCAATTAAAGCCAGGGCAGGAGCTCCAGCCACTGAGGTCCAGGACACGGAAGCCCGAAGCAAAGCTCTATGTTTGGCCTGTGTCCCTGCAAGACTTCCTAGGGGACAGTACTCAGGCTCTGCCTGGACCCTCATCCCCACAGGATAATGATTGGGCATTGTGGTTTGACCATGGGGATGGTCAAGGTCACCTGATTTATTAGGCCACCTTATTTATTAGTCCCCTGTTAATATGCAGTGTGTCCTGGCCCTGGTGGACACAGGAGCTGAATGCTCCATGATTTACTGCAACCTGGAGGGTTTTCCAGGGACCCTCCCTGCCATTGTTTGCAGGGTGGGGCTGAGTGGAACAAGCCCAAATCCCTTTGGGAATAGGGCATCTAATACTGTGTGTGATGTTATGCCCATGTCTGATTACCTTACAGATAAACGTGGCATTTTTGCAAGAAGTTTTGGGTCTTGTAGGCTACTGGAGAGTGTTTATCCACACTTGGCACAAATTTTGAAGCCTTATGCCATTTGGTAGGAAAGGGCATCAGGTGAGGTTGGCATGAAACGTGTGCATTTACCTCTATTGTTGCAAAATGGACAGTCAAGGCCATGAAGGTCTTGAGTGAGACAGACCCATCAGGCCCTGTTTGCTGGATGTGACTGAAGACAGCTGGGGCTGGGGCCTCAGCAGCTCCTTATAGCCCAGATGCATTGGATAGCAGCACAGCCTGCCTCAGGCAGAAGACAATGTAGGCTATAGCCTGTCAGTGGGGCCTACCTTTGACTTTGAAGAGGTCAGCAGAGCCCTGTTAGAATTGCACTGTGTGACTGAGTCCCACAGCAACCTGGAGACTACTTGGCTTTGGACATTTCGACACATGGACCAATGATGACTGGCCCTTCTGGCACCTTGGGGACAAGGGCTGGAAATTGGCCTCATGTGTATTACTTGAGTAACATCAAAGTGGTCCCCAAATATCACAGTAGTGTACCTAAAACATATGGGAGGTAAGAACATCTTACAGGGAAGTTTTGCTTTATCTTTATGGCCAGTTCATGTATCTCCCATGTCCCTACATATAGACCCATCTGTAACTCCCACAGTGAGAGGAGTAACAGTCTGGTATGCCAGACCAAGACAAGATCCCATTACTGCCTCTGTCATATCAATGGACCACTCTATTGCTTGTATACTACCTGATGGACAAAATTTGCCTACGCTGGTGTCATTAAAACATGTATCTTATCGCCCTTAAGGTTATTTTCTTCTACAGTCCTCATGGCCTGGATGCACCCCCTGGCTGCAGCTGCCCTGTGAAGATTGCTCTGAATTCCCTACCTGTTCAGCTACTGCTTGTAGAATGGGTGAGCTATGGACTTCATCTGCAAAGGATTTTGAACCTAGCTGAATCCTCCAGCTTGAGGATTATCATGATTTTATGTTATTAGCCTGGTTACAATGCTCTAGTTTTCTCACACAGGGACCACTGCGGAAGATAGGGAATGTGTAGATTGTGAGGTGAGATTTCTGGAGGGGTGGGCTGTGGGTAAAATTGCAGTATTTCCAGAATCTCTTGCCTGGCTTTAGTGCATCTCCATATCAATAGGTGTTTCCAAGGGATGAGGAGAATTAGTCCATCTACATTTCAACAGGTAATTACAAGAGCACACAAGGGTTTATCTGGACCAGAGAGGTTGGGTGGAGCTCTCTTTTGCTACAGCCTGGTCGAGAGAAAGACAGGATGACTGCTTGTAAGAAATAAAAGGATTTCTTAACTTTATTTCTCTCTTTGACTGATTTTGGTTTTAGAGGTATTTTGTCTTGGGATTTTTCCCCTGGAGTTACAATCATAGTGAAAAGCTATATTTGAAATTTGAAAAAGTCATTTTGATACATACATATGGTAGAATCAATCCTAGGTATCTTTAGGTTAAGGAAAATATTATCTTTCAATTCCCTTCCCTTTTTCTGACTGGTCTATGTCCCCGGCCTGATTTCTTAGCTGGGCGACCTGTCTTTCTTTATCAATCAGTATGACTCTGGCAAACATGATAATGTGCTTTGCAGTACTCCAACCACGTAGCTGACCAGGAACCCAGCTGCTGCCCTCTGAACCCACCAGGTCTTGACTGAGGACATGTTTCCCTCCAGCTACTTCCAGGCAGTGATGGAATGAAGCAGTGTGTAATTCAGGGGGTGAAAATCCCAGGGCAAAATAGTTTTGAAACTGAAATCAGTCAAAGGGTGAAATAAAGTGGGAGAAATCTTGTTTTATTACAAGCAGTTGTCCGACCTCTCTCTCCCGAGTCTCTCTTGACCAGACTGCAGAAGAAGAGAGAGCTCCACCCACCCTCTCAGGTCCAGATAAGCCCTCATTCACCCTTCTAATTGCCTATTGATATGGAGATGGACTACTGCTCTCCAGCTCTTGGAAACACCTATTGATATGGAGGTGCACTAAAGCTAGGTGAGAGATTCTGGAAATACTGCAATTTTATGCACACTGTAATACTAAGGCAGGCTCATTTTCAGAGATACATTGTCCTGTGACAGGTGCCTTTGGCTCAGGAACTACACAAAGGTCTTGCCAAAACTTTTTAGAATACTTTTCTACAAGTTTTCTTGCCAAACCTTCCCTCCTTCTCTCTCTTTTACAAGTGCTGGACTTACATCATGATTTGAAAACTCTCCCATCCTCCTTCCACTTTCCCTCTAATCTAACATTTTTTTCTTTGTTTTTTCTGATCCAGGTACCAATGTTGTACCTATCTTGTAGAAGACCCTCAATTCATGCTAGTGGAATAACTAAATGGTATTTGCTTGATTAGGGAACTTAAAAAGGTGCAAAATGGATACTTTCAATGGGAGACATTTTCTGATATGAGACAACAGTAGTAATATTGATAATAATCTACTAAAGATACCAGGAAGAGGATGGATAAGAATCTTTAGTTAGCACAAACATAGTTTACTATCCGAACACTCCAATTTTATTGTTACTCTAGCATTCTCTCCATGTTCTATGCTACTTTAATTTTATTAAAGGTCTTACAATTATGTTGTCTTATATATGTCATACATGATATTCATATATATATGCATATATACACATAAAAAGCAGAGTCTCTCTTTAAGTCATAATGTGGGATTTCAACAGTAGAATTGGCCAGGAGGATAGATTTGAGGGCAGAGTGGGTGGTAACACTTCAATGTTTTATAGGTCAGGATATCTGAGAGTAACCAGGATAGAACCCTTAGTGAACAAGAGACAAGAAAGATCCTTAAGGGTTTAGAAGAAGGTGTTGAATAGCATAGTTTCACTGTTGTTTACAATCACAGATAAATAGATTAATAGTTCTACAATACTCTACATACAAGATGAACCAGAAATTCTTTGTCCAGCCAAGAATTCTCCCTAAACATAAAACACTGATTAAACAAGGAAAAGATCAGAGTATATACTACAGTATTCACATTTGAATTAACCAGTACTTATCAAAATGTCTTCCAGAAGAACAAATTAGATTCATTATTCAAAAACTAAAACATAATATTTCAACAGGTGCCAAATAAATATTGTCAATAACAAATGTCAATAGATTAGAGAAGAAAGTGTCTTCCAAAATCAAAAACAAATTTGAGTTAACTTGGTTTTAGAAAGCCTTATAAATTTTTGCACTTTATTCAAATGTGATTTTATTGGGGTCTATTTTATTTATTTATTTATTTTATTGACTTATAGTTGATATACAATATTACATGGTTTCAAGTATACAACATAGTTATTCAACAGTTACATACATTATTAAATCCTCACCTCAATTAGTGTAGCTACTACTATCTGTCAACATAAAAAGACATTAGAGAACTATTGAATATATTGCCTATGTTGCACTTTCATCCCTGTGACCAACTTATATTATTGAGATTCTCTGCCTCTGTATTCCCTTCACCTGTTTCATCTAACATCTCACCCATGGTAACCATCAGTCACTTCTTAATATCTATGGGTCTATTGCTATTTTGTTCATTTTGTTTTGTTTTGTTTTTAGATACCACATATTAGTGAAATCATATGGTATCTGTCATTCTCCACCTGGCTTATTTCACTGAGCATAATATCCTCTAGGCCCATCCATATTGTCACAAATGGCAGTATTTCTTTCTTTTTAACAGCCGAATAGTATTCCATTGTGCATATGTACCACATCTTCTTTATCAGTTCATCTATTGATGAGCACCTTGGTTGCTTCCATATCTTGGCTATTGTAAATAATGTGGAAATAAGCATAGGGATGGATATATCTTTTCAAATTAGTATTTTTTCTTTTGTAAATTCCTAGAAATGGAATTACTCGGTTGTATGGTATTTCTATTTTTTAGTTTTTTGAGGAACCTCCATACTGCTTTCTGTAGTAATTATACTAATTTACATTCCCACCAATAATGTAGGAGGTTTCCCATTTTTCCACATCCTTGCCAACATTTGTTAGGTTTATTCCTAGGTATTTTATTCTTTTTGATGCAGTTGTAAATGGAATAGTTTTCCTGATTTCTCTTTCTGCTAGCTCATTGTTAATATATAGGAATGCAAGAGATTTTTGTATATTGATTTTGTATCTTACAACTTTGCTGAATCCAGTTATTAGTTCTAATAGTTTTTTGATAGAGTCTTCATGGCTTTCTGTATATACTACCATGTCATCTACAAATAGTGACAATTTTACTTCTTCCTTACCAGTTTGGATGCCTTTTATTTATCTCTCTATCTTGTCTGGTTGCCCTGCTTAGGGGTTCCGGTACTATGTTGAAGAAAAGTGCTGAGAATCTGCATTCTTGTCCTGCTCTTGATCTTAGAGGAAAAGCTTTCAGATTTTCACCATTGAGTGTGTTGTTAGCTGTGGGTTTGTTGTATATGCTCTTTATTATGTTGAGGGATGTTCCCTCTATACCCATTTTATTGAGAGTTTTTATCATGAATGGGTGTTGAATTTTGTCAAATACTTTTTAAGCATGTATTGACATGATCATATGGTTTTTATGCTTCCTTTTGTCAGTGTGGTATATCACATTGATTGATTTATGAATAGTGTGCCATCCTTGCATCCTTGGAATAAATCCCACTTGGTCATGATGGGTGATCAGGCCTTTCAATGTATTTCTGATTTCAGTTTGCTAATATTTTTTTGAGAATTTTTGCTCATCATGGATATTGGTCTATAATTTTTTTTTTTTGTAGTATCTTTGTCTGGTTTTGGTATTAGAGTGATGCAGGCCTCATAGAATGAGTTGGAAGTTTCTTTCCTTTTTTGCTTTTTTAAGTATTTTAAGAAGGATGGGTACAGATTCTTCTTTGAATATTTGGTAGAATTTAGCTGTGAAACCATCTGGTCCTGGAAATTTGGTTGTTGGGAGTTTTTTGATTACCAAATCAATTTCATTACTAGTAATTGTTCTGTTAAGTTTTTTTCTTCCTTGGTCAGTCTTGGAAGGTTAGATATTTCTAGGAATTTGTCCATTTCTTTTAGGTTTTCCTATTTATTGGCATACAATTTTTCATAGAATTCTCTGTTATTTGTATTTCTGATAAGCCAGTTGTAACTTCTTTTTGTTTCTGATTTTGCTTGTGTCCTCTCTTTTTTTCTTGATAGGTCTACCAACAGTCTTTTTTTTTTAGTCTTAGGCTTATTTTTACTTTCAAAATTATGTTGAGTAGATTTTCTGGAGAAAAAATTATTTTTGTCATATGTGAAAAATAAACCAACATACAAAGATACAAACACAAAACAGTAAAAAAATGACCTCCAAATTTCTTGGAAGCTAGATAGACTTAAAATGTAAACTGTTTTGATTATTGAGAAAGCATAAGATTCAATGAGACTGGCTCCATTCAGCAAATGGAACCACTTATTCATAAGTCTTATGCTCTGATTTTAAGTAGGTATTATAAACATCAGGGTCTTTAGTAAAGAGCACTTGCTATTTAGAACTAGTAGTGAAATCCTCTAAAGAATAAAATGTTAAAGCATTTTGTGAAAAAGCCGAAGGTTATCATTTTTCACATTTTTACATTTACTTGTCAAGTCTCGTTAATCTATTCATATTGGGACAGATGAATCTTACAACTAAGATGGTGGGAACTTCATTGTCTTGGCTATTTTAAGACACTTTTAAACATCTCAACCTTAAATGAAACCCATTTTTTCCAATTTTAAAACTTATTTAGGCTCTTTTGTTATTGTTTTCTTCTAGTAAAAGCATGTTTAAATAGAATTTCATATAACCTTAATTATTAAAAAACTACTAACTGCCAATAAAGCAAATATTTCAAGTAATATTATCTTTGGAATATATATTTTAAAATTAAATAAGAGTTAAGACATGTTTTATCAATGATTTTTTTTCCATTTGCAATTTCCTTTCTTCTTTTCCATGCATATTCTAAGAAGTATTACTAGTTAATACTATGGCACTCTAGCTTTACATTATTAGTAAGCTTACCTCAATATAATCTCTAGAATGTCTGCATTTTATCAGTGATTTAAAAGAAAAACTTAGTACTGTATTTGAAACATTAAGTTAAATTACAGTTAGAGCTTTTCTTCACTATAAATTTCAGTTTAGTGGTGGTGTTGAATCCAATTTGTTTTAATTATATGACAGTCAGTTCTTTAGAAAAACATCATTCTTATAAGGAAAATAATTTTAGGACTGTTTTGAAACTATCAGTTTACCAGTAGCTGCCCAGGCTTGGCAGAGGCTTCACTGCCTGTTTCTTACCATGTTGTCTGGCACTGTGGCATCTAACAGTGATGGCCTTAAACATGGTTACTGATTTGGGGGAGAGAAAAGCTATGCAGATAAAAGTTTGGAAGCTGAGGGTATTTTTCCCATTTTTTCTGTCCAAAATATAAGCCAACATCATTTTAACATGTTCAATATTTTCAAAAGAAGGAATGCTTTTTTAGCCAATGATGAATGAATATTTGAGTTTATGTGTTGATAACAAGAGGCACCCCTGAGCTCCAACCTTAGCTTGTATGATTATTGCCAATAATAGTAATTTAGTTGTACCATAGTAAGAACCTAAGTCATCATTATAAAAGTTCATTTGTTAATTGATGATCGACTAGTCCTTAGGATAACTTAGCATCGATGGAAACGGACTAAAAGTAGTATTTTAATATTAGATATACACCTGGGTCTTTTTACATTTTCATTAAATCACTACCCAGGTTTGCCAATTCTTTCTCAAAACATAACTCACATTTGTACTTTATTCCCCACTGACACTATCACAACCCTAAAACAGACCTCCATGAGCAATAGCAGCTCCCTTACTATTGAGTGTCTCCTGTACAATGTCATTTTCTCCCCATTATTCATTTTATTCGCAGAAACACCCACCAAGGGCAGCATTTAAGTAATAATAACATATCTAATAGGGCTTTGTGGATATTAAATAAAATGATAAAAACGATCTATAAAAAGCATTTAGCAGAGTGACCAGAAGTACTAAGCACTCCACAAATATTATCTGTCATCACTAACTGTTATCATTCTCATTACCATTACCATATTACACATGGAAAAACTAAACTTCACAAACTCAGTGAAAATTGATCATACACATTTCAAAATTCTTATGACTTTTATAGTTTAAATCACATAATTTAGCATTATTATATATATGTTGTTATTTTTAATATGTTTCTAATCAGTGTACATTTATGTATTTTCTATCAACAACATTTAAATTCAATCTTTTGAGTCTAATATAGACCTAGGAAAACTTGTCATATACGTAATGTAATTAAATGTTTTCTTAGAGATTTAATGATTGCTATATGAATTAGCATAAAATATCCACTGATGTTATTATAAATAAGGGAACAAATGGAGTATCAGCTGGTTTACTTGCATTAAAGTCACAGTAGCTTGACCCAAATAATCCTGGATTCTTAAATATACAATTTGTTGCTGAGAGACAATAGTAAATGTAAAAGGTTTCATGCACGCACTTTTTACTTAAAATAGTTATTGAGAAACTATAAGGAGTCAATCACTGAGTTAGATGCCTCAGATACAACGATAGCTCAACTTCTGTTTCAAAACATATCTGAGAACAAAAGAGTAAAGATATTATTGGAATTTAGTGTGATTGATTTTGAACAGTGAGTAGGCCAATATGGGGACAGTTGGGACTGACTCTGTCTTAGGGATTCAAGAAGACTCCTTAGTGGAGGAACATCTAACCAGAGTTTCTAGAATAAGAGATCTAAGGAATGTATCATAGTCCTACAGAATACAAAAAGAGATTATAGAAAATTTATGTGTTGTCAGTAGTTCAACATGCCATATACACAGAATGAATGAGGATGGGATGAGAAAAATAAAACAGGAGATGAAATGAGAAGAAATAATATCAGCTCTTACTGGACCTAACACTAGAAGACAAGCACATTTAGTATACTTTGGTAAATATCTTCTCTTGACTAAGTATATAAGAACAAGATAATTTAATTATCCTTCGGATCAATTTTGGGGCATGTCTAAGAGACAAATACATGTTGCATGAAAACAAAGCCAAAATATCATCTATACTTGAATTTTTCTCACAATGATGTTACACAAATTTAAAACTAATTCTTGTTTGTTTAAAAAATGAATAAATATAGTATACAATGTCAAGACTAAATATTTCCCGCCTATATGCATATACCTTTTTCCTAGATAACACAAATAAATGCCAGACTATAGGCACAAATAGGTTCTGTGCTTTTTTGACTAGATTTTTTCTCTTCATATCTCAGAAACACTCAGACGTCAGTACATATAGAGCTATTTAATCCTTTATTATAGCATATAAATTGTTATATTCTCTGTTTCTTAATGAGGACTTTTTGTATTTTTTCTTAACCTCATATATTCAATTTCTACTCTTCACCAACATTCCCCTTCCTCCAAGTCAAGTAACATATATATATGTCTACGCATATGCATATGACTAGTTTAATGGGTTGAATCCAACTGAGCAGATAAATAAATTTTCATTTCTTTATATTATTTATTTTTGAAATGCTATTATATTAGTTGCCTATATATTTTTTTATTTTTTTATTAAGGTATCATAGATATACAATCACATGAATAACATTGTGGTTACTAGAATCCCCCCTTTATCAAGTCCCTACCACATACTCCATTATAATCACTATCCATCAGCATAGTAAGATGCTATAGAGTCACTACTTGTCGTCTCTGTGCTGTACTTCCTTCCCCGTGCCCCACCTAGATTGTGTGTGCTAATCATAATGCACCTTAATCGTTTTATCCCTCCCTTCCCACCATCCCAAGTCCCTTTCCCTTTGGTAACTGTTAGCCCATTCTTGGTTTCTTTGAGTCTGCTGCTGTTTTGTTCCTTCAGTTTTTGTTTTGTTGTTATAACCCACAGATGATAGAAATCATTTGGTTCTTGACTTTCTCCACCTGGCTTATTTAACTGGGCATAAAACCTTCTAGCTCCATCCATATTGTTGCAAATGGTAGGATTTCTTTTCTTCTTATGGCAGAACAATATTCTATTGTGTATACATACCATATCTTATTTATCCATTCATTTACTGATGGACACTTAGGTTGCTTCCATTTCTTGGCTATTGTAAATAGTGCTGCTATAAAAATAGGGGTGCATATGTGTTTTTGAATCTGGGATTCTGCATTCTTATGAAAATTTCTAGGAGTGGAATTCCTGGGTCAAATGGTATTGCCATTTTTGTTTTTTTGAGGAACATCCATACTGCTTTCCTCAATGGTTGGACTAATTTACATTCCCACCAGCAGTGTAGGAGGGTTCCCCTTTCTCCACATCCTCACCAGCATTTGTTATTGTTTGTCTTTTGGATTTTGGCCATCCTCACTGGTGTGAGGTGATATCTCATTGTGGTTTTAATTTGCATTTCAGTGATGATTAACAATGTGGACTATCTTTTCTTGCACCTGTTGGCCATCTGAAATTCTTCTTTGGAGAAGTGTCTGTTCAGACCCTCTTCCCATTTCTTAATCAGGTTATTTGCTTTTTGATTGTTGAGGCGTGTAAGCTGTTTATATATTTCAGATGTCAACCCCTTATCGGATATGTCATTTACGAATATATTCTCCCATACTGTACGATGCCTTTTTGTTCTACTGATGGTGTCGTTTGCTGCACAGGAGCTTTTTAGTTTGATATAGTCCCACTTGTTCATTTCTGCTTTTGTTTCTCTTGCCAGGGGAGATATGTTCATGAAAAAGTTGCTCATGTTTATATTCAAGAGAGTTTTGCCTATGTTATCTTCTAAGAGTTTAATGGTTTCATGACATTGATCCATTTGGAGTACACTTTTGTGTATGGGGTTAGACAATGACCCAGTTTCATTCTCTTACACGTACCTGTCCAGTTTTGCCAACACCAGCTGTTGAAGAGGCTGTCATTTCCCCATTGTATATCCATGGCTCCTTTATCGTATATGAATTGACCATATATGCTTGGGTTTATATCTGGGCTCCCTATTCTGTTCCATTAATCTATGGGTCTGTTCTTGTGTCAGTAGCAAATTGTCTTGATTACTGTGGCTTTGTAGTAGAGCTTGAAGTCAGGGAGCATAATCCCTCCAGCTTTATTCTTTCTTCCCAGGATTGCTTTGGCTATTTGGGGTCTTTTGTGGTTCCATATGAATTTCAGAATTATTTGTTCCAGTTTGTTAAAGAATGCTTTCAGCATTTTCATAGGAATTGCATTGATTTTATAGACTGCTTTAGGCAGGATAGCCATTTTGAAAATATTAATTCTTCCTACCCAAGCATGGGATGAATTTCCATTTATTAGTGTCCTCTTTAATTTCTATAAGAGTGTCTTTTAGTTTTCAAGGTATGGGTCTTTCACTTCTTGGGTTAGGTTTATTCCCAGGTATTTTATTCTTTTTGATACAATTGTGAATGGAATTGTTTTCCTAATTTCTCTTTCTGCTAGTTCATTAGAGTATAGGAATGCAACAGATTTCTCTGTATTAATTTTGTATCCTGCAACTGTGCTGAATTCAGATATTAGTTCTAGTACTTTTGGAGTGGATACTTTAGGATTTGTTATGTACAATATCATGTCATCTGCAAATAGTGAGAGTTTGACTTCTTCCTTACCAAGCTGGATGCCTTTTATTTCTTTGTGTTTTCTGATTGTCATGGCTAGGACCTCCAGTACTATATTGAAGAAAAGAGTGGACGTCCTTGTCTTGTTCCTGATCTTAGAGGAAAAGCTTTTACTTTTCATTTTTAAGTTTGATGCTGGCTGTGGGTTTGTCATGCATAGCCCTTATTATGTTGAGGTACTTGCCCTCTAAACCCATTTTGTTGAGAGTTTTTATCATGAATGGGTGTTTAATTTTGTCCAATGCTTTTCAAGCACCTATGGAGATGATCATGTGATTTTTGTCCTTTTTTTATTGATATAGTCAATGATGATGAATTTTTGAATACTGTAGCATCTTTGCATCTCTGGGATGAATCCCTCTGGATCATGATGTGTGATCCTCCTGACGTATTTTTGAATTCTTTTTACTAATATTTTGTTGAGTATTTTTGCATCTGTGTTCATCAGGGATATTGGTCTGTAGTTTTCTTTTTTTGTGGTGTCTTTGCCTTGTTTTGGTGTCAGTGATTCTGGCTTCATTTAATGAGTTTGGAAGTATTCCCTCCTCTTCTATTTTTTGGAAAACTTTAAGGAGAATGGGCATTATGTCTTCTCTAAATGTCTGAAAAAATTCAGCAGGGAATCCACCTGGTCCTGGAATTTTGTTCTTGAGTAGTTTTTTGATTACCAATTCAATTTCAATGCTGGTAATTAATTGGTATGCTCATATTTTCTGTTTATTCCTGGATCAGTCTTGGAAGGTTGTATTTTTCTACAATGTTCTCCATTTCTTCTAGATTATCCAGTTTGTTAGCATATAATTTTTTGTCATATTTTCTAATAATTCTTTGTGTTTTGGTAGTGTCTGTAGTGATTTTCCTTTCTCATTTCTGGTCCTGTTTATGTGTGTAGATTCTCTTTTTTTCTTGATAAGTCTGGCTAGGGGTTTATCTATTTTGTTTATTTTCTCAAAGAACCATCTTCTGCTTTCATTGATTCTTTCTATTGTTTTATTCTTCTCAATTGTATTTATTTATTCTCTGATCTTCATTATGTCCCTCCTTCTACTAACTTTGGGTCTCATTTGTTCTTGTTTTTCCAGTTTCAATAATTGTGAATTTAGCTGTTCATTTGAGATTGTTCTTCCTTCTTAAAATAGGCCTGAATTGCTATATACTTTCCTCTTAAAATTGCTTTGAGAAGTTGGGGCATTGCACTATTGTTTTCATTTGTCTCCATATATTTATTGATCCCTGTTTTAATTTGGTCATTGATACACTGATTATTTAGGAGCATTTTGTTAAGCCTCCATATTTTTGTGAGCCTTTTTGTTTTCTTTGTACAATTTATTTATAGTTTTATACCTTTGTGATCTGAGAAGTTGGTTGGTACAATTTCCATCTTTTTTAATTTACTAAGGCTCTCTTTGTGGCATAGTATGTGGTCTATTCTGGAAAATGTTCCATGTGCACTTGAGAAGAATGTGTATCCTGCTGCTTTTGGGTGGAGTGTTCTGTAGATGTCTGTTAGGTCCATCTGTTCTAATGTGTTGTTCAGTTCCTCTATCTCCTTATTTATTTTCTTTCTGGTTGATCTGTCCTTTGGAGTGAGTGGAGTGTTGAAGTCTCCTAAAATGAATGCATTGCATTCTGTTTCCCCTTTTAAGTCTTTTGGTATTTGTTTCACATATGTAGGTGATCCTGTGTTGGGTGCATAGATATTTATAATGGTTATATCCTCTTGTTGGACTGACCCCTTAATCATTATGTAATGTCCTTCTTTGTCTCTTGTTACTTTCTTTGTTTTGAAGTCTATTTTGTCTGATACAAATACTACAACATCTGCTTTTTTCTTCCTATTGTTTGCATGAAATATCTTTTTCCATCCCTTCACTTTTAGTCTGTGTGTCTTCGGGTTAGAGGTGAGTCTCTTGTAAGCAGCATATAGATGGGTCTTGCTTTTTTATCCATTTTATTACTCTGTGTCTTTTGATTGGTGCATTCAGCCCATTTACATTTAGGGTGATTATAGATAGATATGTACTTATTGCCATTGCAGGCTTTGGATTTTCCAAATATATGTGGTTTGGGGAGGAGATTTCTACCACACTACTCATGCCACCATCTTTTCTCCCTCCTGTTTCATATATATTTTATTTGTCCAGAAATTTTCAAATATAATATTCAAAATGAATTTATGTGTCTACTCTGATACATCTAGTATTTTATATATATATCTATATATATACATATATATATAATGCTTTTTTATATAGGGTGCCTTACAAAAAAAAATATATAAAGTATGATATAGGTATATATATACATGTATATACTTAACAAAGTAAATTTGACATCTAAAGTCATTTTGAATATTATATTTGAAAATTGTAAGACAAATAAAATATATAACACTAATTTTATGCCACTTTATATATGTGAATATTATACCATTTTAAATATAAAATACATTAGAAAAATATTATTCATAATAGTGTCTACTCTCAGATCACTAAGCAATATTAATATAATGTGTGTGTATACATTTACTTTTAAAAGTGTCATTTCTTTAGTGTATTGATTTTCTTGAGAATAGTGTGATGTCATGGCTTAATATTTACTTCGCATTCGAAAGAATCAATGCTGAAAGCAAATACAATACATGTGCAATGTATTCAAATCAACATTTCCTTTCTTTTTTGACTTTTAGGCTAAATTCAACATAATTCTTGTAATCCTTCTCCCTATGGATTCCCTGAACTCAATTATTCTAGGCAAGCAGATGTGTTTCAGTTTTCTCTTTTCAATTTTCTGAATAATTTTTCTTTGTTCATTTTTATATCTGACATTTAAAACATAGCTATAAAGTACTCATAAAACATTATTTTTAAAGCAAATATTTTTTAACAATAATATATATAAGAAACTTAAAAAATTATGGGGTTTTAATAAAATTCAAAGTACTTCCACATCAGTGCTAGAGAAACTGACTCATTTTCATCAAGTGAAGAGTTGCATTCATTGGCACTATTATTTTTAACTAAGCTTTTGCTCATTCTTTTTTTTTTCCCAGTTGGCCTCTTTATCTAATAATTATGCTTCCATTCTCTAAATTTAGTAAAGTTGTTACAAAACTTCAGTAATTAAGGAAAATTGCCACTGCAAAGGAAACATATTATAATTGTAAACCTTGTAAAATGTTAATATCTTTAATAAAATAAAAACACCAGCAAATTTTTGCATTTTTTTTCTTTTTCATTGTGCAAAGTACCAATACATCATGTAAGGAGATCCAAATAACACTTTTTGTAATGGAAAATCAAGCTCATCGTACAGATGCAAAAAACAGACATTAAAGTCTCCAAAATAACTACTTAATATGAGAGAAAATTCCAGAACATAGTATCCAAATCCTCAGGAAGTTTTCCAAATAATTTTAAAATTCTCCAAGTCCCTTGTGTTTCTTTGTTTTCTTTGACAAGAAGTAGCCAAAGATTTTGAGGAAAACTTTTATATCCTTCCTAGTATATCTCTTAACTTTATGACCAGTTATGAAATCAAAACATCTATTTAAGACTAATCAAGATACATTTAGGATAAAAAATATATATTGAGCATTACTGTGTGACAAGACATTCTAGCTCCAGATAGTTTTAAAAACACTGTTCTTTTACTTAAGGAAGTGACAATCAACTGGTGAAAACAGACCCATAAGAAAATAATTTTATATATGACATAACAACACAATACAATGTGACAAGGAGTCTGACAGTGACACTTACCAGTGGTTGGTTTGACGTCAAGAGAATGAGAGTTGTCTTGGGTACAAGGAATTAGAACAAAGATGGCTTAATTCAGGATCTACTTTTCATTGACTTTTAGAATATGAGAAGATGAGTTCAAGAGGAAGATCTCTCCAAGGGATAAAAGGGAGAAAAATCATTCTTTGTAACTTAGTCATCATTCACAACTGATGTGACCATACACCTTACCAGTTATGAATCAGTATCTAAAATAAAGACATAAACTCATACTATCCTTTGTAAATCCAGACTTTTGGTTGTCCTAGCTTCTCTCCAGAAAGACAATACAAGATCTACAAACAAAAAGTACAAACAAGATCTACAAACAGGAATGTCATTATATTCCTCCTCAGAAGTAACTCAGCCAACCCCATTCCCTATATCATGCACATATGATACATTTATCATACTACTTA
The DNA here is from genome assembly GCA_029783875.1 of Phataginus tricuspis. NCBI lineage: Eukaryota > Metazoa > Chordata > Mammalia > Pholidota > Manidae > Phataginus > Phataginus tricuspis. The sequence continues at coordinate 3,728,977 of JAQQAC010008864.1, forward strand.
TTCATCCAAGACAAAAAACTGGAGATCATTCTAGACCTTTCCCATCTTCTCCTTACCCCATTATTATACAATCATCCCAAACATCTGCTGGTTCTATTCTGTCTGTCCGTCACAGTTGCTACTACACTAAACCAGGCCTCGTCATCTCCTGCTTGGACTTTTTCAATGCCTGCTGATGTGTTTCTTTTTTTTCAGGTGTGACCTTTATTCTCCACCATGTTCCATATTAAATTACTTAAAATCCGTAACACTCACTGGCACTTTAAGTTCAGCACATATGTATTGGCTGGCACAAAAGACTTCCTGGTTTGCCCCCCATCAGCTTGCCTTGTCTTGCTACTCCTATCTTGCTGTGTATACTCTAGAGGCTTAATAATATATCCTCAAACACAGCATGCCTTTTTTTTCACCTTTAAACTTTTCCATGTGCTGCTGTGTCTGAAATTTTTCTCTCTTTCTTGTCTTCTTAGAGATTTTCAAATCCCTGTCAAAGGTCATTTAATCTCTCTTTTTTCATTTGATAATCATAAATAGGTGTAGATTGCTTCCTGTTCTTTGCTGCCATATAAATTGAATAAGCACCTATATCTGTACTCATTGTAGTATATTGCATTTGTTTATTTGTATGTTTCTTCTCTACTTTATTGTCAGTGTGAGTAGAGATAGAGCAAAACCAGGTCCTGTTCTTCACTGCATTCCCAAGCTACTGGCTAGTAATTGACACAAAACAGGCCATCAATATATGTGAAGAATTTTATCCACTGTCAAAACAAGGTGGTATGAGTGGAACAATGTGGCTCATTTGCCAATCAACAACAAACAGATACAATTCAGAAAGCCTTACAAATGTTTTTTATCCACAACCAAGGATAACCTCACATCATTCTTTCTATGAAAATACATTTAAGAAAAGTTGATTAACAGTATTAATAAATATACTTGGATATGATGATAATTTTGCAGATCTTTTTTTATAATAGAACTCTCTGCAAAACAGTAACAAATAGATATCTTCTAACTGTAAACTAAAGCATGGGTCATTTATAATCCTTTTTTTTAGCTTAATCATTTATGTAAGGAATATCTTCTGTCTGACCCCCAAGCAGATGCATTGGGCATAAAATTCCTCATTCTTAGTACTAGTAATCCAAGATCACACAGGTGTGGAGGTAGAAAGACAGCTCAGAGAGGAGGAAGGAGGTACTTTCATATAATTTATGGTAACTTTACCTTATAATTATTTCTAAATTGGAAGCAGATGTAATTATTTCTAAATTAACTAATGCATTACATACTTCTTATTTGTTCAGAATAAAAGAAAATCCTATATACTCTTTTCTAGTTTCCTTGAGTAGATTAATTAAATTTTGTCTAGAATGTATTTTGAAATATTTAGAAAGTGGCCTCCTGTGTCTAAAAGTGATGTGATTGAACTGTAAAAACTGGAACTGCTCTAAAAACCATAAATTTAACTACCCCATGAAGCTAACAGGTTTCAAATCTATTACATACATTATGGAAAATTCTACAGCTTTTTGCTTGAAACGAGAGTAAGGCCACTGGTTTCACGACCAAGCTGACGAGTCAAGTGAGTTTGTTTTTCTTCTTACCAAGCTTAGAAGCTAACGCCACTGACTGCATTACTGCAGGTGTGTGTCTGGCATGAGCTCCCTCAGGATGATTGTAAAAGCAGAATTCATCACCCTCAGCTGAGACTAGGGGCCACAGAGGGCACCAGCGGCAGCCCCTCTTTCCTTAAAAAAAAGAATCACTGTAGAATGAAAGTCAAGAAGTCGCCTTAACCTCTGGACCTTGAAAAGTCTGAAAAAAAATATGGAAAATCAGGTGCTCTGCTATTCTTTATCAAAAATAGATCAGAACACCACACTGTACTTACTCTATATCTATGGCAAACTTTTAGTGAATTAATGAAAACACAATGTACATATTTAATATTAATTAGGATATTATTTGGAAGTTGAAGAAAAGAGAAAATGTGCCCTTGACAGTGAATTTGTATAATACACCAAAATGAAATCTACTCAAACCCATATATGCAGGAAAGCAACTTTTTTTATGTATTAAAGTATTTTGATATTGGGTCATATGGTATTTGGGGGAATCACTTATTTTATGAGCCACTTTCTATCTTTGTTAGTCTTTTTAATTATAAGACACCTTGCAGTTGTTCCACCCTCCCTCCCCTCAGTTCTGGTTTCAAACTGAAAAACAAAAAATTAAAAAATTAAAAAACAAATGTGCGGGACTTCCGGGAATATGGCGTCGTGAACGGACTAGCAGAAAAATTCCTCCCAACATTATATTTATTCACGAAAATACAGCAAATACAACTATCCCTAAAAGAGAGACCAGAATACACAGGAAAGTGCACAGTGTACAGCTACACCTGTGAGAACTTGGCAGCTGGTGAGGCAGATGGGCGGCGATCCGGTGGGACCGAGTGCTCCCCCCCCAGAGCTCCGGCGGCCAGACACGCTGGACAGAGGACTCGGCACCCGGCGAGGCGGGACGGAAACACGATCCAGCGAGACGAGAGCGCCCCTGCACCCCAGCACTCCAACGGGAGTCTCGGCAAGGCGGGTAAGGTACGGAGCCGCGAGCAGACCGAGCGTCCCTCTCCCCCAGCGCTCCGGCGGGAGGAGAGGATTCAGAGCCAGGAGGGAGTGGAAGTCTGCGCCCGGAGCGCCCCTCCACCCCAGCACTCCGGCGGGAGTTCCGGCAAGGCGGGTAAGGTACGGAGCCGCGAGCGGACCGAGCGTCCCTCTCCCCCAGCGCTCCGGCGGGAGGAGAGGTTTCAGAGCCGGGAGGGAGTGGAAGTCTGAGCCCGGAGAGCCAACACACGGCCTGCGGTGTAGCGGAGATTGGAGAGACAGAGGGCACAGGGTCCCAGCCGGGAACGTGCAAGCTGCCAGCGGCAGGCTCCAGGAAGGAAAAAGAAAGGAGAAAAAGGGGAAGAAAAGCGCGCGCTCTACCTCAGCGGTCTTAAAGAGACAGGAGCTCAGTAGAGGGGCCGGATAGCCCCGCGAACTGAGCCCAGCACGCTGGGAGTCCTGGGGAGCTTTGGACCCCGTAGCTGGCGACTGGGAAAGAGTGCCCGCCATTGAGACCCCCACGGAGATCAACAGCTTCCCATTGTTTCCAACCCAGCCAGAACTATAGTGGCGCTGGAATAGTGGAGCAACAGCGCCACCTACAGCACTCGCGCAGAACCCACGCCCGGTGGCTTTTTTTTTTTTTTTTCTCCCCTTTCTTTTCCTTTTTTTCTTTCCCTCTCTTTCAACAGCCTCCCATCCATTCTCACCCGGCCACAGATTTAAAGGGCCATGTGGAGCGACGTGGCCGCGGCTCTGGAATAGCGGAGCAATAGCGCCACCTACAGCATTCGCACAGAAACCACCCCCGGTGGGCATTTTGGTGTTTTTTATGTTTTTTTTGTTTTGTTTTGTTTTGTTTTGTTGTTGTTCTTGCTGTTTTCTTTTAGGTGTTGATGCCTTTTCTTTTTCTTTCTTTTCTGTTCCCTTCTCTCTCTCTCCTTTTACTTTTATATTATTAGAGGAAATCTCTTTTTTTTCTTGTCTCTCCTTTCTTATCTCTCCTTGCTACCAACAACCAATTCTATAGTCATGAGAAGACAGAGGAATATGATACAGACAAAGCTTCAGACAAACACCACCCCAGAGAAAGAATCTGAAGAAATGGACATTCACAGTCTTCCAGAAAAAGAATTCAGAATTAAAGTCATAGCCATGCTGACGGATCTACAGAAAAATGTGCAAGAGCTGAGGGAGGAAGTGAGGGAAGTGAGGAAAGACAATGCAGAAATGAAACAAGCCATCGAAGGGCTCAACAGCAGATTGAATCAGGTTCAAGACACGATCAAGGAATTACAAGACAGGGACCAGGAATACAAAGAAGCTGAGGCAGAGAGAGATAAAAGGATCTCTATGAATGAAAGAATATTAAGAGAACTCTGTGACCAATCGAAGCGGAGCAATATTCGCATTATAGGAGTACCAGAGGAAGAAGAGAGAGAAAAAGGGATAGAAAGTGTCTTTGAAGAAATAATTGCCAAAAACTTCCCCACGCTGGGGAAGGAAATAGTCTCACAGTCCACGGAAGCCCACAGATCTCCCAACACAAGGGACCTAAAGAAGACAACACCAAGACACATAATAATCAAGATGGCAAAGATCAAAGACAAGGACAGAGTATTAAAGGCAGCTAGAGAGAGGAAAAAGATCACCTACAAAGGAAAACCTATCAGACTGTCATCAGACTTCTCAACAGAAACCTTACAGGCCAGAAGAGAATGGCATGATATATTTAACATAATGAAACAGAAGGGCCTTGAACCAAGAATATTGTATCCAGCACGATTATCATTTAAATATGACAGAGGGATTAAACAATTTCAAGACAAAAGAAAGTTGAGAGAGTTTGCCACCCATAAACCACCACTACAGGATATCTTAAACGGACTGATCTAGAGGGAAACACCCCTAAGGCTAAAAAGATGTCACCAGAGAAAATAAAAGCATAGCAAAGAAAGCAGACCACCCAAATACTAACTAAAGGCAAAGAATAAAACACCTAATATATAAAGAAAGGAGGAGGAAGAATAGGAAGGGAGAGATAAAGAAACATCAGACGGCGTACACAATAACTTAACAAGAAAGTTAAGTTAGATTCTTAGATAGTAAAGAAGCAACCCTTGAACCTTTGGTAACCACGAATCTAAAGCCTGCAATGGCAATAAGTACATATCTATCAATAATCACCCTAAATGTAAATGGACTGAATGCACCAATCAAAAGACACAGAGTAACAGAGTGGATAAAAAAGCAAGACCCATCTATATGCTTCTTACAAGAGACTCACCTTAAACCCAAAGATATACACAGACTAAAAGTGAAGGGATGGAAAAAAATATTTCAAGCAAACAACAAAGAGAAAAAAGCAGGTGTTGCAGTACTTGTATCAGATAAAATAGACTTCAAAATGAAGAAAGTAGCAAGAGATAAAGATGGACATTACATAATGATAAAGGGGTCAGTCCAACAAGAAGATATAACCATTATAAACATATATGCACCCAACACAGGAGCATCAGCATATGTGAAACAAATACTAACAGAAGTGAAGGAGGAAATAGACAGCAATGCAATAATTCTAGGAGACTTTAACACGCCACTCACTCCAAAGGATAGATCAACCAGGCAGAGGATAAGTAAAGACACAGAGGCACTGAACAACACACTAGAACAGATGGACCTAACAGATATCTACAGAACTCTGCACCCAAAAGCAGCAGGATACACATTCTTCTCAAGTGCACATGGAACATTTTCCAGAATAGACCACAT